>CM062806.1:51536074-52736074 GCA_031772625.1 Pinus tabuliformis | reverse complement strand
GCGAAGACCATGGTGATGAGACCGGTGAATGAAACAACCCAACCCGATGTGATACGGAGGACAAAGTGTCATGTTCAAGAGCGACTTGCTACCATTAAAGCTTTGAGGTTCTCCCAATTTTTCCCTAGTCACTTCTGACCAGTACCTCTTTATTTTTGTCAAGCTTGAGGAGGATAACATATGCTTGTTCTATAACCTGCCCTTCGGGCAAGCCCATCGCTACGTTTTAACGAGCCTAGCGATAGGGAAACTTGTTCTCGTCTAAAGACAAGTTTGTCGCTATTTAATCATTTTAACGAGTCTAGCGACAAAGACAACTCGGTCCTTTTCATTTTTAGAGAGTCTGAAAAGGTACAGAAAGTTAACTCCAAAATTCCTTTTTCGTCATCTAATCCCTTAAGTCCGAAAAAGTATAAAACAATACAGAAGGGATGAGTTTTCGATAACTTTAACGAGCCGAATAAAACAAGCGCTCAACCTTTTTGTGCAATAATCCCTCAGGTCCAAAAAGATTAAAATCTAGAGGAGGGATAGCTCTTCCGGTCCTTTTAACGAGCTGGAAGGCCAAAACTCGGCAAACTTTTCATATTTTACGAGTCAATTGAAAAGAGCTCAAAGAAGACTCGTTTTTTGAGGAACGAGTGATAAACAGGGATAGCAGCAGATTCCAGGTACAGGTTGGAAATTTCCAATCACGGCAGTGTCACAAGGATGGCTAAGTGAAATCACTCTTCGCAGCTGTTCCTCAAAAATGGGTAAACAATCATATGGGGGTGAACGATTGGCCAAATGGAATGGAGGTGGTAAGTGCAAACACGACCAAGGCTTTTTATGGCTAATAAATTTACGATCACAATGGTTATTTACCGAAATAGGTTCATTTTTTAATGAGCTTAAACTCTGGAGGAAACTCTTGCTCACGCTTTTCTATTTTTTAACGAGCATAAATTCCGCGGTAAAACTGCTCGAATCTTGCGTTTATTTTTTAACGAGCATGAACTTTATGCTAAAACTGCTCGATATACCAGTCATAAGATAAGAAATGTCTCCTGTGAGATCTCTATTTTTTATAGAGCTTCATCTTCACTAAGCTTTGCTCCCTCTCATCCTTTCTTTATGCAAGTTCGGAAACGGCTAATCCCAAAAACAGATAAATAACCGCCCCTAGCTTGCACTCCAAAAGGTTTGCATGCCCCCAGGTATAAAGTACAATTTCAAGGCTGCCCCTACTTATCCGATAAAACATTTGTTTTAAAGGGTGAGGCTTGCCTCTTCCTGGTTACCCAAAGATTGTTTTGTTAACACCATCAAACGAAAACATTTCCTCGGCACTGTCTACCGAAGTAGACAATGGTGAATGACCTTTGTCAAACAAGTAACCTTATCAAAAGAATCCTATCCCAGAACAACCCCTCTTCCACACACGGACGGGGTACGGACTAGTCATATTCTTTCGCGGAAATTCTACCTTATACCCAGGGTTTCCTCTGCCCGAAGCAGACCAGGATGCATGCCCCCTGGGTTCCAGTCCCATCTTTCCGAATCACTCGCACTCATCGGGAAGGAGGACTGGGGGTGGAGACATTTCTTGAGTGAATAGACCATTGAGGGTTGGTATTTGACTATTTGCGATGCGTGATCCTGGAAATGAAAGTTGGTCTACGAGCTTGACCACCCTTCCTTCGTGTGGAAAACACATTACTCTAAAGAGTGAGGAGACTATAGCTCCCATGCAATATATATAGTCTCGTCCAAGGAGTAGGTTATAATCCAAGGGTCCTTGAACGACCATCACGTTCATTTGAACGGTCTTCCCTTTCAATGTAACAGGCACATTGGGGAGGATCCCTAATGGTCGACTGGTTCCTTTATCAAAGCCCGAGAGATTTCTTATCTCAGGCAAAAGCGCCGGGGAACCCAGTGCTTTCCAAGCAACAGAGGAAAGGATACTCACAGACGCCCCTTCATCAATGATAGTTCCAGCCATCACCATTCTGTAAATTTGGACTATGATTCTGAATGGTATACTGGCTGGCAACCGGGGTCTGCCTAGTTGGTTCCAATCAAAGGACACAACCAGGTTGCTTGGTGGTGGGACCGAATACACGGCCGGATATGATCTTGACGATGTTCCTTCCTGCGATAAAGGAATGGGCGCATTGCCCTGATGCTCATCAGAATCTGTGTTGATGAAAAGAATCTGGATGGTGTCATCCTTATTCTCTTCAGTGAGGATGTCATTTGGAGATGGATCTTCAGTGACGGTGTCATTTGAGGATGAAACCTCTGAAGGAAGAACCGGGTCAACTGCCGTATCGACCTTTAGACTTTCGTCTGGTCTGGATTCAGTAGGTTCATTTTCAATGACTGACGCTTCAGCTGACCACTTGAGCGGGCCAGCTGTGTTTTCAACCAACGAAGGACTTGGCACGAGTTTTTTGTATCCAGGAGGAAGTCTCAACGGTGAAACCGGACGATCTTCCAAAACTCTCTTCGCTTCGTCTAAGAAGGGACAACGGTGGATGGCGTGATCGCCTTCACACAGTCTACAGGGGGATCTTGCTCCCCCCTTTTGTCTTGAACCTTCACTTTCGCTGGTTGACGGTAAGCACTCAACCTGGCTATCAGAGGTTGATGCTCCTGAATTGTGCAACCGAGGGGACCAGTCCCTTAGTATCCGGGGAATACAGTGACAATCTCTATGGAAGTGGTCTCCTCTACATATGACACATGGCGATTTAGGCCCGGTCTGTGCTGTGTGTGGGTTTTTCTTAGATGTCTTTTGCTTGCCCCCAGTCGCCTTAGGCTCCTTCTTCTTCTTCTCTTTCTTCTTCTTTTCCTTCTTCTCCATGGGAGCTTGGCTTTTTCCAGCCCCACCTTTCGAAGATGAAGGATTGGAGGAAGAGTTATAGGAAGTAGAAGGCCGGTGGGCAGCTCTAGACTCATCTAACTATTGACTCGACTGTTCAGGAACCATGGTGTTCTGAACTACATTAGTTGAGAATAGCCAAATAGGCAGACCAATTGTCAGTCCTGGAAGCGAAAATGTGGCCATGTGGGGCGCACCAACTTCTCCCCAAGAGGAGAAAGGACTAAGATTTCCATCATGTGGAATTCCTTGGTTGGGGCGTTCCATGTTCTCAACCTACAGATCAACGCGGGAATAGAAGGTGATTATGTTCCGTTTAAAATAAATTTTATAACGATGCTTAGACACAACTTGCTTTTTCACTTTTTAAGAGTCGAGAAAAAGGTAAAGATGACTCTAGTCTCCTTCGATGTTTTAACGAGCCCGAAGTGACAAATGCTCGGATGGACTTTTTCAGTTATAGAGTTTGGAAAAGGCCAAAAGAAACTGCTCTGGAGTTCTAGGCAGAGGGTGTGCCAAACCTTTCGCAAAACCACAGAATACATTTTACGGTACGAGTGGTCGATCTTCGTGAATGCTGTGTTCACTGCATTGCGATCAGTAGGGCGGCCGACACGGTTTCCTATGGATAAAGGCTTTGATCCTATAGGGGTCTCCCAATATATACGCGACGGTACGTGGGAGCACAAGTCCGTATTGATACTTATCGCTTCACCGTGGAGGAATCACCCAACCACTCAACGCTAAGATATCACGTTTAACGACGCCAGAACACGTCTCTAGCTTAGACCTCTATGTGTTTGCGTTATGTTTCAATGCGTTGTTATGTAAATTCAATTTATTTTAAGGTTGATCTTGTTTAGCAGTTTGCCTTTATGGATCACCACGAGATGTATAGTAACACTCCTAAATGCAGTCTAAGATGATAAGAAAGCTTTTCAATCTTTCAACTTTGAAAACCTTAACTACTGAGGGAAAAGAAAGATAACACCTTTTCACACAGATCATAGAGCACACACTAATGCATTTTCCCTAAATCAACATGTAAACTATCATAATGCACATGCACAATGCAAGTATTTCTTTTCTCTTTCTTAATGTTGGTGCAATACAAAAAGAAAGCTGTTGTATAATTTTGAATTCAATTTCAAGCGAAAGAAAACAAGTTTGTCCAAAATCAAAAGACACCTTAAGATTTACTTATTTCGACACTAGAAATATATAAATTCAAACCATATGACGAAAGCGAAAGCTCAATCAGCTATGAACAGCAAACAAACTAACTCTTAAGATCAAAATGACACTTAATCACAGGTCTAGATCTAAGAGGCCACAACAAGACTAGTTCTCTTTCGTTATGGGAAACTGTAAATGCACAAGAAATACACAAAGAACAAACACAGTTTCTTTATACAACCGAGGCAGAATAGTGACAAGGAAAGTTGGTTTCAGATAGGCACATTGACTGGTAACAGGCAGCAAAACAAGAGTGAAAACAGGGCAAGAAACAGCAGGAAACCCCAGTAGCACTAGGCAAAACTGGTCCAGCGCAGGTGGTACACAGGCAGTTTGACCTTCAGCGCAGGTAGCCCCTTCGAGAACTGCGCTGAAATGCAGACAGCCTTCACACAGCCTGCACTGAAGAATGAAACTTTCGTTTCTCTTGGTTTCCGGGTCACAGATTGCTAAAAAATTGACAGTTTTTGCTCAAATCAGAAGCTATCAGTCAAGGACACACTAAGGGATGAAAAGGAGGATGAAAAGCTATCACTAAGAGCTTATTAGAGTCCTTGTGGATCAGCTCTTCAAATCATAAACTTGCCCAGAAACTGAGCTAGAGTAGCTGCCCTCTACTTTGTATTTGAAAGATCCAAATACAGTTCGATTCGGTACTCCCTTTGTTTATGAAATGAATAGCAAAAAACACAAACAACCAACAAGATACGTTCCCCAGCGAAGTCACCAATTTGTTGTTGGGAAAAGTATCCAATACGGAATGACCCTATCCCACTCTAAGGGTGACAGTACCTCAGCAACAACTGAATACAAAGCTATTCAAGATTACTTCTTTATGAGATGAGAGAGAGAGGAGAAAGAGATCCACTAACCGTTATCTTCCGCTAATGGTTGATCCAATCTTCCCTCTTTGCTGCTTGCTCCCAGCTCCTTGCTCTTTCACCGGCCCAGCTACACAAAGATCCTGTAAAAGCACAAGAAAAGGAAACTACAAGAAGCATACATCCATAATTGATTCAAGGATTAGAATAAATCAAATATACAAGCATCAATACACCATTGAGACACATGCATATAGAAGAACCTCAAATGCTTTATTAATGGAAGAAGTAAAGTTCTGAGAGTGTTACAACCATAATAGGCCCAATCCAGCAACAGCTCCCAGTAGAAATAAATCTCCTCTTCACCTCCTTCAAGCAAATCACCCAATAGTTCTATACTTAAACCAATAGCACTTCCTTACTTGCACAAAATTCCAGCCTCCATAGACCTCATGAGAGAGCTCTATATATAGAAGTTTTGGAGAAAGGATGAGTTAGCTTGAGACTGACATGAAGCTGACTAGTGTCCTCTCCCACTTCAGTTATTCTTCAGTTCTTGAGTCCACTTGGAGTTTCTTGCTTCCACTTGGAGATATAGATCCTCTTACTCATCACAAGGCGAATTCCCTGATCCAAGTGTCATTTTGGAAGCTTCCTGGGCATTTGACACCTTGTACAATGACTGTGCCACTTGGCCAATCTCGCCCAGCGCAGGTAGCCTTCATTGCTTTTGACATTCAGCGCAGGTACAGAGTGGAGCAGTTGACATTCAGCGCAGACGCTCAGTGGAGCAGCTGACATGATCCAGAAATAGCTTGTTTTTGAGTGTTTTCAGGTGGAGAACTGATTTTCAGTGCTGTGGTTTGCTGACCTTGTTCCTCTAGGGGTATTAACAACATGTTTAGGGACTTTGGATCCCTCAAATTATTGACATTTCATGCTTCATGCTGTTAGGCACAAAAATGTCTATAACAACATCTCAGAGGAAAAGAGGGCCAGACCTGTTTCTTATTTTTCTTCAGAGTTTGTGTAACTCCTTCGGAAATAATCTGATAGGCTATCTCCCTCGCCAGCAGTTTATCAAGTATGTACAAAGGAATGACATGAGGTTCGGCTTGGCTGCCGAAAATTCTTATATAAGTAAATTTTTCCTCTCCGAACCATCTTCCTATTGATGTCAAATCAATCCCTGCTTGGTAAGAAATTTTGGGGGCAGGTTTATCAAAAATAGAGTAATGAATGGGTAACATGAAGCCATTGCAGACTTGGTATAAATGGTGCTTATAGGAAGTTTTCCACAATTTCTGATGGTATATGTGAATAGGCGTGGGGTCTTGTGCAGTCCACCTCCAGCTGAGCATGGGAAATTCAGAATTAAAACACAGGGTATCTAGTATATAAGCACTGTAGTAGAATGGGGGAATAAGCCTTTCGGTGACGCGGGTTTTAGTTCTAAAATCAAGAACTGCTGTTGCTAGCTTATCTGATAATATAGTTGCCCAATCCATTATTTCACTATTACATGCCACTTCCATCAAGGGAACCATTTCTATAGTGAAATTAGCGGAATCGTGCAACCCCCATAATCTACACATCATTATCCCAACATAACAATACGGAGAACATAGGGAATCAACAGAGTACTTACCGGAAGTTTCATGCTTGTGTTTCACCGGATTTTGCCTCCAATCCCGAATGGGTTCAGATTCAGTTTCATTCTCACTTCGGAATTTCTCAAGGAATGCCTTGTTGTACTTCTTCTCTGGTTCAGGCAAATGATACATTTGCCTCAAATCATTAACCTGAAAAGAACCGAAGATTCTCCCATCTCTGGTGCAGAAGGTTCTGTCTATGATTGGGATTTCCTCAATTGCCCACCTCACTACATCCGTATATGGGAGAACTTGTTCCTGAGCTGCTATCCGATGAAGGAAAGAGTCGGCTAAGTCCTTTAAAGTACCATCAGATTTTTGATTGGTATCCATTGTGGCTTGTACCACTGTCACCTTTGGTTCTTCGGCCTCGATCAAATTATAGGTACTTTGCCAAGTAGTTTTTCCGAGTCCTAAACATCTAGTATCAGATATCAATCCTTTCTTTTTAGTTCCTGGATCAGCGACGACTTGTCCTATGGCTGGTGAAGTGGAAACGATTGCAGTTTTCTTAGACTTCTTCCCCATTCTGCTTGAATCTATTACTTCGGAATAATTCTGCACAAGAGTGAAAATAAGCGTAACATAGAGAACCGGTAGCAAAAATCAAATATGACCGAGATATATATTGATCAATGCACGATGAGGATTAACTTAAAGTGGTCACGGATACAATCTGTGAAAAGATTTTTTAAGCTTACTATTTCATTAAATGGTCGTTAAAACCTACCAATCCTTTAAATGCCCATCATATCGTTTATCGGCCGAATGATTTGTTTAAGTGTGCCTTGGATGTTTTGGCGGTTGAGCGTAGGTGAATCACTGTTTGAAAGATAGGGCCTTTAATACGAATTAATCATAATATCCCTGCCTTAATAATTTTTGAAGTTTGCGCTTTTTGTTTATCGCAATCGGGCATTGGGGGAAAACTTAAATCTTTATATTGGAACCTTTTGGAATCCCCGATCACCGATAGTGATATCGCATCGCATCGGGAGTAGTTAACTAGGGCACTTTAATAAGCATGCATGGTATATCCCCGATCGCCGATAGCGATATCGCATCGCATCGAGGTGAAATGCACTTTTGTTATGGGAACTTATGACTGCCGATATCTGATAGCCTATTGCATGTTATCGCGTCGGAGAAAACCAATGGGCCTTTAATTTATGCCTCCTTTGTCATTGCGATATGCGATCTTGCGATCACTTTATCGCAATGATAAAAGATTAATCATTCATTGTTGGCATTTTGGCACAGGTGTGGCGCTACGGTACAGGTGTTGTCCTTGATGGCAACTCTCTTTGATGACAGATCTCAGTCCAGACTACAAGTATGAAGAGAAAATATATACACGCTGGTTCACTATATACCAAGTCACGTATACAAGCAGGTTCACTATATACCAAGTCGCGTATACGCAGGTTCGCTATATACCAAGTCGCGTGTACACGCAGGTTGGCTTCAGTAAAAGAGCGTGTATGTTGAAAACTTATCTTTGGTCCATGGCGGTTATTCCTTGGAAGTTGTGCCTATGGTTTTTGACCATGGTATCTCGACAGACGTGTTGATCCCTAGTTTTGAAGCTGTTGGTATTGGATTACTATGGTTTTGGCCTGTGGTATTGAGCAAGGCCTAAGACTATAAAAGGAGAAGAAGATCATTAGGCAAGAGCAACTGAAAAAAGTCTTGAATATCTGATAAAGAAAGAAATCTAGTATGCAGGTTCTGGGTTGCTTGATCTAAGCTAAGGAGAGATCACACTGGGTGATGGAAGACTAGATCTAAGGATAGATCGGGATCAAATGGTTTGAAATGAACTATCGGTATATGGTTGACTATGCGTATTTTTAGATCTGCATACTGACGCAATGTTATGTTCTGGGTATGACTGATGTCTGGTACAGCTGCAAGTTATGAGAAACTATTTTTAGATCTGTACGCAGGTTGTCTTTCGTAAAAGAGCGTGTATACGCGGGTTGATCTCATTGAAGTAGCGTATATCTTTTGAAGTTTAATTTTTGGGGTTGCAGTTGGGTCTGACTGTTATTGCAGAGTTCTGTAGTCTGCTCTGTGTTTTGGTGACTGGGTGTTGACAGGGTTTCAGTGGTTCAGTGATTCAAAGATTGATGATGCTAGTATTGGTTGTTTTGTGCTTCAATGATCTGTTATGAAAATTGATGAATTGTGATCTTCAGATTGTAATGTTGTGCTTCAGGAATATCCAGTCTGAAAATGTATGAAAAGTGGTACCTGAAGGAAAGAAGATTGTAGGCCAGCACCTACGTACTAGTATCTTAGCTAGTACAAGAGCAAAGGGGGTTGGAGCTCCCTTCCAAGAGAGTCTGGAAAACGAGAGAAGGTTGTAGCCTTCTGCAGGTTGTAGCCTGCGTACTGGTATAAGGCTGCACCGGTACAAAAGATTGTAAACTGAAGTTTCTTATTAAAGAAAGATAGAGAGGACTTGCAGCAGGTGGTTTTCACCCACATTGGGTTTCCACCTTATATCATGGTGTTCATGTGTGTGGTTTTTGTGTGATGATCTGTTCTGTTATACTGCACCTGTTTACTATTAATATGGTTAATAATGTCCTGATGCATTTACTGAAGATAAACTAATTGAATATCAAGATTTCTGGTTATACGCTGGTTGCTTTAGACACAATAGCGTGTACACGCTGGTTCACTTAACTGAAGTAGCATATATGTTTCTGAGTATGAAATTGAAAAAGTTTTTCTGATAATACTGATTCACCCCCCCTCTCAGTATTATTTCCAACAATTGGTATCAGAGTAGGTCCTTCAGAGAAGCTTGATCGCTTGACGGTAGATCGTTCATCATGAGCAACTACGAGAGAGAAGCATCAATCAGGCCACCGGTTTTTGATGGGACAAACTTCAATTATTGGAAGGTAAGAGTTACTTCCTATCTTCAATCTCTTGGTATAGAAGTTTGGGATATCGTAGAGACAGGCTACACTTTTCCTTCAGCTACTCCTACAGATTCAGCCGAGAAAAAGAAATATGAAACAAATGCGAAAGCAGACAGTACTCTATTGGGATGTATATCCCAATCAGAATTCATGAAGGTAATGCACTATAAATCCGCAAAAGAAATATGGGACAAAATTGTCACGAGCTATGAAGGAGACGAACAGGTAAAGCGTGCTAAACTTCAAACTCTCAGGATTAAGTATGAGACTCTCAGAATGTATAATGATGAAAGTGTGGCTAACTATTTCCTTAGGGTAGATGAGATTGTTAATTGCATGAAAAACTTGGGAGAAGAAATAAAAGAGGCTATTGTGGTTGAAAAGGTTCTAAGATCATTGTCCCCCAAATTTGAATCTAAAGTGTCTGCAATAGAAGAAAAGGAAAATCTACGAACTCTTACTATGTCTCAGCTTCACGGAATTCTAAGTGCTTATGAAATGAGAAAGGGAGGTCCATCAGACAGAAGAGAAGCTGCTTTCAAGGCTTCAAGCCAAGAAGATTATTATGAAGCAAGTCACGTGCCAGAAGATGAAGAAGAAGAATCAAATTTTGTCAGAAATCTTCAAAGGGGTTCTAGAAGATTCAGAGGTAAGTTACCTTTTAAATGCTTTGCTTGTGGAAGAGTAGGTCATTATGCTGCCAAATGTCCTCACAAAGGTAAGAATGACAAGGGAAAGGAACCTGTTAGATGGAACAAGAAACAAAATGAAAAGAAGAAAAGCTATTACACTCATGAAGATAGTGATGGTCTTTCAAATAGTGACGAAGATGAACAGGGTAATAGATATAAACTTTTAATGGCTTTTGAAGATGATGACTACATGGATGCTATAGATGTAGAAGGCTTTTGTGAAGAAATGAATAATATCAAAGTTTGCTTAGAAGAGAAAAGTGCTATTATTGATTCTCTACAATGTCAACTGGCTGAAAAGGAAAAACATCTTGAAAAATTGGAATGTGAGATTGTTTGTCTTAGAAAGGAGATTGAGAAAACAAAAGCGATTAATCTTAAATTTGTTAAAGGATCTGAAACCTGGGATGAGATTATCAATGTTGTTAGGATATTCCGACACATAGGAAATAGTTAAGTTCAACTTGGTCTAGTATAGAGTTAGGTATAGAGTTAGGTAAAGTGTGTTTCTTTACCGTTGTACATTTTGTAACTTACAATCCGACGGTCACGATATGTAGTGATCCGACGGTTCACTCTCTCCTCGGTATTATCGACACTTGATCCGTGGCTTGACACCCGATTGGTCCATGAGTTCTATTTAAAGCGCATGGAGGGTCATTGTTCGGGTAATCCGTGCATGAGAGAAGCTTATGTAAATTTTCATTCTTTGATTAATAAATTGCCTGTAGTACCCACGTTGGGACAGGCCGTGGACTGTTTCCCTCTTTGAGGGTTTTAACCACGTCAAAAATACTGGTGTATTGATCTGTGATCTGGTTGTGAGTGGTGTCCTTTTGGTATTCTTTCTGAGGAACTTACCCTGTAAATTCCTACATGGTATCAGAGCTATTTGAGGGCCGCGTCCGTTGGTGATCCAAATCTGAAGCCGGTAGAACTGCATGAGGCTGTCGTTTCCTAGATCTGATGTTTCTGACTGCTTTCGGGCCGAGAGGACTACTCTGTTGCATTCGGAGCATCTGTTCCAGTGAGGAACCCCTTTCGTTTCACGCGAAAAGGTTTCCGGTAGCCCTAGCTGCGTCATTTTTCAGATCGGGAGGTATACAGTGTTTTTGCAGTTTACTGTTATTTTCTCTCTGCTTATTTCGGTTTCGGTTTATTTAGCCCTTTTTTTTTAACCGGATCTATACCTTTCATTTCTGCGTATGCTCTTTGCCCTGCGACTCTGTGTGATCTGGGCAAATCAGAAATAGAAAGGAAGGATTTTTCTCATGTGTATGCTCTTTTCCCTGCACCCTAGTGTGATCTCGGAAAATCAAAAACATTGAGAAAAATATTTAGTTTTTCGGCTAAAGCTAACTTTGAGATTTTTTTTTAAAAAATATCTAGTTTTTTGGCTAAATCTAACCTCGAGCCGCAAGGTTCGTTTTTCTTTGCATATTCATGTTGGGTTTTGTGTTTTGGGTTTTGTAGGTAAAAAGAGCTTTCTCAAGGCAAGCACGCAAACCAAGCCCCCCCCCCCCCTCTCTCTCTCTCTCTCTCTCAAATTTTTTGTATAGATCAATTGGTTCAAAGCTATTTTAAGAGAGTAGAGGTCTTGGGTTCAAGTCTCCATTTTGTGGGGGCGGATTTTTTTCATTCCCGCACATTCGCGCACTTTGCCGGCAACTTCAACAAATTTTTTTCAAAAAGCCATAACTTCTTCATCCGGAAGACTTTTTGAGAGCCGTTTTTTTTTAAAACCGCCTATTTTTTCGAGATCTATCCACTGGAACACTTACTTTCAGCATCTTCAGCTTCAGTTTTTTTTAAAAATGGAAAGTCCATGCCAAGTCATTCTTGACAGCACTAACTACTTCCAATGGGTAGCCTACATGGAAGATTTACTTAGAAGTAAAGGTCTCTACAGAATAGCCACAGACCAAGAGAAGAAACCAAAAGATGAAGACAAGGCTGCAAAATGGGAAAATAGACAAGATCAAGCACGTGGTTTGATAGGGATGTTTATTTCTCCTGATCTTAGATTCCATATTGCAGAACTTGAGACTCCTCATGAAGCATTGGAAAAATTCGCTAAAGTTTTTGGGATTAAAAATGAAATTAGAGCCCATCAACTTGAAAATGAGTTGCTTACTTTGGATCCTAATAATTTTTCTTGCATTGAAGATTTCTTGTCCAAATTCAAGACCCTTAGATATCTCTTAGAAGGTGTTAAGGTTAAGAAAGAAGATGGTAACCTTATTTACTCCATCCTTACTAAGTTAGGACTAGCCTACTCTGTATTTGTTTCCACTTTCCATTCTACAAGGGAAGCTTTCATTTGTCAAGGAAAAGACTACAAGGCCCCTTCCTTTGACTCCTTTTGTGATTCCTTAATAAGAGAACAAGAAAAACTCTTACATCTTGGTCTTCTTAATCTTGGAAACTCTTCCAAGAAAGCGTTAGCCGCCTAGCAGCAACCAAATTCAAAGAATCCTAAGAAGTCATATCCTAAAAAGAATGGTCCTAAACCAAACAAGGGTCCTAAAAAAACTCAGCCTCAAAATGAAAGATCATTTCAGCAAAATGATAAGACCAATAAAAACAAATGGAAGAAGACTGATAGACATTGTAACTTTTGTAATCGAGATGGCCACTTAGAATCTAAATGCTTTAAGAAGATGGAAGCCTTGGAAGCCGCAATGAAGAAACATAACATCCATGTGGAACATACTTCAACTTCAACTTCCAGAATGGCACTTTTTGCATGTCGTTGTCAATCATCTCAGTCTGGTTATGCATTAAATGTATCTTCTTCTTCTCCTTCTCATGAGTGGCTCATTGATTCTGGAGCCTCTTATCACATGGCCAAAAACCAAGCCATGTTTTCTTCCTTAAATGATTGTAACACCAAAAATATATATGTTGGTGATGATAGATCTCTTAATGTTGTAGGGGCTGGAACTGTTCATCTAGACAATGGTCAGTTTAATGATGTATTATGTGTTCCAACCTTATCCTGCAACCTTCTATCTGTATATCAGATAACTCATTCAGGTGAAGGTAAAATTGTTGAATTTTCACCTCATGATGTTGTAATCAAGGATCTAAGAGATCCTAAACAAATTCTAGCTACTGGTATTGCTGATGATTCCACAAGGTTGTATAAGTTTCACAACCTTGGGTCATCAAATCTTCCCTCAGTATTTGTTGCTCATAATGATGAAGTGAGCAAACTTTGGCATGAGCAATTTGGTCACTTAAACTATCGCTCCCTTCAGCATCTATGTAAAGAAAATATGGTGACAGGTCTTCCTATGGTATCTTGCAGAGATGGTATTTGTTCCGGATGTGTACTCGGAAAACATCATCGGGACAGTTTTGACAAACGTGCCTCTTGGCACGCCTTAGCCCCTTTACAGCTTGTGCACAGTGATTTATGTGGTCCACTTCCTGTTGCTTCATTCTCTGGCTGCAAGTATTTCTTAACTTTCATTGATGATTTCTCCATACGCACTTGGGTATACTTCTTAAAACTCAAGAGCGAAGTATTTAACACATTTTTGGCCTTCAAAGCCTTTGTTGAAAAACAATCTGGACATCAAATTCTTAAGCTAAGAACTGATAATGGTGGAGAATATGTTAAAAACACATTCATCAACTTTTGCACCGAAAATGGAATTCAAATGCAACATACTGTTCCATACACTCCACAACAAAATGGTGTAGCTGAAAGGAAAAATCGCACCTTAAAGGAAATGGCTAATTGTATGCTGCAATCTAAAGGACTCAGTCTTAGTTTTTGGGCCGAAGCAATTAATTGTGCAAATTATATAATCAATTGCACACCTACTAAGGTTCTAAAGAATATCACTCCAGAAGAAGCTTGGAGTTCCATTAAACCAGATGTAAGTCACTTTCGTGTTTTTGGAAGTGAAGCATGGGCCCATATTCCAGATGAAAAGCATAAAGCTTTAGAACCTAAGAGTGAGAAATGTACTTTTGTTGGATATTCTGAAGATGTAAAAGGTTATAGACCTCTTCCATTTAAGTCCAAAAATGTTATCATTAGAAGAGATGTAAAATTTGATGAAAATAAATCGGCCTGCGAGCCTAGTCCGGCGGATGTGCCACCTCTTCCTCTCTCTTCTACTTTTGAAAACATTTCTTCTTCAGATGATGAAAGTGAGGATGATAATCCTCCCCCACCTTCTCAAGATCCTCAACTTCCACGATGGGTCCGTGCTACTTGGGATGCAGCAGGTGATCTTGCCAGTGATCCTACAGATCAGTGACGTACACGTTCTCAGTTTGAAAGAGCCTCTTCTTTACTGGCTCAAGCTCCAGTAAATCATGATCCTGACACTTTTGAAGAAGCTTCAGGCCATCCACATTGGGAAGCAGCTATGAATGAAGAATATCATTCATTGTTGACAAATGATACATGGGATCTTGTTCCTCTACCAAAGGGACACAAACTTGTTAGATGTAAATGGGTTTACAGAACCAAGTATGGACCAGATGGGAAAGTTGATAAACATAAAGCTCGTCTTGTTGCTAAAGGCTTTTCACAGGTTGAAGGCATTGACTACACTGAAACCTTCTCCCCTGTTGCCAAAACGAACTCTATCCGCCTTGTTCTTTCCCTTGCTGCCTCTTTAAAATGGGAAGTCCATCAGATGGATGTTAAATCTGCCTTCTTGCATGGGGACTTACAGGAAGAAATCTATATGGAACAACCCATTGGCTTCATCCAAACAGACTCCAGCCTTGTTTGTCGACTTAAGAAATCCCTTTATGGTCTCAAGCAAGCTTCTCGGGCTTGGTATGCCAAAATGGATAGCTTTCTTTTAGAATCTGGCTTTTCTAGGTGTCATTCTGACAATACTGTCTACACCAAGAAAGTGGGCAACTCTCTTATCATCCTTGTTCTTTATGTTGATGATCTTATCCTTACTGGTAGTGATCCCAACCTTATAAACCATGTGAAGTCTAGCCTCAAAAGGAAATTTGAAATGACAGACTTAGGACACTTACACTATTTTCTCGGTCTTCAAGTCTTGCAATCCAAGGAGGGTATTTCCCTTTCCCAGTCCAAGTATGCTTGTGATATTCTTCGTCATTTTCACATGGAAGACTGTAAGCCAGCCCCTTCTCCCTTTCAGTCTGGAGTCAAACTTTCAGTCTCTTGTACTTCTCCTGAAGTTGATGCTACCTTATACCGTCAACTTGTAGGAAAACTCTTGTATTTAACCCATACACGTCCTGATCTTTCCTTTGCTGTTGGCCTTGTTGCTCGTTTTATGCAAAACCCCCGTGAAAGTCATTGGAAAGCAGCCAAAAGAATACTTCGTTATGTTCGAGGTACAGTACAGTTTGGGATTCATTATAGTGCCAAAGCAGCTCCTCTATTAGTTGGTTTCACTGATTCTGATTGGGCTGGTGACCCTGATGATCGGAAGTCTACTGTCGGTTATGTCTTCACTCTTGGTTTAGGACCTATTACATGGGCTTGTAAGAAAAAGGCTGCCATTTCTCTTTCGTCAGCAGAAGCAGAGTAGCGTGATGCCATGGAAGCTAGTAAGGAAGCCTTGTGGCTTCGTCAGATCCTATCAGAGTTTGGCTTTGAGCAGCAGCATCCAACCACACTTTGGTGTGATAATCAAAGTGCCATTCAGCTATGCAAAGATCCAGTCCATCATCAGCGCAGTAAACACATTGAACTACACATGCACTTCATCAGAAAGCTCATTCATGACCATGTTCTTGAAGTGCAATATTGTTCAACAGATGATCAGGTTGCAGACATCTTCACAAAGGCTCTCA
Source organism: Pinus tabuliformis (assembly GCA_031772625.1). Taxonomy (NCBI): domain Eukaryota; kingdom Viridiplantae; phylum Streptophyta; class Pinopsida; order Pinales; family Pinaceae; genus Pinus; species Pinus tabuliformis. The sequence continues at coordinate 52,720,066 of CM062806.1, read as the reverse complement.
CAAAGGCGAAGTTCACTAAACTTTGATATATGCTTGGAGTTCAGGAAGTTGTCACTAAGGGGGGATAGGCTCTAGTGCCTCCTTCCTTCTCCTATTGTGTCATATTTTTAAATCCTTCAATCCCATCCCAAGTTGTTCTTAAGGGGGGATGTTAGGATATTCCGACACATAGGAAATAGTTACGTTCAACTTGGTCTAGTATAGAGTTAGGTATAGAGTTAGGTAAAGTGTGTTTCTTTACCGTTGTACATTTTGTAACTTACAATCCGACGGTCACGATATGTAGTGATCCGACGGTTCACTCTCTCCTCGGTATTACCGACACTTGATCCGTGGCTTGACACCCGATTGGTCCATGAGTTCTATTTAAAGCGCATGGAGGGTCATTGTTCGGGTAATCCGTGCATGAGAGAAGCTTATGTAAATTTTCATTCTTTGATTAATAAATTGCCTGTAGTACCCACGTTGGGACAGGCCGTGGACTGTTTCCCTCTTTGAGGGTTTTAACCACGTCAAAAATACTGGTGTATTGATCTGTGATCTGGTTGTGAGCGGTGTCCTTTTGGTATTCTTTCTGAGGAACTTACCCTGTAAATTCCTACAAATGTGCAGCGCTCTCCTCTGATCAAGACAGGTCTGGGATATAATGGAGAAACATCTCAAGCTTCTACCTCTAGAAGTTATCTTGATGCAGCAAGGAGGAGCGAGCAAAGACCAAATAAAAGTCATCAGGTGAATCAGGGACAATTTACCTCAAGAACAAATAAAGACTATCAAGAAATTCGGGGACAAGCTGCCTTCAGGACAAACAGAAGCTACAATCAGCCACAGGTAAAATCTTCCCAATTTTCCCCAAGAGTGGATGCCAATAGAAGCTACAATCGGTTGGATGATAGATCTGATTATCGCAAAAATTTCTTTAATGGTCAATGTTTTTGTTGCCATAACTTCGGTCACAAAGCAGCTCAATGTGTTGCCTACAAGACAATCATGATTAGAGAAGCTCAAAAGCAAAGGAGTATGACTGGAACCATGAAAAGGACTTATAACAACTTTTCGGTTCTTGAAAATGAAGTTGAATGCTCTATTTGTAATAACTTTGGTCATGAAGACTCTGAATGCAGGAGCAGGTTCTAGAAGAAAACTCAGAAGGAACAAACCTCAAATGTCAGAACATGGAGAATAAAGGAACTGCAACCAGAAAGATGTGGGATAGCCTTTTATGCAGAAGGTCAAGAAAGTCTATGGTACATTGACAGCGGATGTTCGAAGCATATGACAGGGGACAAAGAAAAACTTGAATCATATACCGCATTAGAAAAGGGAAAGAAAGTTTCTTTTGGAAACGATATCTCTGCAGCCATAAAAGGAAAAGGCGTTGCTCAGTTGAAAGAGAAGGTCAAAGCTGGAAATGTTTTGTATGTTGATGGATTGAAGCATAATCTTCTGAGTGTCAGTCAGATGTGCGATCAAGGAATAGAGGTAATATTTAGATCAAATGGATGTTGTGTTCGTGATCTTGATACAGGTGAAACAGTGATCAAAGGAAGAAGGACTCCAAATAATCTATATATATTTGAAGAAAAACAAAAATGCTATTTGAGCAAGGATGATGAACACTGGCTATGGCATCGGAGGTTGGGGCATCTAAGCTTTTCACAAATAAGGAAAGCATGCAAATATCAGGCAGTTTGTGATCTTCCAGATATCAAAATTCTAGACGACACCATATGCAAATCATGTCAGTTTGGAAGGCAAACCAGAACTAATTTTCCTGAGAAGGAAGGATCAGCTAGCATGCCTCTTGAGCTAGTACATACAGATACATGTGGTCCATTCAGAAAAAGAACACCTCGAGGAGAAGAATATTTGATATTATTCATTGACGATTTCTCCAGGTTTGTCTGGTTAGGACTTATGAAGCACAAAGATGAAGCATTCGAAAAATTCAAATCCTTCAAAACCTTGGCTGAAAATGAATCAGGACACAAAATTAAGTGCCTCAGATCTGACAGAGGTGGGGAGTTTACCTCGAATGAATTTTTCGATTTCTGTGAAGAACATGGGATAAGAAGAGAATTCTCTACAGCTAGAACTCCTCAGCAAAATGGAGTTGTGGAAAGAATGAATAGAACAATCCAACAAATGGCTCGTGCTATGCTTGATGAATCAGGTACTCCCGCAACTTTCTGGGGTGAAGCTGCACATGCTGCGGTTATTATTCTCAACAAAACAAATGTCCGAGTAAACAACACTCAAACCCCTCATGAGCTCTGGTGTGGTAAGACTCCTTCAGTTAAGCACTTCAAAATCTTTGGGAGCAAATGTTATATCAAGAATACTGATGAGAAACTTGGAAAACTTGAACCAATAGCAGATGAAGGCATTCTTCTTGGTTATTCTCCACATAGCAAAGCATACAAGTGCTACAATAAAAGACTTGGCAGAATTGTTGACAGCATTGATGTTGTGGTTGATGAGAAGGGATACATTCCTAGGCAAGTTCATCATGAAGACATCGAAGAAGATGAAGGCTACCCTCAAAGACAGAATGATGAAGAAGAATCTAAAGAAGAAGAAGAACCTCAAGAAGAACCAGAGGAGTAGACAAGAATAGAAGAGAAGACTCCATCCAGATATGTTTAGAAGAATCATCCAGAATCTCAGATTGTGGGGCAGAAAGAAACAGGAGTACAAACAAGAAGAACAATTGCAGAAGCTTCAAGCTATTTGGCACTACTCTCTTCCACTGAACCACAAAATGTGAAAGAGGCATGCAAAGATGAATGTTGGGTCAAAGCAATGGATGAAGAACTTGAGCAGATCGAAAAGAACAACACTTGGGAATTGGTTCCTAGACCAAAAGATAAGAATGTCATAGGGACAAAATGGGTCTTCAAAAATAAATTGAATGAAAATGGAGAAGTAATTAGAAAAAAGGCCAGACTTGTTTGTAAAGGGTATGCGCAGCAAGAAGGAAGAGATTTTGAAGAGACCTTTGCTCCTGTTGCAAGACTTGAGGCCATCCGAATGTTCCTTGCTCTCTCAAGCTTTCAAAGCTTCAAGGTATTTCAAATGGACGTGAAATCAGCCTTTCTGAATGGAGACTTAGAAGAAGAAGTATATATTGAGCAGCCAGATGGTTTCATTCTTGGGAATGATCCAAACCTTGTATGCAGATTGAAAAAGGCTCTCTATGGTCTCAAACAAGCTCCAAGGGCTTCGTACTATCGGTTGGACAAATATCTTCACCAACAAGGCTTTTCAAAAGGGTCAGCAGATAGCAATCTTTATATAAAAGTTGAAAATAACAAATTGCTAATACTTGTTGTGTATGTAGATGATATTATCTTTGGCAGCAATGAAGAGGCTATGATTCAAAACTTTGCCTTGGTTATGCAGAAAGAATTCGAAATGTCATTAATTGGAGAATTGACATACTTTCTTGGATTGCAAATCCAACAAAATGAAGGAGGTATTTTCTTGTCTCAAACCAAGTACCTCAAGCAGATCTTGAAGAAGTATGGCATGGAAGATTCAAAGCCAGTATGTACCCCCATGGTTACAGGATGCAGCCTCAGTGCAAATGATGAATCAACAGCAGTTCATCAAACAACTTATAGATCCATGATTGGGAGTTTGCTTTATTTGACAGGTACCCGACCAGATATTATGCATGCAGTTGGAATTGTTGGAAGATTTCAAGCCAACCCAAAGGAAACTCATCTTCAGGCAGTCAAAATAATCTTCAAGTATCTTCAAGGGACTCAAAACTATGGCTTATGGTATCCTAGAGATACAGATCTCACTCTTCATGCTTACACAGATGCAGATTGGGTCGGAAGTGTGGATGACAGGAAAAGCACAAGTGGTGGTGCATTCTTCATGGGTTCCAGATTAGTATCTTGGTTCAGCAAGAAATAGAGTTCGATTGCTTTATCTACAGCTGAAGCATAATATGTGGCTGCGGCATCTTGTTGCACACAACTTCTTTGGATGATGCAGACCTTGCAGGACTTTCAAATCACTTGCACTCCACCTGTCTCTATCTTATGTGATAATACAAGTGCAATCAGCATTTCAAAGAATCCAGTCATGCATTCAAAGACCAAGCACATACCAATCAAGTATCACTTCCTCCAGGAACAAGTGCTTGAACAAAAGGTCAAGTTGGAGTATGTTCCTTCTAAAGAACAAGTTGTTGATATTCTCACAAAACCACTGCCCAGGGAGACTTTTGAATATCTCAGACAAAAGCTGGGAGTAGTTGATGCTTCATCCTGCTGTTGAAGCTTGTCTGTTCTAAAGAAATGTTGGTGTACGCATGTTGTATAAGGGATATCCACATACATACGCTAATTTATGCAGGTGAAGTTGCGTATATGGAGTTCTGAACAGCAAGGGCAGACTCTGGTTGGAGAAGGTCTGAGATGGGTATGCCAGAGTCCTTCAGGCACAGTTTCAGGGGGTACAACAGGCACAGTTTCAGGGGGAGCAGCTTAAAGTCTAATAAAGCATTGTTGGCAATTAGATGCTTTTGGTTCTAGTTCACAACTATTGTTGGTTTCAGGAGAAGGCGCACAGAAGGAAATCTTGGATGCTGATCTAAAAGATGATTATCAGATGCTGCTGATGAATTTCATAAGTCTTGGTCTAGATTTTTCGTCTCTATGTCATGTATCCTTTTGTGATATCTCTTTTATGGTGTCAAGGGCATGTAACGGCCTTTGTTGGTTTCCCCACTATGCCTGGGATGAATGATGTAATGTATTTGGTTGTTATATGTAAATTTCTGATGTATCCCCTCTTGGTTGGGAGTATGAATATATGTATTGAGTCTTTTGGTGATAGGAAGGTCCTTTATGATGTATAAGTCTTGGTTCTCTTTGAAGAACATCTTTTGCATATCTTGCCTACAGTCAGGGGGACCATGTTCAGCACAGCAGAACAGAGATATCAGCATGTACTCAGGGGGAGCACAGCCCTTTGCCCTTGATGACAAAGGGGGAGAATGATTCTAAGGATCTTGGATCTTGGGGTTGCCATCAAGTCCAAAGGGGGAGATTGTTGGCATTTTGGCACAGGTGTGGCGCTACGGTACAGGTGTTGTCCTTGATGGCAACTCTCTTTGATGACAGATCTCAGTCCAGACTACAAGTATGAAGAGAAAATATATACACGCTGGTTCACTATATACCAAGTCGCATATACAAGCAGGTTCACTATATACCAAGTTGCGTATACGCAGGTTCGCTATATACCAAGTCGCGTGTACACGTAGGTTGGCTTCAGTAAAAGAGCGTGTATGTTGAAAACTTATCTTTGGTCCATGGTGCTTATTCCTTGGAAGTTGTGCCTATGGTTTTTGACCATGGTATCTCGACAGACGTGTTGATCCCTAGTTTTGAAGCTGTTGGTATTGGATTAATATGGTTTTGGCCTGTGGTATTGAGCAAGGCCTAAGACTATAAAAGGAGAAGAAGATCATTAGGCAAGAGCAATTGAAAAAAGTCTTGAATATCTGATAAAGAAAGAAATCTAGTATGCAGGTTCTGGGTTGCTTGATCTAAGCTAAGGAGAGATCACACCGGGTGATGGAAGACTAGATCTAAGGATAGATCGGGATCAAATGGTTTGAAATGAACTATCGGTATATGGTTGACTATGCGTATTTTTAGATCTGCATACTGACGCAATGTTATGTTCTTGGTATGACTGATGTCTGGTACAGCTGCAAGTTATGAGAAACTATTTTTAGATCTGTACGCAGGTTGTCTTTCGTTAAAGAGCGTGTATACGCGGGTTGATCTCATTGAAGTAGCATATATCTTTTGAAGTTTAATTTTTGGGGTTGCAGTTGGGTCTGACTGTTATTGCAGAGTTCTGTAGTCTACTCTGTGTTCTGGTGACTGGGTGTTGACAGGGTTTCAGTGGTTCAGTGATTCAAAGATTGATGATGCTAGTATTGGTTGTTTTGTGCTTCAATGATCTGTTATGAAAATTGATGAATTGTGATCTTCAGATTGTAATGTTGTGCTTCAGGAATATCCAGTCTGAAAATGTATGAAAAGTGGTACCTGAAGGAAAGAAGATTGTAGGCCAGCACCTACGTACTAGTATCTTAGCTAGTACAAGAGCAAAGGGGGTTGGATCTCCCTTCCAAGAGAGTCTGGAAAATGAGAGAAGGTTGTAGCCTTCTGCAGGTTGTAGCCAGCGTACTGGTATAAGGCTGCACCAGTACAAAATATTGTAAACTGAAGTTTCTTATTAAAGAAAGATAGAGACGACTTGCAGCAGGTGGTTTTCACCCACATTGGGTTTCCACCTTATATCATGCTGTTCATGTGTGTGGTTTTTGTGTGACGATATGTTCTGTTATACTGCACCTGTTTACTATTAATATGGTTAATAATGTCCTGATGCATTTACTGAAGATAAACTAACTGAATCTCAAGATTTCTGGTTATACGCTGGTTGCTTTAGACACAGTAGCGTGTACACGCTGGTTCACTTAACTGAAGTAGCGTATATGTTTCTGAGTATGAAATTGAAAAAGTTTTTCTGATAATACTGATTCACCCCCCCTCTCAGTATTATTTCCAACATTCATATTATAAGACCAAATAATTGGTTTGTCAAAAAGGTTTTGTAATGTTTTCATTTTGTTTTCGGACCTTTTTGAATAATACAAAGTTGATACCAATTAAAATAAAAAGGGACCCATTTCATATTATAGTTTTGTGAATAAAAATGATATGAAATGTGGGGTTGTTGTAGAGCACAACACCTACCATCTAGTCCTCCATGTTTGACTTTGTGGGGGGGGTGACTCTAGGCCTCCTCTTGTAGTTCATCCCCTAATCCTTTTTAGCTTTGATTATTCACCAAGAAACATCTTTCCATGAAGCATTAAACTCATTCATTTTTGTTGATTTGACGATTCATCTGGAAGCCATTTTTTCTTGATATGTCAACTTTGATGATATTTAAATAAAATTTCTTCATATTCGTCTCTCGCACTCAAACATCACCTTGTATTTTCACTTGTTGATAGTTTGTCAATTTTCTTCGTGAGTAACCACTATTTACTGATATTTATATCATCTCCTTTAGGCCCATTCCCCATGGCATTGACATATTATTAACACCATTCCATTCATTGCAATTTAATATCATTCCATGGATATCTCCTTAGGGATCCCCACGCTTGGTAGGTGGATCAACCCATCCATATCTTACATTCTCCACCTATCAAGTGTTAGAGACTTCTTAACATGGACACTCTAGCACCATTACCCTATGCATTTTGGTGCCCATGCCATCTCATCTCCTCCACTATGGGAGTCCAATTCGTCTTCATATTGTTAACACCCAGGTTGTTCCCTTTGACTCTAAGGGAATACGGCCAGGGTAACCACTAACCAATCTTTGGATTACAGCTTCTAGCCAAACTGTGATCAGAGAGGGCTCTCTCTTTAATATTTATCTCTGTTTTGTACTGATTTTAGGCTAGCTATAAGTTCAGGTTTGTTTAAGGTTTTGGTTGGATGATAATTTCAGTCAAGGTGCTTATGCATTCTCCAAAGTGTTCTAGTCCATTGGGCTATGGAGTCAGTGGTCCTTTAGTTATTTTGAGGTGCTGAGTGATTTGCTGTAGTGATGCTGCAGAGCCAGATTAGTGTCTGAGAACAACGTTTATAATAATGATTAAGTGGAGTGTATCCAGTTAATGCAAGGCAGTGAAGAATCTTGCAGTGAACTGCTAAAGAAACACAAGGGGAATATTGTCCTAGAAGCAATTAAGAATTTCTAGGTAGTATTCATACTTATAGAATCAATATAGACATGAGCAATTAAGAATTCATGTGCATAGTAATCCTGAAGACAAACATTTACAGTAGTAAAAATTGAGTACAAGGTGTAGCGAAACAAGTCCTACACTATTCTTTCTTTTTACTGCTAGCTTAGTATAAGATGAGTATGATTTTGACAAACATAAGTAAAACAAGAACAGAGTTTGGAGAAAACTTGTTATTTCATCAGACAGCACAGGAATTCTGCATCAGCACATGGAGCATCATCCAGACATCAAATATTTCAGGAAATCACTGAGCTCATCCAGCCCTTTGTATTAGATAATTCTGAAAGTGTACAATACATTTGTCTCGTAGAGAAAATTACCAACCCCTTATGAGTTACTCAGGGGAGTATATATACAAAATTTACATCAAAAATATCAGCGAATGAGTTAATATCTCATTTATGATATGCTAATCTCTGGAATGCAGTAGCTGAAGGAGTGAATGCTGCAGTAATTCCTTAATGCCTCAGCTGTCAAAATAGTCAGAAGATATTTGGACTTTATGGATGTTAGAGTCGGTTGGAGATGTGCTGTCTGAAACTTGGATAGCTGTCATTGTCTATGTGATGAGTCACTTTTTTAGTTGCTTTAACTGCTGACATTTGTCATGTTATTTGTCTTGTAGTGACCTGGAGCTGGCAGTGGCCGAATGACTGAAGCTACCGTGGCAAAATCTGAAGCATAAATTGCCACCAATCCTCCTTAGGCATTTGATGTCTGCGCATCTTTATCAATGTTTCCTCGGCCTCTGTATGTCTATAAAGATTGGGAGGGGTTTCAAACAGGTGATTTACTTCATTCTCAATGAAGAACAGGCCTCCAAGTTTGTCATATAAGCTCTGTCCTGTGGGAGGCCCTGCTTGTTCAGATGAACTGCCAGATGCGATAATCTGATTTTCAATAGTGGTTGCCATTCTGTTGGCCATTTGATCTGGAGAGATCAGTTTTCCTGCACCACTTAGTAAGCTGGGCAGGGCTTTTGCTTGCAGCACTCCCATTTTAACTTTGTATTCCTCCACATCTGCTTGCATCTCATAGTACTTCCTCTCCACTGTTTGTATATAGTTCCTGAGAGTTAGTACCTTCTTGGTAGAGAGGACAGCCTCTGTTCTGTTGGGAATGCCTATAGCTGCCAATTCCTCCCTTTCTTGCCTGTTCAGGAAGTCTATCATTCTGCTTGCCTGCTCTGCTCTGTTCCCTAGCACTGTCTTGGCCTTCTAAATTTCTACTTGAGCTTGGCCCATTAAATCCATCTGCTCATGCATTATTTTTATTGACCTCCATTGCTGTTTGATGGATTGGCCAATTTTGGCCCATAGGATTCTCTTTATGTCGGCCATAGCAGTCTCCAGATTCAGCTCTTTCTCTAAGGCCTTTATCTTTTCTTTTTGGGCCTTTATTTCTCTGCCCTGTTCTGCTACAGTCACTTTGGACTTGTCATACTTGGCATCCAGTTCTGCCAACTTCTCCTTGGCCTTCTTTATTTCATCTGCCTGGAGCTCCATTGCTTTGACGGCCTTGGTCAATTCCTCTACACTTGGGCTGGCATCTGGAGCTGCTGCTGTTCCTGCTGCTTCTGTTGTGGGGGCCATTGCTGCCCCTGAAGTTGCTGCTGTTGTTGAAGTAGTTGGAGGAGCTTGGGAAGTGGATTCTGCCTGTTTATCTTGTAATGCTCCTTCCAGCTCTCTCTCCAAATCCCTGATCCTCTGGTCTTGCTGCATTAGGAGGTCTAATTGGTCATCGACCTGTTTTTGCTTTTGAAGCTCTGCGGTTTGAGGGTGCTCTGTGGGCTGCAGCTTCAACCTTTTCTTTAATGCATTCAGGTCATCATCTTTCTTCTTCATAAGGGCCTTCACACCCTTTGGATCACTAGGATCATGTCCAAGATCAATGATGATGTCCTCCAAATATTTTATTCTATTATCTTTGGCCAGGGAGGACATTCTCTCAAAATCCAACTGAGTGTTGGTATTTTTGAGTGACTCCTTTAGTTCATGGGCCATGGTTGCCCTCTCCACCAAAGTTGCATACACCATTTCTCCAGTTTGTTTGTGGAGTTCTATTTGGTCCATGGGATGGATGTCTTTGACCATGACCTCCACCCTTGTCTTCACAAAATTTGCAGCTGATGTAGGCTGAGGTTTTGTAGGCTTGAAATGACTAAATATCATTTTTTCTTCTTTAATGTCATATACAGACATTAATCTCTCTTGATGGGCTGGTGTAGCATCTATAAATTGCTTGTAGACCTCAGCCCTCAACAGCTCATTTTAAGCCTTTATTTGTTTGAAAGAAGCCTTGGTGCTCTTGGGCTTCTTGCTTTGTCGGGAAGAAGAGGACACCTCCAAACCGAGTAAAGTTTGCTCCTGCTGAAAGGAGCTTGTACCTTTATGCTGACTGCCCTCCCTGTCTTTTCTTGCACTGTCCAAGACATCTTCAGTAATGTCTTCTACCTCTAGGGAGTCTGCTCTTTGCCTTTTGGCTTCTGGCTGGTGGGAGGATCCACTGAGAGGAGTGGACTCTTCTCTATCTCTTTTTGTCCCCCTTTCCTCATGTGTTGGGGTCTGTAAAAGTGGAGCAGTTACTGGCTCAGTTTGTGCGGGTGGAATTTGCAGTGCTAGAGCTGCTGGTAGCTCAGTTTGTGGAAGGACAGTTTGCCCTTGCTGCTGTTCTTGTTTCTGCTCTTGCTGCTGCTCTTGCTGCTGCTCACCTGAAGGGGCAGACTTTTCTTTCATTGTTTGTTCTTCTGCACCCATTATCCCTTTGCCTTTATCTAACACTGGTGCTGCTGTGGAAGATGCCTTTATTACTGGTGCAATCCTTGAGGCTGAGGTCCCTTCTCCCACTGAATAAGGCGGTCTGAAAGGTACCTGCTGCACATAGTCTAGGTCAATAGTTTTTTCAAGCTCCTTCACATTCTTTAGCATTGTCTCTTCCTCAGTTATATTTTCAACTAGAGTATCCATCTATCATTCTTGCAGGTTGGCATATTTTTCAATGTGTGGGTACTGGCAATGCTTAATGCCTATAAGCCTATACTTGTTTCTCCTAGCAGTGATGAAACCTTCAGGGTCATAATGGACCCACCGAAAACTATAGGACAGCTTGTATTTATCCTTAAGGATTAGGTCTGCATCTTCCCACCCTTCTTTCTTGTTCATGATGAAGGGGCCCAACTGCTGTTTGAACTTGAGGTGGGCCTTCTTTTTGGTGCTGTGGAAATGGGTGAGGTCGGACTGAATCAACTGCCTGTAATACTCCAAGGCAAATAACCTCATAGGTACATATTTTGGGAGCCTGTATGGACAGAGCTCACAACCATAGATCCTAATGACAGTATGGTTCTCATATAGGTACCAGTCACCTATTTTATATTTTTTGGAAAGCTGCAGAGCTTTCTTTATCTCATTTGATATTCTGGGAGGAAGGGACCTCATCAACAGGCAAGAGACTAGGTATACAAATTGGTCATCAAATTCACAGTAGGTATAGGGTGAATTTGTGACTTTGTGATAGACAGAGGTCCAGAAGATGACAGATCTTCTTTCCCCTCTGTGATCCAGCTTTTTGATGTAGCATGGGAAGGCTTCAGAATGATAGTACATGAACAGGTGGTAAATATAGGCCGAGTACTTGAAGACCCCCTGTCTGTCCACTCTGCTTAACTGATCATGAATCTTGTTAGCTATGAACTTAGCAAAGTTATATTTGCGGGCAGGGGGTTGGCGTGGGCTGTAAGCAGATAGCAATACCAGCATTGTTTTATCCACATGCTCACTGTTTTTGTATCCCAACACATAGGCAATCATGTCCAGTAAAAGCCTACCTACATCATTGAAATGGACATCCAGGTAGGGAGGTGGCCCTGTAGGCTGGCACTCAGGTCTCATGAATGTCCTGGTGACCTTTTGAATCTCCTCACTGGTCATCTTGGCACCAGTGTCCAGCAAATAGTTCATGGAAAATGGGATTAGCAACTCTGTCTGATCAAAATGTAACATTTTGTTGATGGACTCAGCACTAATGTAGAAAAGGATCCTCCCAGATGGAGTGCTAATAGCTCTGTGCTGCACATCATAGTTTTCAGCACATAGGTGAATGATTTCAGGGAAGACATTTACAGCTGGGAGACAATAGTATGGTAGGCTTGACTCCCATATCCCATGTGTACCATGACCATCCTTATAGTCCTCCCTTAATTGACAGAAGGTCTGCAAGAAGTCCCTGTTACCCTCAAAGTCTTCAATAAGATAGTCATTGTCAGCAAATGCCAAGGCCTCCAGCTCTTTATTTGGTGGATTTAATGGAGCTACACTGAGGGATGAGGATGCAGAAGCAGCCATTGTAAAACTTGATTTTGAAATAAGGTGATGGCAATGGTTTGCAAAGTTCTTTAAGAGCTTAAGTAATAGGCCAAATGTAGACCAAGTCTGAAGTGTTTTTCTCAGTGGAAAATGCAAGATGGTTTCTGTAGTTTGTTGCAAATTCACAAGGATGTGAATTGCTAAGGGTAAGTTGCAGAGGGTATGAGGTTTCCTTTGGTAGAAATTGCAGCTGGCCTGTACTCGGCAAAAGGGAACAATGCCGAGCACCTCGAGGAAAATTTTATGGTTCTGGCCCGCGGAATGACTGTTTTAATGTCAATTTTTAGTTCTGGGGGCAATGCAGGTTACTTTATCTGACTCTTAGTTAGCAGACAGAGCTAGACTGTGAACTTTGACCAGTGTTTTAATGGTGAACTAACAGAGAAATGGCATGCATGGGGCAAAACATGAGCTTTATGGTGAATACCTGGATAAACTAGCTTGGAAGCCTGCGGGCCGGGCCGTGGAGGCTTAATGCAGCTGAATTCTTGACTTGTAGCGGTCTCAATCTTGAATTTGATGGCTGGAAACAGATTTCGCGGCAAGCTGGTTCGCAACGGCTACGTCGTTTGTGCGTGAAAATGACCGCAAACGGCTAATTTGGTCGTTTATAACGACAAATTTGGAAAAAACATGCTATTGGCGCTTTTTCGTCGATGATGTTAGCATGACGTCATGGTGGGGCCCGGGTACGGAGGTGACGTGGCCGCTGAGGTGTAGGCCAGGGTGGCAGGACACGGTGGCAGGGCTACGTGGAGGGCCACGGGACGCGGGGGTGGGCAGAAGCGACATGTTAGGATATTCCGACACATAGGATATAGTTAAGTTCAACTTGGTCTAGTTTAGAGTTAGGTAAAGTGTGTTTCTTTACCGATGTACATATTGTAACTTACAATCCGACGGTCACGATATGTAGTGATCCGACGGTTCACTCTCACCTCGGTATTATCGACACTTGATCCGTGGCTTGACACCCGATTGGTCCATGAGTTCTATTTAAAGCGCATGGAGGGTCATTGTTCGGGTAATCCATGCATGAGAGAAGCTTATGTAAATTTTCATTCTTTGATTAATAAATTGCCTGTAGTACCCACGTTGGGACAGGCCATGGACTGTTTCCCTCCTTGCACTCTGAGGGTTTTAACCACGTCAAAATACTGGTGTATTGATTTGAGATCTGGTTGTGAGCGGTGTCCTTTTGGTATTCTTTCTGAGGAACTTACCCTGTAAATTCCAACATGGTATCAGAGCTATTTGAGGGCCGCGTCAGTTGGTGATCCAAATCTGAAGCCGGTAGAACTGCATGCGGCTGTTGTTTCCTAGATCTGCTGTTTCTGACTGCTTTCGGGCCGAGAGGACTGCTCTGTTGAGTTCGGAGCATCTGTTTCAGTGAGGAACCCCTTTCGTTTCACGCGAAAAGGTTTCCGGTAGCCCTAGCTGCGTCATTTTTCAGATCGGGAGGTATACAGTGTTTTTTGCAGTTTACTGTTATTTTCTCTCTGCTTATTTCGGTTTCGGTTTATTTAGCCTTTTTTTTTAACCGGATCTATACCTTTCATTTCTGCGTATGCTCTTTGCCCTGCGACTCTGTGCGATCTGGGCAAATCAGAAACAGAAAGGAAGGATTTTTCTCATGCGTATGCTCTTTTCCCTGCACCTTAGTGTGATCTCGGAAAATCAGAAACATTGAGAAAAATATTTAGTTTTTCGGCTAAAGCTAACTTTGAGATTTTTTTTAAAATTTCTAGTTTTTTGGCTAAAGCTAACTTCGAGCCGCAAGGTTCGTTTTTCTTTGCATATTCGTGTTGGGTTTTGTGTTTTGTGTTTTGTAGGGAAAAAGAGCTTTCTCAAGGCAAGCACGCAAATCAAGGCCCCCCCCCCCCCCTCTCTCTCTCTCTCTCTCTCTCTCTCTCTCTCTCTCTCTCAAATTTTTTGTATAGATCAATTGGTTCAAAGCTATTCTCTCTCTCTCTCTCTCTCAAATTTTTTGTATAGATCAATTGGTTCAAAGCTATTTTAAGAGAGTAGAGGTCTTGGGTTCAAGTCTCCATTTTGTGGGGGCGGATTTTTTCATTCCCGCACATTCGCGCACTTTGCCGGCAACGTCAACAATTTTTTTTAAAAAAGCCATAACTTCTTCATCCGGAAGCCTTTTTCAGAGCCGTTTTTTTTTAAACCGCCTATTTTTTCGAGATCTATCCATTGGACCACTTACTTTCAGCATCTTCAGCTTCAGTTTTTCTTCAAAAAATGGAAAGTCCATGCCAAGTCATTCTTGACAGCACTAACTACTTCCAATGGGTAGCCTACATGGGAGATTTACTTAGAAGTAAAGGTCTCTACAGAATAGCCACAGACCAAGAGAAGAAACCAAAAGATGAAGACAAGGCGACAAAATGGGAAAATAGACAAGATCAAGCACGTGGTTTGATAGGGATGTCTGTTTCTCCTGATCTTAGATTCCACATTGCAGAACTTGAGACTCCTCATGAAGCATTAGAAAAACTTGCTAAAGTTTTTGGAATTAAAAATGAAATTAGAGCCCATCAACTTGAAAATGAGCTGCTTACTTTGGATCCTAATAATTTTTCTTGCATTGAAGATTTCTTGTCCAAATTCAAGACCCTTAGATATCTCTTGGAAGGTGTTAAAGTTAAGAAAGAAGATGGTAACCTTATTTATTCCATCCTTACTAAGTTGGGACCAGCCTACTCTGTATTTGTTTCCACTTTCCATTCTACAAGGGAAGCTTTCATTTGTCAAGGACAAGAATACAAGGCCCCTTCCTTTGACTCCTTTTGTGATTCCTTAATAAGAGAACAAGAAAAACTCTTACACCTTGGTCTTCTTAATCTTGGAAACTCTTCCACGAAAGCGTTAGCCGCCCAGCAGCAACCAAATTCAAAGAATCCTAAGAAGTCATATCCTCAAAAGAATGGTCCTAAACCATCTCAGCCTCAAAATGAAAGATCATTTCAGCAAAATGATAAGACCAATAAAAACAAATGGAAGAAGACTGATAGACATTGTAACTTTTGTAATCGAGATGGCCACTTAGAATCTAAATGCTTTAAGAAGATGGAAGCCTTGGAAGCCGCAATGAAGAAACATAAAATCCATGTGGAGCCTACTTCAACTTCAACTTCCGGAATGGCACTTTCTGCATGTCATTATCAATCATCTCAGTCTGGTTATGCATTAAATGTATCTTCTTCTTCTTCTCATTCTCATGAGTGGCTCATTGATTCTGGAGCCTCTTGTCACATGGCCAAAAACCAAGCCATGTTTTCTTCTTTAAATGATTGTAACACCAAAAATATATATATTGGTGATGATAGATCTCTTAATGTTGTAGGGACTGGAACTGTTCATCTAGACAATGGTCAGTTTAATGATGTATTATGTGTTCCAACCTTATCCTGCAACCTTCTATCTGTCTATCAGATAACTCATTCAGGTGAAGGTAAAATTGTTGAATTTTCACCTCATGATGTTGTAATCAAGGATCTAAAAGATCCTAAACAGATTCTAGCTACTGGTCTTGCTGATGATTCCAAAAGGTTGTATAAGTTTCACAACTTTGGGTCATCAAATCTTCCCTCAGTATTTGTTGCTCATAATGATGAAGTGAGCAAACTTTGGCATGAGCGATTTGGTCACTTAAACTATCGCTCCCTTCAGCATCTATGTAAAGAAAATATGGTGACAGGTCTTCCTATGGTATCTTGCAGAGATGGTGTTTGTTCCGGATGTGTACTCGGAAAACATCATCGGGACAGTTTTGACAAACGTGCCTCTTGGCACGCCTCAGCCCCTTTACAGCTTGTGCACAGTGATTTATGTGGTCCTCTTCCTGTTGCTTCATTCTCTGGCTGCAAGTACTTCTTAACTTTCATTGATGATTTCTCCAGACGCACTTGGGTATACTTCTTAAAACTCAAGAGCGAAGTATTTAACACTTTTTTGGCCTTCAAAGCCTTTGTTGAAAAACAATCTGGACATCAAATTCTTAAGCTAAGAACTGATAATGGTGGAGAATATGTTAAAAACACATTCATCAACTTTTGCACCGAAAATGGAATTCAAATGCAACATACTGTTCCATACACTCCACAACAAAATGGTGTAGCTGAAAGGAAAAATCGCACCTTAAAGGAAATGGCTAATTGTATGCTGCAATCTAAAGGACTCAGTCTTAGTTTTTGGGCCGAAGCAATTAATTGTGCAAATTATATAATCAATCGCACTCCTACTAAGGTTCTAGAGAATATCACTCCAGAAGAAGCTTGGAGTTCCATTAAACCAGATGTAAGTCACTTTCGTGTGTTTGGAAGTGAAGCATGGGCCCATATTCCAGATGAAAAGCATAAAGCTTTAGAACCTAAGAGTGAGAAATGTACTTTTGTTGGATATTCTGAAGATGTAAAAGGTTATAGACTTATTCCATTTAAGTCCAAAAATGTTATCATTAGAAGAGATGTAAAATTTGATGAAAATAAATCGGCCTGCGAGCCTAGTCCGGCGGATGTGCCACCTCTTCCTATCTCTTCTACTTTTGAAAACATTTCTTCTTCAGATGATGAAAGTGAGGATGACAATCCTCCCCCACCTTCTCAGGATCCTCAACTTCCAAGATGGGTCCGTGCTACTCGAGATGCAGCAGGTGATCTTGCCGGTGATCCTACAGATCAGCGACGTACACGTTCTCAGTTTGAAAGAGCCTCTTCTTTACTGGCTCAAGCTCCAGTAAATCATGATCCTGACACTTTTGCAGAAGCTTCAGGCCATCCACATTGGGAAGCAGCTATGAATGAAGAATATCATTCATTGATGACAAATGATACATGGGATCTTGTTCCTCTACCAAAGGGACGCAAACTTGTAAGATGTAAATGGGTTTACAGAACCAAGTATGGACCAGATGGGAAAATTGATAAACATAAAGCTCGTCTTGTTGCTAAGGGCTTTTCACAGGTTGAAGGCATTGACTACACTGAAACCTTCTCCCCTGTTGCCAAAATGAACTCTATCCGCCTTGTTCTTTCCCTTGCTGCCTCTTTAAAATGGGAAGTCCATCAGATGGATGTTAAATCTGCCTTCTTGCATGGGGACTTGCAGGAAGAAATCTATATGGAACAACCCATTGGCTTCATACAAACAGACTCCAGCCTTGTGTGTCGACTTAAGAAATCCCTTTATGGTCTCAAGCAAGCTCCTCGGGCTTGGTATGCCAAAATGGATAGCTTTCTTTTAGAATCTGGCTTTTCTAGGTGTCATTCTGACAATACTGTCTACACCAAGAAAGTGGGTGACTCTCTTATCATCCTTGTTCTTTATGTTGATGATCTTATCCTTACTGGTAGTGATCCCAACCTTATAAACCATGTGAAGTCTATCCTTAAAAAGAAATTTGAAATGACAGACTTAGGACACTTACACTATTTTCTCGGTCTTCAAGTCTTGCAATCCAAGGAAGGTATTTCCCTTTCCCAGTCCAAGTATGCTTGTGATATTCTTCGTCATTTTCACATGGAAGACTGTAAGCCAGCCCCTTCTCCCTTTCAGTCTGGAGTCAAACTTTCAGTCTCTTGTACTTCTCCTGAAGTTGATGCTACCTTATACCGTCAACTTGTAGGAAAACTCTTGTATTTAACCCATACTCGTCCTGATCTTTCCTTTGTTGTTGGCCTTGTTGCTCGTTTTATGCAAAACCCCCGTGAAAGTCATTGGAAAGCAGCTAAAAGAATACTTCGTTATGTTCGAGGTACAGTACAGTTTGGGATTCATTACAGTGCCAAAGCAGCTCCTCTGTTAGTTGGTTTCACTGATTCTGATTGGGCTGGTGACCCTGATGATCGGAAGTCTACTGCCGGTTATGTCTTCACTCTTGGTTCAGGACCTATTACATGGGCTTGTAAGAAACAGGCTGCCATTTCTCTTTCGTCAGCAGAAGCAGAGTATCGTGGTGCCGTGGAAGCTAGTAAGGAAGCCTTGTGGCTTCGTCAGATCCTATCAGAGTTTGGCTTTGAGCAGCAGCATCCAACCACACTTTGGTGTGATAATCAAAGTGCCATTCAGCTATGCAAAGATCCAGTTCAGCATCAGCGCAGCAAACACATCGAACTACACATGCACTTCATCAGAAAGCTCATTCATGACCATGTTCTTGAAGTGCAATATTGTCCAACAGATGATCAGGTTGCAGACATCTTCACAAAGGCTCTCACAGAGGCGAAGTTCACTAAACTTCGATATATGCTTGGAGTTCAGGAAGTTGTCACTAAGGGGGGATAGGCTCTAGTGCCTCCTTCCTTCTCCTATTGTGTCATATTTGTAAATCCTTCAATCCTATCCCAAGTTGTTCTTAAGGGGGGATGTTAGGATATTCCGACACATAGGATATAGTTAAGTTCAACTTGGTCTAGTTTAGAGTTAGGTATAGAGTTAGGTAAAGTGTGTTTCTTTACCGTTGTACATATTGTAACTTACAATCCGACGGTCACGATATGTAGTGATCCGACGGTTCACTCTCACCTCGGTATTATCGACACTTGATCCGTGGCTTGACACCCGATTGGTCCATGAGTTCTATTTAAAGCGCATGGAGGGTCATTGTTCGGGTAATCCGTGCATGAGAGAAGCTTATGTAAATTTTCATTCTTTGATTAATAAATTGCCTGTAGTACCCACGTTGGGACAGGCCGTGGACTGTTTCCCTCCTTGCACTCTGAGGGTTTTAACCACGTCAAAATACTGGTGTATTGATTTTAGATCTGGTTGTGAGCGGTGTCCTTTTGGTATTCTTTCTGAGGAACTTACCCTGTAAATTCCAACACGACATGACGTCAGGCTGACGTGAGGGTGACGTGCACCGGATGGGTGGTAATGGGGAGGTGGTAAGCGGGTTCCCCGCACCACCTTTGGGCCAAAGGCGGTATCGGGGAGGGGGCTCCGAACAACCCCACCGCCTGCCACGCATCCCTGTATTGGGCGGAAAACCATTTTCCCCGGATGCTAAAGGTCGGCAGATCCGGGCCCAAGGATACCCGCCCACCGTTAGATCATGGGTGGCGGAAGATCGACGGGTGGCGGGCCCTCCGACGGATCGTGCAAGTTGGGGGGACCCGCTGGCCTATTAAATATTCAATTTAATATTTTCAGGCGGAAAACTTTAGAGTTAAGGGTTTTTGCGAGTTTTTTCGGGGTAAGGGTCAATCTGAAAGGGGAAAAGTGGTTAAAAGGTGGTTTTGAGCAGAGAAAAGGGGTTCTTGTGAAATTTACAGGGTAGAGGTGAGGTAATGGCTTAGGGGGAGGCTGTCACTCCAACCTGAGGTCAGAGCAATCCCATGACAGGGTTGACCATAGTCCATGATGGACTAATGTCTCCCTTGACAACTTATTTGGCTATAGTGCTGAAGGGAGGATATGTATATAATGCTGAGATTTATACACCATAGTGTTATTATAGTAGGGAAAGGGGACCATAGGGGACTTAGATAATAGATTTAGGGGTTAATATGGATAGAAGAGGTGAATGAGGAGTGAAATGACCAGGTTTATTAGAAAACCACTTAGCTGTAGGAGTAGATCAAAATGAAAAGATTTTTACATAGGAAATGTGGCTTTTAAAGGCATAAGCACCAGTATAAAACCTCAAACTTTTTCATGAATCTTGGCTGCTCAAGGGATGTTAGTAAATGGATGTGAAAAAGGGGACAATGGGAAGTTAGACATGCTCCTTTGCCTTGCTTTTCTTATCTTGACCAGCAAGATTCAATCTGAAATGAATACCACTTTTGCAACCCCATCTACTTACCCAGCTACTTTGCCTAGCATTTTTTGTTTCTTCTTGGAGGGTGCACTTGAACTTGCAGACCCTTATGTGCCTTTTCTTTTCATTGGCTTTTCTTTTGATCATCTATCTAAGAATACCCTTATTTCTTCCAAGGCCCCAGATTAAGCAGTTGGGAACCTTAATTCTCTACCTAACTACCTTTGTCTGCCAAGATGAAACTGTTTGGACATACTTCTTTCTCTAATCTACAACAAAAATTGAGACATGGCATGACCCAGCTTAGGCTGTTGGATCACCCATTGAGAAGTATAACATCAGTAATAAAATGCACATGTGTGCCTTTCATCAGAATATGAGATCTTTGCCTTGCCAAAGTAGATCATATTGGCATTTCCCAAGCCAATCATGAGAAATGAAACCTATTGGTATAGGTATCTAACACATACCAGAGCCAACATCACTTGCCATTTCTCATTTTCTTGTTGACAACCCATGTCCCCCCAAACTTCTCCCTCTTCTTACCTCTTTGTTTACCCCAAGAGGGCCTTGTATCACTTGCACTTATTTTTGTGAGTAGCATCACCATTGACTTGCTCTTATTCAAAGCATCAAACATGAGTGACAATTATGTCTTGTTGAGTCTGTTTAGAATCATATTGAGTCCTATTACAATATGTCAACACCACAGTGCATTGTACCAGTCTTTTATTGTTGAGATTTATCCTCCATATATTTTAATTTATCTGTGAAGAGCTATTTTATGAGTAATTGACTATCCCCTTTGAAACATTTTCAGTCATTACCAATGTCATCCAAAATTATTTATTTATGTTTTTATAATATTACATAAAATCAGATTTTTCTCATTAAATAATATATAAAATATATGTCATTTTAATTAAAAAATAGAATCTGTAAAGTGAAGTGCCATATTTTGTTCCAACCAATGTCCATCTTCATAAATTATGAATGACTTATCCACTAGATGGGTCACTGGTGCAATTGGCATAATTTATAATTAACATTATAAAATTTATTTGTGCTCATCTATGGAAAGTTAAAAGGCATACCCTATACCATTGGAAAGGTCTTAGAATAAACTTTCCAACAATATATCTTATGCTCCCATTTGAGCTAGGTAATTGGAGTAAAAATTCATTTAAAGATAAGGTTTCCAAATGGGGGCTACTTATATTTTAGTTGGTTCATCTTGAAAAGATATTTCATATATACTTATTCTTATGGAATCAGAGAGAGTTCCATATAGTGTTGGAAAGGACTCAAAATTTACAATTTGACTATGTAGTATCCTCTTGGATTTGGACAACGTTTGACATCAATAACAATCATTTTCAACAGATTGAACAACGACTTGGCATTCCTTTAATGACGTTAATAACGTGAGAGGACCCAAAAGGACCCATCTAGGTTGCAATATCATATTTAGATTCCTCACCTTGATTGTAGAATGGTTATGCTTTTTGATCTTCTATTTCCAATTACTTTTATACAAGGCCATGTAGGCGAGTGCTTACGTGTCTAGTTATTTTTGTTTCTTTAACCTCATAGTTTTCCCTATGAGACGATAAAGTTTGATTTTGTGTTAGAGATGATGATCTCAGCTATTATTCATATTTGCAAGGCTTGTATCTTATATGTCTTACGTTTAGAGCTATAAGAAATCTTATATATTCTTTTTTAGATTTAGAGTTGTAAGAAATCATATAGATTTATGAGAATTAGATATGTAAGTGGAGAAGCACTCCATTAAAAAAATATGGTGTGACTCTTAAGATTGAAAAGTTATTTAAAAAATGATGAGGTATGAGTTGGCCAAGAATCAAAGAAAATTTTGAGGATGGAAATTTATCTTCAAGTTTAAAATTATTATCTGGGGACGGAGAGAAGGGAGCCGAGTTCAGGGCATTGGCAAGGGTTTCTGAAGCATTAGGGTTAACAATGGAGAGGTGGAAAGAGAAGCAATAGCAGAGATAAGGGTAGGGGACGAGCATCCTACGTGCAACCAAGCCAACAATAGCACAAAAGAGAGAAGGGTATGTTCATAAATCAAGGAGGAACTGAAAGGTGCCATGGTAGGGGATCCAGGGAGGGGCGAGATCCCCTCCTACAAAAATGTAACGACGGGAGAAGAAAGTGGAAGCGGACTACGAAGATAATCAAAGGAAGACAGTAGGGATGCGCCGGTGATGGGAAATCAATGAAAAACAAGATTAGGAGGCAAATGCCTTCCCAGAGCCCTGAAAAAGCCAAGGTTTGTGATCCCGAACAACAAACTTGAAGAGTATAGATGCTACATGAGGGACCACGCCCTAATATGTAAGTTTGTGGGGTTCTGGCCAGCTGAAAAAGACCTGGCGAAGTGGATACAACAAATATGGAAACTGAAAGGACATATAGATCTGAAGCTGGGGGAAAAGGGCTTTTTTACAGTGATATTTGCTAATCTAGAGGACAAGGAAAGAACCTTTGAAGGGGGTCCGTATTTCATGAGTAACGCTGGTTTATTCATGAGGCTCTGGGAGGACTGTTACAATCCAGACCAAGAAAATATGTTGGCAGCACCCATTTAGGTTAGATTTTTTGGTTTAGCAATAGACTTTTGGGACCCCGAGATTCTGGAAGGAGTAGGCAATAAAATAGGGTCATTTGTCAAAGTAGCAGAGACCACAAAGAGAAGGAGATACACATCCTATGCTAGGATATGTGTATACATGAACATATAAGAACCCTTGCCGGAGTACATAGAGTTAGAATACCATGATGAAGTATGACAACAACCGATGGATTACGAACATATACCCTTCAGATGTAGAAGGTGCCATGAATATGGCCATCTCTTTAAACAATGCCCACTGAACGTTGCAGAGGAAACATCAAGAAAAGAAGAAGTAGAAAGGAGAAGGACAAAAGATGCAGAAGGAGTGGAGGAGGGTTTCCAGGAAATCCCAATAAAAAGAAGATCTGGGAAAGAAACAACAAGAAGGCCACAAATCGCCAAAATAACACCAGTAGAATGTCAAAACAAGTTCAATGTCCTCCAGGAAGAAGAAGGAGAGATGGAAAAATATGAAAGAACAGAAGAACCTATGGATTCTATCAAAGATACAAAGGAGACAGACTCAAACCAAGGAAACATGGAAAAAGAGGGGATAGAGGGGAACACAGATATGTCAATAGAACGGTCATAGATGGAGATTGACCCTCAAAAGGATAGTGGAAATGATGAGGAGCGAGTAATGAAAAGGTTGTTACAGGACTGGAAGAACTTAGATGAGAGGTTCATCCCGGAGGAGCAAAAACACTTATACAAAGAGATGTTCTAGAAATACAACTGGAACAAATAGGAACACAGGGAACACAGAGTATGGGAATAGGCAGTTCTGGCAAAGGAGGTAAGAAAAGAGGAAGATGGCCAATGAGCGAAACCATTCAGGTGGTAGGAGAAACTCTGGTAAATTCAGGTAGAGTCATACCTCTCTCAGAGGTATTTCAACAACCATCCAAAACGTTATAAATGATTGTCACAAGCTGGAACATCAGAGGTCTCAACAGTAAAGGAAAATAGAGGTATCTGAAGGATAGGGTGAAGAAAGACAAACACAGCATAATGATAATCCAAGAGATGAAGATCAGCTCTCAAAAATTAGAAGAGATAATGACAAAATATAAGATACACTATGAGGTCATGGGTCAAGATGCGACAGGCACGACTGGAGAACTGGCAATCCTGTGGAACCCGGAGGAGGTGCCATTCAAAAATTGGGTCAGTTTCCCCCGAATCCTCTCAGGTTCATTCAGAATGATAGGGTCTTCTGAGTGGATACTCATCACCGCAGTCTATGGCCCGCACACCCCAAGGGAACGCAAAAATTTCATTAAAAACATGCAAACTATCCGCAGGATCTTCCCTGGGATTCCGTGGATTATAGGAGGAGACTTTAATATGATTAAAACCTTAGGATAAAAGAGAGGAGGAATAAGTAGACCGGACCAAGACATGGAGGTTTTTAGCAAAATGATAACAGAGCAAAGATTGGTAGATATTCCGACGATAAATTGGGTCCATACTTGGAACAACAGAAGGGGAGGCAGAAATCAAATAGCATCCAGACTGGATAGATTCTTAGTATCAGAACAGATCTTAAACATGGATGTATTCGTAGAGGCAATGATTCTACCTGCCATGGGTTCTGACCATTGGCCTATTAGATTGGAGATAGATATTAAGAAGAACCCCTACAAATGCCCATTCAGGTTTGAGGCCTTTTGGCTCAGGAATAAGCAGTTCATGCCGAAGGTAGAGGAATGGTGGACTCAGAGTCAACAAAGAGGGAGATGTAAGATGCATACCTTTCAGCTAAAGCTCAAGGAACTCAAAGGGAAAATCAAAAAATGGAACAAGGAAGAGTTTGGGAACATTTTAATGGAGAAGCAGAGATTAGAGTGGAAAATGGAAGAGCTACAACAGAAAATTATAGCAGAAGGACGAAACGAGGAGAAGAGTAGAGAAGAAGGAATATTGATTAGTCAATTAGAGGAATGGAGAAAACAGGAAGAAATTCTATGGAGAAAAATGTCCAGGATAAACTGGCTTCACGATGGAGAAAGGAACACAAAGTTCTTCCACCAAGCCATGGTTCAACACAGGAAAAGGAACAAAATCTTCTCTATTATAAACGAAGAAGGGCAAAGAATAACAGAACATGAAGGAATTGAACAGGTATTAGTTGAGTATCACAAAGATTTGCTGACAAAGTCACGAGCCAATAGAGATGAGGAAATAGGAAGGATTTGCAATGAAATTCCGAAGATAATAACAGAAGACCAAAATAAAGCTTTGATGAGGGCAGCAACGCTAGAAGAAGTGGAGGAAATAGTAGAAGGAATGAAGAAAAATAAAGCCCCAGGACCGGATGGATTTACGACGGAATTTTATCAAGTAGGCTGGCATTTCCTAGGACAAGATATTCTGGAGGTGGTAGAGGAGTCTCGTAGATAGCAAAAGGTATGGCCGAGTCTCAACTCTACCCTGTTTACTCTAATTCCTAAATCAGCTAAATCTAAGAATGTCCAAGGTTTTCACCCAATAGCCCTTTGTAATGTAATTTATGCAATTATTGCTACCTTGATGGCTAAAAGACTCAAGCCAATTCTTTCTAACATAATCTCCCTTAAACAAATTGGTTTTGTGGAGGGGAGACAAATCCTAGATGGTCTGGTAGTAGCCCAGGAAGTGATCCATTCTCTAAAACAAAAAAGGAGAGAGGAATGATGATAAAGATAGATCTGTCAAAAGCCTACGACCGCCTAAACTGGAACTTCCTCAAGGCAACTCTCAGGGCATTTGGTTTTAGCAACAAATGGATAGACTAGATTTACAACATGATATCAACGCCTAACTTCTATATTCTGCTGAATGGGACGCCAACTACGACTTTTAATGCCACTAGAGGATTAAGACAGGGCGATCCCTTATCTCCCTTCTTGTTCATTATGGCGGCAGATGGTCTGGGAAGATACTTCAAAAAAGAGATGAGGGAAATAAAGATCAAGGGACTAAGGTTATGTGGAAACAACTTGCCTATCACCCACCAGCATTTCTTAGACGACATCATGCTCTTCTGTGAGTTCTCCCTAAAGGAAGTGAAGAGAGTAAAAAGGATTTTGGATCTGTTTATGGAAGCCTCAGGGATGGAAATTAATAAAGACAAATCATGCAAATTTATCTTTAACACCCCAGAGTCGATCAAAGCCCACTTGACCAGAACGTGGGGCTTTAGATCTGGAGAGCTATGAACAAAGTACCTCAGAAATCAACTAGATCTAAACCCTATAAGAATATCAAACTGGCAACAAACAATAGAAAAACTCAAGAACAGACTTGAGAATTGGTCCTTCTGATCACTAAATATAGCAGGAAGACTTGTGTTCCTGAAATCAATTCTCCAGGGCATTCCAATATATCCTCTATCGGTGATGGCAGCCCCCAAAGGAGTTTGTGCAAGAATGAAGGAAATTTTTGGAAAATTCATATGGGGAGGACCCAAACAGCGAAAAAAATGGGCCCTAGTGTCGTGGAAAGGTATATCCAAACAAAAAGATAAAGGAGGACTTGGTCTCAGGGACCCGGGCATTTTAAACCAAGTTCTAGGGGCAAAGTTATGGTGGAGGTGGATGAGGGGAGGAAACGACATATGGAAACAAATATGGACTCAAAAATATAACATGCCCTCAACAACGGAAGGTATCCTCAGAGTGGAAGAAGTCCAAAAAGGATCTTCAATCTGGGACCTAACAAGCCAGAACAGAGATATTATAAGCAAATATGCCTTCTGGGAAATCAGGAACAGAAGTATAGCTAAATTCTTGGAGGAGGCATGGAAAAAAAGGGATAGAATGGTTGAT
This sequence comes from Pinus tabuliformis, assembly GCA_031772625.1. Classification (NCBI taxonomy): domain Eukaryota; kingdom Viridiplantae; phylum Streptophyta; class Pinopsida; order Pinales; family Pinaceae; genus Pinus; species Pinus tabuliformis. Next base: position 52,693,620 of record CM062806.1, on the reverse strand, counting down.
ATTCAAGTTCTGCAAAACACTTATCAGAAGGCAGTAATGGAGGGATTAAAGTTTGTTAAAGATTACTGGAAAGAAGAGGAGCTGGATGAGACCTGGCGAATCTGGAGGAAACCTGAAGAATGGGATGATAATATTGATCAAGACCAGAAAGAGATACTGATAAAAGAGATGGAATCAAGAAGAATTAAAAATAGAATGGGACCAGATATTCTCAGATGGGGAAAATCTACAAGAGGGACCTTTACAGTCAAAGAAGCTTACTATTTAGCCACTCGACAAGAAGGAGAAGAGGAAGCCTTAGATTGGAAACAAATATGGAGGAATAAGTGGTGGCCGAAAGTAACACTGTTTGCATGGCTAGTAGGGAAAGGAAGAATCCTGACGTGGGACAAGTTACAGAAAAGAGGCTTCTAGGGTCCTCCCAGATGCAGCCTATGTAAAAAGGAGAATGGGACTCAGGAACACCTCCTGAAATCCTGCCCCTTTGCCTAGCATTAGTGGGATGAGGTCAGGAACCTCTTTGGAAAATCTAATAGGGACACTATGAATATAAAGCAGATCATATTTCAATGGGGAAAGGGTCAATTTTCATGCTCGGTATTAAGGAGAACCTAGAGTTTAGTTGTAGGTTTCGTCATCTGGATTTTGTGGAAAGAGTGAAATCAAAGGATATTCCAGGACAAAAACAATCCACCAGAAAAGATCTGGGAAAAAACATAAAAATTAATAAGAGAAATTGTTCTGGCTGAGACCTGGGAGGAGGAGGACTCGAAGACGACTCCTGATGAGGGACAAATCTTAGCCAACCTTAATATAGATTACAACATGATGTATCCCCAGAAGGAAAGACACCAAAGTCTGCAAATACAGAGCCATGCGCAGTTCAGATATCCAGAGGAAAAATTCATTAAATTGAATTTTGATGGGGCTTCCAAAGGAAACCCAGGACCCGCAGGTTTTGGTGGTATCTTCAGAGACAATAAGGGACGCACCATATGGGTGTACGCAGACAGAGGAGGCATAATGACCAACAACGAAGCAAAGATGATGGTTGTATACCAAGGTATTAAAATAGCAATAAGAAATGGATACATGAACCTGGAGATCGAAGGTGACTCGCAGATAGTAATTGAAATGCTTAGGAATCTCAACAATGGGAGGAATTGGGAACAGGTTGCTAAGAGCTGGAGGACGGCAGGGATAATTCAAGACTTGGCAAACATACTGAAACGTATTGAATACAAAATTATTAGTCATGTTAAGCGAGAAGGAAATAAAGCAGCAGACTTCCTGGCAAATTGGGGATGCAAAGAACAGGAAGGAAAGGTGGATAGCATCTGGCCAATAGTCATGAACAAACCTGGATGGGAGTCTCTCAACCTAATAATCACTCAGGATATTAATGAATCCACAAATTGATAAAAAGAAGTACCAAGGATCCCCGATCGGGGTGAATAAGGCGGTGAAACAGGAGATTAATGTGATGACAAGAGGGGGCTATGATAAGCCACCTTGCACAAGGAGAGCATTGCAGGTGGACAGGACGGTTGGCAGACTGGGCATAATTGTAAAGAGCAACGGAGAGGGAACTATGAAGGCGAGAGGTGGTGGAAGTGACGGTGCTCCAGTGATGGGACAAGGGTCAACTCGCACAAAGGCAAGCTGAGGAGGAGTGGGTTATTATTGCAAATGCAGGCGATAGAGGGAGGCGGTACAAAAACACAAGAAAGGGCGGAAAGAGAGAGGAAGTGGTTACGGGTGGAGGCACAAGGGTAGGTATGCAGTTAACGCCCTCGGTGTGAGCGGAGACAAGGGTAAGAAGGTGGAAACCAAAGCAAGAGATAAAGCAGAGAGGGGACAACAGCGGGGTCGACCTCCCGTCCCTAGAAAAACTAAGTGTAAGATAACAGAGAGAAGAATGAGGATGGCTGTGACGGTTGAGAGCAGTGGAGGAAGACCTTCAGCGACCGAAGGAAATATGGTAGACTCCTGGGAAGAAAAGGAACAGAACCAGGTGGGCATGGAGGAGGTGCACAACCTAGAATAGGACAGTCAAATGCAGAAAAGGAGGAGCGAAAAGGGGAAGGGATACCTTTGGAGGACATGCAACTAGAAGAGGCAGATATTAGAGAAAAGAAAGCCAGAGGGAGAGGAGAGGAAGGCTGCCTGGGAACCCCCTCAAGCATAATTGGTCAGGGAAGTAAGGTAAAGGAGGGCAACATAGTTGGTGCAGGACGTGGAAGGGGTCATAGAGGAAAAGGGAGAAGACGTCAGGCTGGAAACTAGGAGCGGAGCTTCCCTCCACCGGTAGGAAAAAGACGAGGCAGGAAGACGATGAAGCGACAGGTTCAGTATGCGGAGAGGGCGTATAGTGAAGAAACGAATGTGGATATTAGGAAGATAATCCAGCAGTTGGAGGAGGAGGTGACTCAGGAAGAGTCAGAAACTGAAATGGAAGACTGGGAGTATCTGTTGCCGGACCCAGGAAATACTAGAGGACGCATGTCCCTGTACAAGCAGGCTCTCCATGTGTATTGGGTAATGAAGAGGCTGCCAGCAAAAGCTATGGAAAAGGTGGCTATGGAGATAGCAGAATTGGCCCAAGGCATCCCAAACCTGAAGAAAGAGATGAACAATCTCCAGATTACCCTTCTGATGCAGGATAGTACGCTTGATGAGATACAACAACAGTTAAAGAAGGTTATTCCTGAAGCAAAGGAGGAATATTATCAGCCGGGCGCCATGGCAGACTGATTTTTCGAGATATGTTAATCGTCTCCTTAGTTAGGAAGCTGAGAGCCTGCTCTCCCTTTTGTTATATTTTATAATGCAGATAGGAAACAATGATAGTCTCTTTGAATGTGTAGTTTATTTAGCATGGACAAGTAGACTCAGTAAATTTTGTTTCTGGATGGCAATTAAAAACTTAAGATGGCCAACAAACCCGGTTTCACTTCAGGGCGGGTTGAGGCCACTGTATGTCTGTACAGGCTTTAACTTGATTTAATATGAATGGTACCATGTTAGCTTACAAAAGAAAAAAAAAGTTATTTAAAAAATGTATTTAAGAATTTTAAATTTTTTAAAAATAAAAGGAAAATAAATAACTAAGAAAAATATTAGTTATATTATGTTTAGTTACTTAAATACATGTTATAATGATGATGATGATGACAATGATTCATGTCCACTGAGACCAATGATGCTTATGAGAGCTTAAGAAAGTAAGACATTAATTGAGACTAATTAATTTTTATTTATATGAACGAAGATAAGAGAAATAAATGTTTGTAGATCACTATAATTTTGTTGGCTAAACAAATCAAGAAGATTGGTGGTGTGACAAATTTTTTGTAAATGAGAAAGGATGTAAGTAAGAATTGCTCATTCAAAGAGAAGTGGTTATCATCTTCAACCCTCTTAGTATCACACAACTAATAAATTCTTCAATCCCAGGATGATATGCTCCTTTACCCCCAAATAGTCATCCTTGTGCCAACCTCATTTGACCTAGATGTGGGGGTTTTGTTTAAAGTTAGAAGTTATTTTTGGGAACATCTTGGTTTCCAAGTTGTAAAGTTTATTCTTATAATTTAATAGCAAAACATAGCCCTTCTTTCAATGAGTGAAAGACTAGCTTCTGTCAAAGAAGGACAAGGACAGGAGAGGGAATACTACCTTTAATCTAGAAGTTATAGGTTACAGATTTTGGACAATAACATGTAAAACAATACACATAATATATTTGGATTTGTAATATTATGTAAAACAATAAACAAAATATATTTATCTTCCATAAATTATCTAATTATTTGTTGGCCAATGTGGATAGGTGACTTATAAATAAATAGAAAAAAAAACCATGCCATACTTCGAAAAAAAATCATATCCAAATTAATATCCACAAAATACTTTTTTAAACAAATAATTTTTTTTATTATTAAATATCAATTTTAATAATTTTATCATCTAAATTCAATTAGACACTAATGAAAATGAAAAAACTCTAAAATATTAAATTTTGAATATTATATATATATATATATATATATATATATACATAATCCATTAACGCAGTTGAATCCCAAAATGATATCTAATATAATGCACTGCGTAAATCCCCATACTTATAATCCATTAATGTTTAAGAATGAACTTTTTTATATTAAAAAATAAATAGTCATCTTTATTAATATGTATGCCCTACAACTCAATCATATTTGAGAAAACAGATATCAACCTTAATATTAAATTGTAAATACTTACTTCCCACCTATGAAAAAGTGTCACAAAAAATTATTGATTTTCTTATTATATTATAGTATATTTTCTTTAACAAATTTTTCAAATTTTCAAAATTAGAGAAAGTCCCACCAAAATTATTGGGCAATTTTATTTATTTATTTATGATATTGGTTGAACACCTAATTCTTTAAAGGTCACTGTGGAAGTTGGATAGCCATAAAGATCAATGTGGAAGTTGAATAGCCAAAAAAAATCCAAAGGACTATTTGAAATATGAAATCAAAAGTCATTCTTATGTATTATAAATATGTATCATTGTGTATAAGAAAATTAATCTAACGCTAATCATTCATGCATTCATGCTCTCTGTGCCATGTATGTGTTTATCATGGTATTAGAGAGAGCAAATTCTGACCCTGCTCATAGTTGAGTCACTGTTTTCTTGTGGCCTTTTGTTGGGTTTCTGTCACCGGACCTATGTGTTGACCATTAATGTTATGTGTGTAGTGAAGTCTGGGTGCAGTGATATCGCTGGTTGGTTGATTCATGGACCTAAGTGTTGACCATTAATGTTATGTGTGTAGTGAAGTCTGGGTGCAGTGATATCGCTGGTTGGTTCATTCATGGGTTGGCGTTGGAATTATATTTAGTACTTTCACAAATCTTCGATTCTGTATTGGTCCCCATTCAGTCATAAATATGGAAAATGAAAAGGTGGGTTCATGGTGGAACGAATTGCCTACTGACTTTCAAATTGAGATATGTGCGCGTCTGCCGGTGGAGTTTGTGTATAGTTATCGCATGATCTCCCAACAATGGAACGAATTTCTTTCATCAAACTACTTGTTAACCATGTGGGTTGAGGCACCTCTCAACAGGAATCAGCCACGGCTGGTTCTGTGTGATTTGACTATGAAAACCCCATCTATGGCTTTCTGTTTCTACACCGGGACCTGGATTACCTCCTCTTTTGACCTTTCCTTCCTCAAGGATGGGGACTGCCGGGAAATCCTTCATCTCAAACCATCTGTGGGAGGACTCATCTTGGCCGCAAATATCGATCAAGGACGCTGTAGCAGGCTGTGCAATCCTTATACACGAACGTTCGTTGAAATTCCGGCCCCACACGCAAGATGCTACTTCGAATGCATGGTCGTGGATGAGAAAAATAATGATTACAAAGTTGCAGCTGTTGGGACCCACTGGCCTGATGAAGATAGATTGCAGGAACGACAAGATTTGGTGGAAATTTACGAAGCGTCCCAAAAAGGATGGAAAATAGCGGGATACTTTCCGGAGAATTTAAGTCTGGATATATCCCTGGACCTTATTTACTACAAAGGAGCATTCTACACATACTGTTGGGGTGACGTGACTGGTATAGCGTCTTTCACCATTCCCTTAGAGGAGGGAAGCGGTACTTCACCTATAGCCATTCCCATGCGTTTCTTACAATTCCCTCAGAACTTGCAGAGCGGTCGTCGGCATTCGCGGATCATCACCTGCGGTTCCCGTCTCCTATACATCTCTGCCAACTTCGTTTTGGATACGATGCGGCGCAAGAACGTGGTCGTGATTAGTGTGTGGGAGTTTAAGTTTAAGAGTGAGGAGGGCCAGCCGGTGCCGGAGTGGGAATGGGTGGAGATTGCACAGATGCCTTCCTCCCTTTGGGAAGAGTGGAGGGGAAAAATAAACCCACATTATTTACTTTGGGAATTATATTGGGATTGCATAGGAGTTGGAGATCACATTTGTTTCGTACCATCATCAGTCTTTGGGAGGTGTATATCCAGCGAAGTAAGACATGGAGTTATTGTTTACAGTTTAATTGATAACACATGGAGTTGGCTTCCCAACTGTCCCATAACCCACGACGCCGCCAATTACGGGGCTATAGGCCTTGAACCAAATCCACGTCTCAAAATACAGTGAAATAATTTTGCAGTGGTTGATCTAAAATAAAAATTGTGTTTAAATATTTAGAATTTTGAATGATTAATGTTTGTTTTGCCTTTTCCAAATTTATAATTTGGTACCGGTTGTTTTGTCTTTTCAAAATTTATAATTGGATACGGGACAAATAATAAAAATAAATATATTATATTTAAAATAATTAATAAAATTAGATTTATAATAATTTTGAAAATTATTTTCAGAATTAAATATTTTTAATTCATTTTATATGATAATTAAGAGAATTGTTAAAGTTAATTAAAATTTAATATTTTTTTCATATTTATAAGAAGATAATAAATTAATGAGAATTTTGTAATATCTTAATCTTATGTTTGAAAGTTTTAATATTCCAAAAACTATAGTTTTGCTAATATAAAATTTAAGAGAGACAGGTAGCATGAAAACTAAATATAATGTAAGTATAAGATGGATTATTCTTTTTAAATTTCGAAGCAAGAATATTTTTAATATTATCATTATTCTTTTTGAGATGATCTTTTCTATTATCTTCTAATGTGCCACTCAAGCTTGGGCGTCCTTATGCTATCCTCAATTGATTCAAAGATAAAAGTTTAGACTATAGTTAGAAGCAAGAAATTAAGATAATAGATTTCCCTCTCACAGTTGCTCTTATCTATCATGTGTAGCTTTCTTATATATTATGTATCAAAACCCTTGAAAAAGGACCAAGTGCATGTTAAACTTAAAGCAAGATTAAGTTGTTTTGAGTTTGTATAAAACTTGTATTAGTTTGAGTTAATACTAATAGTCCTATTATGACTACATTTTGAGAGTGACTCTATAATTATTTCCTTGAGTTAATGAAATTGTCATGTTATTGTGCACGTACATATGGGTGTGACTTTAATTTTATAGGAGTTTCCTTTTGGACTAGCAATGACTCACAATTCGATTGAAGAAACTTTGTATCCTTTTTTGTGTAATCATTTTCATCATTACATGGATTTATCATTTTTTTTTCCAAGTCATTAATTTTAAGTATTATAAGTGAATTTTCTTATATATCTAAAAGTGTTATGAGTTTTGTAATATTGTAGGCTTACTTGGCGATTTTAGAACAACTGCAAATTTGAATTTCAAATTCCAACTCATGAGGATTTGTCGAATAATTGTAGAATATGTGGATCATTAACTATGATCATCCAAAGGAGAAGAATCATGGATGAGATATCGTACATTTTTAGGAGATTAGTTGTAACCACAAGAGATAAATGTGGATTTATGAGAGATGTAAGGATCTACATTTATTGTATAGTTATCCTCATTTTTTGTATAAATAGTACACCCTTGACATGCAAGCTAGTGGTTAGATGTTAGAAGTAGCTAGTTATTAGTTTCTAGTTGGAGGTTCCAAGTTCCATCAAAGATGTGATTTGTAAAGTGAGGAGAGAGAATTCTTGTAATATATTGTAACTTTATCTTTATGAAATACATACTACTACTTTGAACTCCAAGACGTGATAGTTATTTGGTGTGCTTGCTGAGGAATGGAGGGCCCCAATCAACCATAGTTTCCACATATTTGTACATATTGGTAACATAGCGTAGTTATTTTATTTCATTTCTTTTCAGCAAGTGTTCTCATTTTATGCTAGTGTGATTTCATTTCAACAGGTGTGAGTGTGATTTCAATTCTACAAGTGTGATTTCATTTATGCAAGTGTGGTGTGATTTCAATTTCTTTATGGTTTGTTTTGATTCGAATTAGATTGATTTAATTTGTTTTGTAATTAGTTTTAATTTTGTTATCGGGAAAACTAGTGTCCATTCAGAGCTGCTAGTCCCACTAAGATGAGTAGCTATCTTAGAAACAAACAATTTAAAGTTATTTTTCTTTTTCCTTTATGAGAGATAGATGAGAGAGAAGTAGACAGTACCAACCTCAGTCTTTTGCTTGGCTCCTTGCTTTTTTCCTCCCTCCTTTGACAGAGCTTCGCCACTCCTTCCTTACTTGTCCCACTTCAAAGAACACCTGTAGAGTCAAAGCAGCATAATACCATCAAAGCATAGAGATATATAACCATAAACAATATAGGATTAGATGTATATTAACCATACAAATGCATATGTCAATACAAGATTCAGAGATATACAAGAATATGGAGGAAAACGCAAATAGCTTTATTGATAGAAGTAGTAGAAGAGAGGATTACAACCCATTGGTCTAACCCAGTGCCATCCTCCCAGCATGAAAGCCCTCTTCACCTCATGAAAAGCTAGATCACCCAACATTACAATGTTGCACAGAGAAACCAACAACACTTCCTTACAAACTACAAAATTCCAGCCTCTGGATCTCTAGGATGAGGGATCCATATAGAGATATTTTCAGGTGGGTGAGTCAGCTTCTGGGATTTTGATTAGTGTCATTTCTCTGATAGTTTTGGGTTCCACTTAGAGATTTCATGATCTCTTACTCACCCATGGGCGAATTCAGAGAGGCAAGTGTCAAATGGGCAGTTTCTAGAAGATTCTCTGGGTTTCCACCTAGCCAACTGCCTCTACCATTTGTCTACTCTCACTCATCACACCCTACAGAAGGGCTTTTCACTATGCATCCCACTTTTTGCATGTAGCAGGTGAGATGCAGCGCACCCTTAGCACTGAGCAGTCTATATGGTCTAGTTTTGACCAGTTTTGAGTAGTTTTTTAGGGAGAACTTTTGGGAGATGATGTAATGAGCTGACCTTGTTCCTTTAGGGTATGAAACAACACTTTTAGGGGCTTAGAAGCTGTTGGTTTATGGACATATGTGATTGGGGTTGCAGTGCACAAATATGTCTATAACAATTTCCCCCTAAAGCATGAGTTCGTAAATCTTATGATGTCGGGTGAAATGCTTTATCATGAGGATCCGAGGTTTTTCGAATTGGAAGGTGACCTGTAATAAGATACAATACAATACATTATCTTCATAATATTTTCATGATCTAGCTGAGGCGGGCATTCCCATGCTCAGCTTTATAAATTTATTTTCATGTACATATGACAGACAACCGTTTGAGTGACAGACTAATGATTCGGGTAGAGATATCATCCTTTGGCTTGGATGATTATCTGTGTAGCTATGATGTACATTTGATGTCTTTATTTTCCTGAATATATTGCAGCCTGGATGGATGAAAATAGATACAGGGTCTTCAAACTCGTTCAATATTTGCCCGAAGTACAAGTCGATCCATGTGAAAGGATGTTCTGATGTCGAACATGGAAAGACATCGCCTGATTACCTGCCAATGATGATAATGACCCTCAAGGTACTGCAGTACAATTCACGTGGTGCGAATACATGAGTTGGTGTCGAACACCATGCAAAATCTTTCGGTCAAAGGCCATTGATGTAAACCTGTTGCCATAAGTGAGAAACTTGCCATTGAGGCATGCAAGTTTCAAAGTACTAAAAGGGTTGTTCCTAAGTCAACTTCTTGGATAATGAACTGATGTCGACAAGAAGTGACCCATCGTAGGAGGTCCTTAATGAATCCCACATCTACGACATGAAATAGAGAAAATGATTTTGTGGAGGTGAAAACAATCTGATGATACAAGGTTTAGGGTGGCGGTCATGAAGGAATGAAGTGTGAAGGTATTACAGTGGATGAGATGTAAGCTGGGTTGGTGAATTCTCTGAGCGACTTCTCTTGAACATATCAGTGACACTTGAAATGGATTGGTAGCGTTAATCCCAAAAATGGATGGTACATGTTGTGGGGAAAAATGCCTATGCAGGACGATCCTCCACCTAAGGTGTGACAGTGCTTTAGCAACAAACAGAGACAACTATTCTGGTTTCTTCCTTTATGAAATGCGAAAGAAGAGAGATCAATAGACTTACCGGTGTCTTCCGTTTGTCCCTCGATCCAGATCCTCTTCTCTTTGGGTGTTCACAGCTACTTGCCTCCTTGCTCGCCCAGCTTCAACAGATTCCTGCGAGATCACAAGAGAACAGCTACTTGCGACAAGAGAAGAACACCACACAAAGACAGATATTCATATTCATAAATGATTCAGGATTAGAAATAAATCAAATACACTAATGCAATCATACATCAAAGATACATCAGTATATAGGAGAAAACCAAGATAGCTTTATTGATAAATAACAAGCTTCAGGAAGAGATACAACCCAGAGGGCTCCAATCCAGCATCTCCTTCCCAGCAGAATGGAATTCCTATCTTCACCTCCCTTCAAAGCATTAAGCACCCAATGATTCCAGTCTCAAACCAATAGCAATTCTTTGCAATAACAAAATTCCAGCCTCTAGATCTCATGGAGGAGAGATCCATATATAGATGTTTTGGAGAGAGGATGAGTCAACTTGAGATCTGACTAGTGTCCTCTCCCTCTGTCAGTTCTTGATTCCACTTGGAGGTTCTTGCTTCCACTTGGAGATTTGGAACCTCTTACTCATCACCAGTCGAATTCCTTGAGGAAAGTGTCATTTTGGAAGCTTCCTGGGCATTGACACCTTGAGGAATGAACCTGCCACATGTCCACTCTCGCTCAACGCAGGTAGCCAGTGTTGGCTTTGACATTCAGCGCAGGTAGCCAGTGTTGCAGTTGACATTCAGCGCAGATGGTCAGTGGAGCCATTGACATGATCCTGATTTGACTTGTTTTTGAGCAGTTTCTGGTGGAGAACATCTGTGAATTGCTGAGGTTTGTTAGCCTTGTTCCTCTAGGGGTAGGAACAACATGTTTAGGGACTTTGGATCCCTTAGATTATGGACATTTCATGCTCAATGCTGTAAGCCACAAGAATGTCTATAACAGTTTCCCCCTAAAGTATGAGGCCGTTTATCGGGTGAAATGCTTTATCTAGGAGGGTCCGAAGTTCATCCATTTGCTGGGAGGAGACCTGTAATAAGATACAATACAATACATTATTTTTCATACTGCTTTCATGATCTAGCTGAGGCGGGCATTCCCATGCTCAGCTTTATAAATTCATTTTTGTACATAGAACAGACAATTGTCTGATGGTAGACTGATAATTTTGATGAAATTATCATCCTTTGAGTAGGATGATCATCTGCTGCAATGATGTACATGTCAAAATGTCTTTATCTTTCCTGAATATATATCGCAGCCCGGATGGATGAAACTAGATCCGGGGTCTTCAAACTCGTCCGATCTTCACTCTAAGTACAATTCGATCCATGTGAGAATTGTTCTGAAGTCGAACATGGAAAGACATCGCTTGATTACCGGCCAATGAGGTAAACCGTTAACAAGCGTGAGAGGAATCACCGATAATGATAATGACCCTCAGGGTACTGCAGTACAATTCACGTGGTGTGAATAAAGGACTTGGCGTTGAACACCATGCAAAATCTTCTGGTCGAAGGTCATTGATGTATACCTGTCGCCGGAAGTGAGAAACTTGCCATTGAGGCATGCAAGCTTCAAAGTACTGAAGGGGTTGTTCCTAGATCAACTTCTTGGATAATGAGCTGATGTCGACAAGAAGCGATCCGTCAAAGGAGGACCTTAATGAATCCCACATCAGTGACACGGAACGGAGCTAATGATTTTGATGGAGGTGAAAACGATCTGTGATATATGATTCAGGGTGGCGGTCATGAATGGATGAAGGATAATGTATGGCAGTGGATGGGACATGGTTGACTCTTTCTGAACGACTTCTCTTGAACATATGGCGACACTGATGCGATGGATCGGTAGCATTACCCCAATTATGGATGGTATGGCGAGACCATGGTGATGTGACCGGTGAATGAAACAACCCAACCCGATTATGGTACGGAGGAAAAGTGTCATGTTCAAGAGCGACTTGCTACCATCAAAGTTTTCTTTAGTTTTCTCCCAATTTTTCCCCAGTCATTGCTGACCAGTACCTCTTTATTTTGATCAAGCTTGAGGAGGATAACATATGATTGTTCTATAACCTACCCTTCGGGCAAGCCCATCACTATGTTTTAACGAGCCTAGCGATAGTGAAACTCGTTCTCGTCTAAAGACAAGTTTGTCGCTACTTAGTGATTTTAACGAGTCTAACGACAAATATAACTCGATCCTTTTCATTTTTAGAGAGTCTGAAAAGGTACATAAAGTTAACTCCAAAAGTCCTTTTTCATCATCTAATCCCTTAAGTCCGAAAAAGTATAAAACAATACAGAAGGGATGAGTTTTCGATAGTTTTAACGAGCAGAACAAAACAAGCGCTTGATCTTTTTGTGCAATAATCCCTCAGGTCCAAAAGGATTAAAATCTAGAGGAGGGATAGCACTTCCGGTCGCTTTAACGAGCTGGAAGGCCAAAACTCGGCAATCTTTTCATATTTTACGAGTCAGTTGAAAAGAGCTTAAAGAAGACTCGTCTTTTGAGGAACGAGTGATGAACAGGGTTAGCAGCTGATTCCAGGTACAGGTTGGAATTTTCCAATCACGGCAGTGTCACAAGGATGGCTAGGTGAAATCACTCTTCACAGCTATTCCTCAAAATGGGTAAATAATCATATGGAGGTGAACGATCGGCCAAATGAAAAGTGGAGGTGACGGTGCAAACACGACCAAGGCTTTAATGGCTGATAAGGTTACATTCACAGTGGTTATTTACTGGAAGATAGTTCATTTTTTAACGAGCTTGAACGCGGAAAAACACTGCTCAAACTTATGTTTATTTTTTAACGAGCATGAACTTTGTGCTAAAACTGCTCGATGATAAGTTTGCATGCCCCCAGTATAATGACGCAAATCGAGGTGCATGCATATTGGTCACTATTTAAGCATAGTAACGCTTGAGGTACAACCCATTGCGGGGTTGCGCCAGTGGAATTCCGTCATAATCCATTAACTCGTAGGCTCCTTTTGCTAACACTCGTTTAACAATATAGGGGCCCATCCATAAAGAATTAAATTTACCTGCTCCCAATTTGTCGGATTCTTGGTCGTAAAGCAAGACCAAGTCACCTTCTGAGAAGACACGGGGTTTGACATTTTTGTCGAACTGCGCCTTGACTCGTTTCTTATGGGCTTCATTAGCCAAAGCGGCGTCACGACGGGTTTCATCCAATTGGATTAATTCCAAGAAACGTGCCTCTTCTTCTGAAGTTCCAGGGAGGAGATCAATTGCGAGTTTAAGAGACGAAATTTCACACTGGACTGGTAAGAATGCCTCCAGGCCATACACCAGTTGGAAAGGTGTGAACCCAGTCGCATTCTTTACCGATGTTCGGTAAGCCCACAAGGCTGAGTACAGGATTAGGTGCCACCTTCCTTTTTGAACCCCGATCATCCTTTGCAACATACGCTTCAGGACCTTGTTGATTGCTTCAACTTGTCCGTTGGCTTGCGGATAATACGGGGTAGAGCTGTCGTGAGATAGCCCTAGCTTGGCAGCTAATTCAACCATCATGTTATTGCAAAAATGTGATCCATGATCTGTAACTATAGCCTGTGGTACGCCGAACCTGGCAACTACATGATTGAAAAAGAGAAGGGCAGTTGTTTCGCCAGTGTTATCCAATGTAGGCATCGCCTCGACCCATTTGGTAAAATAGTCAACGGCGACTATAATATACCCATTCCCCCCAGTCGAGGTGGGGTTACATTGCATGAAATCGATGCCCCATTTGGCGAAAGGCCCAATAGCAACTATTGGCTGCAAAGGTGTGGGTGGTTTTCTGGTTTTTCTATCAAAAATTTGACAAGCATGGCAACTTCTCACTGCGGTTATGCAATCTTTGAACATGGTTGGCCAAAAGTATCCTGCTCGTAAGATTTTTTGTGCTATTGCATATCCAGATTGGTGTCCCCCACATGTGCCTGAATGACACTCATTCAGGGCTTTTTCGGCCTCCTCATGGGTGAGGCACCTCCTTAGAACTGTATCGATGCCACGACGGTAAAGCGTATCACCGACGATCATGTAGTCTTTAGCTTGGTATCGTATACATTTCTATTCAGAGTGAGAGGTGTTAGGCCTGAACTTTTAGGTTTGGAGATAAATTATGATATCTCCATACCACTCATTGCTTGTAGATATCAGAAACAAATTCTCGTCCATGATTAATTCCTCGGATGTTTCATCGTTGGATGACGATGGGAGATCCCACAATAATTCTGCGAAAACTAGAGCTTTCTTTGATTTGGATTTTACAAATTCCAGATCAAACTCTTGAAGGATCGCTATCCATTTTGAATATTTTCCCCCCAGCAACTGTCGCGACAGTATATAAGTCATGGGGTTTCAATTTGATAAAATGGTAGTTTTCCGAAAGAGGACATAATGTCGAAATATTTGAATCGCTTGAACAGCTGCAAGCGCTAGTTTTTCAACATAAGAATATTTGCTTTCTATATCATTTAAGTTTTTACTTAAATAATATATAGGATGTTCAATTCCATCGGCTTCTTGAACTAAAACCATCGCAATGGTCGTATCCGCTGCAGCCAGATACAGGTTAAAATCTCTTTGATAGTCTGGGGCATACATTAATGATGCTCTTACTAGAGAATCTTTTAGAGCGTCAAAGGAAGCTTGTGCTACCTGATCCCAGACAAAAGGTACATCCTTTCTCAAAAGACGAGTATAACCTTTAGCAAGTTCTGCGTATTTTGGAATGAACCTCCTCAGAAAGTTTGCTCTCCCTTGGAGTTTCTGAATCTGAAGCAAATTTGAAGGTGGAGGCAAATTAATGATTGCCTGAACCTTGCAAGGGTCGAGACGAATCCCATCCTTAGAGACTACAAAGCCAAGTAAATGACCAGAACCGACGCAAAACACACATTTGTGCGGATTTAGTCTTATCTTGTAGTGTCGGCAACATAGAAATATCGCTCTTAAATGTTGCGGATGATCAGTCCGCTTTCGCGAATGAGCCGGAAGGTCGTCGAGATATGGTTGAACGATGTTCTTGATGTCATGGAAGGCATAATTCATTGCCCTCTGAAACGTCGCCCCTGCGTTCTTTAAACCAAAGGGTAATTTTCGATAAGAGAATGTGCCCCACGGACAAATAAATGCAGTCTTTGACTGGTCCTGTGGGCGGATATTTATTTGATTATACCCGGAAAATCCATCCATAAATGAAAAGATTTCACATCCGGCGCATTCATCAATTATCTAGTCAATAAAGGGTGTAGGGTAGTTGTCCTTCGGACAAGCTTGGTTTACATCCCTATAGTCGACGCACACTGTAATCGTCCCTTGTTTCTTCATAACAGGGACAATATTCGATACCCAATCGGTTAGAGGAACCGGGTAGATGAAACCAACATGGAGAAGCTTTTCAACTTCTGCCTTAATGGTAGCGGCTATCTTGGGGTGCACCTGCCGAAGCCGTTGTCTTACTGGTTTGACATCAAGATACATCTTAATTTCATGTTCAACAATAATCGAGTCAATGGCTGGCATTTCATCATATGACCAAGCAAAGACATCTCTGAACTCGCGAAAAAGAGCGTTATATATTTCCAGTTCTGAAGGAGAACAACCTTTGCCGACATAAATATTCTCTACAACATTTGTTTTAGTCGAGATATTTATGGCTATAGTCTCTTCAATATTGGATAAGTTTCGCTCGGAATCCACCGTATTTACAGTATTTGATAGGAATTCAAAGACTGAAGGGTGATAGAGGTCATGTTGAGTATCTTCTTCATAATCCGGAAGAAGGGAACGATGGTGGGAATCATTCCATGGTGTCCCCTCAATCAACATTGATTGTAGGATTCCTTCGTCAGTCCCATGTACTTTCGACCAAGGATCTAATGGGGTACCATATTCTCTAGACCTATCTACCCAAACGCTTGATGAGCATTGATTTGGGTTCACCTCCCATGCCCGGAACATTGATTGCTACAATATTTCTATTGGGCTTGGGGGCAAAACAATTGCATGATCCATGTCGATATCGTCATTTGTAACCTTCGTAGAAGATATCATGTTGCAGGTTGCTACTAACGCTATATCTCCTATATAGATGGGAGGTGGAAGTACGAAAGTTCCCATTAATGTGGGGTCTTTCAGTAGGCCTACTCTAATATCTTGAAGCGAATGGTTGCTTCCATGGATCATGGGAATGCTTCCTATAACTTGTGAACCATTAGGGAGGAAGTTCTGTTGGTCGATGACCGTGATCCCTCCTTGAAAAGGGAATGCGATCTTCCTAAAATAAGTCGACACTACAGCTGCCATGGCATATATCCATGGTCTTCCCAGTAGGATGTTATAGTCAAGATTCCCATCGATGACTTCAACATCTATTTCCACTGTTTTTCCCCCTAGTTCAACCTTCAAGTTATTTAGGATACCATACGGGGTGTACGTCCTTCCGTCGAATTCTTTTAGTGTCGTCGAGGATCGCGACAAGGTTGGAGACCCTAGTGTTTTCCAGCAACTCATCGACATGATACATGTAGATGCCCCCTCATCAATAATTGTTCGGTGAACAGTTTTGTTGAGGGCTTTCACTTGAATAAGGAAAGCTAGTTGAGCAGGTAACTGAGGATCGTATCCTTTGTGGTCGAAGGATACAAGATTGGAATCCTTAGGATCAACCCCACCAATAGCCGTTAACAACGCCTGCCTTTGGGATGGGCAATTTTGTAGTACCCCAAGAGTCGACATAGCGGATGGCGATTGGGCCAAATCTTCCACTATGTTATAACGTTGCACCGCTCTGGCGCGAGGATGAAATGTCGACTTGTGTACTACTCCCTTCGGCGGTTTTATTGTTAATTCAGGAATGATGGGTGGTACAACTTCTGTGGAAGTTGTTGTCGAACTACTTGGTTGATCTTTAGCTTTGTCGTTCGACAACTGCGGATTCCCGTAATCTTTGTTTCTTGTCGAAATCAAAGAATCATTTTGTTGCTTGGAGATCGATAACATTAGCACTTGCGACGGGGAAGCATTTCCTCTATCAACCAGATTTTGACTTAGATTGGGAAATGGATCAGTTAACACAGCTGAAGTTTTCGGACTATTAAAGAATCTTTTAATCTCAGCTCTGTACGGAAAATTGGTTGTCTGATGATCCTCATCACATATAAAACATGGATTTTTTGGTTTCCCTTTCCCAGGAGGGTTTGAAGAAGTTTTCTCAGGGGATGACTCACCCTGTTTCTTCTTCTTCCCTTTGTTTTGCTTCTTCTTGCTTCCTAGTTGATTGGTTTCATTGCCTCTATCTCCTGATACGACATTTACTTCCGAAGCAAGAATTTCTTCTTTTGCATTTTGATCTGAATTCTTACGGGCTTTCTTAGATGAAGCCTTTGTCGATTTCGCGTTGGCAGTGCCAATCACACCATCGCCGGCATGAGAGTCACTATTTGATTTAGGAGGAGGAGGAATTGAAAATTCCGGTCTAGGGGCGTCAGGTATTTTTTCATAGAGCGTACCAGACTGAGTATATACTAAGTCTAGATATTGTGCACGAGCAATAACTTGCTCCTCTGTTACGACCCCCCCCTTGGCCACATCTTCCGTTATGGCAGGAAGTAACGACTTTATAAACCATTCAGCTAACAGCTGATCGGGAACGTAATTCTTTACCATCCTGCGACGACGACGCCACTCATGTATATGATCGGATATATGGGTGGCCGTCGTCTGCTTGAAGTTGGTTAAGATTTATGTTCCAGTTTCATACCTTATCGGTAATTGAAAATGGGTTAAGAAAGTCGTGGCTAGGGAACTGAAATTGTCGAAAGAGGCTCTAGGTAATTCAATATACCATTTAGCCGTTGGACCCGTCAATGTCCTCTGAAAAAGGCGAAGCCTTATCGAATCATCGTTCAGGGTATTTCATGAACACCACAGATGAAATGTCATCACGTGATTCGATGGTTCTTCACCTGGATTTCCGTTGAATTTAGGAATGTCCGATGGAAGTTTGTGAGGAATCGCTGGCCACCAAGGGGCATAAGCAATTGGATTGTTTGTTAATCGGTGTAAATCTGGTAATTCTAAAGTTGCCACGAATGGTAACTGTTGATTTAGGTTAGGTGAGGCGTACCCAGGGTACGATGGAATCGCCTGAACAGTAGGCCTTTGCATACCAGCATAATGTAATTGATGTTGTTATGACTGATACAGTTGGTGGACTTGACCACTGTAAAGCGGTTGGTTTTGACCGTTTTGAATATACGGTTGTCCACTATTCGCAAAGACCTGCTGCTCAGAACCTTGGTTGATCCGGATTTAAGCAGGAACGCAATAGATTACAGAGATAACCATAAATACAGAGATGCGATAACCATAAAAACAGAGATGCAACAGAAATAATAATATGCGATAACCATAAAAACAGAGATGCCGCGGAAATAATACTTCATTTAATTAATGGAGAATACTGAAATATGCTTACAAATAGAAATAACCCAGCTAGGGCGATGGTAGCTTATCTCTGAGAAGAGATGTGTCGGCTACATGCCTCTGAACTGTTTCGAACTATCTTTACAATGAGGCTCAAAGGTCTATTTATTATTGAGAAACAATGGAAAACCCTTAACATTCCAAAACCTCACCCTAGAAAATGAAAACGCCAAACTATGGGCCCCGTTTGGGTAAATTGGTACATCAACTTCCCGGGGTCGTAACTTTGGCATACGATCTCCGTTTTACACGCATGATAGCCCGTTGAAAAGATCTTTCTGAGGACTATAACGCAAACAACGATTTTTTATCTAAAAAATCGCAAGATCGGGATTTCCCAAAAAACGTCGTTTAGGGCCTCAAAACGGCTCCGGAAGTTTAGGACCCGAAAACTGCTAAAAATAGTAAATTTTGCTATAATTAAGGAAACTGAAAATGTCAAGAGGGACAATGGTGAGGGTCTAGGTGGACTTGGCAGGTGGCCACCACTATCCACCTGGATCATTCCTCCCCCCTTAGGAAGCAATGGTCCCCATTGCGTTGAGTTCCTCCATGAGATGGGGAAACTTTTGCTGAACTTGGTCCCTGGTGAGCCACTTGCCATTGTGAAGGAGTTGGCCTGCTTTGACAACTCGATACAGTTGAATATTCTGTCGGCGAGTATTCTTGATCTGTGTGTCCATGATTCGATCAGTTGCAGCTTGTTCCATGCAATCTGGATTTAATTCTGTGGGGGTGAGCTGTTCTGCAATGTCGGATGTATCTAGCAATGGTGGAAAGTATGGCCGAAGGCAGTCCACATTGAACACTGGGTGCAGGCCAAGGAATGGGGGAATGCTGAGTTCAAATGCATTGTCTCCCACAGCCTTAGTAATGGTGTAGGGACCATATCGGAGTGGTCTCAGTTTCCGATAGGCTCCAGTAAGGCGTTCCTTTTGTAAATGCAACCAGACTTTGTCACCCACCTGAAACTTGTGTGGTACCCCTCCAGGTAACGAGAAGTTGTTCCTGTGTTCTGTCATGACTGTATCCCTCTGTTGCTGCTGCTGTGTGGAGGAACCCTTCGCGGGGGTCATGGATGTAGCAACGATCTTCCCCTTACTTTGGGAACGAACCAGACAGAAAATAAATTTCCTAGTCTGTGAGATGAGCTTGCTGCCTTTCTTAGCAGTGATCAAAGAGGTGGCGGTAGGTGGGGCTACCTCTGGTATCCTGTATAATGAATTATCCAAAGAAATGATGACAGCGCGAGGCCTTGACTCATACACAGCATGTCGCCTCCACAAGTATGGCTGGCCTAATAGTACATCACAAACATCCAGAGGTGTAACATCACACAATACCTCGTCTGTGAAGGGCTTGATGCTGTAGGGAAGGCGGCACTGCTGGCGAACTTTGAGATCTCGTCCTTCGTGAAGCCAACCGATAGTATACGGCTGTGGGTGTGGTGTAGTTGGTAGGCCCAACCGCTTCACGACCTCTGCTGAAATGAGGTTCTTTTGGCTGCCACTGTCGACAATGAATTGCAGCGGCGAACCCTTCACCCACATCTGTGAGTGGAAAAGACGTTCCCCCTCCTCTGGATCTTCGGGCTCATTTTTCTGGATCTTGGCAGTAGCAACAGTGGCGCTGGGATCCACATCAATAATCTGCTTCCCTTTGTCATTCCCCTTGTCAGGTTCTGACTCAGAGTCAGAACATGCATCTGATTCGGAAGCCTTCAACTCGGCCACCAGCGACTGCTTGGTCCGACACTCACTTGTGTTATGAGTGGGACTCTTGTGGAACTCACACCACTTTCCTGTGTCCTTCTTCGGCTTCGTGGTGTTGTTCTTTTCTTGCAGCTTCGACGGGTTGTCTTGGGTCACCCCGCCTTGGCTTTGTCCTTTGGGTTTTGGATTTGCAGATCCAAAGTCTCGCTTCTTCTGTTTGAACTTTTGCTCGATTTTGACAGCGTATCGGTATGCTGTGCCGAGTGAGGAGATGTTCAAGAACTCCATCTCTTCCTGGATGTATCTGTGTAGGCAGCCGCGGTATTTGAGTACCAGATGCAGCTCAGAATCTTTGATACCCAACTGTATGCGAAGGGTATGAAAAATGTTTGTGAACTCCGGCACATCTTGGTCTCGTCCCTGCCGCAGTGTGGTCCATTTGATGTATTTGTCCTCATAGCTTCCGACGGGGTAGTACTGCTCCTTGATGGCATCCCGGAAGTCATTCCAAGTGGGTGCGGTTGAAAATAGTGAGCCTGTACTTTCATCCTTCTGCTCGCAATAGGTTTCCCACCAGTCCTTGACGTGGGGGGCTGCTTTGAGAAGAGCGAAAACAATCTTCTCCCGACTTGAAAATTCGTGAACAGAAAAATACCCATCTAGCAGATTTAACCATTTATCTACGGCATCTGCGTCTATTTGACCCTCGAAGATGGGGATTTCAAAATTAACTTGTACCTTAAACGGTGTGGCGTTTCCAGAGTAGCTGTTGGAAGCCGATGCGTCGCCTCTGGGTAGCCGCTGAAGGATCTGCGCAAAGCTATCCATCATCGCGTTCCTTTGCCGCTCGAGCGCTTCTTCGAGCAAGATTTTGATAGGATCTCCTGCCCCCTCGTCTTTCTTCTCATCCGCCATGGGAGGACGTCGAGATTTGCGAGGCTGGTCTTGCAAAGGTTCGACCAGTTCAAGCCCTAACTCCTTATATCCCGACCTCGTTGGGGACATGCAAAGAAAAACAGAGAAAAAGCAGACCGCTCTGATACCACTGATCCGGATTTAAGCAGGAACGCAATAGATTACAGAGATAACCATAAATACAGAGATGCGATAACCATAAAAATAGAGATACAACAGAAATAATAATATGTGATAACCATAAAAACAGAGATGCCGCGGAAATAATACTTCATTTAATTAATGGAGAATACTGAAATATGCTTACAAATAGAAATAACCCAGCTAGGGCGATGGTAGCTTATCTCTGAGAAGAGATGTGTCGGCTACATGCCTCTGAACTGTTTCGAACTGTCTTTACAATGAGGCTCAAAGGCCTATTTATTATTGAGAAACAATGGAAAACCCTTAACATTCCAAAACCTCACCCTAGAAAATGAAAACGCCAAACTATGGGCCCCGTTTGGGTAAATTGGTACATCAACTTCCCGGGGTCGTAACTTTGGCATACGATCTCCGTTTTACGCGCATGATAGCCCGTTGAAAAGATCTTTCTGAGGACTATAACGCAAACAACGATTTTTTATCTAAAAAATCGCAAAAAGCGGGATTTCCCAAAAAACGTCGTTTAGGGCCTCAAAACGGCTCCGGAAGTTTAGGACCCGAAAACTGCTAAAAATAGTAAATTGTGCTATAATTAAGGAAACTGAAAATGTCAAGAGGGACAATGGTGAGGGTCTAGGTGGACTTGGCAGGTGGCCACCACTATCCACCTGGATCATTGGTACACTTGCTGGAATTGTGGTTGTTGGTATTGCACCAGCCACGGTTGTGAAGCCATGTTCTGCTGCGCTATACTAACCAGCGGACCAAGATGTGGGGTAATTGTACCCGTTTGGACCTGTGTCGTCCCACCAGTCGGCGATTGTGGTTGTGTCACAGGGTCAAGGGGCTGTTGCATTACAACTTGAGAAATCTGAGGTTGACATACAACAGGCATCGTTTGAACTTGTGACACTGTTACAATAGCTGGCGTTGTCGGGATGTTCGACATATGTACACATTGTTGCATAGAATACACAACTCTTGGCTGTTGGGGTATCATAGGTACCCAAACACTTGTCGTAACTCCAGTATATCCTGAATACTGTTGAGAACTGCCGTATGGATATCCTCCTGGAGGGGGTAATGAAAGGGCATACTTGATCCAGGTGGATATTGGTGGCCACCCGCTAATTCCACTTGGATCCCCTCTAATGCTTCATACAGTTTTTTTTCAGTTTCCTTGATTATAGCACAGTTTACTATTTTTAGCAGTTTTTCGGGTCCTAAACTTCCGGAGCCGTTTTGAGGCCCTAAACGACGTTTTTTGGGAAATCCACCGCTAGCGATTTTTTTGATAAAAATCGTCTTTTCCGTCGTAGTCCTCGGAGAGATCTTTCCAACGAGCTATCATGCACGTCAAACGGAGATAGTACAACCAATTCGCGACCCCGAGAAGTTGATGTACCAACTTACCCAAAAAACGGGGCCCACAATTTGGCGTTTCATCTTCTAGGGTTAGGTTTTGGAATGTGAAGGGTTTTCCATTGTTTCTCAACAATAAATAGGCCTTCGAGCCTCATTGTAACACAGTTCAGAGGCATGTAGCCACCACATCTCTTCTCAGAGATAAGCTACCATCGCCCTAGCTGGTTTATTTCCATTTCTGTTTGTAAGCATATTTCAGTATTTTATAGTAATGAATTGAGGTATTATTTCCGCTGCATATCTGTCTTTATGGTTATCTCTGTATTTTATTGTGTTCCTGTTTAAATCCGGATCAGTGGTATCAGAGCGGTCTGCTTTTCTTCTCTGTTTTTCTTTGCATGTCCCCAACGAGGTCGGGATATAAGGAGTTAGGGCTTGAACTGGTCAAACCTTTGCAAGACCAGCCTCGCAAATCCCGACGGCCTCCCATGGCGGATGAAAAGAAAGACGAGGGGGCAGGAGATCCTATCAAAATCTTGCTCGAAGAAGCCCTCGAGCGACAAAGGAACGCGATGATGGACAACTTTGCCCAAATCCTTTAGCGACTACCCAGGGGCGACGCATCGGCTTCCAACAGCAACTCTGGAAACGCCACACCACTTAAGGTACAAGTTAATTTTGAAATCCCCATGTTCGAGGGTCAGATAGATGCAGATGCCGTCGATAAATGGTTAAATGTGCTAGAGGGTTATTTTTCTGTTCATGATTTTTCCAGTCGGGAAAAAATTATTTTCGCTCTTCTCAAAGCAGCCCCCCACGTCAAGGATTGGTGGGAAACCTACTGCGAACAGAAAGATGAAAGTACAGGCTCACTATTTTCAGTCGCACCGACTTGGGATTCATTTCGAGATGCCATCAAGGAGCAGTACTACCCTGTCGGAAGCTATGAGGATCAATACATAAAGTGGACCACGCTACGACAGGGAAGGGACCAAGACGTACCAGAGTTTACCAATATTTTCCATACCCTTCGTACAAAGTTGGGTATCAAGGATAAAGAGCAGCATTTGGTACTAAAATACCGTGGCTGCCTGCACAAGTACATCCAAGAAGAAATAGAATTTCTGAACATCTCCTCACTCGACATGGCATACCGATATGCTGTCAAGGTCGAGCAAAAGTTTAAACAGAAGAAGCGAGACTTTGGGTCTGCGAATCCGAAACAAGGGAAAGGTGCCCCCAAACCGCAGAACAAAGGACAAAGCCAAGGCGGGGCGGCCCAAGACAACCCGCCAAAGCTGCAAGCAAAGAACGGCGCCGCGAAGCCGAAAAAGGACACTGGAAAGTGGTGTGAGTTCCATAAGAGTTCCACTCACAACACAAGTGAGTGTCGGGCCAAGCAGTCACTGGTGGCCGAGCTAAAGGTTTCAGAATCAAATGCATGTTCTGACTCTGAGTCAGAACTCGATAAGGGGAATGATAAAGGGAAGCAGATTATCGATGCGGAGCCCAACGCCACTGTTGCCACCACGAAGATCCAGAAGGAGGAACCTGAAGATCCAGAGGAGGAGGAGCGTCTCTTCCACTCCCAGATGTGGGTAAAGGGCTCCCCGCTACAGTTCATTGTCGACAGCAGGAGCCAAAAGAACCTCATTTCGGCAGAGGTCGTGAAATGGTTGGGCTTACCGACCACAGCGCATCCACAACCATACACCATTGGGTGGCTGCACCAAGGACGGGATCTTCGCGTGAGCCAATAGTGTCGGCTTCCATACAACATCAAGCCCTTCACGGATGAGGTATTGTGTGACATTGCACCCCTTGAAGTTTGTGATGTGTTATTAGGACAACCATACTTGTGGGAGCGACATGCTGTGTATGAGTCAAGGCCCCGTGCTGTTATTGTTACTTTGGGAAATAAGTTGTACAGGATACCAGAGGTAGCACCGCCTACCGCCATCTCTTTGGTTACTGCAAAACAATGTAGTAAGCTAATTTCCAAAACCAGGAAGTTTGTTTTCCTGATAATACGCCCTCAAGAAAAGAAGAAGACGGTGGCCACGACCTCTAGACAGGGCCCCTCTGCACGACAACTACAGATGGACAAGGTCGTGGAGGAGTATGAGGACATCTTCACCTCCCCCGCAGGGGTTCCTCTGCACTGTCAGGTCAAGCACTCCATTGATCTAACCCCAGGTTCGCCACTGCCCAATGGACCAATCTATCGGTGCTCTGTTCTGGAGAACGATGAAATCAAGAGGCAGATTTAGGAGCTGCTGCAAAAAGGTCACATCCGTCCGAGTTCATCGCCCTGTGGGAGCCCGATCGTGCTGGTACAAAAGAAGGATGGGGCTTGGAGACTCTGTATTGACTATCGGGCGCTGAACAAGATCACTGTCCATAATAGGTACCCAATCCCACGGATTGATGACCTCCTGGACCAACTAAAGGGGGCAAAATATTTCAGCAAGATCGATTTGAAGTCAGGATATCACCAGGTACCAATCGAACCCTCCGATGTGTGGAAGACTGCCTTCAAATCCAAGGAGGGCCTTTTCGAATGGTTGGTTATGCCTTTTCGGATTGACGAATGCTCCTGCAACCTTCATGAGGCTAATGGACGACATATTGCGGCCATTCACCAACTCATTTGTAGTGGTATACTTGGATGACATATTGATCTTTAGCAAGACTTGGGAAGAGCACCTCCACCACATCCGACAAGTTCTCCAAACACTACGACAACACAAGTTATGTGCCAATTTGGAGAAATGCACTTTTGGCATGACCCAGGTTCAGTATCTGGGATACATTATTGAAGAACGGGGGGTGCATGTGGATCCAGCCAAGATCCAAGTCATTCGGGATTGGCCATCTCCAACAACTCTGACAGAGCTTCGCAGCTTTCTAGGCCTTGCCAACTTCTACCGCAGGTTCGTGTTGGGATTTTCTCATATCACTTGGCCCTTGAGTCAGGTCACCAAGGGAGGAGCGAAAGCAAAATTTTTTTGGTCCGAATCTCAACATAAGGCATTCACAGAGTTGAAAGATCGACTCTGCACAGCACCAGTTCTTGCATTACCAGACTTGCAACAACCATTTGAGGTCGAGACAGATGCCTCTGACTATGCTATTGGGGCAGTCCTTACTCAACACGGGCATCCAGTGGCATATCACAGTGAGACACTTTCAGACACAGTCCGGAAGTATCCCACTTATGACAAAGAGATGTATTCCATTGTGCGGGCCTGTCGACAATGGAAGCATTACATTTTGGGGAAGGAAACGGTCATCCACACAGACCACCGACCCCTGCAGTTCATACAAACCCAAGGGAAATTACAGAATGATCGCCATCAGAAGTGGTCCACATACCTGCAACAGTTCCATTTGAATATCAAGTATAAGAAGGGCAGCACCAATAATGTCGCAGATTGCCTCAGTCGACCACTGATCATGGCATTAACCACCGTGCTCAACTCTTGTGGGAACGAGACTTCTGATTGGCCACTGCTCTACAAAAGTGACCCAGAATTCGGCCACACATACCAGACACTCTTGGAGGGTCAACGTGTTCAAGATTTTCACCTCCAGGATGACCTGTTATGCCACCTAGGTCACCTTTGTGTTCCTTCAAGCGAGCGTGCCAAGATGATCTGGGAAGCACACTAGAGTCGGGCCGTTGGGCATTTTGGGGTTGAAAAAACGGTGGCTGTACTACAGAAATATTTCTATTGGCCGAATCTTCGACAGGATGTCGGGAAGTACATCAGATCATGCACTGCTTGCGCCATTGCCAAACCGACCATCAAGAAGCAAGGCCTCTATACCCCGCTGCCTACCCCTAGTCGACCTTGGGAATCCATCTCCATGGATTACATGTCAGGCCTCCCTTCCACTAGGCATGGAAATGACTGTGTTTTTGTGGTCGTCGACAGGTTCTCGAAGATGGCCATTATGGCGGCCTGCAAGAAGAATATCACAGCAGAAGCCACTGCTAAACTCTTCTTTGAATGAGTATGGGTACACTTTGGGATCCCACAGTCTATCATTTCAGATCGGGACAGCAGGGTCCTCAGTACATTTTGGTCTAGCCTCTGGTCAATGCTGGACACCAAACTCACTAAGTCCACAGCCTTCCATCCTCAAACTGATGGCCAGACTGAGGTTGTCAACAGGATGATCGTACACATTCTACACATGTACAACTCAAACCATCCACGCACATGGGACGAGAGCCTCCCCTATGTTCAGCACAGCTACAACCGGGCTCTCCACAGCTCGACTGGCCACAGCCCTTTTCAGGTGGGATTGGGATTCCAGCCACTATGTCCCATCGATGTGGCCATGCCATTTGCAGCTACTCACGCAGATTCTGCTCATGTCCAGTCAGAAACAGATAAGGCAAACAGCTTCATTGAGCACATCCAACATATTCGCCAGTAGGTCCATGACATTCTGGAGAAATCAAATGCCAAGTATAAGCAGCGACATGATCAACATCGGGTGCTACACAAGTTTCGAGTGGGCGACAAAGTCTGGTTGCATTTGCAAAAGGAACGCCTTACCAGAGCCTATCGGAAACTCAGACCACTCTGATATGGCCCTTACACCATTACCAAGGCTGTAGGAGAGAATGCATTTGAGCTCAGCATTCCCCCATTCCTTGGCCCGCACCCGGTGTTCAATGTCGACCGCCTTCGGCCATACTTTCCACCATTACTAGACACGTCCGACATTGCAGAACAACTCACACCCACAGAGTTAAATCCAGCTTGCATGGAACAAGCTGCAACTGATCGGATCATGGACACACAGATCAAGCACACTCGCCAGCAGAATATCCAACTGTATCGAGTTGTCAAAGCAGGACAACTCCTTCACCAGGGCAAGTGGCTCACCAAGGACCAAGTGCAGCAGAAGTTCCCTCATCTCATGGAGGAACTCAACGCAATGGGGACCATTGCTTCCTAAGGGGGGAGGAATGATCCAGGTGGATATTGGTGGCCACCCACTAATTCCACTTGGATCCCCTCTAATGCTTTGTTATAGCTCCAAATCTCACTCTTATGGTTTGTGATGCTGCACTTATGGCCTAGGGCAACCCCTCCTTCCAGACCTGGTCCAAAAATTTAAAAAACAGTGTTTTATTCCCTATACGCGACTTTGCCCTGTGTTAAACGCGTGTACACGCGGGTCTGTTATACCCAACCCGCGTGTATCTATTAAAACACTTAAAAAAATATTAAATTCCCCTTTTTCGGGCGGAGATCGCGGGTTTACCTGCTGGATCACCTGTTAGTGCCCGTGGCCCAACTGTTCCCAACCAACTCCTAACTAAAAAACTACTTTGGAGAGGGTATAAAAAGACATCAAGGGGAAGGCCAGAGGGAGGAGAGAGAGGAGAGCAAGATTATTATGCTGAGATTTTTCCCTTAGACCAGGTCTGAAGCCCTTGGTGCATTCTGCACTTCCCCCATTTTGCATAGGAAACCCTTATTTCCATGTGTATTGGTGATCATTCATCCTTGATATCATCATTGAGTAAGACTTGGAAGGAGCTCTTGTTGGAGGCTTGAGGCTGGAACGAATCCGGGAGGAAGCTTGCTTGGAGCCTGCTGAAGGTGTTCAGGTGATATCTTTCCGATATATGTACTTTATTTGCCTTTATATATAAAGAAACACGTCTTTGTTCCCGAATAATCTTTCTTTATGCTTATGAGATTCTTGTGTTGAATTCTTATGAAAGTGGTTACATAAAGATTTTTTATAACTAACTTTATAGCATGAAGATGATTTATATATAAGTATTTGCACTTGTATTGTTGTGTTCTTTGATTTGTTTGTCTTGCAGGTCAAAGAAAGAAGAAGGGAACTCCAAGAAGGGTTTGGACCCTTAAGGTCTTCTCGAACGTAGGACCTTAGGTACGTGCCCTTAACGTTAGCATTTGCTTAAAAGTAAAATGATGGCTGTGTGTGTGTGTTTCTTTGAATAAGCAATTTTCAGTCTGGTAGAGTCTTAGCCCAAAGGACCCTAGGGGTACTTTCCCTTCAACCAGAATTGGCGACTCCGCTGGGGACAACACTCTTGTTGTTCCTAGTTTGGGTAGTCCTCAAGCCAATCAGGGCTCAGCCCCTCTGTTTGTTGGCTCTGACTGTCTGATATTTTCTTGAAATCCAAGCTTTTCCAGTTTTTCAGTCTGTTTTTTTTTTATTTTTCTTGAAAGACTTCAGATACGCTCTTTGTCTGGATTACAGAAGCGTATATACGCAAGTTGCACTAAGTAAACCCGTGTATACGCAGGTTTCCTTAGTTACAGAAGCGTGTACACGCATTCTGCAAATAATTGCAGGCGCGTATATTCCATAATTTTCAAGATTTATAATTCTTCTTTTTGCTGAATGTCTGTCTGGTGGTTTGGGTCAGTTTAAAGCAGTCAATTCCCTGTGACAGTTCTCTGTTTAGCAGGGGGCATCTTGTTCTGAACTCTCTCTAGTTATAAGGAGTACTAGTCTTGTTTTTCGTTGATTGCAAGCGTCATTGATTTTTGACACACAAGATTTCTATTTAAGAATCTTGATTGCTCTGTTTCGGCAGAGTGGGAAGATTGTGTTCAATCTTTGTGTCCATTTTGTTTTCGTGACATTTGTGTTTGCTTAACGAAATCATTTTTATGACCATTTTCTCCTTTGTTTCGGAAAATTTGTTTGTTACCATTTTCTTGAAACTCGTCTTTTGATATTTTGGACTTTCATTGCTGCTTGTGATTGTCAAAAGCGATTTCGAACACATTGTATTTTTGTTGAGTTTTCATCATTTGAAAGGTGTCAATTCACAAAAGTGTTTGGTGGCTTGTTTATCAATCATTAGTGTCAGTATTTTGAGAGCTTTCCCTTGAAAAAGACTTCTTTGTTGATGAAAGAAAATCTTTTGAAAGTTTTGAGTTTCGCTTTCTTAAACTTGCTTTTCATTTGATTTCCTTTTTTGCAAAGTGAAAGTGCTTTGTCTTTATCTTCGAACTTGTTTTTATTGTTTGGACGAAATGATTAGTAACAAATCATCTTCTATCTAAGCATTTCAGTGGCAAGACAAAATTTGATAAGTGAGCAACTTTCCTTCTTTGCAGAGTAGTCTTAAAATCTTGCATTCACATATAGTTGTTGCATTAGGATAGATTTGCATCCCCTTTTATGCATACATAGCTTTGTTAGCTTTTGTGAGTGTGGAGTTTGAAAAGAAAGCAAAAAAATTTGTTTAATTTGAAGTTCCTCTGAACCCTCTAGAGATTACTTTTCATCGAACGAAAAAGTTCATGTGCATATAGTTAAGTTTTATTAACTTATGTTGCGTCAAAAAACACCACTAGTTTCACTTCTGTGACCTTTTGACTTAAAGAACAGCTTAATAAAATCAAGCGCTTAATTAAAATCCACTAGAACCTTTTGTTTTAGTTATTACACCAACAAGTTTAGGATTTTAGGGCCTTGGATTAGGCGAGTGGAGAGTTAACTCTCCAAGGCCACACAAAACGTCAAACGTAAGAGTCTGATTAAAGAGAGTAAATCCAATAGCGTTAGGAAGACCAGGAAAGCTCTGGATCTGGGAGTTAAGCACGAGGGTCTGTGACGACAGGGAAGAGAGATACCCCCTCTCCTACTTGTCCGAACTTACCTCACGACTGTTCCGCCTGGCATCTGTGACGAGTTGGTACCTATAGTTGCCTCTCCTAGGGATCTGCATAGGTGGCTGCGGAGGGGAATCCCGTGGCACCTGAGGTCGACGTTGTATCACTCTCGACAGTACTTCCGGAGGGCACCCTTGCGAAGCTTGGGGGCTTGCACCGGCGCAGGCTGTTGTTAGGAGGTCAGCGTAACTTCCTCTGATACCTTCGCTGATAGGACTGGGCCCTCATCATCCCAGACTATCTTCGGAAGGCCCCTTTGATTCACTTTCTCGTATTTTGGTGTCCGGTCCTAATCACCCGGAGCGGAAATACTTGGAAGTTGTTTGACTGGCTGTATCTTTAGGGACTTTATAGCGGGTGCTCTTTGCTCCTTGTATATAGTTGGCTTTAGGTATTGTTGTCCAGTTGCGTTTGGACTTTGTGTTCTGAGTGACTGGCTTGCCACTCTACCAATCTTGAAAGGCTTTTGGTCGTTCTTTCAGAAGTTGTGGAGTTGCCTCCTCAAGGGCAAAGGTTTTGATTGCTTATCCATATTCTTTGAAGAGTTATTTCTATATTCCCGCAAAGGAAAGGGTCTTTGGATCAGTTAGATATGGCCAATATTCCTGTGGAAACCAACCAAGGTACCCTCCCAAAAGGGGATCCTTGTGCTTTTCCTTTCTTTGGAAACGTTGGTACTCCCTTGATGGCCACTTTGAATATTCCTGGGTTGAATGTTGGACTACCCGTTTGGCTGTGGTCCACTCCGAATATTCCAAATGCTCTTGAAGCTTCTCAGTTGAATGCTTTATTTCAGGGGCATCACATGGGTGCTAATTGTTCATCTTCTTTCAAAGAGAAATCTGGGATTCCTTCTTCTCCTCCTTCTTGTAACAAGAAATCTAAAAAAAGGAGAAAAAGGAAGTCAAAGAAGAAGAATAAGTCTATCCTTTCATCTTCAACCTCTGCGAGTCATGTTGGAGATGAGTCTTCAGCCACTGCAAGTCATGCTAGGGGCACGAGTCTAGTCACTGCGAGTCATACTAGCAAAGATTCACCGACCTCTGCAAGTCATGTTCAGGACTCTCCGCAAACCACTGCTAGTCATGTTGGCGGAATGGAGGTTGATAAGAAACCTGGACGTAGAAGTTTTAAACCTAAGTTCCCTTGTAAGATATGCAAGGGAGACCATCTTAATCATTTATGCCCTGGTATTCCAGAGGTTCAAAGGATAAGGTCCGAGTCTGAAAGTACTTCTGCTCCTAGATCTGATATGGTTTCTCATCAATCCCATCAACCTTTGGTTGATAATGTGGTAGAGTCAGTGCAATCGCTGGCCGATTACACTCCTCTTTTGGGGGGTGAAGTGCCTAACAAAAGAGTCTGTTTGATCTCTAGCACAGAGTCTTCTAGTATAGGGGGCATTCCAGTTTCTTCGAATGTTCCCCCTCCAAGTTCTAAGAGTGTTTCCTTTGATTGGGATAGTCTTGTTGAGCCTCGTCTTCCGTCCGCTGCACCTTTCCAAATAAAGGTCAGGGTTAATTCCACAAATGTCTATCGATGTATGGTGGATGAAGGATCCTCTACAAGTATTATATCCTCTTTGACTTGGAAAGCTTTGGGTTCCCCAAAGTTGTTGACAGCTCAGGGTCAGTTGTTAGCCTATGATAGAAGGCCTGGTGAATCTATGGGTATTCTTCCTCAAGTGCCTATCACTTTAGGTGGGAAGACTGTTTTAATCGATATGATGGTGGTTGATAGCCCTTTAGACTTTAATATGCTACTTGGGCGTGATTATGTCTATGCTATGAATGCTGTGGTGTCTTCACTCTTTCGAGTAATGTGCTTTCCTCATAACGGGAATATTGTCACTATTGATCAGCTTGCATCTGATAATCACCACCCTAATTCGACTTTACTGCAGAATGCCCCTTGGTTTGTTCCAAGTGTTCAAGTAGACTCTACCCCGCCACGGGTCAATTATGTGGCATTGAATCCTCAATGTTCAATTGCTTCTAAGAAGGATCCTTTGACTTATTATTCTCCTTCTTGGGACTTGGTCCCGACAGTTGACCAAGAGATTCTTCCTATAGGGACATGGGACCCTTTAATTCCCTCTTTTGATCCTTGTAGTTCTCATGATTTCTCAGATCTTGTTTTGCCTTCACAGGAGGAACTCTTTGAAGCCATGAGTTATGACTACCAAAGGAGCCCTTGGCCTGAGCCCTGCAAGGGGTTTGTTCAACAGAACTATTATGCGTAAGCCGCAAGGCTGCGTGGTTCCCTGTACCATATTGTATATATGAGGTACGCATTTTCAAGTTTTGTATTCTATAACACAAAGATCTTATATGAAGTTTATATGTGGGATGTATTAACTTCGTGTCTAGTGTTCCTATTTATGTTTACAGAACTTGGAAGATTTCTCCTTTGGAAGTTTATGGTTGGTCCGTTCTGACAGGTATTGGTTCTCGAAACTGGCATATAGGTTAGGTTTTTCCGCCTGCATTGTGCATTTATCAGTTTCCTTTCCCATTTTGCCTTAGGATCGACCCCACCAAGTTATGGTGCGAAACCTTCTCATTGCTAAGAAGTATCATGACTTGTGTGGTAGAGCCTACCTTATCATGGGTGCCCTAGTTTGTACCTTTTTTGTCGCTTGGCACTCATGCAGATTTTTGTCCTTAGGTTCGGGAGTCCTCTGTAGTCCCGCCATGACTTATGCGTTGAAGACTCATTCCTCTTTGCTTCTTCGCTTCGTTCTGGCCTTATACCCTAGAGGCTCCTATGTGTGTCGAGTTGTACTTCTGCATTGCATGTTGACTATTTGCACCTTTTGGCCTATAGCCGGCTTCACTTGGACTCGTGTTTGAGCCAACTTTTGACCATGACGTCTGCAAAATCAACCTTGCATACCCTTGACCTCTGCAGCTTGACATACCCAGATCCGTGGAAGGAACATACCTCTGAGTGTCACTGACCAGTTTTTCACCTCCCTGCATTGAGCATAGGAACGTTCCTTTCCCAGGAACTAGATCATCTGTTTCACCGACACTCGTTCTTTCCACTGTACCATAGCATTCTTTTATTCTTTTTCCGGCTTATCAGAAAAAGACAAAAAAATTAAATATTCCAAAAAGAGCGGGAACAGGGACATTATTTCCATTTATTGTTGGCAGCTAGAGTCAGTCGTGTCGCCCTTGAACAAAGCACTCAAAACAAAGTCTCCTCCGCATGGGTGGGATTTAGTTTGACTTAGGTAAGCCATAACCTTGTTATCGAGTCAGTTCTCCCCCGATTGGTTATCTCTTCCAATCATATGGAGGGTTCGTTCGTGCCTCCTGCATGACGAACTTATACAGATTCATTATATGCTGCCACATAGTCACATTGAGTCATGCTTTTGTTCAAGGGAAGTTAGCCTGAGTCGGCCTTTCTGCGGTGTCTCTTGACTCATTTTTCAGTCGGCCATCCCTAGTTGTCAGTGTCATGTCTATCATCACATCAGTTATATTGGTCCTTCACTCGTGCCGGTTTGAGAAGGTCCCCATTGACTTCTTGCTGGCGGGTCTTGTCCTTATCGACGACGACACATTGCTCTGAGGGCAGACCTAGAGACCGCACCCTGGCCCTATTTTCATTATTGATAGGTCACCTTGTGCTCAGCATCGATCAGTATCATGGGTCTTTGACTGAGTGGTTTCCCTTGTGTTCGACATCAGCATACATTATCACACATTGGGATTCGTGCAGTACCTTGGTTTCCATTTGACCCTATTGGTGGATACCTCGCCTCTGTGTCAGCTTTCATTATTGGTTGGTTCAGAGGGTTTCTGCCGTGCGCTAGCCACATCTTGTGTACGCCGGAAACGTACTTCGGTTGGGTTACTACATCTTTTTCGTCCGATTCCTTCCACATTATTGGCCTACGGGTTACACTCGCGCTAGATTGATGGAGGATGCCTTAATGCCTTCCTTCTAGCGGATCTTTCCCTATCGACTCCGACTCATTGCTCTGGGGCAAAGATCTAGAGTCCATTTGGCAGTACCTTGGGGTTTGCAGTCATTAGTGGCAGATTCCTCGCTATCGACAGTGGGAAACCATCATTGTCTCCTGATTGATAGATTCTTACAGGTGTTCGACTTCAGCTCATCTATTCACACTTGTTAGATTGTACTGGGTACCTTGACGCTCATTATCATTATTGGTGAGTAGTCTTGCGTTTGTTAACGGTATACATCAATGACCGGTAATCAAACGATTTCTCACATGGTCGACTTCAGATCATTTATTCCCATGGTGTAGAAATGTACCACGGCGGTCGGTGAAGACCTCAGGTTGTATCAGCATTCATTGGTTCACTTGACAGTTGCTCCTGTTGCTGCTAGTTGATACCACTCCACCTTATATGTTGCAGTCAGTCATGGCGACATTCTATATGCTGGCACCTGAGTTTGCAGTGTAGTACCATCCTATTCCATCATGTTCAGTTGGTACCTTATGGGATCAGTCTTTGATTTCAGTGATCCGTTGCATCTTTCAGCATCATTGACAGTTTTATATGTGATATTCAGACATGTACTTACTCATTATGATCAGATGATCCATTATGTATTTTACAGTCATTTCTACTTGTATACTTACTGGATCCGCTCGTACTTGATATGCGGACATGCTTTACTTTTCCTGAGCATGGGTATGCCCGCCTCAGACAGTGTTTCTTTCTGATCTCCTTTCGGTGGCTTGGCAGGCTGAATTCTAGTGAAGTCCTCCTCGGTTTTTCGGCAGAGTTCCTTTCCTTTTACTTACTTAATATATTTCGGCCATCATGTTCCCCTTCTGACCTCATACATTAGGGGGCATCTGTTATAGCTCCAAATCTCACTCTTATGGTTTGTGATGCTGCACTTATGGCCTAGGGAAACCCCTCCTTCCAGACCTGGTCCAAAAATTTAAAAAACAGTGTTTTATTCCCTATACGCGACTTTGCCCTGTGTTAAACGCGTGTACACGCGGGTCTGTTATACCCAACCCGCGTGTATCTATTAAAACACTTAAAAAAATATTAAATTCCTCTTTTTCGGGCGGAGATCGCGGGTTTACCTGCTGGATCACCTGTTAGTGCCCGTGGCCCAACTGTTCCCAACCAACTCCTAACTAAAAAACTACTTTGGAGAGGGTATAAAAAGACATCAAAGGGAAGGCCAAAGGGAGGAGAGAGAGGAGAGCAAGATTATTATGCTGAGATTTTTCCCTTAGACCAGGTCTGAAGCCCTTGGTGCATTCTGCACTTCCCCCATTTTGCATAGGAAACCCTTGTTTCCATGTGTATTGGTGATCATTCATCCTTGATATCATCATTGAGTAAGACTTGGAAGGAGCTCTTGTTGGAGGCTTGAGGCTGGAATGAATCCGGGAGGAAGCTTGCTTGGAGCCTGCTGAAGGTGTTCAGGTGATATCTTTCCGATATATGTACTTTATTTGCCTTTATATATAAAGAAACACGTCTTTGTTCCCGAATAATCTTTCTTTATGCTTATGAGATTCTTGTGTTGAATTCTTATGAAAGTGGTTACATAAAGATTTTTTATAACTAACTTTATAGCATGAAGATGATTTATATATAAGTATTTGCACTTGTATTGTTGTGTTCTTTGATTTGTTTGTCTTACAGGTCAAAGAAAGAAGAAGGGAACTCCAAGAAGGGTTTGGACCCTTAAGGTCTTCTCGAACGTAGGACCTTAGGTACGTGCCCTTAACGTTAGCATTTGCTTAAAAGTAAAATGATGGCTGTGTGTGTGTGTTTCTTTGAATGAGCAATTTTCAGTCTGGTAGAGTCTTAGCCCAAAGGACCCTAGGGGTACTTTCCCTTCAACCATGCTTCATACAATTTTTTTCAGTTTCCTTGATTATAGCACAATTTACTATTTTTAGCAGTTTTTCGGGTCCTAAACTTCTGGAGCCGTTTTGAGGCCCTAAACGATGTTTTTTGGGAAATCCACCGCTAGTGATTTTTCTGATAAAAAGCGTCTTTTTCGTCATAGTCCTCGGAGAGATCTTTCCAACGGGCTATCATGCATGTCAAGCGGAGATAGTACGACCAATTCGCGACCCCGGGAAGTTGATGTACCAACTTACCCAAGAAACGGGGCCCACAATTTGGCGTTTCATCTTCTAGGGTTAGGTTTTGGAATGTGAAGGTTTTTCCATTGTTTCTCAACAATAAATAGGCCTTCGAGCCTCATTGTAAGACAGTTCAGAGGCATGTAGCCACCACATCTCTTCTCAGAGATAAGCTACCATCGCCCTAGCTGGTTTATTTCCATTTCTGTTTGTAAGCATATTTAAGTATTTTATAGTAATGAATTGAGGTATTATTTCCGCTGCATATCTGTCTTTATGGTTATCTCTGTATTTTATTGTGTTCCTGTTTAAATCCGGATCAATACTGCCCCCCATACGGTAGCAATCCGGAACTCAAGGGGATTGTTTGCCCTTGGGGACTGGATGGCCCAAATTGACCTCCATAGGGATCAATCTGTCGAGTCTCAACATAAGAGTTACCGGATATTATTCCGGAGGAACAAACTGGAATAGACCACACTGTCGAAATAGTCCCTGGATGGACGCCTTCTAGTGGTTGTGAGCTAGTTGGGACAGATGGTACACCGGCAAACATTGTCGGAGTGACGGCAGGTAGTTCTGTTGTCGCTGTGTCGTTTGACACAGTCCTAGATGTTGACGGTTTCTCAGACATTTTGAGTCTATCCAATAGATTTCCTATTGAATCTACAGGAACTTCCACTGGTGATAGACTAACTTCTGATGTAGAAGGGAAAAGAGTGACCCCTACTCCAAAATGGGTTGGAGTACTTGCTTGCGGATCCTCTACAACTTCCTCTATCGCAATCAAACTAGGTGGAAGAGGAAGACCGTCAGGTCCGTAAAATATTTCTAGTGCCGAAGAAGGGGTTGATTCGACAACGACATTTGTTTGAGGAACAAGACTCTCTGGTTCAGTAACGCAAGTATTTGTTCTCAGACTAGGATCAGTGTTACTGTCCCTTTGTGGCTGTTGAACTTCTTCAATAGAGGCAGGGTTTCCAGAAATGTTTGGAGTAACCGGAATCTCAGATGTTGTTGGAACACTTGTTCTAACTTTGATAGGAGATTTTGAACCGGTTAAACGAGTTCGCTTTGTCCGTACTGTTTTCGATTCTGGAGACAAAGACGGTTGACTCGTAAGCCTCCGCGAACGACAGGGTTTCAATTGACTTTCTTCCATGATTGCGGATTACTCGATCAACTAAAATACAAAAGGGGAAAATGTGTTTCCGAATTGAATGAATTTTTTAGACGCTTTAGACACAACTTGCTTTTTCACTTTTAAAGAGTCGAGAAAAAGCTAAAGATGACTCTAGTCTCCTTCGATGTTTTAACGAGCCCGAAGTGACCAATGCTCGGATGGAATTTTTCTGTTATAGAGTCTGAAAAAGGCCAAAAGAAACTGCTCTGGAGTTCTAGGCAGAGGGTGTGCCAAACTTTTCGCAAAACCGCAGAATACTTTTTAAGGTACGGGCGATCGATCTTCCTGAATGCTGTGTTCAGTGCATTGTGATCAGTAGGGCGGCCGACACGGCTTCCTAAGGATAAAGGTTAAATTCATATAGGGGTCTCCCAATATATACACAACGGTACGTGGGAGCACAATCCATACTGGCACTATCGTCCCTCAGGAGGAATCACCCACCTTCCACGAGATCGACAGTCACCAGGCTTAACGACGCCGGAACACGTCTCTAGCCTAGACCTCTATGTTGTGCGTTATGTTGCAAAGCGTTGTTAGGTTCATTCAGTTTATTTTAAGTTGATCTTTTTAGAAGTTTGCCTTTCTGGATCACCACGAGATGTATGGTACAATTCCTAAATGCAGTCTAAGATGATAAGCAAGCTTTATTATCTTTTCAACTTTGAAAATCCTAGCTACTAAGGGAAAAGAAAGACACCATCTTTTCTCAAAGAGCAATCAGCACACTCTAATGCACTCTTCCTAAATCAAGCATGCAAACTTATCAAAATGCAAATGCACGATGCAGATGTTTGTTTTCCGCTTTCTTAGTATTGATGCCTACAAAGAAAGCTTTTTGTACAACTTTGAATTTGCTTTTAAATGACAAGTACAAACAAGTTTACTTTTTCGAAATCAACAAGGGTAGAAGAGATTACAACACTTTGCGACTTTCG
Source organism: Pinus tabuliformis (assembly GCA_031772625.1). Taxonomy (NCBI): domain Eukaryota; kingdom Viridiplantae; phylum Streptophyta; class Pinopsida; order Pinales; family Pinaceae; genus Pinus; species Pinus tabuliformis. The sequence continues at coordinate 52,655,010 of CM062806.1, read as the reverse complement.
AAATGAACACTTGTTTTGACACTTAAAAGATACAAAATCAAACCAATAAGAAAAAGCAAATGTATAATCAACTATAAACAGCCAATGAACTCTCTCCTAAGATCACAGTCAAAAGATCTGAATCAAGGGCTATAGGATGATTATTTCACTCATGCAAAGGAAAATTGTAAATGACGCCAAAAACACATAAAAACACTCACAGTATTTTTGTACAAAAGGAGGCGGAATTTAAGCAGAGAAAAGGAGTTATCAGACTGGTACCTATGTTGGTTAAAGGCTGCAAAAAACAGAGATCAAAACAGGGCAACAGAGAGCAGAGAACCCCAGCTACACAAGGCAAAACTGGTTCAGCGCAACCTCAACACTGTGGTTTTGACATTAAGTGTAGGTAGCCTTCACGGGACCTGCGTTGAAATGCAGAATGCCTTAACAGCAGTTGTGCTGGAGGAGAAACTCTCGTTTCTCACTGGGTTCTGGGTCACAGATTGCTCAATAATCAACGGTTTCAGGCCAAATCAGAAACACAAGCAAGGTATAATCAAAGGGATGCTTTGAGAGGGTACTAAGATCTATCACAAAGGATCATCAAATCATCTGTGAGTCCATTGTTAAGATCATAGACAAAATCCAGTGAAGGATCAAGGCAGCAACTGTCTACTTTGCAACTGAGAATAGCAGAAGCAGTTCGATTGTTGCTGTTGAGTCTATGAAACAAACAATGATAGAGACACAAATAAAATGACTAAAACAAATCTCCCCAGTGGAGTCACCTATTGATCTTTCTTCTCTTTGGGTGTTCACAGCTACTGGCCTCCTCGCTCGCCCAGCTTCAACAGATTCCTGTGAGATCACAAGAGAACAACTACTTGCGACAAGAGAACAGCTACTTGCGACAAGAGAAGAACACAACACAAAGACAGATATTCATATTCATAAATGATTCAGGATTAGAAATAAATCAAATACACTAATGCAATCATACATCAAAGATACATCAGTACATAGGAGAAAGCCAAGATAGCTTTATTGATAAATAACAAGGTTCATGAAGAGATACAACCCAGAGGGCTCCAATCCAGCATCTCCTTCCCAGCAGAATGGAATTCCTATCTTCACCTCCCTTCAAAGCATTAAGCACCCAATGATTCCAGCCTCAAACCAACAGCAATTCTTTGCAATAACAAAATTCCAGCCTCTAGATCTCACGGAGGAGAGATCCATATATAGATGTTTTGGAGAGAGGATGAGTCAGCTTGAGATCTGACTAGTGTCCTCTCCCTCTGTCAGTTCTTGATTCCACTTGGAGGTTCTTGCTTCCACTTGGAGATTTGGAACCTCTTACTCATCACCAGTCGAATTCCCTGAGGCAAGTGTCATTTTGGAAGCTTCCTGGGCATTGAAACCATGAGGAATGAGCCTGCCACATGTCCACTCTCGCTCAGCGCAGGTAGCCAGTGTTGGCTTTGACATTCAGCGCAGGTAGCCAGTGTTGGAGTTGACATTCAGTGCAGATGGTCAGTGGAGCCATTGACATTATCCTGATTTGACTTGTTTTTGAGCAGTTTCTGGTGGAGAACTTCTGTGAATTGCTGAGGTTTGTTAGCCTTGTTCCTCTAGGGGTAGGAACAACATGTTTAAGGACTTTGGATCCCTTAGATTATGGAAATTTCATGCTCAATGCTGTAAGGCACAAGAATGTCTATAACAGTACAGAGGACCAATGGTGATATGACCAGTGAACGGAATAACCCAACCTGACTCAATCATGGTGATGGAGTGAAAAGTGTCATGTTCAAGAGAGACCTGCTACCAATAAAGTTTCTTCAAGTTTTCTTCCCAATTTTCCCCCAGTCATTTCTGACCAGTACCTCTTTATTTTTGTCAAGCTTGAGGAGGATAACATGTGATTGTTCTATAATTTTCCCTTCGGGCAAACCTGTCGCTATGTTTTAACAAGCCTAGCGACAGTGAAACCCATTCTTGTCTGCATGGACAAGTTTGTCGCTATTGTTTTAACGAGTTTAAAGACAAAGATAACTTGGTCCTTTTCAATTTTAGGAAGTCTAAAAAGAGACGTAAAGGCAACTCCTGTAGTCCTTTTTCGTAATATAATCCCTTAAGTCCAAAAAAGTATAAAATAATACGAAAGGGATGACTTCTCGATAGTTTTAATGATCTGAACAAGACAAGCACTTGATCTTTTTGTGTAATGATCCCTCAGGTCAAAAAGTATTAAAATCTAGAGGAGGGATGGCACTTCCAATCACTTTAATGAGCTGGAGAGTCATATTTCTCGGCTTTTCATATTTTACGAGTCAGCTGAAAAGAGCTTAAAGGAGACTCGTTTTCTAAGGAACAAGTGATGTTTTCGGATAGTAGCTAGTTCCAGGTAAGGTTTAGAACTTTTCAATCACAACAGTGTAAAGAAGGTGGCTAATAGAATCACTCATCGTAGTTGTTCCTCAAAAGGGGTAAACAATCAAATGAAGGCGTATGATCGGTTAAAAAAGAGTGGAGGTCATGGGAAGAACACGACCAAGGTTCAAAAGTTGATAATTATGTGATCGCAATGGTTATTTACCAAAGGTGGGTTCATTTTTTAATGAGCTTAAACTCTGGTGGAACATATGCTCATTGCTAGGTTTATTTTTTAACGAGCTTGAACTTCGCATAAAACTGCTTGTGATAATGGTCAAAGATGTTCGATTCACCATTAACACTATGTTCTCTTGACAGTCAGACTACCTGTTCAATTGCTCCATCAAACTGATTAGAAATGAAAATACATGCTTGAAAAATGAGTTAAAAAACCAATACCTTACCTCAAATTACGTGAACAGTAACATAAAAGTAGTTTTTTACCTCTCATTTTACCACTTCATTCAAATTTGGGATTGTTGGAGCTCTGGAGGTGTTTTCCCCCTCGATTTTCATCAGCTGATTCCAAGAGATTCTGTGGACTATTTTCGGCACCATCTGGACCACGTAGGAGCTAAGCCTAAGCTCTTTAATTGCATTCTTTCCTTTTCTGATTCTGAGCATTTTTTCCTATTCTTTTGGGCCTCTGGGGTTTGAACAATTCATTCTCCCCCCATTGCACCTAGTACACATCGAAAGGTGCGATGCATACTGAGCTGGCCATTGGCCAGTCAGTATGCATCCCACCCAGTACACAGCTAGGGTGCGATTGGTGCAAGGAGGAAAGTTTATGCACTGATTTTTGATTGAAATTTTGCTGTTTTTTGCCAAATCAGGATCCTAATTCTTCTCTTGTCTGTTTTTCAGAGATTCATCAGAGCAATATGGTCATTACATGGCGTGAACGCGAGCATGAAGAAGAGGATATGATTGCCTTACATGATCTGGGTATGGTGACTGCATTGCGGAACTGTGGCTTGCTCAAATTCTTTCGCATATCCAGATGAGGCAACAAATTAATTTGTCGCAATATCTTCTCGATGCATGGGATCCTACCAACCAAGTGTTCCAGAATAGGGGTAAATCCATCCCTTTGACTGTTGAGGATATCTATTTTTTGACCGGTTTCTCGAGGCGTGGCACCCCTCTCTCACTATCAGGTTCCGCCCGTTTGGGCGAATCCGTGAGGGATTATATTGGCCGATACTGTAGAGATGTATGTCAGCCGAGTAGGGACGGCAAGATCAGTATTCGATATGTCACTTACCGGTCCTTGAGGACTATATTATTCACTTTTGCTAGATTGGATGGTAGCGCGGCTCTTCACTTAGCCAATAGGTCCTATATGCAGTATGCCTTGGAATGCCTTGAACCAAAGATATTCAAATGGTGTGATGCAGTACTTCCGGTGATAAAAGAATAACTTACTAAGGTGAAGAATGGAAGATCCAAGAACTTTGGTTATGGTTCTATTCTGACCACCTTCGCCTTGGAGAAGATCCCACTGATGCAGCCATAGTACATTTCACTCGGAGTGCCAGCACCGAAAGAACCACGGATGTAGAGATGGATCAATCTCATGGCCAGACATGCTGATCAATCGCAGATTTCATTATCTAATGCCTTCTTTGATTGGTTAAACCATTAGTAGATGGTCTATGCCGAGTATCCATATGCCGGGATGGATTTCCGGGGCAACCCAGATTTGGTGCTGCTGACTGGCGAGCAGTGGGGTGTTATAGGTGAAAGATCTAACCATATCTCCATTTATTACTTTCATAATGTTCTTGTGTTTTTTAAATGTTATCAAGACTAATAAAACCCATATATTCTGCAGATATTAGACCAGTGCGCCCGAGAGTAGCAGCTGTTGTTCCAGCAGGAGAGGCTGTAGGGAGAGCTATCCTTCATGATCTGGATGTAGCTGAGACCCTTGCAGTATCGCAGGATCAGATCGAGGGTCTCACCCTTTGTATTTAGGGTGTGAGGACTGATGAGTTACCTCTGAGATTACAGCGCAATACTACTGGTGTGCTGAGCCAATGGACTAGCCTCTTATGTATGATCACACAGGTGGTGACTTGTTATCACCAGCACCATTAGTCTAGGGTGCTTCCTTGCATTTTTGAGTTTTTGGGTTGTATGACCGATTTTTTCCTGGACACAGAACATTTTGTAAAACTATAAACAATTATATATATTTTTTATTTTCAGAGCTTTATTTTGGTTAAGCTATATGATCTTGATGCAAATGTTGATGAAATTCCTTTCTTTTAAAAATGTTGCAAATGTCTATATAATACATAATTTGCTAAAGAATCAGTTAATGTGTTTAAGTTTCTGGAAATGTGTTGATATTGAACAGAATCAAACTGCCTTTCCAAAGTCCTGATCCTTAGGAACATACAATAGATAGCTGGATTCCAAATAGAATAGATGTTGATAAGCCATAGGATGACGAGTTGTGAGTCTAGCCTGATGACAAGTCGGCATATGCCATGTGCGATGGGAGAGGAGCTCTATCAACGCGCTATATTCAATGATGTTGTTCATTGAATGACCAATACATACCCCTCTGAAACTCACTAACTCACCGCTTGGATCAAAGATGGCCCAGGCTACAGAAGATAGGTTCCGCGTACTATGACTAGCTATGTTGGCGTATCCAACAAATGATTCCAATAGGTGCAACAAATGCAAAAGTGGATTACCTAACCAAAATGATCACTCTTGGCGAAAACAAAAATGTAACAAAAGCATATGAAGAGATTACTACTCTTAGTCAAGCATAGTAACACTTAAGGTACAACCCGTTTCAGGGTTGCGATAGTGGAATCCCATCATAATCTTCTAGCTCATAGGCGCCTTTTGCTAATACACGCTTAACAATATAGGGACCCATCCATAAATAATAGAACTTACGTGCTTCCAATTTATCGGATTCCTGATCAAAAGTAAGACCAGGTTGCCTTCTGAGAAGACACGGGGTTTGACATTCTTGTCAAACTGTGCCTTGACTCATTTCTTATGAGCTTCGTTAGCCAAGGCGACATCACGATGGGTTTCATCCAATTGTATTAGTTCCAAGAAACAAGCCTCTTCCTCTGAAGTTCCAGGGAGAAGGTCGACTGTGAACTTGAGAGATGAAATCTCACACTGAATCGGTAAGACTGCTTCTAGGCCATACACTAGCTGAAAGGGTGTAAATCCGGTTGCATTTCTTACCAATGTCTGGTATGCCCACAAGGCCGAGTATAGGATTAGGTGCCAACTCCGTTTATGGACTCCAATCATCCTTTGCAGCATGCGCTTCAGGACTTTGTTGATTACCTCAACTTGCCCGTTAGCTTGCAGATAATACGGAGTAGAGCTGTCATGGGACAGTCCTAATTTGGTAGCCAATTCAACCATCCTGTGATTGCGGAAATGCGATCCATGATCTGTGACTATAGCTTGTGGAACATTGAAATTAGAGACTACATGATTAAAAAAGAAAAGAGTAACCATTTCACCGTTGTTGTTTAATGTAGGCATCGCTTCGGTCCATTTCGTAAAATAGTCAACTATGACTATGATATACCCATGCCCCCTGGCCGAGCTGGGGTTACATGTCATGAAATCTATGCTCGATTTGGAGAATGGCCCAACAATAACTACTGGATGCAAAGGTGCGGGTGGTATTCTAGTTTTGTGGTCGAAGATTTTACAAGCATGGCAACTTCTGACTGCGGTTATGCAATCTTTGAACATTGTTGGCCAGAAGTAACCTACTCGTAAAATCTTTTGTGCCATAGCATAACTAGATTGATGCCCCCCACACACGCCTGAATGAGAATCATTCAAGACTTTTTCGGCCTCCTTATGAGTGAGGCACCTTCACAGAATTGTATCGATACCATGATGGTAAAGTGTATCATCGATGATCATGTAGTCTTTTGCTTGGTATCGAGTACGTCGTTGTTCTGAGCAAGAGGTATTAGGCCTATATGTTTGGGTTTGGAAATAGATGATTATATCTGTTACACTAAAAAATGTCACCATGACTATTTACAGTTAGTATGGCTCTATCAACAGTCATACTACCCTCTTAAGCAAGTCTTATGCCTCTGCTCTCCATGTCAAACTCCAAAAAAGAGAGAAAGTCTTTCTAAATGTATTTATCTCTGGGGACGCAGGTTCTCTCACCCTTACCTGCGGGTACGCACCCAATGTTCACAAAAGCTGCGTCTTTGGACGCTCTGTATGTAAAGGGGCAGGTGCGTCCCCCTGAAAAGGTTAAAATGCGCAAGTTTCATCTTTAAAAAGTCACTTGTGGTCATTTCTAGAGCATTCTAGAAGGTTGTTCGACGTGTATTGAGCGCCTCTAGATGGTTCATGCACTCCTACCAAAGAGGAACTTATCCCATCAATAGGGGAGCTATCCCATCCAAAGAGGGGATTATCCCATTGATGGTGGACCTAATTAACTTCCTCTTGAGCACTATAAATACAGGCATTGGGCCAGAGGGAGGAGAGGTTGAAAGCTATACATTTCTAAGGGTAAATGCTGCAGGAATTAGGACTCCCGTTTAGAGGCTTGTGAGGAGAGATTGCCATCTTTGCTTGTTCTATTTGGAAGTGGGTGAGCTTTGTCAAAGTAAAGGAGAACTCTTGATGGACCCTGGGAGGGACTTGCACAACACCAAGGCTCAGGTTGTATTTGTTCCTTTTGTTACCTATTAATGCAAATGAGTCCATTCTTCTCAATAACTTGTTATTTATGAGTTGTTTCATGTACTCCTTGGTCTATGTGTTAAATATGTTTTATTCTATGAGATTATCAAGTGCTATTTAATAGTTTGATTGTTAGTGTATGCAGGTTTCAAAGTGAAGGAGGAGCTCATCCGGATCAACGGAGCTGGACTGCTACAACAACGTTGGATTACAGGTAGGATCTAAACACTTGATTTCCCGTATAGTAAATGCATGTTTAGAGAAGGATTGCTCTTGTTTGTCTTGTTTGTCACTAGAGAGTCTTAGGCTCCTAGGGAGGTTGGTTGTGTCCGCACAATCGACTCTTTCCACCTGACAAATTGGCGACTCCGCTGGGGATTCCATTGATGTGAAAAGTCTTTTCCTTTGTGTGAACTTTGCTCTGAGAAAATTGGTTTATTTTTCTGGTTTTGGCTCTGTGACTTTGTCTTTGGGTGGGTTAGCTTAGGATTAGATTCATTTTGGTTTTTCTTGAGTTTTTCAGTAGGACGCACCCTCTGAGTGTTGCACAGTGCGTCCCTGGACGCACTGTCGCTGTGTGCACAGAGCGGGCCCGCACCTGTTCTAACGGGTCGCCTGCGTCCCCTGCTAAAATTTGAGAAAATTCCATTTTTTGCATTTTTGCTCTTAGATTTTGTTTTTTCTTAGTTTTCACTGCCCAGATTCATTAGTCCCTTGTCAAAGATCTTCACCTGAACTTGTTTCGATAGCATTGAGTGTTTTAGTGGATTTCATGGAAGTTTAAGCCCTAGGGTTTGGTTTTGAGTAGGTCTTGTAGTGACTTTGGCGGTAGAAGTTGTCAAGCCTTAGATCTCTCTGGTTTTGTCAGCATTCTAAGAAGTCAGACCTGTCATAAAGTCTACCTGTGAGAGCAACTTACCATTGAGTTGCCTCTTTGGGCAAATTTCGAAGTGCTTGTTGTTTAAGTCTTGAATTCCATTTTACAAAAAGAACAAAAAGATTTGAGTTTTGTTTTGACTAGTCTTTTGATTCTGCATTAGCTGGTCCTTGATTTGATTTTGGTCAAGTAAAACAACCTAGAATCATCTTTGTGAGCTTTTGCCTTGTTAGGTTTGCTTAGAGTAATTTTCCTTTTGATTTGCTTGTGAGTCAAGTTTTCATAGATTTTATAGCTTTTGAGATTGTTTTTTTGTTAAGATAGGTTTATATGCTTAATTAAAAAGAGAAAATACAAAAACATCTCCTTTGAAAAGTTTTGTTTCAAGTAGCTTTGAAAAGTTTTGAAAGAAAAAGAGTTTTTTCGTGCACGTAAGGAGTGGTCATGTTTGTATGCTTGAAAAGATAAAGAGAATTGTTTCTTTGATTGTCTTTTCTAAGGAAGTGGTTTTCTATAAAATTTGCATCTCTCAACTCTCTTAGTTAAGAATTTCATTGAAAAAGGAAAGTAGCGTAAATCATCTTAGGTGCATCTTTGTAGTGGTTTGAGTCGAGTCTACACACCATTGGTTTCACTTCCGCTACCTTTTGTCTTTAAGAAAAACCATAAAATTAACGCTTAAAGTAAAATCGACGTAGTAACTTTTATTTACTAGGGCTCTGAAACACCAATTTAGATCAGGCTAGTGTCTTGGAGTAGGTGAGTAATTAACTCTCCAAGACAACAAAACCAAACAAGTAGCTTATCTTGTGATAGAATAAATCCAATTGTCTCACTTGTACTCTGGGAAAGCTCCTCTTAAAGGAGAAGCACGAGCTCGTGTCCGAACCAGTGAGGGGATCAATCCCCCCTCGTTGGGAACGACGCCAGACACGCACGTATTACAAACGGTAAACCTCGGATTAACCATTGTCGAGGAGCCAGGGGTCACTTGTCGGTAAACCTTGGATTATTGTCAAGGAGCCGGCAAGGGGATTGAGCTTGCTACTCTGCCCTTGCGTGCTGTCGGAGTTTAGACTGTTCCCCCAGGTGCATTTGTTGCGGTTGGTAACCTTAGTGACCATTATCTTTAGGATTCTACCGAGGTGACGGTGGAGGGAAGGTCCCACTGTACCTGGAGCAGACGTCGGCTAGACTCACTTGGATTTTCTGGGGGGTTCACTTCACTCGAGACGGTTAAAGTGGAGGAACTTGGTCCAGTCTATTCATTAAGCAGGTTGCCGGGGTAACTGTTCCACCCGCCACTTCTGTACTGAATCCAGCGATGTTGGGCTTCATCACCAACTAGCGCTTTCGGTCTGGAAGGCTACTGTTTGTGCTTGGTTTGACGCTCTAGATTCTTTAGGCGTGTGATTCAAATTTGTTTGGTTCTTTAGAGACTTTAGGTGGTTTGATTTGAAATTTTATTTTGTTTTCGTGTGTAGTAGTTAAAAGTTTTTAGCTGTGGCGGAATTACCGAGACAGTCCCGTAGACTTCGGGGCCAGTCTCCTGAAGTTGTTTCTGTGGCCGAATTGTTGAGAAGATCCCGTAGGCTTAGGGGATCACCTCCTCGAGACGACCCAGGTAATCTAGAGGGTTTAAAGGTCCTTGTAACTCCTCCTAGTGGCAGTAGAGTAGGTTCACCTGAAGAAGGAGAATCTTCCTTGGTAGTCCATTCAGATTACCAAGGCTTAGAGACAGGTTATAATCCCGAAGCTGTTACAGTTTCTGAGCTTGTTGGTAGTTTTTCGTCTGCTAGTGATACAGGCGAAGAACCAGAAATATCTGAACCTGTTACTCCGACTTCTAGTGTTCCTGATTCACCGAGAATAGAAAGAATTATCACCGAAAATCTTCCTACTGGTTTGATTGCTATCGAAGAACTTGCTCCAGAGGAAGAAATAGGCGTCTCTAACCTTGAAGATCAACTTACTATTGATCTAAGGGAGCGTGAATCTATCTTTTACAGTCCTCCTAGAAGTACTACTTGGTACCTTTCGTTAACCAATTATTTAGACAACTTTGGGCTAGGTTTTTCTACACCTCGTACTCCTTTTCCACCTGGAGGTATTCATACTCCTGTAAATATGTCTGGTCAGTCGTCCGTGTTTACTCAAAGTCCTGAATCTTTCTTACATGGCGGTCCTTCTGTTCCCACTGGGTATCAATCTCTTTCTGGTACCTTTGCGGGGGCATCTCCTCAACCCATTGATCATGGGTTATTAGTTGGAAACAGTGGTAATATACCATTGGGTGTAGGAGACATTTACATGATGTCAGGTTCAGTTCCCGTTTCCCAACCTCAAGGTGGCCAATTACCGCCTGGGGGGCAGCCTCAGTTAATGCCTGGGGGGCAACCTCAAGGTACATCATTTGTGTCTGGGGGGCAACCTCAAGGTCAGTACGCGCCTATGGGGCAATACATACCTCAAGGTCAACCCCAGCCTCAATATGTACCCCAGGGTCAACCTCAGTATCAATATCAACCTCAAGGATGGCAACCTCAAGGATGGCAACCCCAAGGGTATCAACCCCAAGGGTATCAACCTCAAGGGTACCAACCTCAAGGTCAAGGTCAACCCCAGTATCCGTATTTACCTCAAGGTTATCAACCTCAAGGTCAATACTCAGGTCAAGGTTATCAACCACCTCAAGGTCAATCATATGGTCAAGGTATGGGAACTGCACCTTACAATTATCAATCCTATCCTCAATCCGGCTATGGATCTCAGTATCCTCAACCTGTTACGGGTCAATACCCTGGAATGTTAGTGTGGGATCCGTCACAGGGTCAACAGGTGTTGCAGCCAAGTATACAGTTGGTACCTCAAGCTGGACAACCCGTAGTTTCTGGTCCACCCCAGCAACCGCAACCTGTCCAGTCAAGTGTTCAAACTTCTGTAACTTCGGTAGTTACTCAGCCGCCAATTGCACCTAGTACTCCATCTCAAACGGCTGCTGCAACTACCGCCACATCTACCATACTTACTTCTGGAGTATCGACGGCTCCGGTTTCTACTGTCTCTGTAACCACTCCTCAGACATCTTTACCGTTGTCTGGATCTACGATTCAAACCACGGTCCAGATGCCTGCAGGCCAGCCTGGTATAAGTACGGTTGTCACTACTCAACCTCAATTTGTTCACCAACCGTACCAGGGACAGTACCAACCTGGGCAAGCTGTCCAACAACCGGTTTACCAGTATCAACCGTATCCTGGGTACACTTATCAACAACCCCAGTACGGTCCGGTTAATCCTGGTTTTCCAGGAGGATATAATATCCCAAATGCGACTCCTGTTCCTAGTTATCCTGGATATCCTCCTCCTGGGGCCGGTATTGTGACCCAGAGTTTTAGAGATCCTAACCGGCAGTTACCGTTTATCGCAACTTTGGATTTACCAGACTTGACGCGCCTAACGAACGATCCAATTCAATATCTTCCGTTCTGGCCGCCAATGCCAAATAAGTTGCCCAGCGATATACCCAAGTTCGAAGGTAAGTCTGGAGAGGATCCGTCCAATCACGTGATGACTTACCACCTCTGGTGTGCTTCAAATTCTATCTCGGATGATTCGATCCGCTTACGTCTTTTCCAGCGTACACTCATTGGTCTCGCGGCCAAGTGGTACATTGAGTTACCACGGGCCTCTTTTTACAATTTTAGCCAGTTAGCTACCTCGTTCTTAACTCACTTTCAGTTGCCGGTCAGATACGATAACGGCACGGAGTTATTAACTTCACTAAAACAATCAACGTCCACGTATATTTCTGATCACATTCATGAGTGGAGACGTCGAAGAAGGCTAGTGAAAGTTTTTATCCCGGACCAAATCTTAGCTGAATGGTTTGTTAAATCATTATTACCGAAGATTACTGAAGATGTAGCTAAGGCCGGAGTAGTTACTGAGGAGCAAGTCATTGCTCAGGCGCAATACCTTGACTTAGTTTACACTCAGTCGGGTACGTTACACGAGAAGATTCCGGATCTTCCAAAATCGAATCAAATCGCTGCTGCTCCTTCGGGATCTCATGCCGCTGATGGTATGATTGGTATCGTGAATACAAAGAGCAAGAAGAAGTCTTCCAAGGCTTCAACTACTCCTATTATCACTTTGCCCGATTCCCCGACAGGAGAGTCTTCTCCTGAACTTACCGCCGATATTCACGCTGTAGAGTCATCTACGGCCAAATCAAAAAACGGTGGAAAGAAGAAAGGAAAGAAGAAGGCTAAAGCAGACAAGGCTCCGAAGGAGAAAACAGAAAAGTCGAAAACCAATGACGAAAAGCGCAAACCTCGATATCCTTGTCTTATTTGTGAAGAGGATCATTTTACGAGAGATTGCCCTCATCGGGCCGAGGTTGTGAAAATAGTCAAAGGTTCTCCCACTCCTGCTGTGTTAAAAAATCCATTTCCGGAGCAGGAGAATAAGATGATAGGTTCTTCCTCGAATGCCAGTGAAGAACCCATTTTGATGATGTCTCATGTGAGGATTGCGACTCGATCGCAAGATTATGGTAGTAAGAATCCTGTTGATGGTAAGGAAGCAGAATCTTCTCACTCTAACCCATCAACCTCAGCTCCTGGTTCCGATCCACTACAGATCGAGAAACCTAACCCGGACTTAGTAATTAAACCGCCCGCCAAGGGTGTACTTCGAAGGTCTGCTTTCAATCCACATGCGAGAGCAGCCCAGAATTACAACATTGTTGAGGACTTAGCTGTTTCACCCTCAGCAATGTCGGCGTTAGAAGTGCTGCAATCATGCCCAGCACAACGAAAATTACTTTTGTCGGCTATAGGAGCTGTTGATGTTCAGGACCCGAATCTAATAATCTTCGATCTAGAAAATAGTACACCGCGTCTCCCCCATCAAATGGCTTTCCAAATTCCAGTGATAGTCAAAAACAGGCCTATTCATCGGACTGTGATTGATGAGGGAGCTTCTACGTGTATTATGTCGATTCAATGTTGGAGATCCCTTGGTTCTCCTTCGTTGAACCAATCCCCCACCATCCTTAAGGCCTTTGATGGCCGTGGGTTCCGTCCGTTTGGTATTCTACAGGAATTGCCTATAGGGGTAGAAGGTAAAACCGTTAGTCTGGATGTGGAAGTGGTTGATGCCCCTCTAGACTACAACCTTCTTTTGGGTCGAAGTTGGTCATATGCTATGACAGCGGTCGTTTCATCGGTCTTCAGAGTAATTAAGTTTCCACATAACGGTAAGATCGTGACTATTGATCAGCTGACATACTTTTCATCCGACCCAGCCTCTTCAGAGAGTATCCAGCATGTCGGTAAGACGACAATCCCTTATAGGGACGTTGGTGTAGGTTTAGTTAAGGATTCCGGTTTACTGGGAACTTTTCCTCTCCCTCCACTCAGCGTAGAACCTTCATTTGCAACAATTCATATGATTACATCAGAAAACATTATTTATGATGATCCTTGGATTGTCCCATCTGACTCTGAGATAGACTCATTCGGTGATGCTATGCCTTTGAGTCCATATGAAATTGCTTATGAAGCTGTCATGTCTTTTACCGACTCTCATTCAACCGAGATCGACCAAATGAATGTGGTCAGTGAAGAATCACTTTTCACCTCAACCTTAGAACGGATAGCGTTTCCCGAAGTCGTGTCATCTGACGAACAACTTCGCGAAATCCTAAGTGTAGACGATCTACCATGGGAAGATCTCCATCACAGATCTTCGTTTTTACCTAAGGATGATGCATTTGAAAATGATTTTTCATCTATCTTTACCGCTGAATATGTCAAAGACGCTCAGGATCCAACGAAACATTCTGATTCAGAGTTGAATTTAGGGAATATTTCTCGTACTATTCCCATTGATATTTCAGTGAAGCCCGGAATTGAGGAGAACATTCATATAGGTGCCGCATGTACAGAAGAAGAAATCCAAACTTACAAGGCCCTATTCCAAGAATTCCGCGATGTGTTTGCCTGGTCTTACGAGGAAATGCCGGGAATCGATCCTGCCATTGTTGTTCATGAAATAAAGACCTACCCGGATGCTAAACCCGTCCGGCAACGGTTGCGTCAGATTCACCCTCGAAAAGCGGCTGCGATTAAAGCAGAAGTCGAAAAGCTGTTGAAAGCAGGTTTCATTTATCCGATCCCGTTAACGGATTGGGTATCGAATATTGTTCCGGTCAACAAGAAACAAGGAACAATAAGAATCTGTATCGACTATAGGGATATCAATCGAGCTTGTCCAAAAGACAACTATCCTACGCCTTATATCGATCAAATTATTGATGATTGTGCCGGAAGTGAAATGTTTTCCTTCATGGATGGTTTTTCGGGCTATAATCAAATCAATATTCTACCTGCCGACCAACCAAAAACGGCATTCATTTGTCCATGGGGGACATTTGCTTATTGCAAATTACCTTTTGGGCTTAAGAATGCCGGGGCCACTTTTCAACGGGCGATGTCTTACGCATTTCATGACATCAAGCACATTGTGCAACCGTATCTCGATGATTTGCCTGCTCATTCTTTACATCGAGCTGATCACCTTGTCCACTTACGAGCAATCTTTATGAGGTGTAGGCATTATCGAATTCGGTTGAATCCCCACAAGTGTGTTTTCTGTATAGAAACAGGTCGATTGCTGGGATTTGTTGTTTCAAAAGCCGGCATTCGCGTCGATCCCTCGAAAGTCGAAGCTATCATCAAATTGCCTCCTCCTTCGAGTTTGCGCCAACTCCAAAGTTTGCAAGGGAAAGCGAACTTTTTACGCCGATTCATCCCAAACTACGCCGAGGTCACTAAAGGTTTTACACGGTTGTTGAAACAGAACGCTCAATTCTTTTGGGACGAGATTGCCCAACAATCTTTTGATGCACTTAAACACGCGTTGACCCATGCACCGTTGTTGCATCCTCCCAACTACAACCAGGACTACTTCTTATACCTCGCAGCTTCGCATTCCACCATTGGAATGGTGTTAGTTCAAGAAGATGAATTCGGAGCGGAACATGTGATATATTATCTCAGTAGGACCTTAAATCCCACTGAGCTAAAATATTCGCATGTGGAGAAATTGGCCCTGGCAGCCGTTCAAGCTGTCCAGCGTTTTCGTCACTACATTCTTCTCCGTAAAACTACAGTTATTTCGGATTGCAACCCTATGATTTACATTTTGACAAAACAACTGCTAGGGGGCAAGTACTCTAAATGGATCGTTATCCTGCAAGAGTTCGACTTGGAGTTCGAGAAGTCCAAGTCTAAGAAATCCTTAGTTTTTGCGGAATTGATGTGTGATTTCCCGCGTGCTGACACAGAGACTGTGGCAGAGGAGTCCATTGCGGACGAATCTTTGTTTCTTATCAGTACTTTAGATCCGTGGTACGGGGATATAATCATCTATCTCCAAACCCAAACCTTTCGGCCTGAAGCTTCAAAGGCGGAACGTCGAAAAATTCGGTTTCAATCCCAGCAATACAAAATTATTGGAGATACACTTTATCGCCGGGGGGCAGACTTAGTTTTTCGACGTTGTTTAACTCACGAAGAGGCTGAGAGGGTTTTGAATGATTGTCACTCTGGAGCATGTGGCGGTCATATGTCTGGGTATGCCACAGCTCAGAAGGTGTTGCGCGCTGGTTACTTCTGGCCATCTATGTTTAAAGATTGTATCATTGCAGTCCGGAAGTGCCACAACTGCCAAGTGTTTGATCGAAAGATGCGCGCACCACCTGCTCCTCTCCACCCTATAATTGCCGTTGGTCCATTCGCCAAATGGGGTATCGACTTTATTACTTGTAACCCTCACTCGGCCGGGGGGCATGCGTATATCATCCTCGCGGTTGATTATTTCACTAAATGGGCCGAGGCGATGCCTACATTCGACGCAAGCGGCAAAACAGCTGCAGTTTTCGTATTCAATCATATTATAACTAGGTTTGGTGTCCCACAAGCAATCATTACTGACCATGGGAGCCATTTTCGAAACATCATGATGACTGAGCTTACAAGCCAGCTTGGTTTGCGCCACGATAGCTCTACTCCTTATTATCCGCAAGCCAACGGTTTGGTTGAGTCTATCAACAAAGTTCTGGTTATCATGATCCGACGAACCATTGGTATTCATCGGTCGAATTGGCACAACATGTTATTTTCAGCGCTATGGGCATACCGAACCTCAGTGAAAACTTCAACAGGGTTCACTCCTTTCCAGCTAGTTTATGGCTTGGAAGCTGTGTTACCCATTGAATGCGAAATCCCATCACTTCAAATGGCTGTCGAATTACTCCCAGCTACTTCCGAAGAGGAGAAACGTTTATTGTACTTAGCTAAATTAGATGAGACTCGACGTGACGCTGCATTGGCAATCGAGACTCACGCGAAGCGAATGAAAGCTCAGTATGATAGAAATGTGACCCCTCGAAGTTTTTCGGAGGGAGACCTAGTGCTATTATATGATCAAGCTAACGATAAGCTAGGTGCTGGAAAATTCGTTCCTATGTGGCATGGACCCTATATTGTAAAGCGAAAGCTAGCAAAAGGGGCTTATGAGCTGGTAGATTTTGATGGGGACTCTTTGGGTAAACCCAGAAATGGACTTTACCTAAAGAGGTATTATGCTTAAATGGTGGGTATGGAGAATTTTTAGTTAGGTTAGGTTTTCTTTCTAGCTAGTATGTTTGTTAGTTAGTCAGTGTGCTTAGCTTAGCGAGTGTGTTTTTCGTCGTTATTCTGGCTTATCTTGGTTTTACTCTTGATATTGCAGATGTCGACGCCTCTCCAAACATACATTGGATTTGCTGATGGTGCTTGTCGTAGTACACGGAATATCTCTTCCGCAGCTTGGGTTATCTATTCACCCTCTGACGAGTTAGTTTCTATGCATGGGGTAAGCCTCGGTCAAACAACAAACAACATTGCAGAATACAGTGCAGTGGTTGAATTATTATCCGAATCTATTTCATTTGGAATTCGACGTTTGATAGTGAGGTTAGATTCTGAACTTGTTGTATTACAGCTTAATAGAGTTTATGCCATTAGAAATCCTGTGTTATTAAGGTTGTTTTTGAGAGTGCGTCTCTTGGAACGTGAATTTGATTACATTGAATATCAGCATATTCCAAGGTCTTTAAATACATTAGCAGATGCAATTGCTTCTCGAGTGTTGGACAGACATTTACGATAATCATGCAAGTAAATTTAAAAACATTTCATCACATATGTTAAACAAGATAAGCCGGTAATAGTGATATATATATAGATAGGAGTGTGTCAAAAAATATACATCGTCTTCGATCATAGGTTGAAAAACACCTTATGATCGGCAAAAATGATAAAGTACAAAAAGTCAAAAATGTCACATGTGTCTACAAAGTGACTAGCCAATCACTGGTGGTGCTCTCTATACGACACCACTGCACGGGCTACCTTACGCAAAAATCTCCTAAACGGTCCAGGGACTGCGACTACATAGCGCTGAAGCCTGATAGGAATATCATCCATAGTAGTCTCAGGCATATCCGCCGTCAGACGCTCTAGATCATGCTCCAACTCAGCTAGTACCTCTGCAGCCGCGTCCTGTGGGGCCGGTACCGGTGCAACTGGATGTCTCCTCTCAAAAGGCCGGAGGTTGGCTGGCCGCTGTGGACCAACATCTGCATTTTGAAAATTTTTACTGTCAGTTTTGAGACGATATATATAAAAAACAAAAAAAAATACATAATTTGAAAACTTGTGAAAAATAAAGTACCTCTGTCATCCCATTGTTCTCCCTGTGGAAGAACCGTGTCCGGATCACCTCGAAAATCTACTCCGGCATACGGAAAGTCCTGGATCAAAAAAACCTGGTCCTCTAACCAGTGAAAATAACTATCAGAGAATCGAACAACCGCCGCGCCCTCGTCAGGATGTCGGGCCATCACCGCAACCCATCGTACCAGCTTTGGCTCCCGAGGACCCAAGATATCAACAGTGAGTTGCTGAGGGATCAGCATCGGAACTCTCTCTAAGGCAAAGCTCACAACTAAAGGCCCATATCCAAAAGTTTTCAGTCGTCCGTTCTTTGCCTTAGTCAGTTGGCTCTTCATATTAGCCGACACAGCATCACACCAGTTGAAAATGGTGCCTTGGTAACAGTCAATCGCCATCCGCATTTGGGACCCGGAAGCAATATGTAAAGCGGTTGCGCCGCAAATTCTGGTAACCGTGAAAGCTATAACTTTGAGTTCACGCAGAGAGATGTGTTTGATTTCCATGCCTTTCGCATGGTGTGCATTGGGTGTGCACCAATCTTCCCGGAGACTAACAAGGGATTGGCCACCCGGCCTAGTCCCGGCTAGATTGAGTTGCTCGCCTCTATTTGGCAAGCCAGTGAGAAAGTATACATCAGAGGGCTCTATCTCGAGCTGGTGCCCTCCTATGTAAAAGCATTGCTCTTGAACGTTCCATCTCTCAACCAGCCATTCTAAGAATCTCACCTGAGCCCTCATGCCAGGTATGGCCCAGTATTTATATAACCCGCATGCTTTTAGGGCATCAATGGAAGGTTGATGTTCAATTGCAGCTAAATCAACGTCCTCGTGCTCTCTTTCTCTCCAATCCAACATGGTGAGTGCCCTACACACCAAGAAACAATGATTAGAATTAATTTGGGGAAATTTGAATGGTTGTTTGTGAGGATTGGGGTTTCAAATTCCGCATTCCACGGAGGACGCACCCCGCGTTTAGAACACAGGGCGTCCGGACGCAGCTGGCCTGAAGGTGGGCTGCGTCCCCCGACCATTTTCCTGTATAGGAAAAAGTCGGGGGACGCAGGTCACCCGAAGGGCACCTGCGTCCACCGCAGAGCGCATTTTGAAACCTAAACCCCCCCAAAAAACAAAACTAAAACCTAAAATACAATTTTAATCGGATGAAATTGAAGAGTAGGATGTTGTAAAATACCTGGAAGAGACGGCGTTCGATTCTGACGGTCGGATTTTCCGCAGCAACCACGGGAAGTTTCTTGCCAAAAGCCCTTTTTTCAACCTCAACAGTAAAATGGTAAAAATGACATGGTAAAAAGTCTTTTTATAGGTTTTTTGGATGAATTTGTTCATTTTTCACCATGGAAGGATGTTTTTCGATGTATTTTTGCCTATCTTAAACAGGTATGAGTAATGTGTTGTTTTTGTGCAGGACAAAGGGACTTAGAGGGAAAATTGTAATTTTTTCACGAACCAAAATATCAGAGTCATCTTTTAAGCCCTTTTCTGACTCCTAAAAAATGAAAAGATTCCCGAGCGTTTCTTTTACACTCGTTAAAACAGAATTAAAAGACGGTCCCCTTATAGCTCTTTTTTGTCGTTTCAAACTCGATACGGAAATAAAACGACGTGTCCTTGATCGCTTTTTACTTTTCAGGTCAGTGACACTAATTATGAAAGTACTCCTTGGTCGCAAGATCAAGCGGTTCCCCCAGGTATTATTTTATACTTTTTCGGGCTTGAGGGACACAAATCTACGAAAAAGTTCAACTTGGAGTCTTCTTAAGTTTTTCAGACTCTCTAAAATTGAAAAACGCCGAGTTTCTCCTATACTGGGCTCGTTAAACATTTCACAGTAAAGGACCTGTTCAATTACAAACAGGAACGAACCACTCCTTCCTAGGGTTCGAATCAAAACTAGGTTGGACTCATCCGAAGGATGAGCTTATAATCAAGCATATGTTATCCTCCTCAAGCTTGTTAAAAATAAAGAGGTACTTGCCAGAAATGGTGGGGGAAAAGAGAGAAGAATGAGCCTATTTGTTACCTTTTGTCTCAGAAGAAACTTTATTACCACTCTTGAACACGACACTTTTCATTCACCTGGGTTGGGAAATCCTTTACCTCACAGTTGATCAAACCACTTTGAAAGTCTTCAGCCGGGTTCCGGGGATTAACTTTGAGTCATTTATTACCAAGCCATCTGTTGTGTCGTTATGTGTTCAAGAGGTCTGCAAGAAAAACTTTCATCTGCAAAATACTTGTCATCCATTTGACCATCCCTGAGTCAGTCCTTACAGCAACATTTCTTCAACTTGAACAATGATTTCGTGTTACGGGCTTGCCTGCAACAGGTCGCTTTCTATCGACATCAGCACATTATCTAGAGAGATGACTTAGAAATCGTCAGTACCTTGAAGTCTGCATGCATCAATGGCAGGTTTCTCGCCTTTGACGTCAGTTTACATCATTGACTTTCGATCAAAGGATTCCATGAAATGTTCGACATCAACTCATTCATTCACATCTCATGGATTGTATTGGGTACTTTGAGAACCATTGACATTACTGGTGGTCTCTCTCACGCTTGTTAACAGTTTACATCATCGACTGGTAATCAAGTGGTTTCTACCATGTTCGACATCAACTCATTTATTCGCATGGCTAGAATTGTACCAATTCGAGAAGTAGAAATTAAGACCCTGGATCTATTTTCCACCATCCAGGCTGCGAGGAGTTTTGTATTCATTATCTAAGTAGACTAATCATAAACAGATGGCTGCACCCATACTGTGTCTACAAAAGTCTATGATTATGATGTACTGCAAGATCATTCCTGTATCAGAGTAGTTAGTCTGTTAGTTAAAGTTTTAATCTGAGTATGGGAATGCCTACCTCAGTGATGATATAATCTTATACATGTATTTTGTGTTGAAAATTGCAGGTTCTGACTAGGCTCTCCATGAGATAATCCTTGAAATGATAAAGCACTTCACCCTTCCTAGATAATACAAAACCCTAATCTATTTCAGGCTTCGCACTTTAGGGGGCAATCTGTTACACTAAAAAATGTCACCATGACTATTTACAGTTAGTATGGCTCTATCAACAGTCATACTACCCTCTTAAGCAAGTATTATGCCTCTGCTCTCCATGTCAAACTCCAAAAAAGAGAGAAAGTCTTTCTAAATGTATTTATCTCTGGGGACGCAGGTTCTCTCACCCTTACCTGCGGGTACGCACCCAATGTTCACAAAAGCTGCGTCTTTGGACGCTCTGTATGTAAAGGGGCAGGTGCGTCCCCCTGAAAAGGTTAAAATGCGCAAGTTTCATCTTTAAAAAGTCACTTGTGGTCATTTCTAGAGCATTCTATAAGGTTGTTCGACGTGTATTGAGCGCCTCCAGATGGTTCATGCATTCCTACCAAAGAGGAACTTATCCCATCAATAGGGGAGCTATCCCATCCAAAGAGGGGATTATCCCATTGATGGTGGACCTGATTAACTTCCTCTTGAGCACTATAAATACAGGCATTGGGCCAGAGGGAGGAGAGGTTGAAAGCTATACATTTCTAAGGGTAAATGCTGCAGGAATTAGGACTCCCATTTAGAGGCTTGTGAGGAGAGATTGCCATCTTTGCTTGTTCTATTTGGAAGTGGGTGAGCTTTGTCAAAGTAAAGGAGAACTCTTGATGGACCCTGGGAGGGACTTGCACAACACCAAGGCTCAGGTTGTATTTGTTCCTTTTGTTACCTATTAATGCAAATGAGTCCATTCTTCTCAATCACTTGTTATTTATGAGTTGTTTCATGTACTCCTTGGTCTATGTGTTAAATATGTTTTATTCTATGAGATTATCAAGTGCTATTTAATCATTTGATTGTTAGTGTATGCAGGTTTCAAAGTGAAGGAGGAGCTCATCCGGATCAGCGGAGCTGGACTGCTACAACAGCGTTGGATTACAGGTAGGATCTAAACACTTGATTTCCCGTATAGTAAATGCATGTTTAGAGAAGGATTGCTCTTGTTTGTCTTGTTTGTCACTAGAGAGTCTTAGGCTCCTAGGGAGGTTGGTTGTGTCCGCACAATCGACTCTTTCCGCCTGACAATATCTCCATACCACAGATTGGTCAATGATATCAGAAACAAAGATTCATCCACGATTGATGCTTTGGATGTTGAATCGTTGGACGATGATGGGAAGTCGCATAGTAACTCCGCGAAAACTAGAGATTTCTTTGATTTGGATTTTACGAATTCCAGATCAAACTCTTGCAAAATAGCTATCCATTTTGAATATTTGCCCCCAAGTAACTAACGCGACAAGATGTAAGTCATAGGGTTGCAATCTGACAAAATGGTAGTTTTATGAAAGAGGATATAGTGTCGAAATCTCTGTACTGCTTGAACAGCTACAAGAGCCAGCTTTTCAACATAAGAGTACTCACTTTCTGTATCATTTAAGTTTCGACTTAAATAATAGACAAGATGTTTAATTCCATTGTCTTCTTGAACTAAAACCATTGCGATGGACGTATCTGCCACAGCTAGATACAAGTTAAAGTCTTTTTGATAGTAAAGAGTGTACATTACTGATGCTTTTATTAGGGATTCCTTTAGAGCATCATAGGAATCTTGCGCAACCTGATCCCAGTTGAAGGGCACTTCTTTTTTCAAAAGATGTGTATAACCTTTAGCAAGTTAGGCATAATTTGGAATGAACCTCCTTAGAAAGTTTTTTTTTCCCTTGGAGTTTCTGAATCTAAAGCAAATTTGAAGGTGGAGGCATATCAATGATCACCTGAACCTTACATTAGTTGAGATGAATCCCATCCTTTGAAACCACAAAGCCAAGCAAATGACCAGAACTGACACAAAACACACACTTGTGTGGATTAAGTCGTATCTTGTAGTGTCGGCAACATAGAAAACCATCTCTCAAATGCCGTGGATGATTAGTCTGCTTTTGCGAATGAGCCAGAAGATCATCGAGATATGGTTGAACAATGTTCTTGATGTCATGGAAGGCATAATTCATAACCCTTTGAAAAGTTTCCCCTGAATTCTTTAAACCAAAAGGTAACTTGCGGTACATGATTGTGCCCTTGGACAAATAAATGTAGTCTTTGACTGGTCTTGTGGGCAGATATTTATTTGATTATACCCGGAAAATACATCCATAAAGGAAAAGATTTTGCATTCGGCGCATTCATCAATTATCCAGTCGATGAAGGGTGTAGGGTAGTTGTCCTTTGGAAAATCTTGGTTTACATCCCTGTAATCGATGCACACTCTAATCTTTCCTTGCTTTTTCATCACAAGAACAATGTTCGATAACCAATTAGTTAGAGGAACCGAGTAAATGAAACCAGCATGTAAAAGTTTTTCAACTTTCGCCTTGATGGCAACGACTTTCTTTGGGTGCACCTGCCGAAGCCATTGTCGTACTGGTTTGACATCTGGATACATCTTAATTTCATGTTAAACTATGCTCGAGTCAATGCCTGGCATTTCTTCATATGACCATGCAAAGACATCTCTAAACTCGTGAAAGAGAGCACAATATATTTCCAGTTCTGAAGAAGAGCAAGATTTGCTGACATTAATATTATCTACAACATCTGGTTTGGTCGAGATATTTATGGCGATAGTTTCTTCAATATTGGATAGATTTTTCTCAGAATCCACCGTATTTATGGTATTTGATAGAAAATCAAAAACTAAAGGATGATTAAGGTCGCTGGAACTATCTTCGTGGTAATCCGAAAGATGGGAACGATGGTGGTAATCTTCCCATGGTGCCTCTCCTATCATCATTGACTGAACAATTCCTTCATCTGTAGAATGTACATACACCGAGGATCTGAAGAGGTACCATATTCTTTAGACCTATCTATCCAAACACTCGATGAGCGTTGATTTGGGTTTGCCACCCAGGCCAATAACATTGATTGCTACAATATTTCTATTGGGTTTGGAGGCAATACCTGGTGATGATCCATGCTAACATCATGTTCAGAAATATTCTGAAATTTTTTAGATATAGAAGATACCATATTGCAGGTTTCCATCGTGGCCACTTCTTCCAGATTACTCGGAGGCAGTAGGGCAAAAATACCCATCAATGTAGGGTCTTTTAGGAGGCCTACTCCAATGTTTTGAAGCAAATGAGAGCTTCCATAGATCATTGGAATTCTTCCTGTAACTTGTGAATTGTTGGGGAGGAAGGTTTGTTGATCAACGATTGTAATTCCTCCTTGAAAAGAAAATGAAATCTTTCTAAAGTATGTTGATACAATAGTAGCCATAGCATAAATCCAGGGCCTTCCTAGTAGGATGTTGCAATCGATGTTTCCATCGATAACTTTGACATCAATTTCTACTTTTTTCCCCCCCAGTTAAACTTGCAAGTTACTTAAAATCTCGTACAGGGTGTATGTTCGTCCATCGAATGCTTTTAATGTCATTGATGATCTTGGCAAGGGTGGTGATCCTAATGTTTTCCAGCAACTCATTGACATAATGCATGTAGATGACCCCTCATCAATAATTGTTCGATGAACAGTTTTTTTGAGAGCTTTCACTTGAATGAGGAAAGCGAGTTGAGCTGGTAACTGAGGTTCATATCCTTTATGATTAAAGGCCACAAGATTGGAATCTGCTGCGTCAATCCCACCTATTGCTAATAATATAGCCTACTTTTAGGAGGGGCAATTTTACAGTACTTCGAGTGTTGACATAGCGGATGGAAATTGGGCCAGATCCTCCACTATATTATAATTCTGTGCTACTCTGGCATGAGGATTAAATGTCGATTTGTGTACTACTCCCTTTGTCGGCTTTATCGTTAGCTCAGGAATGATGGGTGGCACAACTTCGGTCGAAGTTGTTGTCGAACTACTAGGTTGATCAGTAGCCTTGTTGTTCGACAGCTTTGGATTCTCGTAATCTTTATTCCTTATCGACATCAAAGCATCATTTTTCTGTTACGAAATGGAAAACATAAGCACTTGGGACGGGGTAGAATTGTCGCTAGCAACTAGATTGGTTTCTGGGTTTCGAAACGGATCAATCAATACCGCTAAGGTTTTTGAGTTCTTGAAGAATTTTTTAATCTCAGCTTTATGCGGACAATCTTTCGTCCAATGATCCTCATCGCTTATAAATCATGGATGTTTGGGTTTCTTTTGCCCAAAAGGGTTTGTAGAAGATTTTCAGGAGATGAATTATCCTGTTTCTTCGTTTTGCTTTTCCCTTTCTTCTTGCCCCCTGGTTGCTTTGGTTCTTTGCCTTTGTCGGTCAACATGGCATTAACCTTTGAGGCAAGAAGTTCTTCATTTGCCTTTTGACCAGAAACCGTACGAGCTTTCTTAGATGTGGCCTTTGTGGTTTTCGTGCTGGTTGTACCTATCACACCATCGCTGGCATGAGAGTCTTTGTTTGATTTAGGAGGAGGAGGAACGGAAAACTCTGGTCTAGGAGCATCAGGGATTTTTTCAAAGAGCGTGTCAGACTGAGTATAGATCAAGTCTAGATATTGCACACGAGCAATGACTTTCTCTTCAGTGACAACCCCCCCTTAGCCACATCTTCTGTAATAGAAGGTAACAATAACTTAATAAACCATTCAACTAATAGCTAATTAGGAACATATGTCTTTACCATTCTACGCCAACGTCACCACTCATGAATATGATCAGATATGTGAGTGGCTGTCATCTGCTTGAAATTGGTAAGCAGCTCCATTCCTATTTTGTACCTTATTGGTAACTGAAAATGGGTTAAAAAGGTGGTGGCAATGGTGCTGAAGTTATCGAATGAAGCTCTAGGTAATTCGATGTACCATTTTGCTTCTGAACCAGTTAACGTTCACTGAAAAAGGTGAAGCCTAATCGAATCATCATTGAGAGTGTTGGACAAACACCATAGATGAAAGGTTATCACATGATTCGATGGATCTTCACTCAGATTTCCATTGAATTTAGGAATATCTGACAGAAATTTATGAGGAATTGCCAGCCACCAAGGGGTGTAAGCAATTGGATCATTTGTTAGCTGATTCAGATCTGGTAATTCTAAAGTTGCAACGAAAGGCAACTGTTGATTCAGGTTTGGTGAAGCATACCCAGGATAAGATGGGATCACCTGAGCAGTGGGTCTTTGCATACCAACATAATGTATCTGATGCTGATAACTTTGATATGGTTGATGGGCATAACCATTATGATATGATTGATGGTGACCATTTTGAATATACGACTTCCCATTACCAAAAAAGATTTGCTGCTCAGGTCCTCGGTAAGCTTGCTGGAATTGCGGTTGTTGGTATTGCACTAGCCATGGCTATGAGACCATTTGATGTTGCCCAATACTGGATGTTTGACCAAGATGAGGGGTTATAGTACCCGTTTGAGCTTGAGTCCCTTCAGTTAAGGATCCACTAATCGATGGTTGTGATTGAGTCGCGGAGATGAGAGGCGGTTGTATTACAACTTGAGAGACTAGAGGTCGACATACAACGGGAAACACTTGTAGTTGTGACACCATCACAATAGTTGGTGTAGTGGGAATATTCGACACAGGTTGATTTGGTTGTATAGAATATACAACTCTTGGTTGTTGAGGCAGTATTGGTACCCAACCACTGGATGTGATTCCAGCCTGACCCGAATTCTATTGTGAACTCTCATATGGTTGTTCTCCCGGAGGGAACAATGAAAAGGCATACTGCCCCCCATATGGTGGAAATCCAGTGTTCAAAGGGAAAATTGGTCTTTGGAGGCTGCACTGCCCAAATTGATACTATTGCGAAGGATCAATTTGCTGAGACTTAACATAAGAGATTCCAGATAAGGTTTCGGATGAACAAATATGAACAGACCATACTGTCAAAACAGTCCCTGAGTGGACTCCATCTAGTGGTTGAGAACTAGTTTGGACAGATGGTATACCAGTGAACATTATTGGAGTAACAATAGGAGGTTCTGCTACTGTTGTGTTAGATGACACAGTCCTAGATGTCGATGGTTGTTTAGACATATCGAGTCTATCCAAAATACTTCTTAGTGATTATACAGGGACTTGCGATGAAGGATGACTAACTTCTGTAGTAGAAGGATATAGTTGGATCCCAGTTCCAAAATGAAATGGAGTACTGGATGGAAGATCCTTTGTAATCTCTTCTATAGCAATCAGTCCAGGTGGAAGAGGTAGACCGTCAGATCCTAAAATATTTATGATGCCAGAGAAGGTATAGACTCTGCAGCGACAGATTTTTGTGGGGTAACACCTTCTGAATCACCCCTAGATGGAGCTAGTTCAGGAATAGAAGTGCTTACCATTACACTAGGATCAGTTCTAATTTCCTCTTGTAACTGTGGAACTTCTTCTGTAGAGGCAAGGGTACTAGAAATAATTGGAGTAACCAGAGTCTCTGATGATCTTGAAACACAAGTTTCAAATAAAATAGGAGACTTTGACCCAGTTAAATGAGATTGTTTGGCCCGGAATGGTTTTATTTCCGCAGTCAAAGACGGTTGACTCGTTAGTCTCCGCGAACGACAGGGTTTTGATTGACTTTCTTCCATGATTGCGGATTACTTGATCAACTCAAAATAAAAAGGGGAAATTTTATTCTGAATTAAATGAATTTTATGATGCTTTGATACAACTTTATTTTTCAATTTTTAAGAGTTGAGAAAAAGCTAAAGATGACTCTAGTCGCCTTTGATTTTTAATGAGCCTGAAGTGACAAGTGCTCAGATGGACCTTTTATTTTAAGGAGTCTGAAAAGGAATGAAAGTGACTACTCTGAAAATCTAGACAGAGGGATTACCAAACCAATCACAAAACTGCAGAATACTTTTTAAGGTATGGCAGTCAATCTTCCCGAATGCTATGTTTAGTGCATTGCGATCGATAGGGCAGCAGAAACGACTTCCTAATGATAAAGGATATAATCTATTGTGGTCTTCCAATATATACTTGACAGTGCGTGGGAGCACAAGTTCGTACTGGCACTTGTCGTATCAAAGAGGAGGAATCACCCAGCCTACGATGAAAATGATAGTTACCAGCCTTTACGACACCGGAATACGTCTCTAGCCTAGACTTCTAGATGTTGTGCGTTAGGTTCCAAAGTGTTTTTATGTTCATTGAGATTTATTTTACAGTTGACCTTTCTTAAGAATTTTTCCTTTAAGGTTCACCGCGTGATGTAGATATACAACTCCTAAATATGCAATCTAAGATGATAAATAGTCGTTTACTTTCTTTTTGCAATGAAAATCCTAGCTACTAAGGAAAGAGAGGTAAAATCCTTTCAACATAGAGCAAAGAGAACACACTAAGATGCACTGTCCTAAATCAATTTCCACATGTAGTCTAAATGAAAATACACATGCATGTATTTGTTTTTCAGTTTCCTTAATGTGAGAATGACAAAAAGAAAACTAAGTATAGATCTGAACTATTTTTCTTTCAAAGCGACAATACTAACAATTTTCTTTTCAAAAAATGAAAGGAAGACTAAGACGACACTTTGCGATTTCGAATTTAAAATTGCTTTCGACACTTGAAATACTATTAATTCAAATCAAATACAATGGAAAAAGTGAAATTGACTATCTGAAAGAGGAAGACTTTACAACACTCTTTTCTTTGACTGAAAACGACACTTGCGACACTTTCAAATCAAAAGATGACAGTTCGATTGAGCTACTATTTGCAAAGGAGAATTGTAAATGACAAAAAATACGTAAAAACATTCACAATTCTTTATCTATGGAGGCCGAATAATGCAAAGGAAGGGAGCTTCAACAGTGACATACTGATCACAGACAACAAAAATATTGTATAAAGCTAAAGACAATGAAGAGAAAAAAAAAATTTGGAGGCAGAAACAGTCTTACCCAATCATCATGCCTATAACACAGGGAAACAGGGATGCATATCACCTTCAGCACACGGGAGGTGTGGTGCATCCAGATTGTCAATGAGAGATAGTGCGATGGTCCAGAGACAAGATTGAGTTTGGTTTTTTGCTCACAGTTTGCAGCTTAGTTCAGGGATTAGGCCAAGCTAATGATAGGCAGTAAATAGAAAGTATAGGGGCTAATATAATGAGGCTATTTGATCTACCACTTTGGCATTTAGGATGTTTTTCAGTAAGTTGTTTAGTTCATAAATAAACCCGGAGATGGATTGAATCAATGTTGATCTACTTTGCAGTTGCATAGCAAAAGTAGTTCGAAGGCTAGCTGGCTTACCTTTAGGCTCCGTCTTTAGTTTATAAAGAAAACAAATAGAAACAAACAAACAAACTATTCTTTCCTGGTGGGGACACCATTTTGTTATCGAGAAAACTAGTGTCCATTCAGAGCTACTAGTCCCACTAAGACGGGTAGCTACCTTAGAAACAAACAATTTAAAGTTACTTGTGTTTCCGTTTATGAGAGATAGATGAGAGAGAAGCAGACAATACCAACCTCAGTCTTTTGCTTGGCTCCTTGCTTGTTTCCTCCCTCCTTTGACAGAGCTTCACCACTCCTTCCTTACTTGTCCTGCTTCAAAGGACACCTGTAGAGTCAAAGAAGCATAATACCATCAAAGCATAGAGATCTATAACCATAAACAATATAAGATCAGATGTATATTAACCATACAAATGCATATATCAATACAAGATTTAGAGATATACAAGAATATGGAGGAAAACTCAAATAACTTTATTGATAGAAATAGTAGAAGAGAGGATTACAGCCCATTGGTCTGACCCAGTGCCATCCTCCCAGCATGAGAGCCCTCTTCACCTCATGAAAAGCTAGATCACCCAACAATACAATGTTGCACAGAGAAACCAACAACACTTCGTTAAAAAATATAAAATTCTAGCCTCTGGATCTCTAGGATGAGCAATCCATATATAGATATTTGTAGGTGGGTGAGTCAGCTTCTAGGATTTTGATTAGTGTCATTTCTCTAATAGTTCTGGGTTCCACTTGGAGATTTCATGATCTCTTACTCATCCCTGGGCGAGTTCAGAGAGGCAAGTGTAAAATGGGTAGTTTCTAGAAGATTCTTTAGGTTTCCACCTAGCCAACTGCCTCTACCATTTGTCTGCTCTCACTCATCACACCCTACAGAAGGGATTTTCAGTATGCATCACACTTTTTGCATGTAGCAGGTGAGATGCATAGCACCCTTAGCACTGAGCAGTCTGTATGGTCCAGTTTTGACCAGTTCTGAGTAGTTTTTCATGGAGAACTTCTGGGAGATGATGTAATCAATTGACTTTGTTCCTTTAGGGTATGAAGCAACACTTTTAGGGGCTTAGAAGTCGTTGGTTTATGGACATATGTGATTGGGGTTACAGTGCCCAAATATTTCTATAACACATTTCATTAGATTAATCTAATATAAAAGATAACCACCTAGTACATATAATACATGTATATCTCGTCAGTTTACAAAACCCTAGGTTGACAAATTAAATGACAGGGATTTAACTTACAATTAAATCAACCAACATTTTGGTGTCATTGTCGAGGAGGTATACATAGGTGTTTATTTTGAATTTTAGACAGCTCATTATAGTTGCATTCATTTTTAGATGCATGGTTAAAAGCATGTTAAAATCATTTTGCATTTTAGATTTTAATAATTTTTCAAAACTTCATACTAATTTGTGTGCACAACAATAATTATCAACCAGTTGGAGTAATTCGTAGATAATTAAGGAGTTTGAAGAATTTCCTTCCAAGAACTCTCTTGAATCCTAGCAACAATTAGGATATCTGATTATCAGAAAGAGTATATTTAAACTAGATTAAAAAATTTATCTGTCTCTCCACCTCCACAAGAATATCTTCAAGTCTCTTTTCATTCCTCTTGCCAATTTGTTGAAGAGACTATTAGAAAGTTATATATTATAGAGAAACGAAACACATAAAATATATTGCAGAAATAAAAACGCAGAAAACACATAAAACACATAGAACAAGAGACACAGATATATGTTGTAATTCCCTCTTCACTCTCACACAATCTCCTCTCTCTTTCTCACTCAGAATATAGATCTAGATAGACGCAATAAAATTCCCTCATATATAGTGACAGATTGCCTTTTAGGGAAAAAAACCCTAAATTAAACATAACTTCTACCATCAGATCTCTGCCTAATTAACGATGCAGATTGACTACAAAATTACAACATTTTACAAGGCAATTTTACATCTATTTTTAGCTTTGGGGGTGCTTCCCCCGACCCCCCTGCTAAGGGGGGCTCCCAAAGTTTGCAGCCGCCCCCCCTGGATCCCCACTGTAGCATAAATATTATGGGCGACGTTGCTGCCACATTATGAACTAGGGTCCAATGTAGTGATACCTATGAATAAAGAAGATAACTAGGCTCCACACCCAATAGAGAATGAAGAATCATGCAATATTGTTGGCGTGGAGAAACTACTAGAATTCGAGGAAGGCATAATAAAGAATGATATTCAAAATGATTTAAACCAAGAAAGGAATCAGGAATTCCATGGCCTTACTGAAAGATGGTTCCCATCAAGGATGAAACCACCTTATTTCTTAATTGCATTATTGTTGTTAGGAAAAGTATCCAATACGGAATGACCCTATCCCACTCTAAGGGTGATAGTACCTCAGCAACAATCAAAGCAAAGCTATCTAAGATTTCTTCTTTATGAAAGTAAAATAGCGGAGAAAGAGATCCACTAACCGATGTCTTTCGTTAATGGTTGATCCAACCTTCTCTCCTTGCTGCTTGCTCCCAGCTCCTTGCTCTTTCACTGGCCCAGCTACACCAAGATCCTGCAAAATGGCAAGAGAGGAAAACTACAAGAAGCATACATTCATAATTGATTCAAGGATTAGAATAAATCAAATACACAAGTATAACAATACATCATTGAGACACATGCATATAGAAGAACCTCAAATGCTTTATTAATGGAAGAAGTAAAGTTCAGGAAGTGATACAACCATAAGAGGCCCTATCCAGCATCACCTTCCCGGTAGAAAGAAATCTCCTCTTCACCTCCTTCAAAGCAAATCACCCAATAGTTCTAAACTCAAACCAACAGCAATTCTTTACATTCACAAGATTCCAGCCTCCCTAGACCTCATGAGAGAGATCTATATATAGGAGTTTTGGAGAAAGGATGAGTCAGCTTGAGGCTAGCATGAAGCTGACTAGTGTCCTCTCTCACTTCAGTTATTCTTCAGTTCTTGAGTCCACTTGGAGGTTCTTGCTTCCACTTGGAGATCTAGACCCTCTTACTCATCACCAGTCGAATTCCCTGATCCAAGTGTCATTTTGGAAGCTTCCTGGGCATTGACACCTTGAGGAATGACTGTGCCACATGTCCCAACTCGCCCAGCGCAGGTAGCCTTCTTTGTAGTTGACATTCAGCGTAGGTAGACAGTGGAGCAGTTGACATTCAGCGCAGATGCTCAGTGGAGCAGTTGACATGATCCAGAATTGCCTTGTTTTTGAGTGTTTTCAGGTGGAGAACTTTTATTCAGTGTTGTGGTTTGCTGACCTTGTTCCTCTAGGGGTAGGAACAACATGTTTAGGGACTTTGGATCCCTTAGATTATGGACATTTCATACTTCATGCTGTAAGGCACAAAAATGTCTATAACAATTATCAAAACAATTGGTTTCTCATGCTTTGAATTTTTTTAATGCATCTTTTTCAAAACTAAGCATAAATATATTTTTTACTCCTGTTACACGCATGGTTACACTAGAAATATGCATACACTTGATTAGTTTTTCTATTTCCAATAGAGTAGAGTAGACTAGAATTAATGAAGAAAACCAAGTTTGGTGATGCTTTTTAAAAAAAATTTAAGTTAGATTTCATTTTATTTGCAATCTTGTTTTTGGTGGTGCAGTAAGAGCCACCCAACTCATTAATCAATTGCAGGAAGATGAAGAAAGAGAAGGAATATTTGAGAAGGAGAAAAATAGAGTTTTGAGAGACAATTTGAAGTTACAAATGGAATAATTTTTCTTTGTTTTTGAATAAAAAGTTTCAATATTACTGAGTATGCTCTCTTCTTGCACTCTCTGTGACCTGGAAGATTAGAAAACGAAATTGAACAAAGTTAGTTTTAAAATTTTGTAATAAAAATTGGATAAGAGATCTAAATTCATAATAAAAAATATAATTATAGGCTTTTAGAAAGCTCAAATAGTAAAAATAGTGTCTCCAATCGATCTAGCACTATCGAAAACCCCTGTTCTGACTCTTTTCTCACCTCATTTTGCCAAAAATTGAGTAAGATATCATTGTTTTAAGTTTCTACCCAATTCTGATGTTAATAATACTACAATTTGAACTAAACCCAACCTATGTGCCCTAAACGTGGAAACAAAAGACAAAGTTGGCCTTCCTGATTAGCGGTCGAATTTGTAGGACGTGTTAGAGCCAAGATTTGTCTCTAGCTGAAAAGACAAGGTTCTAGGTCCACATCAAACCACGCTCAGCCTCGTAGCTAGCCCTACGAGGACAGGAGAGGGCTCTCTCCGGGTCAATCTCGGCAAAAGGTAATCGATGAGGCTCGAGATGACTAAATTTGTAACTGATCTTAGGCTAGGTATTAAGTGCAGGGATTTGATTTGGTCTTTTATGAGGGTTTTATTGAAAAAATGGGGAAGGAAAATTTGGGCTCAGGGATGAGGCACAGTTTCTACAGAGGTCTGATTGGGGGAAGGAAGGCAATTGTTTTGATGCTTTAAATTGAGTGAGATGGATAGATCAGACTGGTGAGGAGCTAAGGAGTGCAAGAAAACCTCAAGAATTCTCCTTAAATATATGAAAACATGGAAATTTAAACAAATTCAAAGGCAGAGCATAACAGTTATGGATTCCACCTTAATCACTCATTTGCTCAAATTTAGAAGAAGAAAGCTTTTAAAATGATACACATAACACTAGATAAACTTACAATTACTCAAAGAAGCACACCGTCAAAACATAAAGCCACATGGATCCCAAACAGTGTTGCAAAACCCTAGTCTTTCCTTAGCCAAAAATGCAGAAGTGAATGTACAATAGAGTGCCAAACTTTTCCCAAGAGTCCAACCCTGAAAATGACTTAGAAATTACATAATATAGACAATCCAAACCTATTACCTCACCTCTATGGGTCGAGCTCATCATTCTAGGAGCTTTTTGAACTAATTCTAAACAAGGAACTGAAAACTAAGTAGTCAAACAACTTACCCCTATATGCTAGGAAATTGATTCATTCACTCACATTTCACCTTTTGGTGAATGAATCTTCTAGAACAAGTAAAATGTGCCAATATTATATCATGGTTTTCAAATTACATCATGAAAAGTCAAGAATAACTTTAAGAAGCAAAGCTGGTCAAAACTGGTTGAATTGCTGAGCTGAACAGTGAAAAAAAGCCAAAATTCTCTACGTGTCGCGCCAATTTCTTTGTGCGTCGTGCCACTTTGAGGCTAAGTTTGAGGCACTTCCTGAAGTCCAAATTGAGCCCAAGTGTGATTTTTGGAAAACCCTACCTTTCTACTTTCCAAACGAAATGGAATTTCGTAATACATGAAGGTGTTTTTTCTTCCTTGGCCTGTTATGGACAAAAACCTCTCTCATTTGTCCCAAATTAATCTTTTCTTGCTCCGAAACATCATTTGAGTAAAACCTATCCCAATGTGTGGAACAAGAGATTTGTCGAAATGAAGCGAAATGAAGGGGATAGGGAGCTTCTAAATTCTTGAGGAAATTTTGGGAAGTAGGGAGGGATGTTAGGAAGTAGGAGAAAGTGTAATCTTAGAAATTGAGTGAGCGGAAGGGGTGCAAAAGGGCAAAACACAGGCCTAGCCTTGAAAATTGTCAAGTTGTAGCAAGAAACTAGGGTTTGTGCAAAAATGAGGAATTTGGGGGATCTCAGTGATGGGAAGTGTTTAATAAGGTACATTAAGGATAGGGGAAGGTGTATGAACATCAGGATACAAGTTTTGCTGATGATTTTCCCATCCAGGATAAATTGCCTTCAAAACCCTAGGAGAGGGAAATGAACCTTACCTAGGCGCAACTGAAGCATGAACAAGGTGTAAAATGACCCATTGGAACTTGACATGATGATGAAAAACCTCTGAGTGATGGTAGACTCAGCTAAATAGTGACATAGACCGACATTTGGACAACTTTGAAAGGAGTGAAAGAAAACCCTAGACCTAATGCCCAGTGACCAAATTTTACTTGAAGACTCACTGAAATGATAAAATTTGACCTTGACACCTTAAAATCACTTTGTAAGAGCATATTTGATCACTAGAGGAAGGTTGGAAAGGCTGAAACTAACATTGGCTCCAATGGGGATGGTAGCTCCTTGGAGGTGCCAAGAACGGCAGATCTTTGGGAGAGCAGACCAATGCCTTAGTCCATTGGGCTATGGAGTCATTATTTCGACAAACAACACAAGACTTTGACTCATTTATTTGACTGAAAATCTGACTAAATTTTGAAACTGAAATGACTGAAAGACTTGACTCAATAGACCAAACATAAATGACTTATGACTGACTTAAAACAAAATCTTTTGAAAAAGGCAGCAGTCCATCAAGATTTGAAATCATGATGACAACCACCTGTGTTTCTTACAAAACAATATACCATCAAACTATATCAAAATGCCAATGCAACCAATCAAGCAAATGCCTTCTTGATTGATTCTCCTGATCAGATCTTCTGGTCAACAATGAATACTGGTAACTGGGCATCCAAAAACACAGTTGACCATGATCTCCTTCATCACTGAATACTGCAATAATCACCTTCACTGCTGACTGCAACAAATCTGCCATTGGATCCTGAAAAACATGAAGATTTACCTCCTGCTGAAAGAGCAAGGTGTCTTTTTCTCTTGATTCTGATCTTCCTTCATCATGTACTTCAGTAAAAGTATGTTCCTGGTCCTCAAAAAATTCTGAACAAGTAGATGAGTAGATTTCCTTTTCAAAGAGCATTTCTAAACATGAGACATATGAAGAAGAATCTGAAAGGGAATCCTGAATGGTCTGATCTTTGGCAGTCTGAATATATTGTAGATCATATTCATATTATATGACAGCTAGATTGTCTTTACATTCATCGATCATGAGACAAGAAACTTCAAATGATTTGTGAAACCAAACAATATCATTTATATCATCTACCACAAATTCATCCAGGGAAACTTTTTCACTTACTTGAACAAAGATTTCATCTTCTTTTTCATGAACTGACTGGATTACCTCATTATGAAGCCTGTGTTCTGATGAGATGAGGGCAGTTAGGTCTGTAACTCTGTCTTCTTCATTTGAGGCGGCTCCAACAATGCAATTCTCTTCTATGAGATTCGGAACAACATGTTTTTCCTCATCACAATCTGTCTCTCGATCTGATTTATCATCATCATTTTTTGAGATTGGAACATCATTTTCCTGCGTATCCTCTTTTATTTCAACCAGATCTGAAATAAAACTTCTTCTTTCATCATTTTCAGCCATATGGAAATCTTCAACTTGCTGATTTTGATCCTGCTGCAAAGTTTCCTCTAAGAGTTCTGTGTGATGCTAAAACGGATTTTCGTACAAGGTTTCCATGATCTCATCATCCATGAAATTATCATCTTCATAATATTTCTCAAGGATTTCAATAAAACCATAAGCATGCTTGCAACAATCTTGAACTAAATTTAATGATGGATAAGATTCTTTATACCTTTCAAAGAACATGGTATGAAAATATTTCAAACAGTAAATACAAGCAGGGGGCAAACTTTCATACCAAGATTGGGCTTCACCTTCCAGAGTGGCCAGGAATATTTTCATCAAGCAATCTTCGGGAAAATCAACTTTCAATTTGTGAATATGCATGTGAAATCTAACCAGATGTAAAGCAACATCTTTCTTACCATCATCTTTAAATGTAGGCAAATTCCTTGACCAATCTACCTTTGGAATCTTATTTGGAAAGCCTGGAATGTGATCTCGGCTCATCGGAGCGTATCTTCTTGCAACCCTTCCATCTTGAAAACCTTAAAGCTACTTATCTTCCTACAGTGGAATCACCATGAAGGACTGTTTTCTGTATTTTTCAGTGAATGAAGTCGCCAGGTGAATGATTTCATCCTTTCCAGTGTCTGATCGTTTTCCACCATCAACAATCAAATCTGAACTTGATACATGTACTGGGGAAATTAACAAGTTAGATGTCACGTTTTCAAGCTAGACTGGAGATTGACTTAAGCAGCATTTATCTACTTCCGCTAATGCAAAGAAAAAGCATTTCGAAGGCTACCCAACATAACTTCAGGCTCCGTCTGTAGCTTATAAAACAAATGAAATTAACAAGCAAACCATTTTTGTCCCCAGTATGGTCGCCACTATGTTAGAGCCTAGATTTGTCTCAGGCTGAAAAGACAAGGTTCTAGGTCCACATCAAACCACGCTCAGCCTCGTAGCTAGCCCTACGAGGACAGGAGAGGGCTCTCTCTGGGTCAATCTCGACAATAGGTAATTGATGAGGCTCGAGATGACTAAATTTGCAATTGATCTTAGGCTAGGTATTAAGTGCAGGGATTTGAGTTGGTTTTTTATGAGGGTTTTGCTGAAAAAATGGAAAAGGCAAATTTGGGCTCAGGGATGAGGCACAGTTTATGCAGAGGTCTGATTGGGGCAAGGAAGGTGATTGTTTTGATGCTTTAAAGTGAGTGAGATGGATAGATCAGACTAGTGAGGAGCTAAGGAGAGCAAGAAAACCTAAAGAATTCTCCTTAAATAGATGAAAACATGGAAATTTAAACAAATTCAAAGGCAGAGCATAACAGTTATGGATTCCACCTTAATTACTCATTTGTTCAAATTCAGAAGAAGAAAGCTTTGAAATGATACACATAACACTAGATAAACTTACAATTACTCAGAGAAGCACACCTTCAAAACATAAAGCCACATGGATCCCAAACAGTGTTGCAAAACCCTAGTCTTTCCTTAGCCCAAAATGCAGAAGTGAATGTACAATAGAGTGCCAAACTTTTCCGAAGAGTCCAAACCTGAAAATGACTTAGAAATTACATAATATAGACAATCCAAACCTATTCCCTTACCTCTAGGGGTCGAGCTCATCATTCTAGGAGCTTTTTGAACTAATTCTAAACAAGGAACCGAAAACTAGGTAGTGAAACAACTTACCCCTATATGCTAGGAAATTGATTCATTCACTCACATTTCACCTTTTGGTGAATGAATCTTCTAGAACAAGTAAAAATGTGCCAATATTACATCATGGTTATCAAATTACATCACGAAAAGTCAAGAATAACTTCAAGAAGAAAAACTGGTCAAAACTGGGTGAATTGCTGAGTTGAACAGTGAAAAACAAGCCAAAATTCTCTGTGCGCTGCGCCAATTTCTCTGTGCGTCGCACCATTTTGAGGCTGAGTTTGAGGCACTTCCTGAAGTCCAAATTGAGCCCAAGTGTGCTTGTTAGAAAGCCTTGTTGTCTACCTTCAAACCCAAGTGTTATTTCTGAATTTGGTGCCCATTTTCCCCTCCAAAACCTCAATCTCCCAAGATTGCTTCCTGTGTGTGAAATTAGGGGCAGAGAGGTAATTGTTAGGGTGTTTTTGACCTCCTGAGGACTAAAAACTTGCCCAAACTTCTTGGCCATGCACCAAAAGTCATGATTTTTCATGAAAAATCCAAAAATATAAAGTTTTTTTCATTTCGAGCCTCCAATCATAAGCGCGTGCCACGTGGCACGATGCAAGGGAGAAGGCGCAGTGCACTGGGCTTGAGGCGTGGCGCATAGAGCCTGTGCATAACACTTTTTGCAGAAGACTTTTGGAGGCCTTCCCAGTGTCTAAATTAGGCATAGGATAGCTCGTTGGAAATTTATTTGAGTCTAATTTCCAACCCAACTAGAATTTTTCAATTTGGAGTTCATTTTCCCTATAAAAAATCAAATCTCGCAAGAATGGTCAAAATGTGCCTATTGAGGCTGCCTAAAGGCAGAGTGCCGTTACATTCAACTTTTGAATGCCTTCCTCCACTCCAAATTTAGCTCATGATAGCTCATTGGAAATATCCTTGTGTCTAGTTATCATTTGACTCATCAATCAAGTCATTTGGCCAACCAAGCTAGGAGAAAACTTGATTTTTCCAAGGTCACTACAGAGGTGCATTCAGTTCTCCTGAGGCAACGGTAGTTTTGACATTTCTATAAACAAATGAAAAATGTGTAAAAAGTGAAGATGGTTTTTCTTCCTTGGCCTGTTATGGACAAAAACCTCTCTCCATTTTCCCAAATTCATCTTTTCTTGCTTAGAAACATCATTTGAGTAAAACCTATCCCGAGGTGTGGAACAAGAGTTTTGTCGAAATGAAGCGAAATGAAGGGGATAGGGAGCTTCTAAATTCTTGAGGAAATTTTGGGAAGTAGGGAGGGATGTTAGGAAGTAGGGGAAAGTGTAATATTAGAAATTGAGTGAGGGGAAGTGGTGCAAAAGGGCAAAACATAGGCCTAGCCTTGAAAATTGTCAAGTTGTAGCAAGAAACTAGGGTTTGTGCGAAAATGAGGAATTTGGGGGATCTCAGAGATGGGAAGTGTTTAATAAGGTACATTAAGGATAGGGGAAGGTGTATGAACATTAGGATACAATTTTTGCTAATGATTTGACCATCCAGGAGAAATTGCCTTCAAAACCCTAGGAGAGGGAAATGAACCTTACCTAGGCGCAACTGAAGCATGAACAAGGTGTAAAATGACCCATTGGAACCTGACATGATGATGAAAACCCTCTGAATGATGGTAGACTCATTTGAATAGTGACATAGACTGACATTTGGACAACTTTGAAAGGAGTGAAAGCAAACCCTAAACCTAATGCCTAGTGACCAAATTTTACTTGAAGACACACTGAAATGATAAAATTTGACCTTGAAACATTAAAATAACTTTGTAAGAGCATATTTGATCACTGGAGGAAGGCTAGAAAGGCTGACACTAACAGGACAGATAAAAATATCCCCCAATTCTGAAATCTATGGTCACGTGGCGCCATGTGACCACGTTGGGTGCTGAAAATTAGGGCTTGAAGGCTAACCGTTATTTTGTTGTCAGCATTGTCATATGGCCCTCACGGGACCATGGGCTAGGCTAAGGCCTAGCCATTGGCCCGTGCCTATGGTTCTATGGCATTGGAGGGCCAATGGCTAGAGCTCCAACCCCTTTCTCCAAATGCACGCCCATCAAAGTTAAAAATGTATTCAGAATAGTTTATCAACAAGAAACAACACATAACACACTTACTAAGAGGCTTTGTTGGTTTGTATGAGGTATCAGGCTCAATTCTTGTGGAATATGTTCAATAAAATGAAAATTTTAGCCCGCCATGAGGATGATACGTGACAACCAATGTTTGGTCCACATGGCACTTCCTCGTTGGCCCACCGCAGCAAAACCGTTGACAATACAGAAAAATCCACATGTCAACCAATAAACCAGTGAAAAGTGTCAATCACGCATATGCAAATGAGAACCAGTAAAAATTTTCCAAGTGCCATGACCCAGTGAGTGTACAGGTTGCTAATTGGGCATTCTTGCAACTCAAAATTCATTTTTTAGTTGTTTCACAAAACGATCAGAACGTGATTCCGAGAGCATTTGAAGTCGGATTTAAGTGAAATGAAGTGTGTTGGATTAAATGTTATGAAATTAACATATTTTCATATATTTCTAAAAGTGTTATGATTTTTTTGATATTGTACGCATACTTGGAGATTCTAGAAGGGTCTTACTTGGCCATACAACCACAAATTCGAATTTCAAATTTCAACTCATGAGGATTTCTAGAATAATTGTAGATGTGGATTAATAACTACGCACATCCAAAGGAGAAGAATCATGGATGAGAGGATTTTGAGAGGATTTGTATCTTGCAGTTTTAGGAGATTGGTTGTCACCAAAAGATATAAATGTGGATTTAGGAGAGATCTAAGGATCTATATTTGTTGTATAGTTATCATCAGTTTTTTTTTGTTGTATAAATAGGAGTGCACCCTTCATACAAAGGGTTGTTAGATGCAAGCTAGTGGTTAGAGGTTAGAGGTAGCTAGTTGTTAGTTGCTAGTTGGAGGTTCCAATTTCCATGCAAGATGTAATTTGTAAAGTGAGGAGAGAGAATTCTTGTAATATGTTGTTCATATTTTTTAAATACATACATACAACGATTTTGCCAACTTTCTTGACAAATAAAGTTACATCATCAAGATCATAATGTTTAAAATTGAGTTTTTGAAGATGCTCAGTTAACTTGTCATATTAGGCTCGTAGTGCTTTCTTGAGGCCATACAAGGATTTTACAAGCTTGCATACTTTGTGTTCCTAACCCTTAACAAATCCTTCTAGTTGGGACATAAAACATTCTGTTTCACATCTCCACTCAAGAAAGAATTTTTTGCATCCATTTGATGGACTTTCCAACCATTTTGAGCTGCCAAGGCAAAGAGTGTCCACATGGTAGCCCATTTTTCTATGGGGGAAATTTCTCCTCATAGTTGAGCCCTTCCTTCTATGAAAAACCTTTTGCCACGAGCCTAGCTTTATGCTTGTTAAATGAGCCATCTGCTTTATACTTGTTCTTGAAGACCCACTTGCAGCCTATTGGTTTGGTTCCTAATGGAGGATCAACTAGCTTCGAGTTTTCATTCTTTATCAAAGCACCATATTATTTCTACATCAACTTTCTATTTGTCATGAGAAGTAGCTTCTTTGGAGGAAGATGGTTTGAAATTTGTAGACAAATTTAGTTTGCAATCATAAGGAACGTCCATATCAACCAGTGAATCAGGATTGTCTACATCACCTCCATTCCATATGGTTGCGCTTCTAGTTCCCATTCTTCCAACCTCATCAAGAGGAACACTTTCAAGTGTCCTTGTCAGCCATTTTGGAGGACCTTTCTGAGATGGCCCAAGATACTCAGTTAACTGAGATGGTGTTGAATCGATATTTAGTCTCCCAATTCTATCAATCACATCACTCAAAATGTCACAAGTGGGTGGAACTTCAAGCGGGGGAGAGAGTGCTTCAGAAGAAGATTCCACATATTGATCTAGTATATGGATCCCCCCTTCAAGATGTTGAATCTCATTATCAAACTCTTGAAAAGAATTTGCATGTCCAAATATATCCAAGTGATCAAGTTGTCGTTCAAAAACATTGTCAGTCTTGAAAGATTCAAGAAAGATCACATCTCTAGATATTGTAAACTTCTTATTCACTTCGTCATAGAGACGGTATGCTTTAGAGGCATTTGAGTACCTAAAGAAGATACCTTTGCAACTCCTTGCACTGAGTTTGTTTCTTTGTTCCTTAGGTATCAAGGCATAATAGGTGGAACAAAAAATCCAGAGATGCCTCACTAGAGGAATGTGGCCATAACACATTTCATAGGGAGTCTTGTTTTAGATCACATTAAATGGACACATATTCCTTATATACACAACACATAAAACTACATCATCCCAAAACATCAATTTAAGATTCTTGAAAACATGGAACATACCATATTTAAGATTGTCACGTTCATTATTTTATCTACTCCGTTATGTTTGGGATTATAGGGTTTATTTGTTTGATGTTTGTTCCCATGCTTGCAAAGATAGTTTTAAAATTCATTTTATGTAATTATTTTCCATTATCGGTATGAATGGATCCAATATGAGATTGTGCAACACTTTCAATCTATGTATGAAAGTTTTTGAATGTTTCAAAACTTTCAAATCCCTTCTTCAATAAATAAACCCAACACATTATGATGTAGTCATCAATAAATGTCATCATATATTTATTATCATTTGCAGAAGGAACAAGAATCAAGCCACATAAATCAGAATGAACAAGTTCATGTTTTATATGTTC
This sequence comes from Pinus tabuliformis, assembly GCA_031772625.1. Taxonomy (NCBI): domain Eukaryota; kingdom Viridiplantae; phylum Streptophyta; class Pinopsida; order Pinales; family Pinaceae; genus Pinus; species Pinus tabuliformis. The sequence continues at coordinate 52,612,259 of CM062806.1, read as the reverse complement.
TTTGGAATTTGAATCATGAAAATATTGTTTGTTGTGCTTTCCTAAGATACAAACATCACATTTTAAAGTTTCCTAGGAATTGTAGTCAAACCAGTAACACCATTTTTCTTCAACAAGCTAAGGCTTTCATAATTCAAGTGTCCAAATACAGCATGCCATAAAATAATTGATGGAAATGTACCTTCATCATAGTGAGAATTGTATGAAATGTTTTGTGCATGAGACATGGTTCCTTGCAACTTTAGAAGTCTTCCTTGTTCTATCCCAGTCATGAAAAGTGAGTGATTTGATGCTTTTCTAACCTCAAACTTGCCATCAAATATGTGAATGGAGTGTCCTTATTGGCAGATGTGGATCAAAGACAACAATTTTTTCTTTGGAGGTTTTAACCCCATACATAAACTACCTGCATACTAATTCTAAAATTAGAAAATAAACAATGGCGAGAGCATAAAACATAAAAAGATATACACAAATATTTTACCCTAGATCCCAAAACCGGGACTACCAGATTGATTTTTCATTATATATATTTCAATGTTACAATACATATATATACAAGCCGAAGCATCTATAAATCCAATCCATTAACCCTGGATTAGAACATAACTATAGTTCCCTTGATCGAATCTACAAAATACCATGGATAGAAAACCATTATGCCCAAAATGATGTGCGAAATTCATGCAAAAAACCATAGCTAGGTTTGCCCACCTAATATACGGTCCAAAAAAACATTTCCCAGGGTGTTTACCCAGACCCTGTGCATGGGGATGCCACCCTCCTATTGTGCTTGACACAATGTACAAGGGGGACTTCTGCCCCCACCACCCCCCCCCACATGTGGGGTAGTCGTGGAAATAATATAACACACACCCAACATTCTTCCACTTGTTGTTTTATTTCCAAAGGGGGCTACAGGAGATCTTAGTCATTTCTCCAGCCTTGCAATGCCTATTTTTTATATACACCAAGAGAACTTCTCAATACTCATAAATTTTTTCAATGCATCTGCAATATTGTTTTGGGTGGAAGCACCCTAGGGCTTTGGGTTAGGTATTGACTGACTCACGTGTACACACTTTTATCTCAAGACAAAGCAACGTACAGGGAATAAAATATTGTTTTTTATATATTTGGACCAAGTCTGGAAGGATGGGTTTCCCTAGGCCATAAACAAAGCATCACATATACGAAGAGTGGTAAATGGAGCTATAACAAGTATTCTTCAAAGTGTCCACCTTTACCAGAAATACCTTTTTATCCTCAAGCGATACTGAACATCAATGTGCTTTGTCTTTGAATAATGAGCAGGGTTCCTTTGCCAAAAAAATTTCACTTTGGCTGTCACAGTCTATCCTTATAGCTTGTTGTACCAACCTCATACTTGAACACAATATTTGTAACCAAACTGCTTCCTTGCTTGCATGAGTGGCTTCTATGTATTCTACCTCTGTAGTTGAAAGTGCCACTATAGATTGTCTCTTACTCATCCAACTGACTGCACCTCCATATAGGTTAAACACATATCCACTTGTAGATCTTCTCTGACCCACATCTCTAGCCCATTTTGGATTAAAAAATCCATAGATTTCCAAAACTCTATCCAATCCTGGTCTTCCTTGGTAGCACAAACCATAATCACTAGTGCCACACAAATACCTCCAAATAGGTTAAACACATACCCACTTGTAGATCTTCTCTGATCCATATCTCTAGCCCAGTTTGCATAAAAAAAATCCACGAATGTCCAAAATTCTGTCCAATCCTAGTCTTCCTTGGTAGCACAAACAATAATCACTAGTGCCATGCAAATATCTGAAAACCCGCTTCACTATTGTCCAATGTTCCTTCCCTGGTTTCGACATAAACCTGCTCAATACTCCCACTGCATGTGCAATTTCTGGTCCAGTATAGAGCATTGCATACATTAGGCTACTGAATGCACTTGCATATGGAACACAAGACATGTCCACTTCTTCTAATTGTGTCTTGGGACATTGTTAAGAAGATAAATGTACACCTACATGAATACGAACCTTCACTGGTTTACTATCTTGCATATTAAACTTCTACAGTATTGTCTCGTCATACTTCCTCTGGTTTAAACAAAGTTTCCTCTTTTCCCTATCTCATTTAATTTCCATGCCAAAAATATAGTTTGTAGATTTAAGATATTTCATGTCGAATTTGGAGGACAATTGGGTCTTCAAATCCTCAATAATTTCTTTGTAATTTCCAACCAACAACATATCATCCACATACAAGACCAGATGAATAACACGATCACCAATTAATTTAAAATACACATAGTGATATTATTTGCTTTTGGTGAACCCAAGTCCCCGTATAAATGTATCAAATTTATGGTACCACATCCTTGGTGACTGTTTTAACCCATACAAAGACTTTTTAAACTTGAATACCAGTTATTTCTTACCCTTCATCCAAAATTCTTCAGGTTGCTTCATGTAGATCTCTTCTTCCAGATCCCCATGAAGAAATGTTGTCTTCACATCCACCTATTCTGCCTCAAAATCAAAAGCAACAACAACAGATAAAAGTAATCTAGTAGAAGCTACCTTGGCAATAGGAGAAAAAATATCACCAAAATCAATTCTCGAGAATCGGGAATAACCTTGTTGCTACCAATTGAGATTTGTATTTTCCCACCTTTCTTTCTGCATTTATCTTCTTCTTAAACACCCATTTTCTGCCAATGGGTTTCCTTCCAACTGATAATTCCACTAGATCCCAAGCCTCATTTTTATGCAAAGATGTCATTTCATCAATCATGGTCACTTTCTAGAGTTTATCATCCTCTCAATCTACCACTTCCCTCACAGTTTTGGGATCATCATTAGTAATAGATAAAGAAAAATTTGAATGGAAAGCAGATGGACTATACCTTTCTAGATGCCTTCTTTCTCGAATTGATCTTTTGAGAGCTCAAGTTTGTGGCTCTTCATCTTCTAATTCCTCTTCCATTGTAGAATTTGATTCTTCCTCCTTTAGCTCAAACTCTATCTTCTCAGGTTCCTTTGGTAGGAATTCATGTTTAATAACATGTTTCACCTCTCTAAACACCACATCGCATCAATAAACAACGTTTCTTGTTTCTGGGTTCCAAATCTTATAACCTTTTAAACCATCCTTACACCCAATAAAGATGCACCTTTCAGATTTACTATCCAACTTTGTTCTTTTATCCTTTGGCACATGTACATATGCATTTGTTGTCGCGGCTGCAACCACCCTCCAAATTTTTCCTTAGCTTCATTTTGGAGCCACCCTACCAACCATCCTTAGCAGCATGTATTGCAATGTCAAGTACATAGGCTTCAATTGAGTTTCAAAGGCTTTCTAGCCTGTGCATGTCAACTTGCTTGTCTCCCATCACAAGCTACCTTTTTGAACTTAGGTTATCTTCTGGCTAGGTGGATCACTCAGAAAATTGCGCAATTCTAGAGTGGAACCAACCTTCCCTCCAGAAACTACGCAATCTTGTTGGGCTACCTATTAACCTCTAGAATTGCGCAATGCATCCAGCCAGCCCTCCCTCATAAAACTGCAAAATTCAGCAAGTCACTAGGCTTCAACCCAAAAATTGTGCAATTATGGGAGGCAGTGACCTGTTGACCACAGAAATTGTGCAATGCTTGAGGGACAACCAGCCCCACTCAGCCCAGAAACTATGCAAATACATTTCCCAGCCCTGCAAACTGCTACATGTGCCTTTAGGTTGACCGGTTCCCTCTGGGACTGAGCAATCCTCATTTGGATGCATGGGCTGCTTTCTCCCTAAATAGAAAAAAAGGAACATGAAAAAATGATCCTTAAATTTTAGGGATCTATTTTTAGTAGCTGGAGGTTACATGGAAAGATCATTTTATAAAATTCCCTCTAAGTGTCGCATTTTCCTAGATTTGTGGCATGCGCATCGTAAGCCTCAAAATTATTTATTTGATGATGCAAAGCTCATTCCTCACATAGATTTTGGAGCTCTGACATCTCACAACACATCTAGGAGTCTTTGACACATTCAAATCAACTATTTTTCATGTAAGTTTTCTTTTCATGTCATTTGCTGCTTTTCTGTCACTTTTTGTACTTCGATTTGTATGAATGTTGTTTGCTTGCTTTTGTTGAATGCTTGCTATCATTTTAATGTATATTAGCTTGTAGAAGCACTGTTTCAGTTTTTGTTTTCATTTCATTATCGTCGCATGCATGAAATTATTTTTCACTGAAGGTTATTTTGCAACAACTCATTTCACACACATGCATGCATTCCCATTTTTTGAATCTTGCATTCACTATTTGCATGCATGATCATTGCTCTTGCTTACATTCAGTGTCACCATGCATTCAAGCCTCTTCATGTTTTTAGTCACCCATCGATGGGTCTGGGCTGCCTTGGACCAAACCTTGCCTCACCCGGACAGAAATGAGCATTTCTAGAGGTGAAGGCCCTGCCTTCCCTCCAAAAAATTGCATAAACCTAGCTAGCACTAACCTCCATGCTTGCAATGTGCAATTCTGGGAGGTAGTGCCCTGCTAACCCAAAAAATTGCACAATGGAGTTTATGGCCATGCATGTCCTTGGTGACTGAAACTGTGCATTGTACAGTTTCAGTCCTTAACAGAAATATTGTACTATGCATTGTGTAGTTCCAACAGTCAGTCAACCTGCAGACAACCGGAACTGTTCCTTGTAGAGTGTCGGTGATCAGTCTCCTAGCCTCTCGGTGAAAATTGTGCAATATTTACTACTAATCATCTAGGTGTGTTTCATGTCAGTCCTCAAATTTGTTTTGGTTTTTAACTAACAGATTTCTTTCCATGAGTTTCTCTATGTATCTATATATAACATGTGTTAGTCCATATCTTAGCAGTATAGTTACAATGGCCTCCAAGAGAGCAGGGTCAAAGGACACTGTTGGAAGTGAAACCAGAGGTGCAGTTGAACAAGTGTCTATGGGCCTACCCATTTACGAAGACACCTAGCTGGTTATAGATAAAGAAATCAAGATAAAATGGCAATACATCAATGATATATTCTCAGGCACATTTGAGGAAGATCTAGAAGAACGCAGGGTCTATGTCAACATCCAAAAATCTAGCTTGTACCAGATTGCATGTAGGTATCCAGTGTTTCCGTGCACAAACATGATATATTGGATTGTCTCACATACTGATCCTGAGACAATGATGTTGAGAAGTATTAACGAGGAAAATATTTCTACCTTCAGGGCAAAGGACTATAAGGAGATGTACCATTTGCCACAGTCGTTGATCACGATGAAGAAACCCTTCAACACACGTAGCAATGCAAACTCCAAAGATATCTTGAAGAGTTGGGTGAAAGAGATAGCCAAATTTAGGATAACATCTAGTCTAGTTTAGAATATGAAGATACTATAGAAGGAATATTAGTACTTGGTCATATTTGCATTCTACCTATACAGACAAGAGAGCACAAAGAAGCTCCCGCAGAGCTGGGTGATTACATTGGACAAACTGGCTAGTGAATGAAGGCCATGCAACTGGTCCAACATGTTGGCTCTCAGATTGAAGGAACGGGTAATAGGAGCATGGAATCTGCCCAATGGTCAGCAAGCAGAGATATACATGTCCGCTTACATTCTGGATGCAATCTGTGCTTGCCAACAGTTCCAAGTTTGTAGTGGGCATGGACACCTTTAGAAACCTTTGTGCACACTTATTGCAGATTGTTCTCTGAATGCAGATTTGGCAGAGTCATCACACAGTTGTCAGACCACTTTGTCATTCCAGTGTACAAAATGATATTTGAGAAGTGTAGGTTTTAACCTAGTACAAAAATTACTTACATACGAATTCTAAAAACAAAAAATAAACAATGGTGAGAGCATAACACATAAAACAAATAACCACATAGATTTTCCCCTGGTTCTCAAAACTGGGACTACAAGATTGATTTTTCATTATGTTCCTTTTAATGCTACAATACATACATACATACATACATACATAGATACATACATACATACATACATACATACATACATACATACATACATACATACATACATACATATATATATATATATATATCTATATATATATATATATATATATATATATAGATACATGTCGAAGCATCCATAAACTCCAATCTATTAAACCTGGATTAGAACATAACTGTAGTTCCCTTTATCAGATCTACAATATACCATGGACCGAAAATCATTGCGCCCAAAACCATGTGCGAAATCCATCCACAAAACCATAGGTAGGTTTGCCCACCTAATATAAGGTCCAAAAATAAATTCCCCAGGGCACTGCCCCAAACCCCATAGAGGGTTGTTACCGCCCCCCTCAAACCCCCCAACAAGGGGGGCTCCCCCCCTGTGACCCCGACACAACGAAGGGGCACTCTACCCCCCCTCTATCTCCCCAGTTTAACTATTAGCGCTAGTCGTGGAAAGAATATAACACAACCCAACATTCTCCCACTTGTTGTTTTCTTTCCACAGGGGGCCACATGAGAGGTTAGTCATTTACCCAGCCCTACAATGCCCATTGGTTCTCTACACCAAGTGAACTTCTGAGAGCTCACAAATTTTGTCAATGCATCTGTAATATTCTTCAAAGTGTCCACATTTACCAGAAACACCTTTTTGTCTTCTACCATATCCATCACAAAGTGATACTGAATATCAATGTGCTTTGTCTTTGGATTATAAGCAGGGTTCTTTGGCAAGAAAATTGCTCTTTGGCTGTCACAGTCTATACATATAGCTCATTGTACTAACCCTGTACTTGAACACAATCTCTACAACCAAACTACTTCCTTGCTTGCATGAGTGGCTACCATGTATTCTACCTCCGTAGTTGACAGTGCCACTACAAATTGTCTCTTACTCATCCTAATAACTGCACCTCCAAATAGGTTAAACACATACCCACTTGTATATCTTCTCTAATCCAGATCTCCAACCCGGTCTACATCAACAAACAAATGAAGGTCCAAAACTCTATCCAATCCTGGTCTTCCTTGGTAGCACAAACCAAAATGACTAGTGCCACACAAATACCTAAGAACCCGCTTCACTGATGTTCAATGCTACTTCCCTGGTTTTGACATAAACCTACTCAATACTCCCACTACATGTCCAATGTCTAGTCTAGTAAAAACCATCGCATACATCAGCATACCGAATGCACTTGCCTATGGAACACGAGACATGTCCTCTTCCTCTTCTTGTGTCTTGGGACACTGTTCAACAAATAAATTTACACCTACAGGAACAAGAACCTTGACCGGTTTACTATACTACATATTAAGCCTCTACAATATTGTCTCAACATACTTCCTCTGGTTTAACCAAAGCTTCCTCTTTGTCCGATCTCATTTAATTTCCATGCCAAAAATATATTTTGTAGCACCAAGATGTTTCATGTCGAATTTGGAGGACAATTGGGTATTCAAATCCTAGATAATTTCTTTGTCATTTCCAACTAGTAACATATCATCCACATACAAGATCAGATAAATAAAACACTCACCAATTAATTTAAAATACACACAATGATTTGCTTTGCTTCTATTGAAGCCAAGTCCCTGTATAAATGTATCAAATTTTTGATACCACATCCTTGGTGATTGTTTTAACCCACACAAAGACCTTTTTAACTTGCATACCAGTTCTTTCCTACCCTTCACTGCAAAGCCTTCAGGTCTCTTCAAGTAGATCTCTTCTTCCAGATCCCCGTGAAGAAATTTTGTCTTCACATCCATCTGTTCTACCTCAAAATCAAAAGCAATAACAACAGATAAAAGTAATCTAACAGAGGTTTTTGGTTCACTAAGATGTATTTTTTTCAAGTAATCTTAATTCCTACATTAATTGTCTACCCGAGGTAAGTCTTTTTATCTCAAGAGTGTCAGCACAATCTATCCAGTGAATTCAGAGGTTAGCTAAAGGTAAATCATTGCAATCACTAATAACTATATTTTCAACTTAAGTCGCACAACTCTTAAAGATATAACTAAGGGGAAAATAACCCTGAAAGAACTCTTAACACATTCCATAATTTCATTTACTTATTCCAAACTTAAATGAATCTGAATGCGAATGCAAAGGATCACGCTTGGACATATTCAAATAGAATTAAAGCTAATTCATTCGATCAAGAAAGAGAATTGTAACAACAATGTTAATCTATTGCAAATCAGAATTGAACGGAAAGTCCTAATTGAAAAACAATCTCGATTGAATGAAAATTCTCAATTGAACAATAATCTTGATTGAACGACAATTCTCAATTGGATGAAAATCAAGAAAATATGATAAATGACTTCTAAACAGCAACTTCTTCTATCAGCAGACCATGGAAATTAATTGACACTATCTCTAAGATCTATGGTATCATAACTCAGAAGGAACAACAATATATTCTAAAACTAATATAACCAATCAAAACAAAGCATTATTTAGATACATCACACGTCTAAATATGAATCAAAATGAACAACAATATGAATTTGAATCGTCAATCCTCATAGTAAGCGAAATGATATTAACTGAATACTAACAATCAATAAATATTCAAATAGAAAGATTATAACACTTGAAAGCAGTAGAAATTCTCTTGACAGGGACCTGAGTCGCCAAAAGCCTCCACTAACGAATACTTAGAATATAAGTGAAGATCAAACACAATATTTCATTCAGATCGAATACAATAAATATAGCTTTTCCTGGTTGCATCATCAATAAAAGTAACATAATAGTGAGAGTCACCAAGAGATGATACCTGAGTAGGTCCTCATACATCTATATGCACAAGCTCTAATTTTTCACTCTTCTTTCCCTTACCAACTCTAAGAAATTTGGCTCTATTTGTTTTCCATAAACACAATTCTCATGGAAATCTAAATCAGCATGCTTCAAACCTGGTAATAAATTTCTTGAGCAAAGAGTTTGCATCCCCTTCTAACTCATGTTCCCGAGCCTATGATGCCACAATGTTGTCTTTACTCCTATAGACGTTAAACCATTAACAAAATTAGAAACACAATTGGATAAATACAATGTACCAACCTTTTCTCCTTTTCCTATTACGAAGGCTCCTTTAGTGACCTTCCAGGTTTTATCTGTGAAAGTAGTTACACAACCTTCACCTCCCAACTTCCTTGTTGAAATTAGAATTTTCTTTAGATATGGGACATTCCTTACCTCCTTTAATATCCATTGGTTTAAATTCTATTGTTTTATAAAATCCTTACCTATTCCAACAATTTTACATGGTTTATCATCACCGAGACGAATCTGTTGAAAATCTACTTGAACATAATCATGAAAATGTTTCCTATAAGGTGTGGCATGGAATGAGGCCCCTAAATCTACCACCCAAACATCAATAATATTTTCTAATGAAAGAATCAAATCATCTTGAAGCACCTCACATATCACATTCACTTCATGATTGTTTTCTTGTTGTGTGTCTCCTTCTTTTCCTCTTCGAGACTTAGAATATTTCTTTAGGTGTCCTTTATTCATACATTTCCATCACATTATCACTGATGTGGACTTGGATTTTCATTTCCTTGACTTACTGTGATATCTTGGGTTCTTTCCTCTTTCCGTTTTTCTTCCCCTAGTCTCTGTAGTCAAAGCATTAGTCGATGTCTCACTAGAGATTTTCCGTCACACTTCCTCACTAAGGATAACACCAACAACATCATCAAAATTTAAAGTACTAGATATAGATACATAGTTACTAATGGCCATAACTAAGCCATTCCAACTTTCTGGCAATGAGCACAAAATTAACAAATCCCTAATTTCATCATCAAAATTTACCCCAACAAAACTTAACTGAATGGTAACCATATTGAATTCATTTTAATGATCAGCAACAGATCCACCTTCTAACATCTTCATAATAAATAAATGATTCATAAGAAATAAAATTTTTGAGGTCGAAGGATTTTCATATAGTTTGGCCAATGCCATCATTAAAACCTATTTTGTCATTTCCTTTGAAATATTAAAGGCTACCAATGCCACCAGGCACAACCATATTGTTCCAAGTGCTTTTCTGTCTAGAATATCCCATTATACGTCTCTCATACCTATTGGATTCATTATTTTTCTACTTAATGGTAGGTATATATCTTTTGGATACAAATAATCTTCCATCTTCATCTTCCACAACTAGTAGTTTTTGTCGTTAAATTTCTCGACTGTAAACCTACCATCTTCCACCATTTCTCCCACTTGAAGAAGGAAACCTTCTCTCTGATGTGTTTATCAACCAAATAGATCTTCGGCTCTAATACTAGTTGTTAGAAAATTATATACTATAGAGGAATGCAACACATAAAATATTGCAGAAACACAAACACAAAAAACAATAAAAAAAGAGAGACACATATATATGTGGCTCACCCAGTTTGGGCTACGTCCATTGAGAAACAACTAGTCCTTCCTTTTATATTATCCAACCAAATGAAGAGATACAACCTACAATAGATCCATTGTAATTTCCTCTTCATTCTCACACAATATCCTCTCCCTTTCTCTCTCAGAATACACATACATAGCTACAATAGAATTCCCTCATAAAATTTGAGGGTTTCCTCCTAGGGCAGAAAATCCTGAATTAACATAAATTCTACTGTCAGATCATCTTCCCAATGAACTACCCAGATTGACTATGAAATTATAATATTTTGCAAGGCAATTTTAATTCTATTTTTAGCTTTGTGGGTGCTTTCTCCAAACCCCCAGTGGGTGGCCTCATAAAATCGTCGTCGCCCCATTGGACCTCCCTTATGACGATTAAACGGGTGACATTTCCACCTCATTAGGAACGGGGTCCCATGTAGAAATACCTATGAATAAAGAAGATAATTAGGCTCTACACCCAAAGAAACACTTCGATCTGACCCTGAGAGTTTCACTGACCAATGGAATGATCTAACGACACTCTGCTTTGGAGAACTATGAAATAAAGAGGAATATTTAGGATCTATTGTAGAAAATGGCACATTAGGCCAAGTTCATCACCCTATGGAAGCCTAATCATGTTGGTACAAAAGAAGTACAAAACCTCGAGGCTCTGTATTGATTATCGTGCCTTAAGTAAGTTCATTGTTTGGAATAGGTATCCAATCCCACACATTGATGACCTTCTAGACTAGTTCAACGGGGCCAAATATTTCAATAGGATTGAATTGAAGTATTGTTATCATTGGGTATCAATTGAACCCTTTGATATGTGGAAGAATACCTTGAAATCCAAGGAGGGACTTTTCAAATGACTCGTCATGCCTTTCTAGTTAACGAATTCCCCCACAACCTTCATGCAAATGATGGATGACATCTTGTGGCCCTTCACTAACTTGTTCATGGTAGTGTACCTAGATGACATTTTCATCTTCAACTAGAGTTGGGAAGAGCACATATACCATATTTGATGGGTCCTCCAAACCCTGTGACAACACATAATATGTGCTAATTTATAGAAATGCACTTTTGGTATGAACTAGGTTCAATATATAGCATAGATAATTGATGAGCGGGACATGCATGTGGACTCAACCAAGATAAAAATTATTCGGGAGTGGCCAACCCTGACCAATATAATGGAGCTCAACATCTTTTTGGCTATTTCCAATTTCTATTGCAGGTTCATGCTGGGATTATCTCATATAACTTGGCCTTTGAGTTAAGTCACCAAGGGATACAAAAAAGCAAAGTTCTTTTGGTTTGGATCCCCATAGAAGGTGTTTATCGAGTTGAATCATCAACTCACATTAATAGACCTACAATAACCATTTGAAATTGAGATAGATGCCTTTGAATATTCCTTTCTTGTAGTCCTTACCGAGTTGGGGAATCTAGTGGTATATCACATTGAGACACTTTTAGATACATCCCGGAAGTATTACACCAATGACAAGGAGGTCTATTCCATTATGTAGGCCTATTGAAGATGGAAGAATTACATTATGGGGAAGGAAATGATCGTACATGTAGACCACCTACCCTTGCAATTCGTACAAACACAAGGAAATTCACAGAAAAATCACCTTCAAAAATGGTCCACATATATGCAATAATTCCATTTGAACACTAAGTACAAGAAGGGAAACATCAATAATATTGCAGACTACCTCAGCTAACCACTTGTTATGGCACTGACCACTGTGCTTGACCTGTGGACACAAGACTTTGGGATGGCTACATATTTATAAGAGTGATTATGAATTTGGCACCACATACCAAATGCTTCTAGAAGGTAAGCAAGTTCCATGATTCCACCTCTCAGAAACACTATTATTCCACCTGGGAAACCTATGTGTTCCTTCAAGTGAGCATGAAAAGATGATTTGGGAGGTACACTATAATGTGGTCACTGCACATTTTGGAGTAGAGAAGACAATGGAAGTTCTGCATAAGCATTTTTATTAGTCAAACCTTCAATAGGATGTTAGGAGGTACATCATATCTACACAACTTGCATCATTGCTAAACCTACAATCAAGAAGAAAGGCACGTGTAATCCTCTGCCTGTTCATAGATAGCCCTAGGAATCCATTTTCATGGATTAAATGTCATGTTTTCCTTCTACCAAGTGTTGGGAACGAGATCCCCCAAGGACAGTTTTTGGGGCTAAAAGCCCATGTTTTGGGTTAATTTTGTAATAAAATAGTAAAGTCTCCACATTTTGTGGTCACGAAGTGTGAAGATGTAATGAGTGATAAAGGGTTGTCCGCCCTTATTTTTTTAAGTGTAAAGTCAACTGTAAAGATCCACCCATGGTTCACAGGCCATGGGATTGTATAAAAAGAGCTAAGTAAGTAAGCGCTAAGAGAAGAGGAAAGGGGAAGTCTAGAAAAAAAGAAGAGTCATAGGGTGGAAAGAAGCCTAAGTGGTCTTGGGTCTTAGGGTAGGTAGAGGCTTTGTAGCTAAGTGTGTATAGGCCTAGGGCGAAAGTCCGCAACTGAGTGCGCGTACCCCTGTAGCTGAGTGTGCAGGGCAAATAGAGTCTTTAATCATATGGAAATATCAATAAAGAGAAGTATTCTACAATTTCTATCTCTTTATTTCCTGTTTATGCATCTTGTCACATTGTGTATGAATTTCATTTATAATGCTTATGTGATGCGTGAATGTATGTAATTACGTTGGATACTTGAACGCAAGTAAGGATACCTGTTTACGCGATATTGAATTGAAGTATGGTTATCACTGGGTATCAATTGAACCCTCCCATGTGTGGAATACTACCTCGAAATCCAAGGAGGGACTTTTCAAATGACTGGTCACCCCTTTCTAGTTAATGACTTCCCCCACAACCCTCATGCAAGTGATGGATGACATCTTGTGGCCTTTCACTAAATTGTTCATGGTAGTGTACCTGGATGACATTCTAGAGTTGGGCAAAGCACATACACCATATTCGACGGGTCCTCCAAACCATGTGACAACACATATTATGTGCTAATTTAGAGAAATGCACTTTTGGTATGAACTAGGTTCAAAATATAGTGTAAATAATTGATGAGCGGGACATGCAAGAGGACGCAACCAATATACAAATTATTCGGGAGTGGCCAGCCTCAACCAATAGAATGGAGCTCAACATCTTTCTAGGTCTTTCCAATTTCTATTACAGGTTCATGTTGGGATTATCTCATATCACTTGTCCTTTGAGTCAAGTCACCAAGGGAGAAGAAAAAGCAAAGTTCTTTTGGTTTGGATCCCCATAGAAGGTTTTTGTCGAGTTGAATCATCAACTCACATTACAATACCTACAATAACCATTTGAAATTGAGATAGATTCCTTTGACTATTCCATTCTTGTACTCCTTACCGAGTTAGGGAATCTAGTGGCATATCACAGTGAGACACTTTTAGATACATCCTAGAAGTATCCCACCAATGACAAGGAGGTCTATTCCATTATGTAGGCATACTGAAAAATGGAAGCATTACATTATGGGGAAGGAAATGATCATACACATAGGCCACCTACCCTTGCAATTGATACAAAAACAAGGAAATTTGCAGAAACATCACCATGAGAAATGGTCCACATATCTGCAACAATTCCATTTAAACACTAAGTACAAGAAGGGAAGCATCAATAATGTTGTAGACTACCTTAGCTGAGCACCAGTTATGGCACTGACCACTATGCTTGACTTATGGACACAAGACTTTGGGATGGACACATATTTATAAGAGTGATTCTGAATTTGGTACCACGTACCAAATGCTTCTAGAAGGTAGGCAAGTTCCATACTTTCACCTCTTAGACACACTGTTATTCCACCTGTGAAACCTATGTGTTCCTTGAAGTGAGCATGACAAGATGATTTGGGAGGTGCACTATAGTGAGGTCACTGCACATTTTCGAGTAGAGAAGACAGTGGCAGTTCTGCATAAGCATTTTTATTAGTTGAACCTTCGATAGGATGTTAGGAGGTACATCTATATACACTGCCTGCACCATTACCGAACCTAGAATCAAGAATAAAGGCATGTGTAATCCTCTGCCTATTCATAGATAGCCCTAGGAATCCATATCCATGGATTAAATGTCATGTTTTCCTTCTACCAAGTGTTGGGAACGAGATCCCCCAATGACAGTTTTTGGGGCTAAAATCCCATGTTTTGGGTTAATTTTTTAATAAAATAGTAAAGTATCCACATTTTGTAGTCAGGAAGTGTGAAGGTGTAATGAGTCATAAAGGGTTTTCTACCCTTATTTTGTAAAGTGTAAAGTCGACTGTAAAGATCCACCCATGGTTTGCAGACCATGGGATTGTATCAAAAGAGCTAAGTAAGTAAGAGCTAAGAGAAGAGGAAAGGGGAAGTGTGGAAAAAATAAGAGTCATAGGGTGGAAAGAAGCCTAAGTGGTCTTGGGTCTTAGGGTAGGTAGACGCTCTGCCACTGAGTGCGTATAGGCCTAGGGTGGAAGTCTGAAAATGAGTGCGCGGACCCCTACGGTTGAGTGCACAGGGAAGATAGAGTTTTTAATCATTTAGAAATATCAATAAAGAGAAGTATTCTACAATTTTTTTGTCTTTATTTCATGTTTATGCATCTTGTCATATTTTGGATTAATTTCATTCATAATGCTTATGTGATGCAAAAATGTATGTAATTGTGTTGGATACCTAAACACAAGTAAGGATATCTGTTTACGGGATGATAACTGTGACTGTTTAATAAGATAAGTAAGACACTTAAGATAATTTTGGAATCTGCATGATATGCTTCCCTAGCAGTGTGAAGGTACCTGAACCATAGGTTAGGGCTGTGTGAAGGCTAATTGTACCCTTTTGCGAAGGTACTGAAGAGCGGAATGAAGGGCTAGACTGATAGAGCCCTAGAACTTAGTGACCTGAGCGAAGGCAGGGACAAAGAGTATAAACCGACATCACAACCATCTCAAGGTGCGGAAACTTGGTTCCAACATCCCCCCATACTGCTTTGGGTGAGACTTTGGTCCGTGCCCCATTGGCTGATGCCATAAGGACCAGTAGTGTGTGGATTTTTTTGGCTAATTAATGCTCAACCTGGGTCATGCCCCACACAACCAACAAAAGGTTCCATTGCTGGGACCGAGATCTGCATAAGAGATGTGTAATGTCGTATTTTTGAGCGCAGGATACCCCAAGGGCATTTTTGGGGCTAAGAGCCCATATTTTGGTCCAATTTTGCAATTCCAATGTAAAGACTCCGCATTTTGTGGGCATGGAATGCGTAGTTGTTAAAGGGTCATACGGTTGTCTTCCATTATTTTGATAATGTAATGTCGGCTATAGAAGACCTACCCATGGTCCGCGGACCATGGGATTGTATAAATAGAGTGAAGCTCTAAGTAGTCAAAGGCATCTAAGGAAGAATCAATGAAGATATGTTGTATGAGAGATATCTCTAAAGTGTAAGTCTAAGTTTTGGGTCATATCGTAGGTAGAGGCTCTGCAGCTGAGTGTGCAGAGGCATAGAAGTCTGCAGCTGAGTGTGCACGGTGAGTTGAGTCTGTAACCGTTGGGAATCATTAATAAAGATAAGTTTTCTATCATTCTACGTATTTATTTCCTATTTATGCATCTGTTATATTGGGTATTAATTTCACGTCTAATTCTTGTATGATACGCAAATGTGTATAAATATATTGGTTAAGAGAACACAAGTAAGAACATAATTTTACATGAAGCTAACTAAGATCTTCTAATAAGATAAGTAAGGTACTTAATGTAGTTAGGGAAATATCACAATTTTCTACCCTAGTAGCACGGAAGGACTTTAGCCCCTGGTTAGGACTGCGCAGAAGCTGATTGTAACACATCACGAAGCTACTGAAGGGTGGAAAAAAGAGTGAAGCAACCTGCGTGAAGGCAGGTATAGCTGGAATAAACCAATATCACAACCATCTGAAGGGCATGGAAACTTGGTTCTAGCTTTGCCCCATACCGCTTCAGGTGAGACATTTGTCCGCACTCCATGGGCTGATGCCGAAAGGGCAAGTAGTGTAGGGATTTGTTTGGCTAACAATGAACTTGGGTTAGGCCCCCTCAAGCCAACAAATGGTTATGTTGTCGAGACAAGAATCTACAAGAGAGATTTGTGATTTCGTATCATTGGAATCCAACTAAGAAAGAAATCGAAGGCTAGTTGGACAGAAGGATTCACAAGTTCGCAGCACAAGAAAACATAAACCTACGATTGTAAAAATAATAGTGGCTAGATAGTTACCTGTAAATAGTGATCCACAAAATATTTTCCGTGTCCTTCCCTACTGAGCTATATGAGTGGAGCACAAAGCTATAAGATAGACAAGGAAGGTGGAAACTTGACGGTTCTATTGTGTGGACCCCGAAGCTAGTGCGAAGGTTGGAAGCATTGGATGATAATATCATGTGTTCTATTGATCATTGGCTCGATCACATTATAGGAGGATTTGTTACTGAGTTTGCAATTGACACCTCAGTCAACTACAGTGAGGCAGAGTGACGCTTTCTCAAAAGACCATGAGGTAAGTACGTAAAGTTTTTGAGTACTTGGATTAAAATGTTGTTGTGCAAAAAGCGGTTTATGTAGTTACGTTGACGTTCAAGGCTATGCTTAGTGGAAAGGTTTATAGGAACGAAGAAAATAAGGGTCCAGAAAATAGCCCCTTGATTTCATCTGCATGAGGGGCAAAGGAAGAGCTCGCGAAGGTCTCTCCATGAAGTGCTATTCATCTGATAAGACAAGGAATTCCATGAATACCACCTCTGCCCACACCACCGTTGGATTCACCACCATCACCACCATCTTCGCCCATACCGCCTCACCACCACTGCAATTCATTATGGTGAACACAATGAAGTTCCCTTTGTTCAAGGGCTTGGGAAATGAGGATCCGGAACAATTCTGGTTCATAGTGAAGGTTGTATGGGAAGCTCAAGGTGTTATAGATGACCATATAAAGAAAGCAACATTGGTTAGCACCTTGCAGGATCGTGTGATGACTTGGTATACTAAGTACTCCAAGGATAACCCAAATGCAAGAGTAGCAGACATCACAGCAACACTGAATAAGGAATTTAGCAGGCCTAAATCTGAAGCATAGTTGATCATTGGATTCAAATAAATCACGATGATACCAGGCGAGATGCCTCGGGAACTAGATTAGAGGCTAAAATGTACGATTCATGAAGAAAAGATGAATCATATGGATGGAAAACATCGTGAGTTGTTTGTAGCTTCGCTACTACCACATTTAAGAAGTGCATTGTCACAGCAGAAGATAACAACTCAAGCAGAGGCCCTGGAGATTTCCATGAGACTACATGAGACCCCAATGCAAGATCCTAATCTAGGAGTTCAATAGATCCACATGTAGCTGAAGAATCTGTGCTTTGAGATGCAAAGCTTGAAGTAGGAGAGGATTGTTCAACCAGAAGTGTACAAAGAAGTGTGGTGTGTGCAATTCAAGAGTCAGGGTCATGACAAAGACCACTACCCAGTCTTTATGAATTACCTTACAAGAGGAGGACCGATGCTTCTAGGGCCATAAACTCAAGTAAAATGTAGTGTGGTGCCTGCTTTGTGGTGTGCTATCTATCAAGTAGTCGGAAATCATGCCACGGATAACTACCACTTGTTACAGAAGTATACATAAACTCTACAATAGTTGTTATGTAACTTTTGTAGGTCGGTGGGACATGATGAGCATACTTGTAGGAGTTATGAATTGATGATGGATAGAACACCTACCTACAGAATTCAGGCCGAAATATGGCGCCCTTACCAAAATGCAGGAATGGCATGAACATGATTTCAAGGGTGCGGAAGAGGCCGAGGTAGAGGAGGACTTGGTAGAGGTTGCAGACAGTTGATTTACTACAATTGCAGAGGTCCAGGACACTATGTCCATGATTGCACTAATCCAATGTGCCCATCGTGAAAGTATTGCACACTATTTGATCATGACACAGAATATTGTCCTACGCTAATAGCTAGGATCTATGACAAAGGAGCGCTATCACCTCCCGTGACTCAGAACCTGTAGATGATGAGGTCTGAGCCATGCGAGGAAGATTCGAATGTAAATATAGTTCTTCGAAGTGAAATCGCGATGGGAGATGATAAAGGGAAACAACCAGAAGATGGAACCTTGGTTCACAAAGCCCAGTGAAAGAAGCTGAGTTTGATTTGGAGCACACTCAGGAAACCTTCATGGAAGCTAAGAAGAGCTTCGCTGAGGCCTCCACTTCAGGAATCAAAGATAAGCCTGAGCTGGAGATGGATCCCTCCATGCTCACAACTTTCCTGGAAACTTGTATGAAATTAATGCACGACAATAAGTTTGTGAAAGGGTTACAGGAACTCATCAAATTATTTGTTGGGACCGCGCGAGGAGAACCGTGCATAGTCTGGAAGATCGGAAAACATAAAACAAGGATGGGGTGTGAAATGAGACTCACATCACAAATAAGAGAATATGAGATAGATCAAGTCATTTTGAATTTGGGATAAAATGTGATTTTTATACTGAAACAAACATGGGGATCGAATGGGGAGTCCTGTGCTGCAATGGTCTCTAATTTAGTTGAGAATGGTGAATCAATAGAAAAGCATACCCATGGGGTGATTGCAGAGAGTAACCGTGGATATTGAGGGAGAAAGCATGCTGGAAAATTTTGAAGTAATAGGGATTGTTGATGACAGCAATCCCTACCCCACACTCTTAGGAATTGAATGGGCTACTGATATGAATGGGGTAATCAATCTGAAGAAGTGAAAAATTATCTTTGAAAATAAATCACTGCGCATAATTATACCCCTGGACCTTGCTGAAGGATCGTGCTATACGGAGCCGGTTCGTGACTATGAGAGTGATGATGATCTGGAATGCATCTACAAGATAATAGTACAAGACCAAGACTAGGTGAATCCCACCATGGACAAGTGGATTACATGGGAGCGCGAGAGTTCCTGCAATTCAGATTCTGACAAAGAAGTAGAATGATGGTAGAATCGGTTACATGATGTAACTACACTAAATTACAACCTGATGAATTGGTCATTGCACTGTGTGTCATCAAAAGTAAGAGATCTACCTACTTATGATGGTCTAAATGATGTAGATACCTTCTTGGATGCGTTTCAAAAGGAGGTACTAGAAAATCAATGCTTCCAGGCCTTGGACTAGGTGCTGCACGCTACGCCCACAAGATGGTGGGGTATGCACAAAGGAAGCTTTGATGATTGGCATGAATGTAGGAGAATGATGTGAGTATGATTTGGGAATCCTAAAATGCGACTGAAAGACAAGTATGATGGGTAGGATGATTCTGATCCGAATGGAAAATGGCATCAACCCATGGTACTCATCCACCCATATTATTCATCGACCCATGGAATTTACCCATGGTATTATAAATGGCATCCACCCATGGTATTGTAAAATCCACCCATGGTATTCATTCACCCATGGAATTTACCCATGGTATTGTAAATGGCATCTGCCCGTGGTATTGTAAAATCCACCCATGGTATTCATTCACCCATGGAATTGACTCGTGGTATTGTAACTGAAAAATACTATAAGTAACAAGTCACATTTTGTAAAAAGACAGATTGTCCGTCACAATGTAGCCTTTACAGTTATTATCGGTTTTAATAAAAAAGTTTCTTTGTGGTTTTGTTTATTGGGCATTCTCCTATTTTTCTTCTGTCAATGCAAGTTTTCAGATCTTGGGGGTCTCTCCTCCCAAGATCCATTTCAATATTTTAGATCTTGGGGGCCTCCTCCCAAGATCCGGATCAGTGGTATCAGAGCAGGTTATGATTCCATGGGAACAATGGTTTGATGCATGTTTCAGTTTCAAATTTTGCAGCAATATTCAACAAACTTCATGCATGTGCTACAACCTCCACAAAGCACTTTCTTAGGTCAAGCAGGAAGAATTTTTTTTTTTTTTCATTTTTTTGCAGGATTTTTTTGGGCGGCGACTTTGCAGATTAGATATAAAACATTTGGTACAAAATTTACAAAATCAACTACCAGATCTGGATTCCTCTCGAAAAATCACCCAATTTCAAAAAAAAAATGGGTCAAATCGGAGTCCGGATGTGGGAGATATCGCTGATTTAAAATCTGCTATTTTATCAGAATTTTTGTGACGGCGGAACTGTTGCAGCACATGTCTAAGATCTCAGAGTGCCCAGATAAGGATTTCCATCACATGGGAAGATGCAAAATGGTCCTTCTGCTTCCAAAAACAGGTTATAATAAATATTCTGAGTTATATTGGCCGAGTTATGTCCATTTTAATTCTGGAGCAGCATTCGGAGTGGGTTTCCATTGGAGATGTGCCCTCCCACCCCACTTTAGTAGGCACCTACTTCACATTCATCAGTTTCAACATAGCAGCAATCGGCTTGGGTTATTTGGAGATGTGTCGTCCCACCCCAGGCTATGTAGGCACCTGCTACTTCATCAGCAACCAACATCACAGTTGTGGGTCATCCACAAACCCACACTTAATTGAAGTCCATTTGCTAGGTCGTACACTGTTAGTATCACAGTTGGTCACAAGCATTACAGGGTATCTCTATCCTCGGATCTTCATTCTTCATGGTTATGGGTCATCCACAAACCCACAGTTCATCGAAGTCCATTTGCTAGGCCACACACTCTCAGAATCACAGTTGGTCACAAGCATTA
This sequence comes from Pinus tabuliformis, assembly GCA_031772625.1. Taxonomy (NCBI): domain Eukaryota; kingdom Viridiplantae; phylum Streptophyta; class Pinopsida; order Pinales; family Pinaceae; genus Pinus; species Pinus tabuliformis. Next base: position 52,591,030 of record CM062806.1, on the reverse strand, counting down.
CAGGGTATCTCTATCCTCGGATCTTTATTTATCAGGGTTTTGGGTTAACCACGTAAAACCCTTATCTTCAGTGGATCTTCATATTCAACAAAGGCTTTGCAGGAGGGAACTTTACGCAATGGGGACCATTGCTTCTTAAGGAGGGAGGAATGATCCGAATGGAAAATGGCATCAACCCATGGTACTCATCCACCCATATTATTCATCGACCCATGGAATTTACCCATGGTATTGTAAATGGCATCCACCCATGGTATTGTAAAATCCACCCATGGTATTCATTCACCCATGGAATTTACCCATGGTATTGTAAATGGCATCTGCCCGTGGTATTGTAAAATCCACCCATGGTATTCATTCACCCATGGAATTGACCCGTGGTATTGTAACTGAAAAATACTATAAGTAACAAGTCACATTTTGTAAAAGGACAGATTTTCTGCCACAATGTAGCCTTTACAGTTATTATCAGTTTTAATAAAAAGTTTCTTTGTGGTTTTGTTTATTGGGCATTCTCCAATTTTTCTTCTGTCAATGCAAGTTTTCAGATCTTGGGGGTCTCTCCTCCCAAGATCCATTTCAGTCTTTTAGATCTTGGGGGCCTCCTCCCAAGATCCGGATCAGATTCGCACGTGCATCTGGCCAAGTGGACGTAGGCCTATGGAGAAAAGCCACAACCTTAGTGGGTGAACCTATTTTTTCATACCCTGTATGTTATACCAATGAACTGGTATATAGAAACAGAGCTTTGCCATGGGACAGGTGAATGGGATATCCTGCATGAAGGATTCATGATGACCTTCAGTTTTGAGGATGGGTGGGACAATATTGATGAAGCGCTACAAGAGGTAAAAGCAACCATCTTTAGGATACCACAGGAGCCTTTAGACATGATCAAGCCTGAATGGGCTACTCAGCTGAGTTGTGTGATGGAATTTTATAACATAACTACTAAAGAGGAGGATGAGGATTCACGGAATATTAACATTCCAGAAAGAGAAGGCCACCACGAGGCTCAAGGACCATAGATTGAGAACCTAGATATAACTGTGTTGATGAAAACTAAGCAGGTGAACATTGGTATGGAGGTAGAACCCAAATTTGCAAAGATCAGAGACTACTGGGATGGTGCGATGGTGGATAAGGTCACTGAGTTACACGACGAGTATTAGGACTTATTCTCGACCAAGTTTACGGATTTGAAAGGAATAATCAGAGATCTAGGAGTGATGAAGATCACGTTAAATCCCAACGTGGAGCCAGTTAAGCAGAGGCCTTACCACTGAAATCCGAAATACAAGGAGAAGTTCCACGTAGAACTAGACAAAATGCTTGCAATAGGCATCATTGAGCTTGTGGAAGAATCTGATTGGGTAAGCCCAATGGTGGTGCAAGCGAAGAAGCAAAAGGATGAGATAAGGATATGCGTGGATCTCCGAAAATTGAATGACGCTTGGGTGCATGATCCATGTTGAGGGACAAAGTCCCCCATGGTTTTGGGTCAACACACTAGTAGAGTGGGGGTTATCTACAATAAAAAACAAGCATTCCACACAGCCATGATACTTAAACAAGAAAACTATGCAAATAGGGGTGCACCTGGGGGTCCTTCGTTCAGGTAGATCCAGCCAGGGTCCAAACCCTCTTGGAGTTCCTTTCGATCCTTAGACCTGCAAAACAACCAATTCAAAGAAACATAGTAGTATATGGACCAAGTATCATATAGAAATTAACTTCATAACATATTGAAAGGTAGTTAGTTATACAATTGAAACTACTATTCATATGCAAACCGTAACATTAACATCATGAGCATGAAGAAGATTGATTTCAAGAACAGGACAAATGTTTCTTTATTGCAAATAACTAAAATATAGTAAGGAATGATATCACCTAAACCTTCCTCTTGTTCGCTCCAAGCGGAACCATCCTCCTGGTCCGTCCAATCTCAAGTCTTCAAGAGGCTCCTTCCATGACTCATACCAAGGTATCTCAACTAGTGAAATAACATCAAAGCTTAGGGAAACAAGGGTTTCCTATAATGGGGGGCAGTGTTGGAAGCACAAGGATCTTCAGACCTGATCAGGGATAATCTCAGTAGAGTGATTTTTCTCTCTATTCTCTCCTCTTTAGGCCTTCCCATTGAAGCCTCTTTATACTTTTCCCAAAGTATTTTTTTAGTTGGGAATTTGTTGGGAACAGTTGGGCTATGGGCACTAATAGGTAATCAATAGGTAAAATCCATGATCTCCACCCGAAATTAAGGATATTTAAATTTTTTTAAGTGTTTTAAGACAAATACGTGGATTGGGTATACACAGACCCGCGTACACACCCGTTTAGCTCAGGGAAATGTCTCGTGTAAGGAGTAAAACACTGTTTTTAAAGTATTAGGACCAAGTCTGGAAGGAGGGGTTGCTCTAGGCCATAAATGTGGCATCATAAAAATCAAGAGTGAGATTTGGAGCTATAACAGATGCCCCCTAATATATGAGGTCAGAAGGGGTGCATGATGGCCAACATGTATTAAGTCCATAGAAAGGAAACCTATCAAAAACTGAGAAGGACTTAATCAGAGTTCAGCCTGCCAAGCCACAAAAAGAGACCAGAAAGAAACATTGTCTGAGGCGAGCATACCCATGCTCGGAGAAAGTAAATCATGTCTGCATATCAAGTACTAGTGGATCCACTAAGTATACATGTATAGAAGACTGGAAAATACATAATGGATCATATGATCACGATCGAACAAGTACATGTCTGAATATCACATATAAGAATGTCAATGATGCTGAAGGATGAAGCTGATCATTGATATCAAAGACTGATCCCAAAAGTACCAAATGAACATGATGGAATAAGATGGTACTACACTACAAACTCGGGTGCCAACATAAATAATATCGCCATGAATAACTGCAACATATAATGTGGAGTGGTATCAACTAGCAGCAATAGGAGCAACTGTCAAGTGAACCAATGAATGCTAATGCAACCCGAGCTCTTCACCAACCATCGTGGTACATTTCTATACCATGGGAATAAATGATCTGAAGTCAACCATGTGAGAAATCATTTGACTACCGGTCATTGATGTATACTGTTAACAAACGCGACACTACTCATCGATAATGATAATGAGAGTCAAGGTACCCAGTACAATATAACAAGTGCGAATATATGAGCTAAAGTTGAAGACCTATAATAATATATCGATCAGGATACAATGATGGTTTCCCACTGTTGATAGTGAAGAATCTGCCACTGATGACTGCAAACCCCAAGGTACTGCCAAAATGAACTCTAGACCTTTGCCCTAGAGCAATGAGTCGTAGTCGATGGGGAAAGATCCGCTAGAGGGAAGGCATAATGGCATCCTTCATCAATCTAGCGCAAGTGTAATCCGTAGGCCAATAATGTCGAAGGAATCAGATGAACAAGATGTAGTAACTTGACCGAAGCACATTTTCGGCGTAAATAAGATGTGGCTAGCGCACGATAGAAACCCTATGAACCAACCAATAATGGAAGCTGACACAGAGGCAAGGTATCCACCAATAAGGTCAAATGGAAACCAAGGTACTGCATGAATCCCAATGTGTGATAGTGTAAGCTAATGTTGAACACAAGGGAAACCACTCAATCAAAGACTGATGATACTGATCAATGCTGAGCACACGGTGACCTATCAATAATGAAAATAGGGCCAGGGTGTGGCTCTAGGCCTATCCTCAGAGCAAGATGTCATCGTCGATAAGGAAAAGACCCGCTAGCAAGAAGTCAATGGAGACCTTCTCAAACTGGCATGAGTAAAGGATCAATATAACTAATGTGATGATAGACAAGACACTGACAACTAGGGATGGCCGACTGAAAAATGAGTCAAGAGACACCGCAGAGAGGCCGACTTAGGCTAACTTCCCTTGAACAAAATCATGTCTCAATGATGACCATGTGGCAGCATATGATGACTCTGTATAAGTTTTTCATGTAGGAGGCATGAACGAACTCTCCATATGATTGGAAGAGATAACAAATTGGGGGAGAACTGACTCAATAACAAGGTTAAGGCGTACCTAAGTCAAACTAAATCCCACCCAAATGAAGGAGACTTTTTTTTGAGTGATTTGTTCAATGGTGACACGACTGACTCTAGCTGCCAACAATAAATGGAAATATTGTCCCATTCCCGCTCGTTTTGGAATATATAATTTTTTTTGTCTTTTTCTTTAAGCTAGAAAAAGAATAAAAGAATGCTATAGTATAGTGGAAAGAACAAGTGCCTGATGAAGCAAATGATCTAGTTCCTCAGATTGGAACAATCCGATGCTCAATGTAGGGAGGTGAAAACTGGTCAAAGACACTCAAAGGTATGTTCCTTCCACAGGTCATAGGGTGTCAAGTTGCAAAACTTAAAGGGATGAAAGTTTGGTTTTGCAGATGTCATGGTCAAAAGTTGGCTTAAACACGAGTCCAAGTGAAGGCAGCTCAAGGCCAAAAGGTTTAAATGGTAAAAATGAAATGCAGTAGTACAACTCAACATGAAGGAGCCTCTAGGGTATAAGGCCAAAACTAAGTAAAGAAGCAAAGAGGAATGAGTCTTCATCGCATAAGTCCTGGCGAGACTACAAAGGACTCCCGAGCCTACTTAAATCAAAGCAGCATGGGCAAAAAATGTTAGTGAGGTGCTAACTATGATGCCCATGAAAAGGATGGCTCTACCATCGTGCCATGGTTTAAAAGAAAATTAGTGAGTGAAGATGGGTTACGAACCATAACACGATGGGATCGACCCTATGGATAGTGTATCGACATATGGAGGCTAGTATGCATAATGCAATGGAAAATTAGCTTCCCTAACCTATATGCTAATGAGAAAATGATACCTACCATGATGGGTCTGCTATCATGGAACCATCTTGAACCTGTCGAAAAAGCGTCCAATCTCCCGAGCTCCTTTCTCGACATTCCAAGCTCCCAAGTTAAAAGTTACACGAGACAAAACAAAATCAAGTTTTGAAAAAATTTGAAATTTTCAAAGCTTATAAAATAGTTTTTTGACTCACCATTGTTACCGTTTGAGTTGAGAGCAAAGGAGTGAAGAAAAAGGAGCAAGCTTTGCCATTCGCCAAATTCGACCATTCAAATATTCCCAAAGTCACTAGGTAACCCTTATACTTATCTTGCATTCATTTGTGATTGAATTTAAAAAAAATTATTCAAGTTTCACCATTGAATTTATGTCAAAAAATATGACGCGACGTATACGCGGGTTGAAAATATGCAACCTGTGTATACGCAGGCCCTAGATGTGACTGTGTATGAAACAGACCCGCGTATACAGCATTAAAACTTAAAAATAAAAAACTAACAGCCTAGACTTGTTTTTTATTTAGGATGCCAGTTACTTGGAGGGAAAGGGAACATGCCACAGTAAATGATGAAGTTATGAACAATCCATAGACCCTGGATGCCTTAAGAGGATGCAACTTGCTAAAGTTCTTCAAAATGAAAAACATGAAGGCAAACACTCGCTTGCTCGAAATTCTCATTCACCACTGGAGCATCGAGGATGACTGCTTCATGATTGATCAAATGCCACTGAAGATAGAAATTTAGGACATCTATTTCATCACAGGCCTTTCTCATAGGGGAGAGGCAGTACATTCCATGGGCCGAACATGAGGTAGCCTCTCTATCAAGGACTATGTGCACATATATTGCCCGAGTCATCCAGAAAATAGTGGAAACCAAATTCCAATCAAGCACGTGGAGAGTTTATCATTAAGGATCATCCTATTCACTATAGCTAGAGTTGACTCTTTAGGTTGGCGGTAGACTGTCTCACCACAGTGTTTGACTGGTGCACTCCTCTTCTCACTAACCTAAAGAGTCAACTAACTTCAATCAAGAAAGGCTAGACCAAAAAATTTGGGTATGGAAAAATTTTGTGCTCTTTATTCTTTGAGAAGGTCCCAGTGCTATGCCTTAGAGTACCAGTTTCGATCAGTAGCCCGTGAGATCCACAGATGGGTAGGTGGGTCGATCTAATGAAACGACTAGGAGGTGGGGACATACCACAGACTACTTTTGATGATGATTAATTCTCCTAATGGGAGCAGCAGATCATCACAGTGGATGATTCCCCTTATGCTGGGTTAGACTTCCAAGGAGATCCTGATATAGAATTACCACCAGCTGCGGCATGCGGCGATACATGTAACAAATATTTTTTTATTTTATGATTTTTCAAATATAGAAATGAACTTTAAAAATATTTTTGATAGGATTCAAATGACTAATATGATGATCATGTCCTAGATATTAGGCCAGTATGACAAGATGGGTTCCCACGGCATGGATGTCATGGCCGAGATGCCGAAGAGGTGACTGCTGAGACAGAGCGACTCCTACACACAGTTCAACAACACTTGGTGATATTAACTCACCGAGTATCGATGGAGGTTGTAGAGGATGTCCCTATAGACATGCAACATCACGTGGTTGGCATGCCATGAGACTGGGTTTGGACTCTTAGGCATGTGGCCAAAGTAGTAGTCGCATACTTAGCCGCTCATCCTGAGCGAGGGCATTAGATGTATTGGACATGATTATGGGAATTTGAGTCCCAATTTTTGTATATTGTTTTTGGACACACTTATGTACATTCAGGATATTTTATGATACATACATATATATATATATATATATATATATATATATATATATATATATATATATATATATATATATATATATATATAAATATATATATATATATATATATATATATATATATATATATATATATATATATATATATATATATATATATATATATATAGTTTCGACTTTTTGATGCTTGATTTTATTGTGGTGAATGAATGATGTGCCAGTCTAATGCTTGATTAGCGATAGAATCTGCTAACCAATTATGAGATCTTGGAATGTGCAAATAATTAATGTAAGTAAATGATCTTTGCAACAACCTCACTCTTAAATACTGGTGATATAAACATGGATCTCTCACCCGATAAATGTTATTCAATTGTGACATTATCAGTTTTGAATCAAGATAGACTACCAACAAATCGATTCCATACGAAATAGCTTCGAATAGTAAATTAATGACGGCATTATACTCAGCCGTATTATCTGATGCGGGACCAATGCATACTCCCTTTGACACCATCAATTGACCAGTTGGATAGTAGATCACCCAAGCTGTGGAAGCGAGGTTCTGAGTGTGCCAACTAGCACCATCGACGAATCCATAATAGACCAAGTCATCCATCAGCACCTACCACAACAGACCAAAAAGTGTTGATATAAAAAAAACTCCTAATGAGATATGTACAAAAATACACAATGTACAAAGAAGTCATTTCCTAACTACTAAGAAAAGTACTTCTTAAGGTAGAGCCCATTTTGGGGCTCTGCCAACTTGTTCCCTTCAAAATCGACTAACTCATACGCCCCTTTTTCTAAACCTCGTTTAATTATAAAGGGAATGCACCATATAGGCTTGAACTTTCCTACCCCCAAGGTGTCCTTATCTTGGTCATAGACCAAGACAAGGTCGCCTTTAGAAAAGACTTGAGGATGGATAGCTTTATCATACTGAGTTTTCACCCTTTTCTTATGAGCCTCATTAATTGTGGTGGCATCTCGACGCTACTCATCGAGATGTTCCAAATGAAGGAGGCACTCTTCGAGACTAGAGGTCTCTAGAAGGAGCTCAAAAGCTAGCTTAAGAGATGGAATTTCACATTCTACAGGAAAGATGGATTCCAACCTGTAAACTAACTGAAAAGGTGTAAAACCTGTGGCAATCTTCACCGAGGTTCGATATGCCCAAAGAGCCAGATACAACATAAGATGCCAATTGGACCGATTTTTGTCGATCGTCCTTTGCAGGATCATCTTGAGGGTTTCGTTCACAGCCTCGACCTGTCCATTGTCCTAAGGATAATATGGATAAGAATGCTCCTGCCGAAAACCCAATTTAAGAGCCAATTAAGACATTAGTTGGTTCTGGAAATGACTGCCATGGTCAGTGACAATCTCTCTTGGGATACCGAACCTTGAGATAATCTGGTTGAAAAGGAACAATGTCGTTGTTTCACTATCATTTTTATAAGTGGGCATGGCCTCATCCCAATTCGTAAATTAGTCTATGACCATGATAATGTACTTTTGATTTGCTACTCAAGGCGAATTACAAGTTGTAAAATCAACACCCCACTAAGTAAAAGGACTGGCAGTGACAACGGGGAACAGAGGAGCTAGATGCGTGCACATCTTGTGAGTATAAAATTGACATGGATGACAGCGTTTGACCACTTCAATACAATCTTTGAAGAGCGAAGGCCAAAAGTAGCCGTCACGCAAGATATGCTAGGCTGTAGCAAGCCCTGAAAGATGACCACCACAAGCTCCACTATGGCAATCGTTGAGCACTAACTCTACTAACTCTAAGGTTAAACAACACCTAAGGGTTAAATCAACCCCTCAGCGATATAATGTATCATCAATGATGACATAGTTCTTAGCCAGGTGACGTAATTTTAGATGTTCATCCTTAGAGAAAGTAGAGGGAAACTTCGAATTCTGGAGATAGATAATGATATCTCTATGCCAGGTGTCTTGTGAAGAGATGAGGAATAGATGTTCGTTGGAAAAACTCTCCTCATAAACAGTATCCTCTCCACTCAGAAATTAACTCTGCAAAAACCATGGATTTCTTACACTTGGCAGATAATAACTCGAGATCGAATTCTTGTAAAATTACAATCCATCGATTGCATTTTCCCCCAATCACTTGCCTACTAAGGACAAATTGAAACGGATTAACTGCCAATAAGACAAAAGTTTTGCGTAGCAAGATATAATGGCGGAGCCACTGGACAACATGAATAGCTGCCAAGGCCAACTTATGAATAGGAGAATAGCAAATTTCAGTACCTACCAAGCCTCGGCTCAAGTAATAAATCACATGCTCTATGAGAGCATCGTCTTCCTGAACGAGAACCATACCTATGGTTGATTATGAAGCAGCGAGATATAAAAGGAAATCCCTACCATAATCTGGTGGACTCAAAAGTGGGGCAGAGACTAATTCATTTTTCAAGGCATCAAACGACCGCTACGCAAAGTCATCCTCTACGAATGGAACTCCTTTCCGTAGCAAGCGCATAAACCTTTAGTGATCTCAGCATAATTTTCTATAAACCTTCTTAAGAAATTAGCCTTCCCTTGAAGACTTTGAAGTTGTTGAATTGAGGACGAGGGAGGCAACTGAATTATTGCCTCTAGCTTGAAGGGATCAACTTGAATCCCTTCAGTTGACACAATGAACCCTAATAACCGACCTAATGTAACCGTGAAAATGTACTTATTAGGATTCAACCGGATCTTGTAAAATCTACATCACTCAAAAACCAATCGAAGGAGACTAGGATGATTAATTCTCTTTCGAGAACGAGCAACTAAATCATCTAAGTATGCTTCGATGATATATTTGATGTCATGGAAAGCATATGACATGGCTTACTAGAAGGTAGCTCCAGCATTTTTAAGACCAAAAGGCTTCTTTCTGTATGAAAAGGTACCCCAGGGACATATAAAAGCTACCTTATGTTGATCTTCAGGACAGATAGAGATCTGATTATAACTGGAGAAATCGTCCATGAAGGGGAAAATCTCATTACCTGCACATTCATCAATAATATGATCAATAAATAGCGTGGGGTAATTATATTTGGTACAAGCTTTGTTTAGGTCTCTAAAATCTATGGATACTCGGATTGTTCCTTGCTTTTTATCAACAGGGACTGCATTAGAAACCAAATCCATAAGGGGAACAGGGTATATAAAACCTACCTTGAGCAACTTCTCTACTTCAGCTTTAATAGCTGCTGCTTTCCTAGGATTAACCAGCTGAAGCTTCTGATGAATTCGCTTGGCATTTTCATACATCTTGATCTCATGTTTAATAATGGATGGATTAATGCCAGACATTTCTTCATAAGACCAAGTGAATACATCTCCAAATTCCTTGAAAAGGTCAGTGTAAATTCGAATTTCTTCAGGGGAACTTTCAGCTCCAATGAAGAGATTTTGAATCACGTTAGGGTTCCTAGAGATTTTTATAGATATCGTTTTTGAAATTACCTACACATTATCTTTGGCACGAAAGTGTGCTGGAGCTAAAGGATTTGATACCGTACAAACATCATTAGTAAATAGCTCGGAGAACCTAGATTCTACTTCTTGCAATGGAGGAAGAAAATATGAACGATGGTGTAAGTCTTCCCATGGTCAATCTACACCCATCATTACTTCTTGAATTGCTTCCTCGGGTGGTAAAACCGTATCTAAGCAGTCCATAGCAGAGGTAGAATCAAGGGTCCAAGCTGGGGCCACATCACCATCTAACGCCTCCTCAGAGAAAGGAGTAGAATGGTTGTCTGCAAAGTTGACGATAGACTAATATCTAAGCTCTGCTACAGACATAGGAAATGCCATTCCACCAGCTTGTCCTCCATCTAATGTGGTCGTAGGTGAAGGCAAAGTCCAAGGGTTTGAAAAATAATGAGTTCGGAAGAACTCTTCCTGTGAAGACTCCTTGGATGATGAAATGACATTGATTCTAGCCAATAGGAGAGGGAAAATCAAATGTACCCATCAATGAGGAATACATCCCAACTCCTAGATTCTTAGTAGGAAGACGAGGGTTATTCACTAAGGGAACAGTAGAGTCCGAAGTTGCTTGAGGAGCAACTGGAGAATAATCCAATTGATCAACCTTAACAATTTTCCCATCATGAGGAAAGCAAATGACATGAAACAGAATCGAAACAACAGCATCCATTTCATATACCCAGTTCCTTCCTAAGAGGAGATTGTAGTCTAGGTTAGCATCGATGACTTCTACTTCGATATTAACGACCTTTCCCCCAACACATATGGGAAAGGCAAGATATCCCCATGTAGCTTATGAGAATGCCCGTCAAATGCTGTTAGGATGGTAGGTGAAGGAACAGTCGAAGGCGATCCAATGGCCTTCCAACATGAAATCAACATGATGCACGTGGAAGGCCCCTCTTCAATAATGGTTCGAAAAATGTTAATTTTCTGGTAGGTAGACTTTATTTGAAAAGCCATATGATGAGGGACTCACATTTTGAGTTTAAGCATGTCGAAAGTGAGCACTAATGAATTATTTGGATCAACTACCCCTATCGCTGAAATAAAAACACTTCGTTGACCTGGACACGACTGGAGAACCTCTAAAGAAGACATAGTGCATGGACTCTGAGCTAGATCCTCAACAATGGACTAATTCTGGGTGGATCTAGCATTAGGATTGATAGTCAAATGTTTAGTGGAACCTTTCGATATCCGAGGTATAGTCTCAATAGACGGTCGCTCAATATGAAGGTCGGTAGTTTCGGGAGTAGATTTTTCCATGGATGTTTTAGCTTCACTATAATCATGTGACCGAGTGGCCGCATGGACATTAGAACCCATCATGAAAACATTTGATGATTTATCCCATTCCTAGTTGCCCCTAGCAGAGGTACAAAGATTTGAATTCGTGCCAGCAAGCATCTGCCGCCCTTGGGGAAAAGAGTTGGTCAACACATCTTGAGAGCTAGGAGTCCCTTGTTGTCCTAACAAGCACTGAGCATCTTGAATTTTTGGGCAGAGATGAGTTAAATGGTCTCCAATACATAGCTTGAATGGAAACTTGACTTTCTTTCTAGACTCATTTCCACCCCCACCAGCATTATTGCTAGGTTTATTTGCGTCAGCCTTCCCATCTTGAATCTTTTTCTTACCTCATACTTTATTTCTCCCATTGGAATTTTTATTTCCCTTGGGGTTGGAAGATTGGATGGTGTTAACAGAAGAGGGTTGAGAAGGCGAAGGGTTAGATGATGTGACCTGATTGGTAGGAGTAGTTTGTAAAGTTAACTGCTGCAATTGGCTCAACAGGTTCACTACATTGGTGTCTATGGATCCAAAGATACCATCCGCATGGGGACCTGGCTTTGACTTGGCTAAATCAACCTTAGTCCCAGGAGCATTAGGCATGATTTTTTGTAGAATCCCAAACTAAGAGTAAATCAACTCTAACTGTTGGGCCCTAAAAATAGCTTGCCCTTCAGAATAGACTTCGGACAGAGAGATGTCCTTAGAGATCTTAGGTTGTAAGGATTTCAAAAACCATTCGAGACAGTATTCAGGAGGAATTTCGGCTTTAATGAGCCCCTTTCTTCATCTCCATTCCTAAATATGATCAGAAATGTGAGTTGCCGTATCATGACAGAAATTGGCCAGAAGTTCAGTTTCGTCATCATAATGGATGGGCAACTGAAAATGATTTAGGAAAACATTAGCCAAATCGGTAAACAATGTAAAGCTACCCCCTGGAAACTCTATATACCACTTGGCCGCATTACCAGATAAGGTGCATTAAAAGAGTCTCAACCTAACTGAGTCATCGATGAGGGAGTTTGATGAGCACCACAAATGGAATGTGGTTACGTGGTTGCTTAGGTCTTCAGCACTCTTCCCCTCAAAATTTGGAGTGTCTGAAGGGAGTTTGATTGGGACTGGAGGCCAGGCCAAGTTATATCTGATTGGATCATTTGTCAATTTCGTGAGATCTGGCAAATTCAATGTTGCTAGAAAACGAAGCCTAGGGGGACCTTGGGGATTCCACCTGGACTGAGCGGAATTCCCAAATTTCTGAAAAGATTGGCTCGGATTTTGGAAGGCACCAGGCTGCTCAAAGTAACCCGCAAAATGAGCTAAACCAAAAGGCGAACCTTGTGATCCAAAAAAATTCAGATTTTGACCAACTCTGGCTGAAAAACCTCCATAACCAGCAAAGCTCCCTTCTAAAGCATTATAAGGAGTCGATAGCCCCTAACAAGGGTTCCAAGTAGAAGCTAAGGGAGGAATACTTTGAAACGAGCTAACTATGGAGTACGGCCTATTCCCTTGTTGGCCAGAAAATGAATTCCAAGTTCTTATGCCACTAACCACAGGATTAGTACAACCTTGAAACGGATTACTGCCTTGACCTATGGAGGAGAAGGGCATAGATCCTATCATCAGATTGGAATGTGGTATGTGACCACTTCTGAAAGGAAAAACCTGAAATGAAGCTGATCCACCCATCATGGATGTGGAGGCACTAAATGGAACTGATGGAGTACCCTGTGAATGGGTGCCAAACGCGAAAAATCCAAAACTAGATGCATTGGTTTGGGAATTTCCACTCGTAGAAGGAATGGAGGTAGACCCAACTAAGGATGTGCTATCAAAAGACCCAAATAAAGATGCAGAGGGGATGGAAATAGTTCCTCCCCATTGTACTGATGTTGGAGTCTGCATGGTTGTAGCACTCGTAGTAGAAGCCATGCTTCCAGTGGTGGTCATCGAAGGTAAGTGCGTAATATGACTTGGACTTGATGTTCTATGCGTCAGAGTTCCAACGTATTGTAATACGTTTGGATGACTAGAAGTTAGAGGAGATTTGGAGCTGCTATCGACTCTAGGAGTTCTTCTACCTCAATATTATCTTCTGATTGAAAGAGAACTCGAGAAAGAACTAGGGTGTTCCTTTCTAGTTCTGTGGAAGTACTAGGCCTATCCTAAACACTAATGCACCTGGGGGAAGGATCAATCCCCGATGCGTCGGCTACCATGGGATGAGACCCACTAGGAGGATTATCTCTACACCTTCTAGGGGAAGGCTCTAAACATGGTGGTGAAAGACCATGAAGTCTTCAAGACCGTCTAGGTGATCAGTCAGCCACTTTGAATTTTTCATTAAGATCTAATTAGAGACTCAAGAAAAAATTAAAGCTAGGCCAACTAAGAGCACAAAGCACATACTAAAATTCCCTAAAAGATGTTAGCCAGTCAAACAAATTTCAAGTATTTCTGCTCCGGGTGATGAGGACCGAACACCAAAATACAGGAAAGTGAAGTAAGGGGCCTTCCGAAGATAGTCTGGGATAATGACAGCCCAGTCCTACTAGGGAAGGTAACAGAGGAAGTTACGTTGGCCTCCTAACAACAACCTGTGCTAGTGCAAGCCCCCAAGCTTTGCAAGGGTGCCCTCCAAAGGTACTGCTGAGAGTGATACAACATCGACCTTAGGTGCCACGGGATTCCCCTCCATAGCCACCTATGTAGATCCCTAGGAGAAGCAACTAAGGTTACCAGCTCGTGTCGGAAGCCAAGCGGAACAGTCTTGAGGTTAGATCCGACAAGTAGGAGAGGGGGTATCTCTCTTCACTATTTTCAAAAACACTCGTGCTTAACTACCAGATCCGAAGCTTTCTTGGTCTCCCTAACGCTATTGGATTTGCACTCGCTATTCAGACTTCTATGTTTAAGAGTTTAAATGGCCTTGGAGATTTTTCTCTCCACACACCTAATCCAAGGCCCTAAAATATCCTAAAACTTGTTGGTGTGTCTAAATTGACAATATAAAAAAGTTCTAGTATATTTTAATTAGCGCTTGTTTTTAAATGGGCTGTTATTAAGTCAAGGGATAAGCAGAAATGAAACTTGTGGTATTTTTGATGCAAAAGAAATTAATAAAAACCAAACTATATGCAAACGCACTCATTTTGTTCTTCGATGAAAGAAATTTCTACTAGGTTCTGAGGAACTTCTATGAAAGCAATAAATTTCTCTTTTCTTTTCTTTTTAACAAGCCTCACACTCACTAAAACTAACAAAAACTATAAATGCCCTATAAGATGGACAAACTATCATAATGCAATGAGTATATGCTGATGCAAAAAATTTAAGACTACTCTAAAGAAAAGAATGAAAGTACCTTGTTTATCGATTCTTCAATAGCCACTTAAGATGTTTAGATAGAATATAAGTTGCTAATGCTCATTTTCGTCCAAACACTGAAAGAAAATCTCAAGACAAACAAAATGCACTTTCACTCGCAAAAAGAAACCAAATCAAAACAAGGCAAAAGAAAGAAAAAACCAAATTTCAAGAAGTTTTCTTCAAAAGAAAAAACAAAAAACAACTTTTCAAAAGTGCTCTGAATACTACTGAAAACTTTGAGACCGAAAAATAGTAAACAAAACACTTTGAAATTTATCAACTAAAAATGGGTGAAAACTCAACAAAATAGGTGTTTCAAGATGCTCTTAATGACCAAAAAGCAGCAAAAAGAACTTGGTGACAATGATCAAAAGATCAAGAAAGTCAACTTTCAAAATCGTCACTCAACAACTTTCAAAAAACAAGAAAAGCAAATGGCCACAAGATGCAGTTTTGACACAAAAGCAAGAAGATCACAGAGATAAAGTTTGTAACAAAGATTGAAACCAATATTTCTGCCCTAGAAGACCAGAACATGCAAGATTCCCAAAGAGAAATCTCGTGTGCTCAAACACAAATGATGATGCTTGCAACAAAACAAAATAAGACCAAAACTTTCCACAATCGGAGAGAATTCGAAATCGGACACTAGCTGTAAAAACACACGCTAACAACCAAACTTGACTGGTCAGGAAGCAATTAGACCAGCAAACAATTTTTCTAAACAAGAAAGATTTGCAAAAATCTTGAAAAATTAGGGTATATGTGACTGTGTCAATGCATAGCTGTGTGCATACACGATTCATCCCAAAGAAACCTGCATATACGCTGGTTCATATGGGGAAACTTGCATACATGCGCCTCTGTAAGATGACAAAACTACGAATATGACTATTCACAAGAAAAAGAAAAAAAGGGGTCTGAAGGAACTACTTAGACTTAAAGTCTGAGTTCCTATAGGAACAACAACTTAGTTACAGCAAGAACATCAAAGGTTCAACCTTGATTGGCTTAAATTAACCCAAAGTAGAAACAACAATACTGTCGTCCCCAGTGGAGTTGCCAATTATGTTGAGGGAAAAAGTCCCCTAGGGTTTTGGGTCAACACCCTAGCAGAGCGGGGATTATCTACAGTAAAAAACAAGCATTCCACACAGCCATGATACTTAAATAAGCAAACTACGCAAATATGGGTGCACCTAGGGGTCCTTCGTTTGGGTAGATCCAGCCAAGGTCCAAACCCTCTTAGAGTTCCTTTCGATCCTTAGACTTGCAAAACAACCAATTCAAAGAAGCATAGCAGTACATGGACCAAGTATCATATAGAAATTAACTTCATAACATATTGAAAGGTAGTTAGTTATACAATTGAAACTACTATTCATATGCAAACCAGAACATTAACATCATAAGCATGAAGAAGATTGATTTCGGGAACAAGACAAATGTTTCTTTATTGCAGATAACTAAAATACAGTAAGGAATGATATCACCTGAACCTTCCTCTTGTTGGCTCCAAGCAGAACCATCCTTTGGGTCCATCCAGTCTCAAGTCTTCAAGAGGCTCCTTCCATGACTCATACCAAGGTATATGAACTAGTGAAATAACATCAAAGCTCAAGGAAACAAGGGTTTCCTATAATAGGGTGAAGTGTTGGAAGCATAAGGATCTTCAAACCTTATCATGGATAATATCAACAGAGTGATTTTTCTTTCTATTCTCTCCTCTTTAGGCCTTCACATTGAAGCCTTTTTATACTTCTCCCAAAGGAGTTTCTTAGTTGGGAATTCATTGGGAACAGTTGCCCATGGGCACTAATAGGTAATCAACAAGTAAAACCCGTGATATCTACCTGAAATTAAGGAGATTTAATTTTTTTTAAAGTGTTTTAAGACATATACATGGGTTGGGTATACACAGACCCGTGTACACACTCGTTTAGCTCAGGGCAATGTCATGTATAGGGAGTAAAACACTGTTTTTTTAGTATTTGGACTAGGTCTGGAAGGAGGGGTTGACCTAGGCCATAAATGCAGCATCACAAACATCAAGAGTGAGATTTGGAGCTATAATAATACATTCCCAACTCCATTCACGGATGAAGTATTGGACAATGTAGGTGGTCAGGAAGCTATTCTTTCACTGATGGGTTCTCGAGGTACCACCACATCAAAATTGCATCAGAGGATAGGAGCAAGTCAACCTTCCTGACTGAGTGGGGTTGCTTCAATATATTGTCATGCCATTTGGATTGAATAATGTGTTTGCTATCTTTTCGCATGTGGTTGTTGCCGCATTCAAGGAGTATATTCATAGCTCTTGGAGGTCTATTTTTATGACTGGACTCTCTTTGGGCTGGTTAAGTGCCATGTAGCAAGCTTGCTCTTGATGCTAGATACCTATCGAAGATTCCAAATCGTGCTCAACCTCAAGAAGTGTCTATTTCTCATTTCGACTGGGAACCTGTTAGGGCATCTAGTTTGCAAACAAGGGCTGATGGTAGACCCCGTGAAGATCGCGGTGATTCTCAACTTGAAAGTGCCAAGAAGTGTGAAACAGCTACGTGCTACCCTGGGACATATATAGTATTACATGAAGTTTATCAAACACTATGCCCAAATCACTGCAATGATGGAAAAATTGTTCAAGAAGGATGTCACGTTATGTTGGAATGTTGACTGTAAGAAAAGTGTGGATATATTGAAAGAAAATATGGATACTATGCCGATTCTTATCTTCTCGAAATGGAAGAAAGAGTTTCATGTGCATGTTGATGCATTGTGTCTAGTTTTGGGGGCAATACTAACATAGGATGGCGGAGAAGGCTTGGATCACCCTATCGCATTCACAAGCCACAGATTATCCAAAGCAAAAAAGAACTATTCAACCACTGAGCGCGAGGGGCTAGCTATGGTGTATGCACTCTAGAAGTAGAGACATTACCTGCTAGGAGGCCACTTTAAGATGTATACAGATCAATTTGCACTAAAGTACCTGGTCAACAAGCCTGTGTTGGTGGGGTGAACTTGAAGATGGATTTTATTGTTCCAGGAGTACGATTTTGAAGTTCCTGTGAAGCCTGGACGATTGAACACATGACCAAATCACCTGTCTCGCATCAAGACAAGGGAGGAACCTACTAGTTTGAAGGAAGGATTACTTGATGTGCAACTAATTTTTGTGTGCATAGCGGAAGGACACTTCAAAGATATAATGCAATTTCTAACAAATGGAACTGCACTGGAAGGATACTTTGTCTGACAAAAGGAGGAATTAGTGGTGCACGTGACAAATTTCTTTGTCATTTCTGGGCATCTATACAAGATGGGGAATGATGAAATACTGCGAAGGTATGTAACTGAGTTTGAACGAAGTAGCATCCTCGCGGAGACTCATGGGGGTGTAGCGAGAGGACATTATGTAGAAAGAGAAACTGCACAGAAGATTCTCCATGCCGGGTTGAGGTGGCCAACCCTTCATCAAGATTCAAAAGCATATTGCAAGGCATGTGATGTGTGTCAAAGAACAGGCAGGCCATCGCAGAGGGATGAAATGCCTTGAATCCACAAATGACGTTGCAATGTTTCGAAAAATGGGCAATCAATTTTGTAGGACCCATCAAACCTCAAGGAAATATATGCGTGAGGTATATTATCACTACGACAGTGTACTTGACTCATTGAGTAGAATCCCAGCTGGTGAAGGATTGCATGGGTGCGACTACTGCGAAGTTTCTATTTGAACATGTATTGACTCAATTTGGATGTTCAAAGATCTTGATGAGTGATCGTGGTATGCATTTCCTAAATGAGATGATCAGCGCACTAACGGAGGAATTTCAGGTGTATCGCCAGAAGATCACACCTTATCACCCAAAGGCTAATGGGACAGAGGAGGCGTTCAACAAAGTGCTTGAAAATACACTAACCAAGTTATGTAATGCTCAATGAAGTGATTGGTACCTACGTATACTTGCAGTGTTATGGGCTTATCGGATGACATGCAAGAAACTGATGGGACAGACACCTCTTAGTCTTGTCTATGGAGTGGAAGTTGTGATGCATATGGAATACATCGTGCCTAGTATGCGCATAGTAGCACTCATAAGCATGAAGGATCGTGAAGCCCTGGAAGAAAGGCTTGCATAGTTGGATGAGCTGGAAGAAGAATGACTTTTGGCTGGATTTCACCAGCAAGTCCAAACGCAGCGTGAGAAGGCATGGCACGATCGACATATTAAGCTGCGCACATTCATGGTAAATGATTTGGTTTTGTTGTATGATAGTAAGTTTGATACATTCCGAGGGAAGTTCAAGAAGCACTGGTTAGGGCCGTATATTATTAAGGAGATTACTGTAGGTTTTAACCCCGTATAGAAATTACCTACATACGAATTCTAAAACACAGAAAATAAACAACATGAGAGCATAACGCATAAAACACATATACACAGAGATTTTCCCCTGGATTCCAAAATTGGGACTACCAACTTTATTTTTCATTATGTTCCTTTCAATGTTACAATGAATATTTATACATGCCAAATCATCCAATACCATGGACTGAAAATGATCATGTCCAAAACCATGGACTGAAAACCATCGTGTCCAAAACAATAGGTAGGTCCACCCAACCTAATATAGGGTCCAAAAGAAATTTCCTCGGGGCACTGCCTCAAACCCCATAGAGGAGGCTACCCAACCCCCTCAAATCCCCCCTGCTATGCAATCGCTACAACAAAGGGGGGCTCCACTCCCCCTCTAACCCCCCTGTTAACTACGTAGTCTAGTCGTGGAAGGAATATAACACAACCCAACATTCTGCCACTTGTTTTTTCCTTTCCACAAGGGGCCACAGGAGAGCTTTGTCATTTATCCAAACCCTACAATTCCCATTGTTTCTCTACACCAAGAGAACTTCTCGGAGCTCACAAATTTTGTCAATGCACCTACAATATTCTTCAAAGTGTCCACCTTTACTAGCAACACCTTTTTGTCTTCTATCATATCCCTCACAAAGTGACACTGAACATCAATGTTTTTTGTATTTGAATGATAAGCAAGGTTCTTTTCCAAGAAAATGCACTTTGGCTGTCAGAGTCTATCCTTATAGGTCCCTGTACTAACCCCATACTTGAATACAATCTCTGCAACCAAACTACTTCCTTCCTTGCATGAGTGGGTGCCATGTATTCTTCCTCTGTAGTTAATAATGACACTACAGATTATTTCTTACTCATCCAGCTGACTGCACCTCCAAATAGGTTAAACAAATAGTCACTTGTATATGTTCTCTAATCTAGATCTCTAGCCCAGTCTATATCAACAAAGCCATGGATATCCAAAACTCTATCCAATCCTGGTCTTCCTTAGTAGCACAAACAATAATCACGAGTGCCATGCAAATACCTAAAAACATGCTTCATTGTTGTCCAATGCTCTTTTCTTGGTTTTGACATAAACCTTCTCAATAATCCCACTGCATGTGCAATGTCTATTCTAGTATAGACCATTGTATACATTAGGTTACCGACTGCACTTGCATTTGGAAAATGGGACATGTCCTCTTCCTCTTCTTATGCCTTGGGGCACTGTTTGATAGATAACTTTACACCTACAGGAATAGGAACCTTCACCGGTTTACTATCCTGCATATTAAACCTCTGCAATATTATCTCGACATACTTCCTTTGGTTTAACCATAGCTTCTTCTTTGCCCAATCTCTTTTAATTTCCATGCCCAAAATATAGTTTGGGGCACCAAGATCTTTCATGTCGAATTTGGAGGACAATTGGGTCTTCAAATCCTGGATAATTTCTTTGTCATTTCCAACCAACAACATATCATCCACTTACAAGACCAGATAAATAACACGGTCACCAATTAATTTAAAATACACACAGTGATTTACTTTTCTTCTGGTGAAGCCAAGTCCCTGTATAAATGTATCAAATTTTTGATACCACATCCTTGGTCACTGTTTTAACCCATACAGGGACTTCTTTAACTTGCATACCAGTTCTTTCTTATCCTTCACCGCAAAGCCTTCAGGTTGCTTCATGTAGATCTCCTCTTCCAGATCCCTGTGAGGAAATGTTGTCTTCACATCCATCTGTTCTACCTCAAAATCAAAAGCAGCAACAAAAAATAAAAGTAATCTAATAGAAGCTACCTTGACAACAAGAGAAAAAATATCACCAAAATCAATTCCTAGAACCTAGGAATAACCTTTTGGTACCAACCGAGCTTTGTATTTCTCCACCTTTCCTTCTACATTTTTCTTCATCTTGAACACCCATTTGTTGCCAATGGGTTTCCTTCCAGCCGGAAACTCCACCAGATCGCATGCCCCATTTTTTTGCAAAGATTCCATTTCATCAACCATGGCCTCTTTCCATAGTTTTCCATCCTCTAAATCTATTGCTTCCTTCACATTTTTGGGATCATCATAAGTAATAGATAAAGAAAAATTTGAACGGAAAGCGAATGGACTATACCTTTTTTTTCTGCCTTCTTTCTTGAACTGATCTTCTTACACCTGAAGTTTGTGGCTCTTCATCTTCTGATTCCTCCTCTGTTGTAGAGTCTAACTCTTCCTCCTTAAGCTCAAACTCTATATTCTCAGGTTCCTTTGGTTGGACTTCATGTTTAATAACATCTTTCGCCTCTCTAAGAAAGACACCTCGGTTGTACACATCCTTCCTTGTTACTCGGTTCCAAAGCTTATAACCCTTTAAACCATCCTTATACCCAATGAAGATGCACTTTTCAGATTTACTATCCAACTTGGTTCTTTTCTCCTTTGGAACGTGTACATATGCATCACATCCAAATACCCTCAGATGTGAAAGAGAGGGTTTGTTACCAATCCATACCTCTTGTGGAGTCTTACCCTCCAACGCTAATGAAGGTGATCTATTGATCAGGTAACATGTTGTCTCCACCACCTCTGCCCAGAATTCTTGTCCTAACCCAGCACCATTGAGCATGCTTCTTGCCCTTTCCATCGACATCATTTTCACTCTTTTTGCAGCTCCATTTTGCTCAGGTGTGTATGAAGTAGTATTCTATCATGCTATACCACAATTCTTACAGAATTCTTCAAATTCCTTAATGAAATACTCTCCACTATTATCCATCCTCAACATCTTTATCTTCTTTTATGTCTAGTTTTCCACAAGAGCCTTAAATTCTTTAAACATGTAAAGACTTCAGATTTCTTCTTAAGGAAATATATCCATGTATTCCTTGAGAAGTCATATATAAATGATACATAGTACACAGACTTACCCAGTGATGGAACCTTCACAGGTCCAAACACATCGTTGTGAACAAGCTCTAATATCTTTTTCACCCTCTTACCACCAAAGGGGAAACTTAGCCAATTCTGCTTCCCATATAAACAATTTTCATAGAAATCAAAATCCAGAGAACTATTACTCATACCTTCTACCATACCTTTACAAGCCTTTGATGCCACAACATTGTCTTCTCTCCAGAGACCACTAGATTTTTTGCTCCACTTTCAGGAACCACAGAATTATTGCACCCATCCAAAACTATTCTACCTTGAAACTTGTAAAGAATTCCAATCTGAAATCCCCACATAAATACCTGTGCTCCCTAAACCATCTTGTAGGTATCCTTCTTGAACATTGTTTTTACACCTGCATCATCCAGCTTGCTTACAGAAATTAGATTTCTGGCCAATGCAGGAATATGCAGAACAACCAGAAGTGTTCTAACCCTTCCACCTTGCAACTTCAACTTTAATTTTCCACGACCAATGATTCTAACCTTCCTATCATCCCCTAAGAATACATCACCACCATCATATTTCTCATACTCACAGAACCACTCTCTATGGAGAGTGAAGTGAAAGGATGCACTTGAGTCAATCAACCATACCTCATGATCTACATGTGTAATTGAAGAAGCCAAGTACACATCCCCACCTTCATCTGAGGTGGTTTTCACCTCTGCAGAAGGAGAATCATCAGATCCCTTTCCTTTGTCAGGAGCTTTAGATGTACATTCCCTTTTGTAGTGCCATTCCTTTCTACATTTCTAGCACACCACCTTTATAGGTTTCCCTGAAGATTTAGATCTCCCACTTGATGACTTATTTTTGTTTCTATTCTGGGACTGTCCTCGTATAGACAAGGAATCACCATTTTGGCTCTCCATATTTTTCTGTCTTGTCTCCTCTGTCAGCAAGGATGAGACTATTTCATCAAACTACAAGGCTGTTGCATTGCTAGCTATTGCAATAATGAGACTATCCCACGAGTTTGGTAGAGAACACAACAAACTAATGCACTTATATTCATCTGAAATTTTAATATCAAAAGACAATAACTGACTTGCCATAGTATTAAATTCATTCAGATGTTTTGTGACTGAGTCCCCATCTTCCACCCTCGGGTTATACAACTTTTTTCGTAGGAATAGTTTATTCAACAGAGACTTAGATTGGTACAAAGTCCCTAACTTGTCCCACAAAGCCTTCATTGTAGCTTCCCCTGATACATTCAATAATACTAAATCTGAGACACACAACCGTATTGTGCTCTTTGCCTTCTGATCCAACTTCTTCCGTTCTCCATAAGACACTCCCATTGGTTTAGTACCTAGATCTACAGTGGTCCACTGATCTTTATCCACCAATAGATCCTCCATCTTGAGTTTCCACAACACAAATCTCTGACCATTAAATTTCTCGATCTCTATCTTTCCATTGCTCGCCATCTTCTTTCACCAACAGAATTGATCCCACAGATCTCCCACTGAACAAGGTCTACCACAGGCCCGAGCGAAACCCCTCGGCAATAAACGCATCTCCTTGAAGCCAAAACAGCTCTGATACCAAATGTAGGTTTTAACCCCATACATAAATTACCTGCATATGAATTCTAAAACACAGAAAATAAATAATGCGAGAGCATAACACATAAAACACATATACACAGATATTTTCCCCTATCCCAAAACCAGGACTAGCAGCTTGATTTTTCATTTTTCCTTTCAATGTTACAATACATATTTATACATGGCAAAGCATCCAATTCCATGGACTGAAAACCATCACGTCCAAAACCATGGACAAAAAACCATCGCGTCCAAAACCATAGCCATTGGTAGGTCTGCCCAACCTAATATAGGGTCCAAAAAAAATTCCCCGGGGCGCTACCCCGGACCTTGTAGAGGGGTGCTACCTGCCCCCCTCTAACCCCCTGATTAACTACATAGGCTAGTCATGGAAAAAATATAACACAACCCAACAATTACCAATGGAAGCGCGGTACAGTTGGTCAAGTTAAATGGAGAACCCTTCCCTAGAAAGGTGAATGGTAGTTGCTTGAAGCCATACATCACTGATCTAGTGATGTAACTATATGAAACTGGCACAGTCTTAGCGCTCCAGGTAGGTGAAAGGAGGCGCGGGACTATAAACTACTTTTCCTGGGAACTATGCGATGTCAGGACTATGCGTAGTAGCGAAGTGTCATAGGGTCCTCAACAATGTGAAGACAACTACACTAGCACGCAGGTCTGCTAGAAAGTGACCGTTAAAGTCACTATTCACGATTTGATGGTTGGTTTGAGGCCAAATGGAGTGGGCAGCAGGCATTTAAGGAAAACTTTATGGGTTAGATTCTTGGAAATTTGTCGCCAATCTAGCATTAATGGATTGAATGTGGGGGGGATGGTCAAATTCAAATTCAAAAGGCGCTATAAATTACAAATGGTTGTCCAGTGAAAAACACTTGGAAATTTGAGAACTGAGTTGTTGCGCATTCAAGTATTGATGAACCTTCAGAGGCACTAAAAGAACTGTGGAATAGCACTATGTTAGCACCTAAAGGAGCTATGGACATAGGAGTAGTTTGAGCCGAGGAAGTCGTGCAGGAAATTGGGGAAGTTGAAGCCCTAGTGAGCATCAGAATAATCATTGAGGTCCCTAAATCACTGCGAACATCGAGACCCAAGGAGGATAAATAGGCCATGATCTCGGTAAGCATCTCGCCCCAAAATCCACTGAGGACCAAGCTCACATTGCAGAAAAAGGGGAAGGCCATTAATCTTGAGGTCGAAGAGGAGGAAGAGTTTGAAGAAATCCTGGTGGAGGAGGAGGATGTATAGATGGATGTTGAAACCCAGGGTGTGAACCCTATTACTCGGTTACCTGAATATGTTCCTCTGCACAAGGGTAAAGAAATGGTGCTGAAGGATATAGATGAGAGCAAGAGCTCTCTGCAAACTTCTCTACTCTCAGAAGATATTATTTTTGAGGGAGCGCACCATGTTGAAATTTCAATATTGGGACCTCACACACCCCGAGAAGTTCCCACATTTAGTGACTGTGAGGCTAATGTGCCAAAATATTGATGCGATGAATGGAATGATTAAATTGGAGCTGATAAAATGGTTCATAGGTGTAGAGAAGGCTGGGTTACTAAACTTGCTCTAGGTGCTACATTACCACTGTGCCCCCGTGACCATTTTCATCATCAAGCAGTGGCTCTTCTTGGTGCATGATAGGTGCTTATGGCTGGAGGAGCCCATCCCCATCACAGACCATCTGATTCACCAGATTACATGGCTACCTTGCTCATGGGAGCATCCAGCAAACATTTCAGAGGGAAAAGGTGGCAACTTGGTCCTCACAGAGGTGATGAAGAAGAAGTTCAAATTGGAGAAGAAGAAGCGAGGGTATGCCATATCCAACGTCAAAAACCCTGCAATCAAGGTCATGATAGAAATATTGGCAAGGAAGGTGATGTAGAAGTGTTACGTGGATGAGGTTCCCGCGCAAGTGGTTGCACTAGCAGCGCAATGCGCAGAAGGGGTCCAGTTCCACTAGGTGAACTATCTATACGACGATTTCCTCACGAACTGTCATGAGGCACAAGAGCAGGGAAAAACATTTCATTATGCGTAGCTCCTATTGTTGAGAGTACTGGTGGCATGGGAGCTTCTTGAAGATAGCCAAATCCCTTCAGTCACGTTGAACATTCCAAAGGAAGAAAAGTATGCTTCCCTATGGGCAACCAAGGACATAGAGCAGATCAGAGAAAGAAATATATTTTGGATACTAATGGAGATGAATATCTAGATGGGGATCAATCGCAAGCTGCAGTTGTCTCCCACAGTATACAACAGTTTGCAGACCTTTGTAGAATTCAAAGAAAATTTCCACCATGTCTCATCAAGGCATGGAAGGACACTACGAAGACATGGCATGATTTACCGTACCTAGTGACCGATGATGTGATATTCACAGTCCTTGAGTCTTGGCCACTGGAGTGGTGCTCTCCATCTGATTCCACAGTGGAAATAGATATGTTCGTCACACAGTGCAAGAAGGAAGAGACAAAGCTTAGAATGGCATAGTTGGTAGAGAAGCGCTGGAAATAGGGAGCAACGGCTACGACCCAGGCAGCGTGCGACACTGTGAAGTTGGCAGAGCTGCAAAAAACAACGGATGAAGAGCGTGAAGGATAGGAGTCACCTTCACCCGAACTAGAGACAGATAGAGAACAGGGTGGCGCAGCCCCATAGGAAATATCCACCCAACTCAAGCGTCCACGACCACAAGAGCAGAAAGTGTCGCAAAATAAAACAAAGGAATCAAAGATATCTTTCAACCCAATCACCCTCACTAAGGGGGATTTGCATGATATCAGTGAAACGGTGAGGGATGTCACCACAGAGGCCCTCCAGTAGTTTGAGGAACAACAACAGTTGGTATTGGGGGCTCTTAGGATAGAGTTGCAGGAGTTACAGGTT
The DNA here is from genome assembly GCA_031772625.1 of Pinus tabuliformis. Taxonomy (NCBI): domain Eukaryota; kingdom Viridiplantae; phylum Streptophyta; class Pinopsida; order Pinales; family Pinaceae; genus Pinus; species Pinus tabuliformis. The sequence continues at coordinate 52,564,368 of CM062806.1, read as the reverse complement.
CGCACTCCACAGGCTGGTGTAGTGTCCACTAGCCTCGTAGTTGGCACTTCAGTTGCTGAATAAATGTTTGCACACATGGGTGACCAACACAATAGTGCTACTAGATGGGCACTTACTACAGAGAAGGAGGCCGACATACCCATGGTGAGCAGTTTGAAAGGGGTAGGGTTGAAAATGGTTACACTCCCTCAGGAGACACTTTACCTCTTACAGGATGGAGTCACAGCAGAACTTCAAGCCAGGGAGAGTCACGCTATAGAGTTAATGAGTGAGCAATGCATCAACATTGAACAATTGATCCTGCAGCACAACGAGGAAGTGGAGCAAAACAAACATATAAGGCAGGTTGTGGAGGAAGCCTGCCAGATGGTCCCGGAGTTGGCCATTCAAGTAGAGGAACCAATGAAGGTGCACATCTGTAAGTTATCCATAGGGGTGCATGACGCAAGAGCAGAAATGGTCAGGGTTTAGCTAGAGTTGAACTTGTAGGTTGTAGAACTCCAGTTGAAGGCTCATCCTTCAACTCCGTTGGATGTTAAGGAACAATGTACCACCAAGGTTATGACAACGATCACGGCGGTTGAAAGTGTAGTGAAAAACTGCATACAGCCCTTTGAATAGTCATTCGAGGTCCTAACCACTCTATAAGAGGACCTAAATGTAGAGAGGTTAGAGACAAAGCCGCGTGAGCTACAATAGAGATATGACAAGGTAAAAGAGACCGCGCAGATGATTTCCCTTACATAAAGGCTTTCATGGATGCAGCAGGTGAAGGCGCTCAAGGAGCAGGGGATGCCACTCGGCATAAAGAAGCAGTCTTAAAAGTGCGCTTACAGTCGTGGATCGACGAGGCTTATACAATTACAACCTCAATTGAAGCAAAGATCATGCAACTGTAAGAAACTCAACAGAGGATTCAGGGTAGTAGTTCAACAACAGCAGTCACCAAATAGCAAGTGGAAGAAGTCCAGTAGGTGGTTGCTCAGTGCGCTGCCGAAGTTACAGGGATTCAAACAGAGCTAGGAGGTATTCACGCTAAGATCTCCACACCTACAGAGTGACTCGAGGGTGAGTCACGATGTTTGTGTTTTGGGCCTGTTGGGCACGGGATCCCCTAAGTGCAGTTTTGGGGCTAAGACCCCAGATTTTGGTCCAATTTTGTAATTCCAATGTAAAGACTCTACATTTTATGGGCGTGGAGCATGTAGTTGTTAAAGAGTCATAGGGTTGTTCACTATTTTTTTGATAATGTAATGTCAGTTGTAGAAGACCTACCCATGGTCCGCGGACCATGGGATTGTTTAAATAGGGTGAAGCTCTAAGTAGTCAAAGGTATCTAAGGAAGAATCAATGAAGATATTATGTGTGTTAGATAGGTCTGAAGCATAAGTCTAAGTTTTGGGTCGTAACGAAGGTAGAGGCTCTGTAGCTGAGTGCGCAGAGGCCTAGAAGTACGCAGCTGACTGCGTGTACCCTTGCAGCTGAGTGCACAGGGCAAGTTGAGTCTGTAACTATCAGGGATCATTAATAAACATAATTTTTCTATCATTCTGCATATTTATTTCCTATTTATGAATATATTATATTGGGTATGAATTTCACTACTAATGCTTATATGATGCGCAAATGTGTATAAATATATTGGTTAAGTGAATGCAAATAAGAACATGTTTTTACACGAAGCTAACTAAGATCTGCTAATAATATAAGTAAGGTGCTTAGCGTAGTTAGGGAAATATCCTAGTTTTTTGCCCTAACAGCATGAAAGGACTTTAGCCCCTGGTTAGGGTTGCGCAGAAGTAGATTCTAACACTTCGTGAAGGTATAGAAGGGTGGAGCAAAGAGTGAAGCAACCTGAATGAAGGTAGGTATAGTTGGAATAAACTGACATCACAACCATCTCAAGGGTGCAAAAACTTGGTTCCAGCATCCCCCCATACTGCTTCATGTGAGACTTCAGTCCGTGCTCCATGGGTTGATGCCGAGAGGGCCAATAGTGTAGGGATTTGTTTGGCTAACTAATGTTGAACCTGGGTCAAGCCCACTCAAGCCAACACGTATCACTGGAATCCAACTAAGAAAGGGATCGAGGACTGGTTGAATAGAAAGATCCACAAATTCGTGGCACAAGAGAACAGGAATATGCGGCTAACAAAGGAACAATAGTTGGATAGGTACCTGTATATAGAAATTCATGAGATATTTTTCTACTCTTTTCTGGTTGAGCTTTACGAGTGGATCATGAAGCTAGCGGAAAGCCAAGGAAGGTGGAGACTTGATGGTCCTATTGTTTGGACCCTGGAGTTAGTATAGAGATTGGAAGCCTGTGAGGATAAGATTTCCCATGATGTCTATCTTTGGCTCGATCACATCATAGGAGGATTTGTGACTGAAATCATGGTTGATAGCTCAGTCAGTTACAGCGAGGAAGAACAACGTTTTTTCAAAGGTTCGCGAGGTAAGTACTTGAAATATTTGAATACTTGGATTAAGATGTTATTGTGCGAAAAATAGGTTATGCAAATACCTTGATGTTTTGGGCTACGTGAAGCGAAATGAATTATAGGAAAGAAGGGTTCTAAATATAGTCCATTAATTTCACCTCCATTGGGTGACGAAGAGGGAGTAGCACAAGCGTCTCCATGAAAATCAAGTTAGTTAATAAGACAGGGATTCCCAACACTTCCACCTCCACCCACACCACCTCCAACTTCACCACCATCACTTGAAACTTCACCCATACCACCACCACCCCCACCGCAGTTCAACATGGAAAATTTAGTGAAGTTGCCTTTGTTTAAAGGCTTAGGAAATGAGGACCCGAACCAACTCTGGTTCGTCATAAAATCTGTATGGGAAGCTCAGGGCGTTATGGATGATAACACGAAGAAGGAAACATTGGTGTGTACTGTTGAGTCTTGAAAATGTCATTCATTTGCATTATACTTTCACTATTATGTCCATTATATCACCTCCATTTCACCTCCATTTCACTACTATGTCACCACATTCATCCCACTTTCATTATTATTGGGCCACCTTTATGTTTTTCCAATATTTATTATTTCTAAGCCTTTTAAGTGAATTTGTGGTTAAACATTAGAAAATAATGTGCATATGCTTATACCTAACAAATGGGTTGAGATTGTTGACATGTGTAGGTTGAAAGGAGGCTTCTAGAAGACCCTTATGTGGCACTCTAAGGCCAAATTCGAATTTGGTTGGAAAGAATCGTGGGATCATGAGGATATGTGTCACATCTCCTAATTGTATTGTAACTCTAAAAAGACATGTGTCTTATCAGTTCCTATTTTGATTAGGACTCTAGAGGTAGAGGGAGAGATTCATGGACTATCATTAATGAGATGGCTCTCATCTTTTTGTATAAATAGGAGATCTCTCTCCTTCATTTGCTAGTCTTTTCTTTAGTCTTTTCTTAGTCCTTTTAGTTTGTTAGTCCCATGGCTTTTGAAAGCTTTGGAGAGCTTTGTTGTACTTTGCACTTTTGAAGAAATTGAATAAAGCTTTGATGTTCTCAACATGGAAGGAGATGTGAAGTAGATGTCATGGAGCATATTAGGATGTAAGTAGATTAGATTTCATTTTGTAAATATTGCTTTGTAAAATGTAAGGTAGATTAGATTTTCATTCATGCAATTTTAATTTATGCATTTTATTTTCTCCCAGGATTGTGTGTCTTTGTTGTATTTGCTTTATCTCTAATGGTATTTTCAGTTGTCATATTCATAAGTTGCTGCCTTTATTTTATTTTTCTAGCTTGATTTCTAGTTTAGTTTCTCAAAGTTGTCTGCTAACATATTGATGGTCTCTTTATCACAAATTGTTCATCTTTTAGAGATCAGAATACTAATAAATTACAGCTGGCTTTGAGTACTTTTTAGACTAATCTTTAACTACTTCCTAATCGTGTTTTACACAGTACTATGTGTTGGAAGCAGAGAGTTAGGAAGAGCTGAACATTATAACTAGTCTTTAAAGTAGATTTTTCTCATTTTTGATCACTTTTTAAACTCATCTTTAGCTACTTCCTAATCGTGTTTACACAGTAATATGTGTTGGAAGCATGGAGTTAGGAAGAGATAAACATTATCATTGGTTTTTAAAGTGATTTTCTTACCTTTTTTTGCAGCAGCATGAGTAGTGACTAGTGCCATTAGAAAAAGGTTTTTATGTTTTGCTTTCAGTTTCATTTCAAGTTATTTCTTTCAAGCTCTTTCTTTGCAAGTTTAATGTACAGTTTGAATCACTGCATGCTTTCAAGTTGATTGTAGATTAGTGATGCACATAGCCTTCTAATGAACTAATGACGTGATAGAATCATCTTGTCCTTTTGCTGCAGCAAGGATACTTGGTCTCATAGTCATTTTCTCATTATTTGATTATTGCATGTTAGAACAAAACCCCAAAAACAACATAAACTATAAAACAACGAAGTAAGAGAAAGGTTAACTAAGCACATATAGTGCACCACACTTCATCAGCTTACGATACCCGGATTGATAATTTATGTAGAGCAATTTAAGACATTAAATTGACTAGACATTTTGGCGCCGTTGCCGGGGAAGTGTAATTAGGAGACCTTATTTCTTACATCTAAAAAAAAAATTAATAATCCTTGAGTATGCTCTCCTCTTGCACTTTGTGTGATCTGGAGGATCAGAAAAAGGATTGTTAAGTAAAAAAAGACAAAATAATAATTCTTGAGTATGCTCTCCTCCTGCACTCTGTGTGATCTGGAGGATCAGAAAAAGAATTGTTAAAAAAAAAAAAAAAAAAAAAAAAAAATAGGAGACAAAATAAACTTCAAACATTTCAATTGATTCAATAAAAAAAAAAAAATTGAAAAAAAAAATGGAAAAAATGAAACTCAACTGCTTTGATAGGTTCAAATTGTCCAAAATTGTCTGGTTATGCTTTGTAGTGGTCTTCAAAACACTGTATCCTGTTGAAATAAGGTTTTGCAACTTAGCTGCAGAAACTGCCCTGATTCCGCAGCTATTTGACAATTCCGCAGCTAGCTGACAATTCCGCAGCTGTTTCAAGGTTTAGCAGGTTACAGGCATCTAATGAAAAAACCGACCACATGGGCATCTCCAGAATTGTCCCGACATGGATCCTATCCTAGTCACCCATTTCAGATCGTTGAAAAATCAGCCTAGGACCTCAGTCAAAGTCTTGTTTTTAGCATGTTTTTCTTGAAGTATTTGCTGCCTGAAATTGAAAATCATTAATCCTTTTTTATAAAATTTTACAATTTCAGAGAAGAAAAAAAAGAGAGAAAAACAATCTATGGCTATCTCCATTCCTAGTTTTCGCTGTGGTCTTTATTGATGATATCATTGCCCCTGTGCTTCATCCATGTTATCGTATCTCTGTCTTATACTTGACAATACAACACAAAGAAATGCTTCACGGCCAAGTGATCCTCCCAATCATTGGTGAGACTCTTATAAAATAACTCCCCTATATGGTTATATTAAACGAATGAGGGAAGAGGCTGCCAATCATTCAGATAATGCTAATAGGGGAAAGAAATACAAAACATCGGTCTCTCTTAATGGACACTTATTTGATCAATTTCTCATCAATGAGGCATTGGATATTATTGGGGCCGCTGGTGGTTCATTTCACCTGGCTAGATGTGAACTGGGTCAGACATCTGATGCCATGTCATATGCAGAAATTGAAATCAGCGCTAATGGCAAGGATCTCCTGGCTCATATTGTGGACTTGCTGGCTGTTGTAGCTAACTCTGATAATGAGCGTGGAAATTGGGGCATGAAAAAGGAAATAAAGGAGTCTTCTGTAAGAAATAGAGTGTCGAAGGATAATTCATTGTGAATAAAAGAGAATTCTAATAAGAAATTTGCAGTTCTTATTCTTGGTGCTGGTCATGTATCCAAACCTGCTATTGAATTCTTAACTTTGAATGGATGCAATTTTTCTGAGTCTCAGTCCACAAATAAATGAGGTAGCTAATGAGTTCGGAATGCTTCTTGATCAGATCCTTCAGCTGCCTCTCCTCCAAAGTATTCCATGTAAAAAAAATTCAAAATCAATTTCACAGCCGAATGCAGAACTGTTAACTCAGAAAAACGTAAACACAGGAAAAAACGTCAAACTTTACACGCTCGAGTTGCCCAAATGGTAGCGAATTTCAAAAAACTAAAACATGGGTTTTTTTGCCAGGTGGGTTAATTAGATAACCTAGAAACCATTTGGGGAAATTCGTGGCGGTCTGGGAGAAATATTTGGTTCTTTGGAGCCTCTTTTTTGCCGCCGCGTGAAGAAATTGAGTTAATTAACTGGTTGTTTGAATGCTGATTTAATTCCGTGTGCCTGAAGAAGAGAAATCTAATTAGGAATCAATTATGTGCTGGACTCTTTGCCACCACGTCCTCTGTCCATATGCCACCCGTTGCAATTCATTAAAGCCAGCAGTTTCAATCCCAGATGGCGCTCCGGCGTGAACCAAGTGACCAGTTCCATTACGGCTCTTCTCCACCACATAAGCCGTTACTTCCTCACTTCACCGTTTTTATTCTTGTTTCCATACACCACTCTGTTTTGTTTTCCTCGACTCTCCGTTCAAAGCCCGATCACAAGTTCCGCACCTTACAGTTCATTGCATCACGGCTACTCTGTCCTCTGTTTTCACGGAAAGATGAGGGTGATAAGGTAATTGTGTTTGAGAGGGCAAACCTGTTCTTTGTTTTCAACTTCCACTGGCATAAAAGTTTTACGCATTACAGAGCTGGCTGTCTGAAGCCTGGAAAGTACAAGGTGGTACTGGATTCTGATGAAAGAAAATTTGGCGGTTTTGCCAGAATAGATCACAATGCAAGGTTTCACACTACTGAGGGATGGTATGATGACCGACCCCACTCCTTTCTTGTGTATACACCTTACAGAACTTTAGTTGTCTATAGTCTTACAGATGATTAAATGAGAATAAAAATAAGATGTTTTCCTTGTATCCAAATTTTACCAGAAGGGAATACATGATTGCAACATGTTTGTATGACTGAAGAAAGCAGTATTTCTAAAACAGATATCGGAGGACATGGCTTCTCCCATTATCTTGTTTTTCCATATAGATATCACTTGGGCATACCATCTTTAGTTCTGTAGTCTCCAGCAATACATAATTGTATAAATTCCCATCATTTGCAATTGTGTTCTTGCTTTTACTGCAATGAGTTTTGAAGCAGAAGAAACATTACATTTTACAATCTTCACGTGTATGGACTTTGAGTCAAGCATAACATCCTTCAAGTTCACCACTTCTGCAATAAAAAAGGGTGGTTCCTTTGCTATTTCCATGGAAAAGGCTATATGGAAGATCAGCTTGTTTACACCTTAACTTTCTTTTGGCAGAGTTCCTACTTGCAGACAATGAATTTTTTTTTCAAAATTGATGATAAACTGTTTTAGCCACTTTCCGCAGCCAATACAGCATTTCCACAGCCGATACAGCGTTTCCGCAGCTAGCTGACAATTCCGCAGCTGTTTTGTTAAACTCTAGGTTGCAGGTGTCATCAGGAAAAACAAGTCACATGGGTAGCTAGGGAAATGTCAGTACATGGATGGTGTCCTATTCATTCGGTCAAATTTGATGAAAAAGACCCCGGTCAAAGGGAAGTCAAATTGTGTGTTATCACAAAATCGCCACATTGAGTCGCCACACTGAGTCGCTGCATGTCAAGAAAAAATAATAATTTTGAATCAATGAAATGAACAAGTTATTTTCTCACTTTTCTGAAGGTGTTGATTAATTTTGGACTGATAATGAAAGATGAATGGCTAACTTTGTATCCAAGATTTTTAGCTACAGAACTGTGCACATTCCGCAGCTAAAGTCCAATTCCGCAGCTATTCTCTGATTCCGTAGCCAGAAAAACCTCATTGTTCATATCAGCTTATCTTTCTCATACAAAATCAGATTTTGATGATTTAAGTACCATTGGAAAGATCTCAACAAGATCTACACAATGAGAAATATATCATTAGAGTTTGAAATGGCAAATAATGAAATAAATTGCTGAAAAGAAGCAACATCAACTTGAGGCACTAATTCCAAAGCAGGTATAAATTCTTTTGATTTTTCCTTTGAGAACTTGTTTCATTAATACAAATTCTTTGTTTTGTGTGTAAATATCATAACTAGAGAGATTGATCACCTCTCTCCTTTGATAATCTTACATTCCATTGCAGAAGAAGTATTAGTTTTTTTTGCAGGTTTCAGGAGGAAGGACAAATGACTACAAGAGAATGGTGTCTCTCTAAGAAACCAATTTGTTTCATAAGAGGATGATCAGCAACAAAGAGGAAATATGCTGATGCAAAATCAGATCCAAACACTTGAAAAAATTTCAGATACTATTGTCTCCATCATATCCATCCATCACATCCATACCTCATAATAAACCAATCATCCCATTTTCCTCCATATTTTCCACTTACATTCACATACACTTTCCATCTCTTTTTGTCCCTTCATAACCCACAAATAAAAGCAAGAGGCTCATTCACATGCTTATTGCCATTGCCATTTCTATTCTCCATTACCATTTTCCATTTTCATTTTCCATTCCTTGTCATTTTCATTCCGCAAATAAGCCCTGCTTCAATGCAAATTATTGAGTCCATAGTCCTTTGAGTCTAAGTTCTTTGTAAAAACACCTTGAGGCTTGCATGCCTTAATGGCAAGTCCTCATGCTGACAAACAATGGGAATACATTAATGTCCCTTGTTCGTTAGATCTTCTAGGTGACTCGACATCAGCAAATTCATTCGTACCTAGCAAGATGTGTTTGGGCATCTTGACTCTCATTGTCATCAATGGTGAGAGTTCTCGTGTTGACTAGTGGCATCCATTAATGGCCACTAAGCCAACAATTTCCTACTATGTTTGACATCAGAACATCTTTTCACATAGTAGGAATTATGCCAATGAGTTTTGAAGACATGAAGACTATTATTTTCAGCATTTTGGAGCAGATTCAGCAAGTTGTAGTAGAAGCAATAAAAAGCCATCTTATCTCTCTATCCATGACTCCTCTTGTTCAGCCACTAAAGAAGAATATGATCAGAAGTTTTCAGCCACCACACATACAACTCATCCATTCCAAAGGGTAAGTGAAGGTACGGAATTTTCTAACTTTTAACCATAGAATTCCATAAAAAGCTAGAATGATAATTGTTGGAAAAACATTTCTCTTCCTCATTTCATAAAATTGCCAATACCATCAGTTGGGGGGGGAATACATTCATATTCATATCTTGCCATGTCCATATCATATTCAAGAGCTCACATACTTCCAACATATATTAAATATTACATTGCTATTATGAGCATACAATGGCTTTTGAAAAAGTGCTTAAAGGATAAATTGGATACAAACAAAATCATGGTTGTCACACAAGAACCAACCATCATGCAATCCAATAAAGATATACTTTGCAACAATAATCAAAATATCATTATGCAAAGTTCAAAGATCAAAATAGAAGGCAACAATAAAAAAAAAAAAAAAAAAATGGTTGTAACACAAGAACCAACCATGTTGCAATTCAAGTGAAACACTTTGCAGAAATATGAAGTTATCAAATGATATCATGCAAAGTTAAGCCAAAGCTCAAGGATCAAAGAGTTAATGTATATTGCATGAGGACATGCAATAGCTTCAGTTGGGGGGTATGTTGAGTCTTGAAAATGTCATTCATTTGCATTATACTTTCACTATTATGTCCATTATATCACCTCCATTTCACCTCCATTTCACTACTATGTCACCACATTCATCCCACTTTCATTATTATTGGGCCACCTTTATGTTTTTCCAATATTTATTATTTCTAAGTCTTTTAAGTGAATTTTTGGTTAAACATTAGAAAATAATGTGCATATGCTTATACCTAACAAATGGGTTGAGATTGTTGACATGTGTAGGTTGAAAGGAGGCTTCTAGAAGACCCTTATGTGGCACTCTAAGGCCAAATTCGAATTTGGTTGGAAAGAATCATGGGATCATGAGGATATGTGTCACATCTCCTAATTGTATTGTAACTCTAAAAAGACATGTGTCTTATCAGTTCCTATTTTGATTAGGACTCTAGAGGTAGAGGGAGAGATTCATGGACTATCATTAATGAGATGGCTCTCATCTTTTTGTATAAATAGGAGATCTCTCTCCTTCATTTGCTAGTCTTTTATTTAGTCTTTTCTTAGTCCTTTTAGTTTGTTAGTCCCATGGCTTTTGAAAGCTTTGGAGAGCTTTGTTGTACTTTGCACTTTTGAAGAAATTGAATAAAGCTTTGATGTTCTCAACATGGAAGGAGATGTGAAGTAGATGTCATGGAGCATATTAGGATGTAAGTAGATTAGATTTCATTTTGTAAATATTGCTTTGTAAAATGTAAGGTAGATTAGATTTTCATTCATGCAATTTTAATTTATGCATTTTATTTTCTCCCGGGATTGTGTGTCTTTATTGTATTTGTTTTATCTCTAATGGTATTTTCAGTTGTCATATTCATAAGTTGCTGCCTTTATTTTATTTTTCTAGCTTGATTTCTAGTTTAGTTTCTCAAAGTTGTCTGCTAACATATTGATGGTCTCTTTATCACAAATTGTTCATCTTTTAGAGATCAGAATACTAATAAATTACAGCTGGCTTTGAGTACTTTTTAGACTAATCTTTAACTACTTCCTAATCGTGTTTTACACAGTACTATGTGTTGGAAGCAGAGAGTTAGGAAGAGCTGAACATTATAACTAGTCTTTAAAGTAGATTTTTCTCATTTTTGATCACTTTTTAAACTCATCTTTAGCTACTTCCTAATCGTGTTTTACACAGTACTATGTGTTGGAAGCAGGGAGTTAGGAAGAGATAAACATTATCATTGGTTTTTAAAGTGATTTTCTTACCTTTTTTTGCAGCAGCATGAGTAGTGACTAGTGCCATTAGAAAGTGGTTTTTATGTTTTGCTTTCAGTTTCATTTCAAGTTATTTCTTTCAAGCTCTTTCTTTGCAAGTTTAATGTACAGTTTGAATTACTGCATGCTTTCAAGTTGATTGTAGATTAGTGATGCACATAGCCTTCTAATGAACTAATGACGTGATAGAATCATCTTGTCCTTTTGCTGCAGCAAAGATACTTGGTCTCATAGTCATTTTCTCATTATTTGATTATTGCATGTTAGAACAAAACCCCAAAAACAACATAAACTATAAAACAACGAAGTAAGAGAAAGGTTAACTAAGCACATATAGTGCACCACACTTCATCAGCTTGCGATACCCGGATTGATAATTTATGTAGAGCAATTTAAGACATTAAATTGACTAGACATGTACCCTGCAGGACTTTGTACTAACTTGGTACATCAAGTACTCTAATGATAACCCAAATGCGGGAGTCGCAAACATCCAGACCGCACTGAATAAATAATTTATTAGGATTAAATCTAAGGCACAGTCGATTGTGGGATTTAAGGAAAGCGCGATGAAGCCAGGAAAGGCACCTTGGGAATTGGATCAGAGGTTGAAGTGTCAAATTCGTGAAGCCAATATGAACTTAACAGATGGATAGCACTGTGAGTGGTTTGTGGCTTCGCTTCAGCCATGCCTAAGGGTTGCAATGTCACAACAAAAAATTTCAATTCAAGCAGAGGCCTTGGAGACTGCAATGAGACTACATGAAACATCAATGCAAAATCTGAATCTAGGGGTTCAATAGATCCATGCGGAGTTGAAACATATTTACCTTGAAACCAAAGTCTGAAGAAGGAAAGAGCATTTCATCTTGAGGCGCGCAAAGAGATATGGTGCCTAAAATGTAAAAGTTAGGGGCACAACAAAGACCGTTGCCCCGTCTTTGTGAACTATATTGCGAGAGGAGGACCAATGTCGTTAAGACCAGAAGCCCAAGTAGGACCAAGCGCGGGGCCTATGTTATGGTGCAATATATGTCAAGTAGCAGAAAAACATGTGACGGATAACTGTCATTTACTGCAAACGTTTGTACAAACCCCACAACAATTGTTCTGCAACTTCTACAAGCCGGTAGGGCATGATGACCGGAACTGTAGAAGCTATGAATTGATGATGGATAGGACAGTTGCCTATAGGTTTCAAGCAGAAACCTGGCTCCCTGACTAGAAGAATGGGATGGAGCAAATAGGCTTTTAGGGGCGCGAACAAGGCCAAGGTAGAGGAGGACCTGGAAAAGGTCAGGGACAGTTGATATGCTACAACTGTGGAGGACCAAGACACTATGCCCATGATTGCACTAACCCAATGCATCCGTCGTGCAAATATTGCACTCTGTTTGATCACGAAACGGAGGAATTTCCTATACTGATAGCAGAGATACATGAAAAAGGGGCGCTACCATCTCAACCAACTCAGAACCTGCAGATGGTGAGGTATGAGCCTCGCGAAGAGGATCTAAATGTGAATATAGTGCTCTGAAATGGAACTACAACAGGGGATGATAAGGGGAAACAACCCAAATATAGTGCATGGGTTCATAAAGCTCTAGTGAAGGAGGCTGAGTCTGATTTAGAGCATGCATGTGAAACATTCATGGAAGCAAAGAAGAGCTTCGCTGAGGCCTCCACCTCAGGAAGAAAGGATAAGTCTAATCAAGGATTGGACCCTCTATGCTTACGTCCTTTCTAGAGACCTGATAGCAAGGTTGTGAAGGGATTACAAGATATTATAACTAGATGCACCAAAAACACCCAGGGTGAACCACACGTGGTACAGAAGATTGATAAGCATAAAGCAAGGACAAGACAAGAGATGAGACTAACCTCACAGATAGGAGAATATGAAATGGATCAGGTTATTTTGGATCTTGGGTTAGACGCGAATGTTCTACCAAAGCAGACATGGGAGCAAATGGGAAGACCCGCATCGCAGTGGTCTCTGGTTCAGTTAAGGATGGCGAACTAGTAGAAGATCATCCCCATGGGACAACTGCAAGGAGTAACTGTAGACATTGAAGGTGCGAGCACATTAGATGACTTTGAAGTAATATAAATTGTGGATGACAACAACCCCTACCCTGCACTCCTTAGCATTGGTTGTGCTACTAACATGAATGGGGTGATCAACCTAAAGAAGCGAAAGATGATATTTGAAAAGAAATCGCTTCGTGTAATAATACCCCAATATCCTGCTGAAGGATCACGCTATACTGAACCAGTCTATGACTATGAGAGCGATGATGATCTGGATTGCATATATAAGATAACAACACGAGACCAAGATTGGGTGAATCTGACAGCCGATGGACGAATTACATGGGATCCTGAAAGTTCCTTCACCTTAAACTCTGATGAAGAATTAGAGCATTGGCAGAATTGGCTACATGAAGTAACTGCGCTAAGTTGTAACATCATGACCCTCTTTCTGCGTTGTGTGTCATTGAAGGTAAGGAGTGTGCCCACTTATGATGTCCTGAATGACGTATATGTGTTCTTGGATGCATTTGAGAGGGAGGTACCAGAAAAGTAGCACTTCCAGGCTTTGGACTGGGCGCAACGCACTATGCCTGCAAGGTGGTGGGGTACACACAAAGGTAGCTTTGATGATTGGCATGAGTGTAGGAAGATGATGGGAAGACACTTTTGGAAGCCAAAGGTAAGAATGAAATACAAATATGATGGGATGAATGATCTGTGCACACACTTGGCCAAATGGGCTCAGGCTTATGGAACGAAGCCCAACTTGGAATGGGTGCACTTGTTCTGTCATACCTTGGATGTCATCCGAATGAACTGGTACTTGGAAACATAGCTCTACCATGATATAGGTGAATGGGATGTTCTGTGTGTAGGATTGATAATGACATTTAGCTTTGGAGACAGGTTTGACTATATTGATGAAGCGCTATAAGAAGTGAAAGAAATAATCTTTAGAATACCGCAAGATCCTTTGGACCTAATTCATCCCGATTGGACTACTTAGTTGAGCCACATGCTGGAACGTTATAACGTAACTGCTGAAGAAAAAGATGAGGATCCATGAAAGGTCAAAATGCTGGAAACAGAGGGACACCGCGAGGTTGAGGGACAACATATTGCAAATCCTGCTATAATCGCGCCACTAAAAACAAAACAAGTAAATATTGGTATGGAGGTTGAGCCTAAATTCATGAATATTGGAGATTACTAGGATGATGTGATGGTGGATAAGATTGCTAAATTTCTCTGTGAATACTAGGATTTGTTCCCTACCAAGTTTACAGAGTTAAAGGGGATAATAGGAGACCTAGGAGTTATGAAGATCATGTTGAAACCCGACACAAAGCCGGTTAAGAAAAGAACTTACCATCTCAATCTGAAGTATAAGGAGAAGGTCCACTTAGAGCTAGATAAGATTCTCGTGGCAGGCATCATTGAGCCTATTGGAGAATCTGATTAGGTAAGCCCAATGGTGGTACAAGAAAAGAAGCAGAAGGATGAAATAAGGATATGCGTAGATCTCAAGAAGTTGAATGATGCTTGCATACATGATCCTTTCCTGACTCCATTCACTGATGAGGTGTTATACAATGTAGGTGGCTAGGAAACATACTTCTTCATTGATGGGTTCTCTGGCTACCATCAGATAAAAATCGCACTAGAGGATAGAAGCAAGACAACCTTCACAACTGAGTGGGGATGTTTTTAATACACTGTAATGCCCTTCGGATTGAAGAATGCACCTATGATTTTTTTGTGCATAGTCAATGCTGCGTTCAAGGAATTTATTTATAAGTGTCTGGAAGTATACTTTGACGATTAGATTGTGTCTGCGCTGGTGAAATGCCATGTGGCGAGTTTGCGCCTAATGCTAGATACTTGTCGAAGGTACCAGATCGTGCTCAATTTGAAGAAATTCATGTTTTGTGTTCCTTTTGGGACCGTCCTAGGTCACGTGGTTTGTAGGCAGGGATTGATGGTAGATCCCTTGAAGATCATAGTGATACTTAACTTGGAGGCGTTGAGGAGTGGAAATAGCTCCATGCAACCTTAGGGCATACAGGGTACTACAGGAAGTTTATCAAGGGCTATGCCCAAATCACCGTGCCTATGGGGAAGTTATTGAAAGAGGATGTCACGTTCTGTTGGAATGAGGACTATAAGAAAAGATTGGATGTATTGAAGGAAAAGATGGTCACCATGCCGATTTTACTCTTCCCAGATTGGAAGAATGAGTTTCATGTACTTGTCGATGCATCATGTATAGCATTGGGAGTAGTGCTGACACAGGCCGGAAGAGGAGAATTGGACCATCCTATAACATTCACAAGGAAAAGTTTATCCAAGGTGGGGAAGAACTATTCCACTACTGAGTGTGAAGGGTTAGCCATGGTATATGTGATTCAGAAGTTTAGACACTATTTTCTAGGTGGACATTTTAAAATGTATACGGATCATTGCACATTGAAATAAATGGTCAATAAGCCCGTGTTTGGGGGCAGAATCTGTAGGTGGTTGTTATTTTTCCAGGAGTATGATTTTGAAGTTATTGTAAAGCCTGGATGATTGAACATAGGACCAGACCATCTATCACGCATCGAGACACTGGAAGAACCCACTAATTTGGAGGAGGGATTTCCTAATGCGTAGCTCTTTGCAGTGCATGACGTGGATGGTCATTTTGAAGACATTGTACACTTCCTAATGACAGGCACTGCTCCAGAAGGATACACCATCCAATAGAAGAAGGAGCTAGTACTGCGCGCGGTAAACTTTTCTGTCATTGCCAGACATATGTAAAAAATGTGGTTTGATGAAGTATTATGATGATATGTACCATGCTTTGAAAGGAGCAGTATCCTCGTGGACTCTCATGGGGGTGTCACAACAAGTCATTACGCAGCCAAGGCAACTGCGCAGAAGATTCTTTGCACAACGTTGTGGTGGCAAACCCTCCATCAAGATTCAAAATCGTATTGCAAGGCATGCGATGTGTGTTAGAGGACAATACAGATGATGTTACAACCATTCAAAAAATGGACAATAGATTTTGTGGGACCCATTCAACCTCAAGGAAAGAAGACGGGTGCGCGATACATTATCACCACGACTGAGTATTTGACTCGATGGGCGGAAGCACATCTTGTGAAGGATTTCACAGGCACGATAACTTGGAAGGTCCTCTTTGAGTATGTACTCACATGATTTTGATGTCCGAATATTTTGATGAGTGATCACGGTACACACTTTCTGAACGGGATGATCAACGCGATGACAGAGGAATTTCAATTATATCACCAGAAAATCACACCTTATCACCCACAGGCTAATGGGACAGTGGAAGTATCCAATAAAGTACTGGAGAATGCATTGACCAAGGTCTACAATTCTCAGAGAAATGATTGGGACCTATGAATACCCGTCGTACTATGGGCCTATTGGACGATGTGCAAGAAGTTGATTGGATAGACACCCTTTAGGCTTGTATATGGTGTTGAAGTAGTGATTCCCATGGAATACATTATGCCTAGTCTGCGCATAATGGTACTAACAATTATCACAGATTCCAGAGCCCTAAAAGAGAGGCTCACACAGCTAGATGAGCTTGAGGAATAAAGATTTCTAGCCAGATTCCACCAACAGGTCTAGAAGAAACGCAAAAAATCATGACATGATCAGCACATTAAGTTGTGAACCTTTAGGGTAAATGATCTGGTTTTTTTATATGACAAATAAATTTGATAAGTTTCGACGGAAGTTTATAATGCACTGGTTAGGGCCCAGGAAATTACCGACGGTTCAATAGTTCAGTTGGTCAAATTGAATGGAGATCCCTTCCCAGGAAAGGTGAATGGTAGTTGGTTGAAGCCATACACCAGTGTCCTGGCCATGTGACTATATGAGGGTAGAAAAGTCTTAGCGCTCCAGGCAGCTGAAAGGAGGTGCGGGACTATAAACTACACTGCTAGAGATGGGGAGTTTCACGATTGGAAGATGGTGTGAAGCAAGGAAGTGTCACATGGTTCGTGACAATGTGAAGGGAGCTACACTACCCAAGGAGAAACCAAGCAGGTCTTCCAGAAAGTGACCGTTAAAGTCACTATTCATGAGTTGATGGTAGAAATGTGGCCAAATGGAGTGGGAAACAGACATTTAAGATTAAATTTATGGGTCAGATCCTTGGAAATTTGTCACCAATCCAGCATTAATGAACTGAATGTGGGGGGAATGGTTGGATTTGAATTGAAAATGCCTTATAAATTGCAGGTGGATGCCCAGTGAAAATCACTTGGCATTTTGTGAATTGAGTTGTTGTGCTCTTAGGTGCACATGAACCTTTAATTATTTCAAGATATGATAGTGAGTTTGGCATTAGAACAATTGTTAAAGGATACACAAGAACTAGTGAATAGTGTCATGATGACACATGTAGAAGTTATGGACACCGAAGAAGTGGCAACCGATGCGAATGTGCAAGAAATTGATATGGAGGTCATAGAAGTTTCCCCAAAGGTTGCCAAAGTATTATTGAAAGTCCCCAAATCACCATGGACATCGAGACCGAAGCCGACCCCAACCAAGGAGAGTGTGAAGGATAAAAGGGGAAAGCAGTCTGCACTAGCAACGCACATGTCATCGAGAAGTAACCCACTGAAGGACAAGCCCACCGTGTTGTAAAAATGGCAAAGCCATTAACCTAGAGCCAGAGGAGGAAGAAATTGAAGAAATCCTAAGGGAGGATGAGGACTTGGGGATAGATGTGGAGGAAGTTTAAGCCCAGGGTGTTGACCCTATCACTTGATTGCCTAAGTACATCCTTCCACACAAGGACAAGACCAAGGTACCGAAAGACATTGATGAGAGCAAGGTCCCTATTATAGACATATTTGTGAACTGTAACCCCAATCACATATTTCCATAAACTAAGGGCTTCTAAGCCCTCAAAAGTGTTTTTTCATACCCTAAAGGAACAAGGTCAACTAATTACATCATTTCCCAGAAGTTCTCCCTGAAAAACTACTCAGAACTGGTCAAAACTGGACCATACAGACTGCTCCATGCTGAGGGTGCGATGCATGTCACCTATAACACCCAAAGGGTGCGATGCATATTGAAAATCCCTTCTGTAGGGTACGATGAGTGAGAGAATACAAATGGCAGAGGCAGTTTGCTAGGTGGAAACCCAGAGAATCTTCTATAAATTGCTCATATGACACTTGCCTCTCTGAATTTGCCCAGGGATGAGTAAGAGATCATGAAATATCCAAGTGAAACTAAGAACTATCAGTGAAATGACATTAATCAAAATTCCAGAAGCTGACTCACCCATCTGCAAATATCTATATATGGATCCCTCATCCTAAAGATCTAGAGGCTGGAATTTTGTATTTTGGAAGGAAGTGCTGTTGGTTTCTCTATGAAGCATTGTATTGTTGGGTGATCTAGCTTCTCATGAGGTGAAGAGGGCTTTCATGTTGGGAGGATGGCGCTGGATCAGACAGCTGGGTTGTAATCCTCTCTTCTACTACTTCTATCAATAAATCTATTTGAGTTTTCCTGCATATGTTTATATATTTCTGAATCTTGTATTTGTGTATGCATTTGTATGGTTAATGTATATCTGATCCTACATTGTTTATGGTGATAGATCTCTATGCTTTGATGGTATTATGTTGTTTTGACTCTACAGGTGTTCTTTGAAGTGGGACAAGTGAGAAAGGAGTGGCGAAAGCTCTATCAAAGGAGAGAGGAAACAAGCAAGGAGCCAAGCAAAAGATTGAGGTTGGTACTCTCTGCTTCTCTCTCATCTATCTCTCATAAAGGAAAACACAAGTGACTTTAGCTTGTTTGTTTCTAAGATAGCTACCTGTCTTAGTGGGACTAGCAGCTCTGAGTGGACACTAGTTTTCCCAATAACAAAATGGTGACTCCACTGGGGAGCGAATAGTTTGTTTGTTTGTTACTATTGTTTGCTTTATAAACTATAGATGGAGCTTGAATTTAAGCCAGCTAGCCTTCGAACTTATTTTTCTATGCAACTGCAAAGTAGGTCAATGCTTCTTCAGTCAATCTCTGGGTTGGTTTATGAACTGAACATCTGACTTGCAAACATCCTAAGTGCCTTGGTGGTAGCTCTATAACCTCATTAGATCAACCCATATACTGTATGTTTACTGCCTATCATAATATCAGCCTAAATCCCTGAACTTAGCTGCAAATTGTGAGTGAAAACCAAGCTCAGTCTCATCCCTGGACCATCGCACTGTCTCTCATTGGCAACCTGGATGCATTGCACCTCCTATGTGTTGCAAGTGAGATGCATCCCCGTTTCTCTATCTTACAGGTGCGATGATTACCCCATTACTATTGTAGTTATACCTATTATTAATATTGTTGTGCCCCTGTTGCCCCCATATTGTTATTACTATGCCCCATAGAATCCCTCTATTGTTATTTTTGTGGCTTTATATTATTATTGTTAGGTCGGCTGGATTATATTGTGACTCCTTAGACTCCTATATATAGAAAGGAGGTTTTGTCATTTGAATCATCCAAGAATTGTTCATTTATGTAATGTAAAGGAGGTTTCCCCCTCGAAGATGCTGAATTCTAAGGCGTTGATCTATCTTTTCTATCTTTTCTTGAGCTGGTTTCATAACATTTGGTATCAGAGCTTTGGATTCTAGGGTTTCGCTGCTCCAAACAGGTCATCGTGGAATTTTTGCTATAACTTTTTTTCTGGGACGTTTCAGATGTCACAAAAAAAACCCATTTGAGAAGCAATTGCACTGAACATTGGGTCCGAAGTTCAGAGCTTTTCGCGTGATATTTTCGGAGATATGATCTGAGGAATTTGGTATTTTTGCAGACTCCTGAATTACATTCAAAACAGGTGACCTGGGGAAAATCGTCATAACTTTCTCTCTTGGGATCGGATTGAAATTTCATAAGAAGGTAAAAAAAGAGGATGGAATTTAGTTTCTTGTATTCATGTTTCAGATCCAGAGGTCAAAACATTGACTTGTGGCACGTCGTACAAGTTCGCTCTACTGAACTAGTCTATAAGAAAGTCACCGTGGGAAATTTCAAATAACTCTTCCTTGGAGAATCCAATTTGCATCAGACTTGTCGCATTTGAAAGAGGACATAGAGGGCTACTATAGCTCACAAATTCAGAACTAGATGATTGGAAAGTACAGAGATACATCAGAGGCAATATCGAGATCCTACAAAGTGAAAAAAGGTGTGTAGATTTTCTTAAATTTTTTCTTAAGCTTGGTTTGAAAATTTATTTTGAAGGAATTCAAAGGGCATAGTAGAGCATTATTATCTGTAACTGATGCCCCGAGGAAAGAAAATGTAAACACCTAGTAAGGAACCTGAAATCTCTAGCATGACTCATGAAGAAGAGGAAGAAATACAACATGATATATCAAAATTACAAGACCAAGTGCAACAACTGTCCCTTGCACAAAAAGGAACAGAATCTAAGATGGATGGTTTAAAGAAAGATGTAGAAGCTAAGATGGATGGTTTAAAGAAAGGTGTAGAAGCTAAGATGGAATTTTTAAAGAAAGGCATAGAAGCTAAGATGATTTACGTGGAAGCTAAGATGGATGATTTGAAGATAGATTTGAAGACAGACATGGATGAATTGAAGATAAATATGAATAAGTTACTACAAGAAATGGTCCCTAAGGGTGAAAGGGTACTAAAGGAAACTCATGATGAGAAAAAAAGAAATGTTAATCATGATTCCATAGACGCTAATGTTGTATCAAAGACTCACCATATTCCAAAAATCGATATGAGGAAGTTTGATGGCAAGGATCCTGCCAAATGGATATTACAGATGGAGCAATTCTTCGATCTCAATAATGTGCAAAACACACAAAAGGTACATATGGAAACTTTATATTTGGAACCAAATCAGTTTGTATGGTATCAATGGCTTTGCTCTCGTAAACCATTTATCACTTGGGAAATTTTTATGGAAGAATTGATAGCACATTATGAGGATACAAAAGGCAACACTTTTTTAAGCCAATTGATAAGTCTCAAACAAAAGGGTTCAATAATGGAGCACATTGAGGAGTTCCAAAAATTGAATATAAGGGTAAAAGATATTCCAGAGGAGCATAGGATTGATGTGTTCATAGGGTATTTAAAGGATAATATCCAACATGATGTTCACCTTTGGGAACCTGATTCATTAGAGAAGGAATTCAGGTTTGCAAGAAAATGGAAAGAAAAATTATGAAAACCAGGAAGCATATCACTTACAACTATAATGATGGAAGTGTTGTTCCCCCTAGTCTTCCACAACCTATAAGGTTGACACCACAACAATTGGAAGAAAAAAGAGCAAAATGGCTTTGTTACAGTTGTGGTAGCAAATACATTAAAGGTCATAAGTGTGCTGAGAAGAAATTATTCTACATAGATTATGAAGAGGAAGAAGAAAAGGAGCAATAAAGGTCAAAGGAAGAGGATATACTCTAGCAACAAAGCCTAGATGAAGAACAAATAAATCCAACCATATCTTGCAATGCATTGGCAGGAATTACCACTCCTCAAACCATCAAGATAGAAGGACAAATCAAGAAGAAAAAGGTAATAGTGTTGATTGATTCAGGAAGCACCCAAAATTTTATTCATTGTAAGGTAGCAATGGAATTGAATTGCTTCCTATATCTAGCACCAGAGTGTCAAGTGATCATTGCAAATGGAGGAACAATAAATTGCTCTGGAAACTGCCATAATATCAAGCTATCCATGGGAGAATATGTATTGACTAGCCCAATGCTTTCCATTCCAATGGGAGGTGCTGATGTTGTAATAGGAGTCCAATGGCGACATTCCCTAGGTACAATAGCTTTTAATTTTCAAGAACTTTTCATCAAATTTTCTACAGAAGGAAAGGAAGTTGAATTAAGGGGTATTGCAGGGAAACCAGGAAAGATAATCATCTCTAATAGTATGACAAAGCTTCTAAAAAAGGAGCAAAAAGGTGTAATTGCACAATTATGCTCGCTAGATGTTTCCACATCGGAATCATCTATTTCTCCAGATCTCCAAAAAGTCCTGGAAAATCATTCCAAGGTATTTGAGACTCCCAAAGGTCTCCCACCTATGCGTGATCATGATCATGCTATTCATCTCATTGCAGGAAGTGTTCCTCCAAACATCAGGCCGTACAGATATCCCTATGTCCAAAAGAGTGAAATTGAACGTATGTCCATAAAGCATCTGCGAGGATTTCTCGGGTTGACAGGGTATTATCACAAGTTTGTTAATAATTATGGGAGAATAACAACACCTCTAACAACATTATTGAAGAAAGATGCATTTTCATGGACTCGGAAGCAACAAAGGCCTTTGAACATCTTAAAGAGGCAATGTGCCAAGCACCGATCTGAGCTACACCGGACTTCACAAAAACCTTTATTGTGGAATGTGATGCTTCAGGAAATGGAATTGGTGCTGTTCTAATGCAAGATGAAAGGCCCATTGCTTTTGAAAGTCGTCCAATCAAGGGAAAGTTTTTAAGCAAAGCTATTTATGAGAAGGAAACATTGGTAATACTCCATGCACTTAAGAAATGACAACCCTACCTAATGGGTAGACACTTCAAGGTAAAAACGGATCATGATAGCCTTAAATAATTTTTACAACAAAGATTATCCTCTGAAGAGCAACAAAAGTGGGTCACAAAGATGTTGGGTTATGACTTTGAAATCATCTACAAAAAAGGGAAGCAAAATGTGGTGGCAGATGCACTCTCAAGAAAGGATGAGGATGTGGAAGCATTGTTGTGCGCCATTTCTATTATCCAACTAGATTGGATAGATGAAGAAAGGGACGAATGGAAGAATGATGAAGAAGTGTGGGCACTTATTCGAAAGTTACAACAAGATTCCAGTACGTCTGGTACATTTAGCTGGCAAAATGATTCGTTACGGTACAAAGATTGCTTATACCTCTGTAAGAATTCCCAGCTAAAACAAAAGATTCTTATGGAATTGCACACTTCTCCCTTAGGAGGGCACTTAGGATTTGTAAAAACTTACCACAGGGTTAAGAAGGAATTTTTTTGGGATGGCCTTAAATCAGATATTCAAAAGTTTGTGGCTGAATGTTTGATTTTCCAACAAAATAAAGTGTTAGAAAATTATTTATTACGGAGCAATGGAACACATAAAATATTGCAGAAATATAAACACAAAAAATGCATAAAACAAGAGAGACACAAATATACGTGGTTCACCCAGTTTGGGCTACATCCACCCCGAACAACCAGTCCTTCCTTTCTATTATCCAGCAAAATGAAGAGACACAACCTACAACAAATCCGCTGTAATATCCTCTCTTTTCTCTTACAGTCTCAGCTCTCTGTTTCTCGCTCACGTAATACACATCTATCACACAACCTCAAATACACTGCCCTCATACAAAGAGAGGGGTTGCCTTCTAGGGCAAAAACCCTAAACTAAACATAAGTTCTGTCGTCATATCATCTGCCTAATGAACGACCTAGATTGACTAGAAATTACTATACTTTTACAAGGAAATTTTACATTTATTTTTGGCTTCGGGGGCGCTGCCCCCGAGCCCCCGTCGGGGGATCACTGGCCCCCGGACCCCCTAGCCGGGGGGGATGTGCCCCCCTGGACCCTCGCGAGGGGGACAAGTTCCCCCCGCACCCCCCTGCGTGAAGGGGTGTACAAAACTTCCTGGGGTATACATCCGGCTGAAACAAATACCTCTAAACAATCATGCTCCACACACAACAATCTCCCACTTGGAAAATGATTGTAGCAACTCCACCGTTGCTTCATTTGCTGGACAATGACTCCTCTTTGGACCTTTCTGTTTCTCATCTTCATCATCATCCTTGAAGACCAATTGAAACTGAGCATGTTCTTAGTTTCTCCCTAGTTACAACTTTTGTTAGCACATCTGCAGGATTCTGGCTAGTGTGTATCTTTTCCAGCTTCAACTCTCCATCTTCCAACACTGATCGTATGAAATGATACTTGAGCTGTATGTGTTTAGTCCTGGAATGAAATGCTGAGTTCTTTGCAAGATGAATGGCACTTTAGCTATCACCGTATAACGTGCCCATATCATGCTTCTTACCCAACTCACCCATAAACCTTGTAACCAAATCATTTCTTTACTAACCTCTATAGCAGCAACATACTTTTCTTTTGTTGTTGAAAGTGCAACAACACTTTGGATTTTTGAAACCCAACTGACAGCTGTTCCTCCAACAGTAAATACATATCCTGTAGTGCTCCTCCTGTTATCTCTGTCACCTGCCATATCTGCATCAACATATCCTTGTACGGAGATGTTTGAACCACCAAAGCATAATGCTTGATTTGTGGTACCTTTCAAATATCTGAGAATCCATTTCACTGCCATCCAATGTTCCTTTCCTGGATTGTTCATGTACCTACTTACAACTCCCACTGCATGTGCAATATCAGGCCTTGTGCAGACCATTGCATACATTAAGCTTCCAACTGCTGATGCATATGGAACTTTAGACATATAATCCATGTCTTCTTGGGTCTTTGGGCACATTTCCTTGCTAAGTTTGAAATGGCTAGAAAAAGGTGTACTAACTGGTTTTGCATTGTGCATGTTAAATATTTTCAACACCTTTTGTATGTACTCATTCTGAGACAATGTTAATTTACGATTTTTCCTGTCTCTAGTTATTCTCATACCAAGGATTTGTTTTGCGGCTCCCAAATCCTTCATTGCAAATGAATTTGCCAATTTTCTTTTGAGAACATTTATTTCCTGCATGTTAGATCCTGCAACAAGCATGTCATCTACATACAATAACAATATAATATAGCTGCCATCATTTTTCTTTTTCAGATAAACACAATGATCAGAGTGACATCTAGTATAACCTTGTTCAGACATAAACTTGTCAAATTTTAGATACCACTGCCTTGGAGCCTGTTTTAAGCCATACAAGCTCTTCTTCAACCTGCACACTAGTTTCTCCTTCCCTTTCACCTCATATCCTTGTGGCTGCTGCATATATATCTCTTCCTCCAAATCCCCATGGAGAAAGGCTGTCTTTACATCTAACTACTCAAGATGCAAATCTTCAGCTACTACAAGACTTAAAATAGTTCTGATTGAAGTCATTTTAACAACAGGAGAAAATATTTCATCAAAATCAATACCTTTCTTTTGTGCAAACCCCTTCACCACAAGTCTAGCTTTATACCTCTGTTTTCCTCCATCTTCTTCCTTCAGCCTGTAAACCCATTTATTCTTCAATGTAGTTTTTCCTACAGGCAACCTGACTAAATCCCAATTCTGTTTATGCATTAAGGAGTCCATCTCTTCTTCCATGGCTACCTCCCACTTCTTCTTGCTTTCAACCTGCATTGCTTCTTCATAACATTCGGGTTCACCGGAATCAGTCAACAATAAATAATATAATGAAGGAGAGTATCGTTCAGGGGGTCTACTTATCCTGGTAGATCTTCTAACACCACTTTCAGGTGTTTAGGGTGCCTGTTGTTGTTGTGGTGGTTGCTGTTGTTGTGGTTGTTGATTATTATTATTTTCAAGCACCTTTACTTTTTCAGTGATTTCATCAAGAACTGCGTATTCCTTGTTTTCCTTTTCCTGTTTCTTTTCCTGCAATTGATTTTTATACAAGACCTTTTCATTGAATATTACATCTCTGCTCCTAATGATTTTGTGATTTTCATAATCATATAAGAGATAACCAAAATCATTAACACCATATCCAATAAAGGTACATTTCTTTGACTTTGCCTCAAGCTTTGTTCTATTTTCTTTATCAATATGGACAAAGGCCTCACAACCAAAAGGCTTTAAAATAGAGTAGTTTACCTTTTTACCTATCCATGCTTCCTTTGGAACTCCACCATCCAAGGAACTTGAAGGCCCTCTATTTATCAGATAAACAACAATATCTATAGCATCTGCCCAAAACTGTAAAGGAAATCCTGCATGCAATCTCATGCACCTTGCACGCTCCATGATTGTTCTGTTCATCCTTTCTGACACACCATTTTGTTATGGTGTTCTTGGAACTGTCTTCTCTATGCGAATTCCATGCTCTGAACAGTACCTATCAAACTCTTTGCTGCAATATTCACCTCCATTGTCTGATCTAAGACACTTTAATTTCTTTCTTGTCTCAATCTCAACCAAATATTTCCATTTCTTGAAGGTATCAAATACATCAGATTTATTCTTAATACAATAAATCCATGTTTTTCTACTTGCATCATCAATAAAAGTAACATAATAATGAGAGCCACCGAGAGATGATACCTGAGCAGGTCCCCATACATCTGTATGCACAAGATCTAATTTTTCATTCTTCTTTTCTTTCCCAACTCTGAGAAATCTGACTCTCTTCTGTTTTCCATAAATACAATTCTCACAGAAGTCCAAATCGACATTCTTCAAACCTGGAAACATATTCCTTGAGTGAAGAATCTTCATCCCCTTTTCACTCATGTGTCCGAGCCTATGATGCCATAATGCTGCATCTGCTCCTTTGGAAGTTAAAGCATTAACAGAGTTAGAAATACCATTGCATAAATACAATGTACCAACCTTTTCACCTTTTGCTATTACCAGGGCTCCTTTGGTGACCTTCCAAGCTTTATCTGTGAAAGTTGTCACACAACCTTCACTGCCTAACTACCCTGTTGAAATCAGATTTTTCTTTAGATCTGGAACATGCCTTACCTCCTTTAATAGCCATTGGTTTCCATTCTGCTGTTTTACAAGAACCTTACCCATTCCAATTATTTTACAAGGTTTATCATCACCCAAACAAACTTGTCCAAAATATCCTTGAACATAGTCATGAAAGTATTTCTTATCTGGTGTGGCATGGAATGAAGCCCCTGAATCTACCACCCATGAATCAATAATATTTTCAAAAGAAAGAATCAAAGCATCTTGTAACACCTCACCTGTCACATTTGCTTCATAATTGTTTTCTTGCTATGCATCTCCTTCTTTTCCCTTCCGAGATCCACAGTCTTTCTTTAGGTGTCCTTTCTTTCCACATTTCCAGCACACTATCCCCGATTTGGACTTGGATCTGCCTTTCCTTGATTTACTACGATATCCTGAGCTCTTTCCTCTTTCCATTTTTCTTCCTCTAGACTCTGCACTCAAAGCATTTCCCGATGTCTCATCGGAGCTTTTCCATCCCATTTCCTTGCTAAGGATAGCACCGACAACATCATCAAACTTTAAAGTACTAGATCCAGAAACGGAGTTACTAATGGCCATTACCAAACCATTCCAACTTTCTGGTAATGAGCACAAGAATAACAGAGCTCTAACTTCATCATCAAAGTTTACCCCTACAGAACTTAACTGACTTGTAACTGTATTAAAATCATTTAAATGGTTTGCAACAGATCCACCTTCCGACATATTCATATTAAATAACTATTTGATAAGAAATACCTTATTTGAGGTCGAGGGTTTTTCATATAGTTTCGACAACGTCTGCATCAAACCTTCTGTCATGGTTTCCTTTGAAATGTTGAAGGCGACTGACGCAGCAAGGCACAACCGTATTGTTCCGAGTGCCTTTCTATCAAGAAGGTTCCATTCTTCATCTTTCATACCCGTCGGCATCTTTGTTTTTCCGCCCAATGGTAGGTATAGATCTTTCTGATATAGATAATCTTCCATCTGCATCTTCCACAGCGAGAAGTTTTGGCCATTAAATTTCTCAACCCTAAACTTACCATCTTCCGCCATTTCTCCCACTCAAACCAAGAACCCTTCTTTCCTGTGAGTTTATCAACCAAATAGACCTTCGGCTCTGATACCAGTTGTTAGAAAATTATTTATTACGGAGCAATGGAACACATAAAATATTGCAGAAATATAAACATAGAAAACGCATAAAACAAGAGAGACACAGATATACGTGGTTCACCTAGTTTGGGCTACATCCACCCCGAACAGCTAGTCCTTCCTTTCTATTATCCAGCAAAATGAAGAGACACAACCTACAACAAATCCGTTGTAATATCCTCTATTTTCTCTTACAGTCTCAGCTCTCTATTTCTCGCTCACAGAATACACATCTATCACACAGCCTCAAATACAATGCTGTCATACAAAGAGAGGGGTTGCCTTCTAGGGAAAAAACCTTAAACTAAACATAAGTTCTACCATCAGATCATCCGCCTAATGAACGGCCCAGATTGACTAGAAATTACTATACTTTTACAAGGCAATTTTACAGCTGTTTTTGGCTTCGGGGGCGCTGCCCCCGAGCCCCCACCGAGGGATCGCTGGCCCTCTAACTCCCCAGCCGGGGGGGATCGGCCCCCCCGGACCACTACGGGGGGGACAAGTCCCCCCCACACCCCCCAGCATGGAGGGGTGTACAAAACTTCCTGGGGTATACATCCGGCTGAAACAAATACCTCTGAACAATCATGCTCCACACACAATATAAAGTTGAAACAATTAAGACACTAGGTCTATTACAACCTTTATCCATTCCAAGCCAACGTTGGGAGGAGGTTTCAATGGATTTTATCACAGGTTTACCTAAGTCTAAGGGAAAGAGTGTCATCATGGTGGTAGTTGACATACTTACCAATTATGCACACTTTTTTGCATTATCACATCCATTTAAGCTAGTACAGTTTCTACTGCATTTATGGAAACAATTCAAAAGCTACATGGAAACCCAAAGATTATTGTAAGTGACAGAGATCCCATTTTCACTGGAGATTTTTGGATAGAATTATTTTCTTGTCTTGGTACTTAGTTAGCTCATAGCTCATCTTATCATCCTTAATCTGATGGGAAAACTGAGATAGTAAACAAATGTTTGGAAGGATATCTTCGTTGCTTTGTATCTGATAAACAGACATAATGGGTCAAATGGTTGCCTCTGGCTGAATGGTGGTATAACACTTCCTTCCATACAACAACAAAAATGACCCCATTTATGGCACTTTATGGGTATCAACCACCATCCATCACATCATATTTAAGAGAAAATTCTAAGGTTTTGGAAGTGGAACATCACATCGAACATCAACAATAAGTCCTCCAACTCTTAAAGGATAACCTCGTGTTGGCACAGAATAGAATGAAACAACAGGCAGATCAACATTGCAGCGAAAGAAGTTTTGATGTAGTTGATTGGGTATTCCTATGGCTACAACCATATAAGAAAATGTCCCTCAAGCAAGCTAAGAAGGATAATAAATTAGCACCAAAGTATTATGGTCCGTACAAGGTGTTGCAAAAGGTTACTATGGCATACAAATTGGAGCTTCCTGCAGCTTCTCGATTGCACCCAGTTTTCCATGTTTCATGTTTAAAGAAGGTTATAGGCGACAAGCTCCCAGTTCAAACAATATTGCCAGAACTTGACGAGGAAGGAAAAATTATTTTGGAACCGGAAGCAGTCAAAGTAACAAGAACTCGACAGCTACAAAATCGTTCAATTTCAAAGTATCTTATCAAGTGGAAGAACTTATCCGTTGAAGATTCCACATGGGAGGATGATAATTTTATGCAGAAGTATCCAGAACTGCTCAAGCGTTGAGGACAACACTTTTTTGAAGGAGAGGGGCATGTTGGGTCCCTATAATACTAGTGATTACCCCATTACTATTGTAGTTATACCTCTTATTAATATTGTTGTGCCCCTGTTGCCCCCATATTGTTATTAGTGTGCACCATAGAATCCCTCTATTGTTATTTTTGTGGCTTTATATTATTATTGTTAGGTCGGCTGGATTATATTGTGACTCCTTAGACTCCTAGAAAGGAGGTTTTTTCATTTGAATCATCCAAGAATTGTTCATTTATGTAATGTAAAGGAGGTTTCCCCCTCGATAAGGTTGAATTCTAAGGCGTTGATCTATCTTTTCTATCTTTTCTTGAGTTGGTTTCATAACACTCTGCTTCTCTCTCATCTATCTCTCATAAAGGAAAACACAAGTGACTTTATTTTCTCTGTTTCTAAGATAGCTACCCATCTTAGTGGGACTAGCAGCTCTGAGTGGACACTAGTTTTCCCAATAAAAAAATGGTGACTCCACTGGGGAGCGAATAGTTTGTTTGTTTGTTACTACTGTTTGCTTTATAAACTATAGACGGAGCCTGAAGTTAAGCCAGCTAGCCTTCGAATTGCTTTTTCTATGCAACTGCAAAGTAGGTCAATGCTGCTTCAGTGAATCTCTGGGTTGGCTTATGAACTAAAAATTTGACTTGAAAACCTCCTAAGTGCCTTGGTGGTAGCTCTATAACCTCATTAGATCAGCCCATATACTTTGTGTTTACTGCCTATCATAATCTCAGCCTAAATCCCTGAACTTAGCTGCAAACTATGAGTGAAAACCAAGCTCAGTCTCATCCCTGGACCATCACACTGTCTCTCATTGGAAACCTAGATGCATTGCATCTCCCATTTGTTGCAAGTGAGATGCATCCCTGTTTCCCTATCTTACAGGTGCGATGATTGAGTGAGACTATTTCTACCTCCAGATTTTGGTTTTTTCTTCATTGTTTTCAGCTCTATTCAGTAGTTTTGCTATCTATGATTAGTATATCATTGTTAAAACCTTCTTCCTTTACATTATTCAACCTCCATTGATAAGGAATTGTGAATTATTTTTATGTATTTTTCACCATTTATAGTCTTCCTTTGCAAAAAGTAGCTTAATCGAACTGTCGTCTTTTGATTTGAAAGTGTTGCAACTGTCGTTCTCAGTCAAGAAAAAGAGTGTCGTAAAGTCTTCCTTTTTTAGATAGTTGATTACACTTTTGCTATTGTATTTGATTTGAATCATCAATTCTTTGAAGTGTCGAAAGCAATTTTCAAGTCGAAATTGAAAGTGTCGTCATAGTCTTCCTTTCGTTTTTGAAAGAAATTGCTAAAGTGTTGCTTTGAAGAAAAGTAACTCAGATCTATACTTAGTTTTCTTTTTGCCATTCACACATTAAGGAAACTGAAAAGCAAATACATGCATGTGCATTTGCATTTATCTACATGCAGAAATTGATTTAGGAAAATTGCATCTAGTGTGTGCTCTTTGCTCTATGTTGAAAGAATTTTACTCCTCTTTCCTTGGTAGCTAGGATTTTCATTACTAAAAGAAAATAAACGACTGTTTATCATCTTAGATTGCATATTTAAGAATTGTATATCTACATCACGCGGTGAAACTTAAAGGAAAACTTCTTAAGAATGATCAACTGTAAAATAAACCTCAATGAACATAAAAACTCTTTGGAACCTAATGCACAACATCTAGAAGTCTAGGGTAGAGACGTATTCTGGTGTCGTAAAGCCTGGTAACTATCATTTTCATCATAGGTTGGGTGATTCCTCCTCTTTGATACAACAAGTGCCAGTATGGACTTGTGCTCCCAAATACTGTCGAGTATATATTGGGAGACCACAATAGGCTGATATCCTTTATCCTTAGGAAGTTGTGTCTACTGCCCTATCGATTGTAATGCACTAAACACAACATTTGGGAAGATTGACTATTGTACGTAAAAGTATATTGTGATTTTGTGATTGGTTTGGTAATATCTCTATCTAGATTTCCAGAGCAGTACCTTTCGTTCCTTTTTCAGACTCCTTAAAAGAAGAGGTCCATCTAAGCAACTTGTCACTTCAGGCTCATTAAAAATTGAAGGTGACTAAAGTCACCTTTAGCTTTTTATCGACTCTTAAAAATTGGAAAATCAAGTTGTGTCAAAGTGTCATAAAATTCATTTAATTCGAAATAACATTTTCCCCTTTTTATTTTGAGTTGATCAATTAATCCACAATCATGGAAGAAATTCAATCAAAACCCTATCGTTCGTGGAGACTAACAAGTCAACCATCTTTGACTCCAGAAACAAAACCATTCCAGGCCAAGCGATCTCATTTAACTAGGTTAAAGTCTCCTAGTTTATTTGAAACTTGTGTTTCAACATCCCAAAGACTCTAGTTACTCCAACTGTTTCTGGTATCCCTGTCTCTACAAAAGAAGTTCCACAGTTACAAGAGGACATTAGAACTGATCCTAGTGTAATGGTAAACACTTCTATTCCTGAACCAGCTCCATATAGGGCTGATTCAGAAGGTGTCACCCCTCCAACATCTATCGCTGCAGAGTTCGTACCTTCTTAGCAACAGAAACATTTTACAGACTTGACTGTCTACCACTTCCACTTAGACTGATTGCTATAGAAGAGATTGTGGAGGATCTTCCATCTAGCACCCCATTGCATTTTGGAACTGGGATCCACCTATATCCTTCTACTACAGAAGTTAGTCACCCTTCATCGCAAGTTCCTGTAGAATTGCTAAGAATTCTTTTAGATAGACTCGATATGTCTGAACAACGATTGACATCTAGGACTATGTCATTCGATACAGCTGCAACAGAACCTCCTGCCACTACTCCGAAAATGTTCACTGGTATACCATCTGTCCCAACTAGCTCTCATCCGCTAGATGGAGTCCACCCAAGGACTGTTTCGACAGCATGGTATGTTCTTGTTTGTTCGTCTGGAATATTATCTAGAATTTCTCATGTTGAGTCTCAGCAAATTGATCCTTCACAACAGTATCAATTTGGGCAGTTCAGTCTACAAATACAAATTTTCTCTTTGAACATTGGATTGCCACCATATGGGGGGCAGTATGCCTTTTCATTGTTCCCTCTGGGAGAACAACCATATGAGAGTTCACAACAGAATTTGGGTCAAGCTGGAATTGCATCTAGTGGTTGGGTGCCAATACTATCTTAATAGCCAAGATTTGTATATTCAATGCAACCAAATCAACCTATGTTGAATATTCCCACTACACTGGCTATTGTGACGATGTCACAAGTACAAGCATTTCCTATTGTATGTCAATCTCAAGTCTCCCAGGTTGTAATACAATAGCCTCTTGTCTCCGTGACTCAATCAAAACCGCTGATTAGTGACTCCTTAACTGAAGTGACTCAGGCTCAAACGGGTACTATCACCCCTCATCTTGGTCAAACATCCAGTATTGGACAACAACAAATGGCCTCACAACCATGGCTGGTACAATATCAACAACTGCAATTCCAGAAATCTTACCGAGGACCTGAGCAACAAAGCTTTGCAAGTAATGGGTAGCCATATATTCAAAACGGTTACCATCAATCATATCATAATGGTTATGCCCATCAACCTTATCAAAGTTATCAACATCAAATACATTATGCTGGCATGTAAAGACCCACTACTCAGGCGATCCCATCTTATCCTGGGTATGCTTCGCCAAACCTGAATCAACAGTTCCCTTTCGTCGCAACTTTAGAATTACCAGATCTAAATCAGCTAACAAATGATCCAATTGCTTATGCCCCTTGGTGGCCGGCGATTCCTCATAAACTTCTGTCAGATATTCCTAAATTCAATGGAAATGGTGAAGATCCGTCGAATCATGTGGTGACCTTTCATCTGTGGTGTTCGTCCAACACTCTCAATGATGTTTCGATTAGGATTCGTCTTTTTTAGTGAATGCTAACTGGTCCGGCAGTGAAATGGTACATCGAATTGCCTAGAGCTTCATTTGATAACTTCAACGCCCTTGCCACCACCTTTTTAACCCATTTTCAGTTACAAATAACGTACGAAATGGGAATGGAGCTTTTTACCAATTTTAAGCAGACGACAACCACTCACATATTTGATCATATTCATGAGTGGCGATGTCGTCGTCGAATGGTAAAAACATATGTTCCTGATCAGCTGCTAGCTGAATGGTTTATTAAGTCATTGTTACCTTCTATTACAGAAGATGTGGCTAAGGGGGGATTTGTCACTAAAGAGCAAGTCATTGCTCGTGCGCAATATCTAGACTTGATCTATACTCAGTCTAGCACGCTCTATCACAAAAT
The DNA here is from genome assembly GCA_031772625.1 of Pinus tabuliformis. Lineage (NCBI taxonomy): Eukaryota > Viridiplantae > Streptophyta > Pinopsida > Pinales > Pinaceae > Pinus > Pinus tabuliformis. Next base: position 52,530,423 of record CM062806.1, on the reverse strand, counting down.
TTCTAGTGCTCCTAGGCCATAGTTTTCTGTTCCTCCTCGTCCTAAATCAAACAAGGACTCTCATGCTAGTGATGTCATGATTGGCACCTCAAATACACAAACTACAAAGGCCTCATCTAGTAAATCCCTTGCAGTTTCCAGTAAAAAGGCAAATGACAAACTTCCTACCTTAGAGGTTAATGTCGTGTCGACCGACAAAGGTAAAGAATCGAAGCAACCAGGGGGAAAGAAGAAAGGGAAACACAAAAAAGAAGAAATAGAATGATTCTTATCCTGAAAAGTCTTCTGAAATCCCTTATGCGCAAAAGAAACCTAATCAGCCATGTCACATATGTGATGAAGGAGATTTTCCACATAAAGCTGAGATTAAGAAGTTCTTTAAGAGTTCAAAAACCTCAGCGGTATTAACTGATCCGTTTCCAAACCTAGAAACCAATTTGGTTTCTAGTGACAATGATTCCCCATCCCAAGTGCTTATGTTGTTCATTTTGAATCAGCAAAATGATGCTTTGATATCGACAAGGAATAAATATTACGGGAATCCACAACTATCGAACAATAAGGCTGCAGATCAACCTAGTAGTTTGACAACAACTTCAACCGAAGTTGTGCCACCCATCATTCCTGAGCTAACGATAAAGCCGCCAAAGGGAGTAGTACACAAATCGACATTTAATCCTCGTGCTCGAGCAGCACAGAATTATAATATAGTAGAGGATTTGGCCCAATCGCCATCTGCTATGTCGACACTTGAAGTACCGCAAAATTGCCCCTCCCAAAAGCAGGCTCTATTATCAGAAATAGGTGGGATTGACCTAGCGGATTGTAATCTTGTGTGCTTTAATCATAAAGGATATGAACCTTAGTTACCATCTCAACTCGCTTTCCTCATACAAGTAAATGCCCTCAACGAAACTGTTCATCGAACAATTATTGATGAGGGGGCATCTACCTGCATTATGTCAATGAGTTGCTGGAAATATTTAGGCTCACCACCCTTGTCAAGATAATCAATGACATTAAAAGCATTCGATGGACAAACATACACCCCGTACGGGATTTTAAGTAACTTGCAAGTTGAACTGGGGGGCAAGACAATATAGATTGACGTTGAAGTTATCGATGGAAACCTCGATTACAATATCCTACTGGGAAGGCCCTGGATTTATGCTATGGCTGTTGTTGTGTCAACTTACTTTAGAAAGAGTGCATTTCCCTTTCAAGGAGGAATTACAATCATTGATCAACAAACCTTTCTCCCAAATAGTTCACAAGTTACAAGAAGCATCCCAATGATCCATGGAAGCTCTCAATTGCTTCAAAATACCAGAGTAGGCCTCCCAAAAGACCCTACCTTAATGGGTACTTTTTCCCTACTATCTCCAAGTAATCTAGCAGAAGTGGCCATGGTGGAAACTTGCAATATGATATCTTCTATATCTACGAAGGTATTGCCTCCAAGCCTAATAGAAATATTGTAGCAAACAAATTTCTTGGCCTGGGTGGCAAACACAAATCAACGCTCATTGAGTGTTTGGATAGATAGGTCTAACGAATATGGCACCTCTTCAGATCCTTGGTCACATATACATTCTAGAGAAGAAGGAATCATTCAGTCAATGATGATAGAAGAGACACCATGGGAAGATTACCACCATCGTTCCCATCTTCCAGATTATCACGAAGATTGTTCCAGCAACCTTAATCATCCTTCAGTTTTTTATTTTCTATCAAATACTATAAATACGGTGGATTCCGAGTGAAATTTGTCCAACATTGAAGAAACTATCGCCATAAATATCTTGACCAAACCTAATGTTGTAGAGAATATTCATGTTAGCAAATCTTGTTCTTCTTCAGAACTGGAAATATATTGCGCTCTCTTTTGCGAATTCAGAGATGTCTTTGCATGGTCATATGAAGAAATTCCAGGCAGTGACTCGAGCATAGTTGAACATGAAATCAAGATGTATCCAGATGTCAAACTGGTACGACAACAACTTCGGCAAGTGCACCCAAAGAAAGCTACTACCATCAAGGAAGAAGTTGAAAAACTTTTACATGCTAGTTTCATTTACCCGGTTCCTCTGACTAATTGGGTATCGAATATTGTTCATGTGATGAAAAAGAAAGGAACCATTAGAGTGTGTGTTGATTACAGGGATGTAAATCAAGCTTGTCCAAAGGACAACTACCCTACACCTTTCATCGACCGGATAATTGATGAATGTGCCAGATGCAAAATCTTTTCATTTATGGATGGATTTTCTGGGTGTAATCAAATAAATATCCACCCACAGTACCAATTGAAGACCGCATTTATATGTCCGTGGGGCACATTCACGTACCGCAAACTACCTTTCGGTTTAAAGATTGTAGGGGAAACTTTTCAGAGGGCTATGAATTATGCCTTCCATGACATCAAGAACATTGTTCAACGATATCTCGATGATCTACCAGCTCATTCGCGAAAGCAGACTGATCATCCGTGGCATTTGAGAGCTATATTTATAAGTTTCCGACACTATAAGATACGACTCAATCTGCACAAGTGTGTGTTTTGTCAGTTTTGGTCATTTACTTGGCTTCGTGGTTTCTAAGGATAGGATTCGACTCGACCCATGTAAGGTTTAAGCAATCATCAATATGCCTCCACCTTCACATTTGCTTCAGATTCAGAAAATCCAAGGGAAAGCAAACTTTCTGAGGAGGTTCATTCCAAATTACGCCGAAATTGCTAAAAGTTATACGCGTCTTTTGAAAAAGGAAGTACCCTTCAACTGGGATCAGGTTGCGCAAGCTTCCTTTGATGCTCTTAAGGAATCCCTAATAAAAGCATCATTAATGTACACTCTTGACTATCAAAAAGACTTTAACCTGTATCTAGTTGTAGCAGATACAACCATCGCAATGGTTTTAATTCAAGAAGACAATGGAATCGAACATCCTGTCTATTATTTAAGATGAAACTTAAATGATACAGAAAGAAAGTACTCCTATGTTGAAAAGCTAGCTCTTGTAGATGTTCAAGTAGTGCAGAGATTTCGACACTATATCCTCTTTCGAAAAACTACCATTTTATCATATTGCAACCCTATGACTTACATTCTGTCGCGTTAGTTAATTGGGGGAAAATATTCGAAATGGATAGCTATTTTGCAAGAGTTTGATCTAGAATTTATAAAATCCAAATCAAAGAAATCTCTAGTTTTTGCGGAGTTACTATGCAACTTCCCATTGTCGTCCAATGATTCAACATCCAAAGCATCAATCGTGGATGAATCTCTGTTTCTGATATCGTCGAGTGATTCGTGGTATGGAGATATAATCATCTATCTCCAAACCCAAACATACAGGCCAAATACCTCTCGCTCAAAACAACGACGTACTCGACACCAAGAAAAAGACTACATGATCATCAGTGATACACTTTACTGTCGTGGTATCAATATAGTTCTGTGAAGGTGCCTCACCCATGAGGAGGCTGAAAAAGTCCTGAATGATTGTCATTTAGGCGCGTGTGGGGGGCATCAATATGGGTATGCTACAACATAAAAGATTTTACGAGCAAGTTACTTCTGGCCAACAATGTTCAAAGATTGCATAACCGTAGTTAGAAGTTCCCATGCTTGTCAAATCTTTGACCAAAAAACCAGAATACCACCCACACCTCTGCATCCAGTAGTTGCTGTTGGGCCATTTTCCAAATGGGGCATAGATTTCATGACATGTAACCCCACCTCGGCGGGGGGGCATGGGTATATCATAGTCGCAGTTGTTTATTTTACAAAATGGGCCGAGGTGATGCCTACATTAAACAACAATAGTGAAATGGTTGCTCTTTTCTTTTTCAATCATGTAGTCTCTAGATTTAGTGTTCCACAAGCTATAGTCACAGATCATGAATCACATTTATGTAATCACATGATGGTCAAATTGGCTGCCAAATTAGGACTGTCCCACAATAGTTCTACTCTGTATTATCTGCAGGCTAACGGACAAGTTGAAGCCATCAACAAAGCCCTCAAGCGCATGCTACAAAGGATAATGGAGTCCACCAATCAAGTATTTCCCCTTGGGGGAAATCCTAGTCCATTCTCTTCTTGGGGAGATGTTGGTGCTCTGCATATGGCTACATTATCCCTTCGAGGACTTACAATTGGCCTGCTAGTATGGCTATTCTCTACCTCTATCATTCAAAACACCATAATTCCTAAGTAATCAAATCAACAACTAGATGATACTAGAGTTGCTCCCCCACCTTCTACTTCATTTGTTTCTCCCTCTCCTTCTTCCTCTTCGCTTGGTGAAGCTAGTAACACTAAAAGCCAAGTAACTGAGAAGAAGAAGAAGAAGCCAATGACAAAAGGGGGCAACCATGCATCGTCTGGCGAAAATCCACACACTGCACAATCCAAACCTAAGTCTCCATGTGTCATTTGCAAGGGAGACCACTATCATCAAGATTTTCCTTACATCTCGCGGACCTTGAGCGACTGGTCTCCCCGCTTGCACAATTCGGTGTCTTCAACCTCTGTCGATCATGTTGAGAGTACACCGTCAACTAGTGAAAATGAAGTCAATGGACAAAAAAGAAGATCTAAATATCCTTGTAGGCTATGTGAAGGCGATCATGCCCTCCACTATTGTCCCTTCTTGGATGAAGCTAAAAGAATCTTGGATAACCGTCATGCTTCACCGTAGTGACTTCCTCCTGAATACAAGAAACTCTTGCCAAGTCCATTGCTAGTTGAAAATCCGACTGACACACCTCTGTTGTTAGTTGAAGAATCTATCACTGAAGATAAACCCTCTGAGTCCACACCGGACCAAAGTCAACAGGTTGAGACGGTAGTTGACCCAGTCTTGTCTTCAGAAGGTCCACCTTCAGATGATATAGTCTCCAAAGAGAATGAGAACAACACCATTCAAATTCTTTTGTTAACATAGAATCTGATAAACATGGGGAAAATCTACCCATTCCTTTACCACAAGAAGGAAGCTCATTAGAGATTCATCCAGTCATTTATTTGGTCCCTCCTCCAAGTAATCTAGTCGTTTCCTTCAATTGGAATCTACTAGCGAGACCCCGCTTACCATCTAATGTACCATTCTGGATCGTAGTATAAGCTTACAGAATGATCATGTCTGGCACTATCATAGATGAAGGGGCTTCCATGGGTATCCTTTCCTCAACTGCTTGGAAAGCACTTGGTTCGCCATCGCTTCTGCTTGAGATTCGAAATTTGTCAGGCTTCAATAAAGGAACTAGTCAACCATTAGGGATGCTTCCGAATTTTCCTATAACTTTGAGAAGGAAAACCATTCATTTAAATGTGATGCTAGTCTAAGGGCCTCTAGATTACAATCTACTCCTTTGGTGTGACTACATTTACAATATGGGAGCTATTGTTTCCTCATGCTTTCAGGTGATGTGTTTCCCGTATGAAGGCAGAATGGTCCAGCTCGTTGACCAACTTTCATTCCCCGGTTCAAACATGGCTACTAGTCAAATGCCATCCCTAACTATTCTTTTTGCACAAGGAATGTCTCATCAACCTCTAGACTATCCACCTGATGATCGCGAGTGATTCAGTGATTGTGACTAAACCCAGGGGGCATGCACCCTGGTCTGCTTTGGCAGTAAAGCCCCAGATATAAGGTAGGTTTCCGCATAGGATACATGACTAGTCTGACACACCCATCTATTTAGGAAAATGGGATTAGTCTGGAATAGGCTTCCCTCGTCAAAGGTTATGTGAGTGGAAGCTCCCACCATTCACCTTTGTCTATTTTGATGGACAGAGCCGAGGAAGTGTTTTGTCTGTTCCACAAATGAGACAATCTTGCTTTGATGCAAGAACTTCCATATGGTAGCCTATAAACTCTACTTCTCTTTATACCTGGGGGCATGCAAACCTTTTTCTATGCAAGTGAAAAGCGACCAGCGTAACTCTAACCCCATAGTTTTTACTAACTTCAATTGCTTGTGTTAGGTGTTGGTTTATTCAACCATTCACATTTGCAAGGGCCAATGGCACCGGAAAAATAAGGGAGATGTTTCCCACTGAGAAACTATCCTACCTAACCTTAGTAGTTATTTAACCCCTAAGACAGTAGTTAGTCCTTCCTAGTTTGCATACAAAAGGCTCCGGAGCAAAGTTTTGCATGGGGCAAGCTCCCTAAAAAATGAACCTACTAATGAGAGACATCCTTATTATATGACTGGCAAGAGCAAGTTTACACGAAGTTCAAGCTCATTAAAAAATAAACCTAGCAATGAACATATGATTCCCCAGAGTTCAAGCTCGTTAAAAAATGAACCCAACTTTGGTAAATAACCTTTGTGATTGCATTGCTATTAGCTTTGAGCCTTGGTTGTGTTCTTACCTACACCTCCACGTTTTGGCCAATCATACGCCTCCACTTGATTGTTTACCCTTTTGAGGAATAGCTGCGACGAGTGATTCTGTTAGCCACCTTCTTTACACTACCATGATTGAAAAGTTCCAAACCTTACCTGGAACCAGCTGCTACCCAAAAACATCACTCGTTCCTAAAAAACGAGTCTCTTTTAAGCTCTTTTTAGACTCGTAAAATATAAAAAATTTCTGAGAAATTGGCTTCTCTAGCTCATTAAAGTGATTGGAAGTTCCATCCCTCTATATTTTAATCTTTTTGGACCCGAGGGATCATTACACAAAAAGATCAAGCGCTTGTATTTTTCAGCTCGCTAAAGTGATCGGAAAAGTCATCTCTTTCATATTATTTTATACTTTTTTGGACTTAAGGGATTATACTATGAAAAAGGACTATTGGAATTTCCTTTCTGTCTCTTTCAAACTCTCTAAAATTGAAAATGACTAAGTTATCTTTGTCGTTAGATTCGTTAAAACAATAGCGACAAACTTGTCGATGCAGACAAGAGCGAGTTTCACTGTCGCTAGGCTCGCTAAAACATAGTGACAGGTTTTCCCAAAGGGAAAATTATAGAACAAGCATATGTTATCCTCCTTAAGCTTGAAAAAAATAAAGAGATACTGGTCAGTAATGACTAGGGAAAAAGGGAAGAAAACTTGAATAACTTCATTGGTAGCAGGTCACTCTTGAACATGACATTTTCACTCCATCACCATGATTGAGTTGGGTTGGGTTATTCCATTCACCGGCCATATCACCATTGGTCCTCCGTATCATCCATTTTTGGGGTTAATGCTACCAATCCATTTCAGTGTCGTCGATATTTTCAAGAGAAGTCACTCAGAGAATTCACCAACCCAGCTAACGCCTCATCCTTTGCAATACCTTCACACTTCATTCTTTCATGGACGCCATCCTGAACCTTGTATCATCAGATCATTTTCACCTCCACAAAATCATTTGCTCTATTTCATGTCATAGATGTGGGATTCATTAAGGCCCTCCTACGATGGGTCACTTCTTGTCGACATCAACTCATTATCCAAGAAGTTGACTTAGGAACAACCCTTTCAGTACTTTGAAGCTTGCATACCTCAATGGCAATTTTCTCACTTCCGGTGACAGGTTTACATCAATGGCCTTCGACCGAAAGATTTTGCATGGTGTTCGATGTCAAGTCCCATATTCACACCACGTGAATTGTACTGCAGTACCTTGAGGGTCATTATCATTATCGGTGATTCCTCTCACGCTTGTTAACATCTTACATGATTGGCTGGTAATCAGGCGATGTCTTTCCATGTTCGACACCAAAACATCTTTTCACATGGATCAACTTGTACTTCGGGCGAAGATTGAATGAGTTTGAAGACCCCAGATATAGTTTCATCCATCTGGGCTGCGATATATTTAGGAAAATAAAGACATCAAATGTACTTTATAGCTACATAGATAATCATCCAAGCTAAGGGATGATGGCTCTACTAGAATCATCAGTCTGCCATACAGATGATTTTCTGTCCTATGTACATGAAAGTGAATTTATAAAGCTGAGCATGGGAATGCCTACCTTAGCTAGATCATGAAAATGTTATGAATATAATGTATTGTATTGTATCTTATTACAGGTCACCTTCTAGTTCAAAAAACCTTGAATCCTCATGATAAAGCATTTCACCCGACATCAGAATATTTACGACCTCATGCTTTAGTGGGAAGCTACTATAGAAATATTTGGGCACTGCAACCCCAATCACATATGTCCATAAACCAAGGGCTTCTAAGCCCCCAAAAGTGTTCATTCATACCCTAAAGGAACAAGGTCAACTGATTACATCATTTCCCAAAAGTTCTCCCTGAAAAACTACTCAGAATTGGTCAAAACTGGACCATACAGACTGCTCCATGCTGAGTGTGCGATGCATATCACCTGTAACACCCAAAGGGTGCAATGCATACTAAAAATCCCTTCTGTAGGGTGCAATGAGAAGGAGAAGACAAATGGCAGAGGCAGTTTTCTAGGTGGAAACCCATAGAATCTTCTAGAAACTGCTCATATGACACTTGCCTCTTTGAATTCACCCAGGGATGAGTAAGAGATCATGAAATCTCCAAGTGGAACCAAGAACTATCAGTGAAATGAAACTAATCAAAATCCCAGAAGTTGACTCACCCAATTGCAAATATCTATATATGGATCCCTCATCATAGAGATCCAGAGGCTGGAATTTTGTATTTTGGATGGAAGTGTTGTTGGTTTCTCTATGAATCATTGTATTGTTGGGTGATCTAGCTTTTCATGAGGTGAAGAGGGCTTTCATGTTGGGAGTATGGCACTGGATCAGACAGTAGGGTTGTAATCCTCTCTTCTACTACTTCTATCAATAAAGGTATTTGAGTTTTCCTCCATATGTTTGTATATTTCTGAATCTTGTATTTGTGTATGCATTTGTATGGCTAATGTATATCTGATCCTAAATTGATTATGGTTATAGATCTCTATGCTTTGATGGTATTATGCTTCTTTGACTCTACATGTGTTCCTTGAAGTGGGACTTGTGAGAAAGGAGTGGTAAAAGCTCTATCAAAGGAGAGAGGAAACAAGCAAGGAGCCAAGCGAAGGATTGACGTTGGTACTCTCTGCTTCTCTCTCATCTATCTCTCATAAAGGAAAACAAAAGTGACTTTAGTTTGTTTGTTTCTAAGATAGCTACCCGTCTTAGTGGGACTAGCAACTTTGAATAGACACTAGTTTTCTCGATAATAGTCCCCCTGCAGGTGATCAGCGTATAGAGGATTAATAATGAGAAGATGGCCCTACAACGCAACTCTACCATCGCCGACGTAACCAAGGTAATCGACCAAAACAACCATATGATTCAATTCATGGAGGATGCATGCCGAATGGTCCCAGAGTTGTCTATTCCTGAGGATGAACCGATCATGGTGTGCATCTGAAAGCTTGCTAAAGGGGTGTGTGACGCTCACACAAAAATGGCTAGGGTTCAACTAGAGTTGAACCTACAGATTGTAGACTTACAGTTGAGGGCCCAGCCTTCAACTCTTCTAGAGGTGAAGGAGCAATGTACAACCACTATCATAGAGGTAATAACAGCGATTGATAGTGCAATAACAAACTACACTAAACTCTTTGAACAATCATTTGAGGTCTTGACGAGCCTATAGGAGGACCCTAGTGTACAATGGCTAGAGACAGAAGCATGAGAACTACACGAACGCTATGATCAGGTCAAAGGCACAGCGTGAACCATCATGCTCACGTAGAGATTTGCAAAGCTGCAGGAGGCCAAGAAGTTGAAAGAATAGGTAGATGTAGCGTAGCACAAGGAAGCAGTATTGAAGGCGAGACTGAAGCCCTGGTTGGATGAGACTTATGCGGTCGCAACCTCTATCGAAGAAAAGCTTGCAACTCTGCAACAAACACAACAGAATCTTTAGGCAAATAATTCAAGAGCAGTTACCGAGAACATAGTTGAAGAAGCGAAGCAGGTGGCTGCACAGTGCATTGTCGAGGTTGCAGTCATACAAGTTGAGCTGAGAGGTCTACGTGGCAAGATCTTTGCACCCGTAGAGTGATTTGAGGGTGAGTCACCATGTTTGAGTTGGGGTCTATTGGGAACGGGATCCCCCAAGGACAGGTTTTGGGGCTAAAATCCCATTTTTTGGGTTAATTTTCTAATAAAATAGTAAAGTCTCCGCATTTTGTGGTCACGAAGCGCAAAGGTGTAATGAGTCATAAATGGTTGTCCCCCCTTATTTTGTAAAGTGTAAAGTTGATTGTAAAGATCCACCCATGGTCTGCACCCCATGGGATTTTATAAAAAGAGATAAGTAAGCCCTAAGAAAATAAAAAAGGGGAAGTCTGGAAAAAATAAGAGTCATTGGGTGGAAATAAGCCTAAGTGTTCTTGGGTCTTAGCATAGGTAGAGGCTCTGCAGCTCAGTGCGCAGAAGCCTAGGGTGGAAGTCTGCAACTAACTCTGTGAACCCCTACAGCTGAGTGCATAGGGAAGATAGATTCTATAATCATATGGAAATATCAATAAAGAGAAGTATTCTAAAATTTTTGTGTCTTTGTTTCCTGTTTATGTATCTTGTCATATTTTGTATGAATTTCATTCATAATGCTTATGTGATGCGCGAATGTATGTAATTACATTGGATACTTGAACGCAAATAAGGATATCTATTTACATGGTGCTAACTATGATTGTTTAATAAGATAAGTAAGACACTTAAGATAATTTGGGAATCTCCACTATACACTACCCTAGCAGCACAAAGGTGTCTGAACTACAGGTTAGGGCTACGTGAAGGCCAATCGTACCCCTTCGCCGAGGTACTGAAGATCAAAACCAAGGGCTAGACTGACAAAGCCCTAGAACTTAGTGACCTACATGAAGGCAGGGACGAAGAGTATAAACTGACATCACGACCATCTCAAGGTGTGGAGACTTGGTTCCAACATCCCCCCATATTGCTTCGGGTGAGACTTCAGTTCGCGCTCTATTAACTGATGCCGAAATGGTGAGTAGTGTGGGGACTTCTTTGGCTCATGAACATTAAACGTGGGTCAGGACCCACATAGCCAACACCAAGCATGGCAATGATTTTTTTTCATGGTTGTTAAGACATTCTCTCAGATGCCCATTCGGGTGGCCTACAAGAAGAGTATCATGGCATAAGCCATCTCTAAGGTATTCTTCAAACGAGTGTGGGCACATTTTGGGATCCCAAAATCCATTATCTGAGATCAAGACAATATATTCCTAAGTACATTTTGGTCAATTCTCTGGTCGATGTTGGATACCAAGCTGACTAAGTCCACGAATTTCCACCCCCAAATTGATGGCCAAAAAAAGGTCATCAATAGGATGGTCATGCACATAATGTGCATGTAAAACTTGAAGCACCCATGCACATGGGATGAGAGCCTCCTCTATGTCCAACAAAACTATAATAAATCTCTCCACAACTTATCTAGCCACAACCCCTTCTAGGTGGGATTAAGATTCCAGCTATTATGTCCCATTAATGTTGTCATAACATTTCCAACTACTCAGGAATATTTGGTTCACGTCCATTCTGAAGGTTTGACTCATGTCCATTCTAAAGATTTGAATCATGTACTTAGAAAGATCTTTCTAACTACTCAGGAATATTTGACTCACATCCATTCTGAAGATTTGACTTGCGTCCATTCTAAAGATTTGAATCACATCCATTCTGAATATTTGACTCACATAATCAGAGAGAACTTTCTAACAAGGTATCGTATGCACCAAATGGAGATCATATTACTAAGTTATGACCCAAAGAACTTGTTGGCTTCCCAACTAACCCCAATGGGGCCCACAAACTCTTGGCATTCCATCTCCTACGGTTAGGGTTTTGGTTGTTTAGGGCTTGCCTTTATTGTTCAATAATAAAAAGGCTCTTGAGCATGATTGTAACATAATTAAGAGGCATGTAGTTGCCACTTCTCTTCTCAAAGATAAGCTACCATCACCCGAGCTAGTTTATTTTGATTCTATATGTAATAATTTTTCAGTTCTTTGATACTAATGAAATGAGGATTTATTTTTGTTGCATCTCTGTGTTTATGTTTATGTCAGCATTTTGTTGTGTTCCTACATAAGTTTGGATCATTCTCTCTAATAAATATTTTAGACCTATATAAACATGGTCTCAAACACAATTCTTCTCCTCTTAACACCTTGAAACCAACTCTAAGATTTTTTATAGGTATGTCATGGCTAATTAGATAACTTATCACCCTATAATCACCATCTTAATTAAACAATGTTTCTTTTAATGATATAGGAGTGGCACATGGAACTTGACTCTTAAAAAACTCCTTTCAAACATGAATGTCTAAAAAATTGTAAGACCAATGGCTAAATGATCTACTATCACAAGAAAATAAGAAGAGATAACTTACCCATTCTTGATTAGCGACATTTCCAACTGGCCTCTATGTGCTAGAAAAACTGGAGGATAAGTATGTGTCATATTTCTATGACTTTCAACAATACTTTATTATGATTTATTTATAGCCTTGAAATCGATACATGGTTTTAAAATTCATTACATTATACCCTAGAAACCTAATACTCCTTCTCATACTTTCCTAAAAGAGATGAATTCTTTATTTGACATGTACCAAGAAAGTAATGAGATATTTCCTATAAAAAATATGATATCTAAAGCTAAGTATTGTTTGGCATCATACACTAGGTTTTTAATGAAATTCTTCCAGCAACTTTCACATTTTGAATGCTTCTTCATATAGTTTCCATGATTTATATTGATTGTTCGAAGATCTTGTCCACAAGTGAAAACAATAGCATGGTTCTAATTTTCTAACTTCCTCTCACCAAGAATATGATTACCAAGTAACTTGATTTGGTATATTATCTCAAATTTTTGAATGGTCACTTGAATTGCATCAAGTTGGGTTAAAACAACCATATGCATATGGAAACTAGGTTCATTAATTCACTTTGATAGGGAACTACATGTCCAATAAGAACCAACATGTCCTTCTGGAACGTGATACGTAATTAAAAAAAACTTATTGTAAGAATCGATACCATATTTTCCTGGCATTATTATCTATTTAACAGCTGAGGTTCTCACTCTTTTCTTGGTTGATAATTTTATTTTCATCATCTCCTTTCATAAATGTGTTTGGACACCAATGATATTCAATATTTCACATTTAACAAGCATCAAAAGATAATGCACAAACTCTGATAGAAAAGAAACCTATCACTACCTGGTTCATTTGAGAGCATGCATTCCATGATGAGAATGTGATTTGAAGAATTGGTCAAATTCATGCAACATAAACCTCCATGCAAACATGGAAAAGAAAGGGGGAACAAAAATTTAAATGTATAGTGTGAAATTTCTAGGGTCGTTGTAGTGGCTACAATAGGGGTGATCCAGGTGGCTCCAGACATGCACAAAATTTAGAAGTGGCTGAGAATAGATCAAAAATCAAAGTCATTGGATTGATATGTGCACATTTTTTGGATTCCAATGACGTAAAGGTCACTCAAATCGTAGTTCGTATGCTCAAGATATTCGCAGTCAAAGTTTTGGTCAAACTAGGGCAAGTGGTAGCCACTAATGAGGCAATAATTTGGCAGAGTCTCCGCAAATGAAATTTGGCCACTAGAAAATGTGAATTTATTTCCTACTTAATTTTTCTTGTAACCCTTAAAAATTGGTGGATGAATTTTTAATAGTGGTTTATTATAAAAACAAAAATAATATAAAAAAAGGGAGTTGGTGGGCCACCACCCCACTACTCTACCACACCATATATATTTATATATATTATGGTTGGCGGGTGGTCAAACCCTGCCAACCACATGGCATGTTGAAAAAAAAATCATATGCCATATATAATGGGCAAATTACCATCGTTAATAGCCATGATAGACACATATAGGATTGGGGCCAGAAAGGGTCGAACCCACCTAACTATTTGGTCGACCTGCCAAACGAGCGACCCCACATAACACGACTCCAATCAACATACACCGCTAAAACATAACCATAAAGGTTATCCCCCATATTCAATAGGTGCCAACACAAAATTTTAAACCATAACTCCCAATAGTTATGTTAAACTCCAATATTACACCACCACTCCAAATGACTTCCGACACAAAACAACAACCTACCAAAATTAAAAGTTAACACCTAAATTGTGATAGCGGGTGGGTTTTGAACCCAGACCACTCATAATCCAAACTTAACACTCCGTTAATAGCCCAAGCATGATGAAAACTTGACCAAACTGAGAAGGGGGGTGAATCAGTTTAGTCCATTCATGGACATTACAATTATTTTCTTTAAAATCATTAACTAGAGTATTAAATGAGCAGCTTAACAAATAATGACCAACATATTGAATATGTGAACAATGAGTAATAAGAAAACCACAATATCCCATCAACACATATGGACACCAGATATAATTGGAAACCCATAAAGGGAGAAAACCATGATTTTTTTATTGTGGTGATGCAAAGTGTTATAGACATTTTTGTGCCTTACAGCATTGAGCATGAAATGTCCATAATCTAAGGGATCCAAAGTCCCTAAACATGTTGTTCCTACCCCTAGAGGAACAAGGCTAACAAACCACAACAATTCACAGAAGTTCTCCACCAGAAACTGCTCAAAAACAAGTCAATTCAGGATCATGTCAATGGCTCCACTGGCTGTCTCCGCTGAATGTCAAAGCCAACACTGGCTACCTGCACTGAATGTCAAATCCAACACTGGCTACCTGCGCTGAGCGAGAGTGGACATGTGGCAAGCTCATTTCTCAAGGTGTCAAAACCCAGGAAGCTTCCAAAATGACACTTGCCTCAGGGAATTCGACTGGTGATGAGTAAGAGGTTCCAAATCTCCAAGTGGAAGCAAGAACCTCCAAGTGGAATCAAGAACTGACAGAGGGAGAGGACACTAGTCAGGTCTCAAGCTGACTCATCCTCTCTCCAAAACATCTATATATGGATCTCTCCTCCATGAGATCTAGAGGCTGGAATTTTGTTATTGCAAAGAATTGCTGTTGGTTTGAGAGTGGAATCATTGGGTGCTTAATGCTTTGAAGGGAGGTGAAGATAGGAATTCCATTTTGCTGGGAAGGAGATGCTGGATTGGAGCCCTCTGGGTTGTATGTCTTCCTGAACCTTGTTATTCATCAATAAAGCTATCTTGGTTTTCTCCTATATACTGATGTATCTTTGATGTATGATTGCATTAGTATGTTTAGTTTACTTCTAATCCTGAACTAGTTATGTTTATGAATCTATGTCTTTGTGTAGTGTTCTTCTCTTGTAATCTTGCAGAGACCTGTTGAAGCTGGGCGAGCGAGAAGGCAAGTAGCTGTGAACACCCAAAGAGAAGAGAAACCGGATCGAGGGACAAACGGAAGACACCGGTTAGTCCATCCATCTCTCTTCATTCTTAATTCATAAAGGAAGAATACTAGAATAGCTATCTCTGTTTGTTGCTAAGGCACTGTCACACCTTAGGTGGATAGGATTGTCCTGCATAGGCATTTTTCCCCACAACAAATTGGCAACTCCACTGGGGAGATTTGTTTTAGTCATTTTATTTGTGTCTCTATCATTGTTTGTTTCATAGACTCAACAGCAACAATCGAACTGTTTCTGCTATTCTCAGTTGCAAAGTAGACAGTTGCTGCCTTGATCCAATCACTGGATTTGTCTATGATCTGAACAATGGACTCACAAATGATTTGATGATCCTTTGTGATAGATCTTAGTACCCTCTCAAAGCATCCCTTTGATTGTACCTTGCTTGTTGCTTTTATTTGGCCTGAAACCGTTGATTAATTAGCAATCTGTGACCCAGAACCCAGTGAGAAACTCTCGTTTTTTGTTCAGCGCGAACCCTGTGAAGGCATTTTGCATTTCAACGTAGGTCTCGTGAAGGCTACCTACGCTGAATGTCAAAACCATAGTGTTGAGGTTGCGCTGAACCAGTTTTGCATTGTGCAGCTGGGGTTCTATGCTCTCTGTTGCCCTGTTTTGATCTCTATTTTTTGTAGCCTGTAACCAGCATAGGTACCAGTCTGATAACTCCTTTTCTCTGCTTAAATTCCGCCTCCTTTTGTACAAAAAGGCTGTGAGTGTTTTTATGTGTTTGTGGCGTCATTTACAGTTTTCCTTTGCATGAGTGAAATAATCATCCTGTAGCCCTTGATTCAGATCTGTTGATTGTGATCTTAGGAGAGAGTTCATTGGTTGTTTACAGTTGATTATACATTTGATTTTGCTTATTGGTTTGAGTTTGTCTCTTTTAAGTGTCGAAACAAGTGTTCATTTCGAAAGTCGTAAAGTGTTGTAATCTCTTCTACCCTTTCTGATTTCGAAAAAGTAAACTTGTTTGTACTTGTCATTTAAAAGCAAATTCAAAGTTGTACAAAAAGCTTTCTTTGTAGGCATCAATACTAAGAAAGCGGAAAACAAACACCTGCATTGTGCATTTGCATTTTGATAAGTTTTCATGCTTGATCTAGGGAAGTGCATTAGAGTGTGCTGATTGCTCTTTGAGAAAAGATGGTGTCTTTCTTTTCCCTTAGTAGCTAGGATTTTCAAAGTTGAAAAGATATAAAGCTTGCTTATCATCTTAGACTGCATTTAGGAATTGTATCATACATCTTGTGGTGATCCAGAAAGGCAAACTTCTGAAAAGATCAACTTAAAATAAACTGAATGAACTTAACAACATTTTGCAACATAACGCACAACATAGAGGTCTAGGCTAGAGACGTGTTCCGGCGTCGTTAAGCCTGGTGACTGTCGATCTCGTGGAAGGTGGGTGATTCCTCCTGAGGGACGATAGCGCCAGTACGGATTGTGCTCCCACGTACCGTCGCGTATATATTGGGAGACCCCTATAGGAATATAACCTTTATCCTTAGGAAGCCGTGTCGGCCGCCCTACTGATCGCAATGCACTGAACACAGCATTCAGGAAGATCGACCGCCCATACCTTAAAAAGTATTCTGCGGTTTTGCAAAAAGTTTGGCACACCCTCTGCCTAGAACTCCAGAGCAGTTTCTTTTGGCCTTTTTCAGACTCTATAACAGAAAAAGTCCATCCGAGCGTTTGTCACTTCGGGCTCGCTAAAACATCGAAGGAGACTAGAGTCATCTTTAGCTTTTTCTTGACTCTTTAAAAGTGAAAAAGAAAGTTGTGTCTAAAGCATCGTTAACAATTTATTTTAAACGGAACAATCACCCTTTATTCCCGCGTTGATATTTAGGTTGAAAAGATGGAGCACACCAACCAAGGAATTCCCCTTGGTGGAAATCCTAGTCCCTTCTCCTCTTGGGGAGATGTTGGTGCACCCCACATGGCCACTTTGTCACTTCCAGGATTGACAATTGGCCTGCCGGTCTGGCTCTTTTCAACCAATGTCGTTCAGAACACCACTATTCCTGAACAGTCGAGTCAACAGTTAGACCAAACCAGAATTTCCCACCAGCCTTCTACTTCATCTTCCTCTCCTCCTTCCTCTTCGCTTGACGGAACTGGTAAAAAGAAAAACTGAGTTCCTAAGGAGAAGAAGGAGAAGAGGAAGAAAGAGAAGAAGAAGAAGGAGCCAAAGGCGATTGGGGGCAAACAAGCGTCGTCTGACAAAAATCCACACACAGCACTCACTAGGCCTAAATCGCCATGTGTCATATGCAAGGGAGACCACTTCCATAGAGATTGTCCCTGCATCCCTCGGATACTAAGGGACTGTTCTCCCCGTTTGCACAATTCGGTAGCGTCGACCTCTGATAACCATGTTGACTGCTCACCGTCAACTAGCGGGAGTGAAGCCCCAGGACAGAGAGGGAAAGCTAAATTTCCCTGCAGACCGTGTGAAGGCGATCATGCCATCCACCGTTGTCCCTTCTTAGACAAGGCAAAAAGAGTTTTGGAAGATCGCCCGATTTTACGAGCGCAACTTCCTCCTGGATATCAAAGACTCCCGCCAAGTCCTTCGCTAGTTGAGAACCCGGCTGGCCCACTTAGGTGGTCAGCCGAAGCACCTATCATTGAAGATGAACCGTCTGAATCCATACCTGACGAAAGTCTAAAGGTTGAAACGACAGTTGACCCAGTTTTGCCTTCAGAGGCTCTATCTTCGAATGATACCATCACAGAGGAGAATAAAGACGACACCGTCCAAATTCTCTTCATCAGCACTGACTCCGATGAACAAGGGGGCAATGCCCCCATTCCTTTATCACAGGGAGGAAGTTCGTCAGAGCTATCCGGCTGTCTATTCGGTCCCACCACCAAGCAACCTAGTTGTCTCGTTCGACTAGAACCAACTGGGCAGACCCCGGTTGCCAGCAAGTATACCATTCAGAATTATCGTCCAAATATACAGAATGGTAATGGCTGGCACAATCATTGATGAGGGGGCATCTGTGAGTATCCTTTCCTCTATTGCTTGGAAAGCGCTTGGTTCGCCAGTGCTTTTGCCTGAAATGAGAAATCTATCGGGCTTCGATAAAGGAACCAGTCAACCTTTAGGGATCCTCCCCAATGTTCCCATCACATTGAAAGGGAAGACCATTCAAATGAACGTGATGGTCATTTAAGGACCCTTGGATTATAACCTACTCCTTGGATGAGACTATATATATTGCATGGGAGCCATCGTCTCCTCACTCTTTAGAGTAATGTGTTTTCCGCATGAAGGAAGAGTGGTCAAGCTCGTGGACCAACTTTCATTTCCTGGATCACGCATCGCAAATAGTCATGTACCATCCCTAAATGGTCTCTTCACGCAAGAAGTGTCTCAACCCACGGTCTGTCCTCCTGATGAGCGCGAGTAATCCGGGAGGATATGACTGGAACCCAGGGGGCATGCGTCCTGGTCTGCTTCGGCAGGAAAACTTTGGGTATAGGGTAGGTTTCCGTGGGAGAATATGACTAGTCCGTACCCCGTCCGGCATGGAAGAGGGGTTGTTCTAGAATAATATTCTTTTGTGAAAGTTATGTGAGTTGACAGGTGGAGTCTCTCACATTTGTCTATTTCGGTAGACATCGCTGAAGAAGTGTCTTGTTTGCTGTGCAAATGAAACAATCTTTGGGTAACCTGAAAGAGGTAGGCCTTTCCTAGTAGAGCAAATGTTTTACCTACAAATTGAGGGGTAACCTTGAAATCGTACTTTATGCCTGGGGGCATGCAAACCTTTTTGAGTGCAAGCAAGGGGTGGCTATTTATTTTTTTAAATTTTTAGGTCCTCCCTTTAAACCTGTAGCTCTAACCCTTTAAACTCGTAGGATTAGTCATTTCCGAACTTGCATAATGAAAGGATCTGGAGCAAAGATTTGTGAGATCTTATCTCCCTAAAAAATAGCATCTTCAATGAGACACTCTTATCATATGACTGGATATACGAGCAGTTTTAGCACACAGTTCATGTTCGTTAAAAAATAAACGCAAGATCCGAGCAGTTTTAGCGCATAGTTCATGCTCGTTAAAAAATAAACATAAGATTGAGCAGTGTTTTTCCGCGTTCAAGCTCGTTAAAAAATGAACTATCTTCCGGTAAATAACCACTGTGAATGTAACCTTATCTGCCATTAAAGCCTTGGTCGTGTTTGCACCATCACCTCCACTTTTCATTTGGCCGATCGTTCACCTCCATATGATTGTTTACCCATTTTGAGGAACAGCTGCGAAGAGTGATTTCACCTAGCCATCCTTGTGACACTGCCGTGATTGGAAAATTCCAACCTGTACCTGGAATCAGCTGCTAACCCTGTTCATCACTCGTTCCTCAAAAGACTAGTCTTCTTTAAGCTCTTTTCAACTGACTCATAAAATATGAAAAGATTGCCGAGTTTTGGCCTTCCAGCTCGCTAAAGAGACCGGAAGTGCTATCCCTCCTCTAGATTTTAATCTTTTTGGACCTGGGGGATTATTGCACAAAACGATCGAGCGCTTGTTTTGTTCGGCTCGTTAAAACTATAGAAAACTCATCCCTTCTGTATTGTTTTATACTTTTTCAGACTAAAGGGATTAGATGACGAAAAAGGACTTTTGGAGTTAACTTTATGTACCTTTCCAGACTCTCTAAAAATGAAAAGGACCGAGTTATCTTTGTCGTTAGACTCGTTAAAATCATTAAATAGCGACAAACTTGTCTTTAGACGAGAACGAGTTTCACTATCGCTAGGCTCATTAAAACATAGCGATGGGCTTGCCCGAAGGGCAGGTTATAGAACAAGCATATGTTATCCTCCTCAAGCTTGACAAAAATAAAGAGGTACTGGTCAGCAATGACTGGGGAAAAATTGGGAGAAACTCAGGAAAACTTTGATGGTAGCAAGTCGCTCTTGAACATGACACTTTTCCTCCGTACTACAATCGGGTTGGGTTGTTTCATTCACCGATCACATCACCATGGTCTCGCCATACCATCCATATTTGGGGTAATGCTACCGATCCATCGCATCAGTGTCGCCATATGTTCAAGAGAAGTCGTTCAGAAAGAGTCAACCGTGTCCCATCCACTGCCATACATTATCCTTCATCCATTCATGACCGCCACCCTGAATCATATGTCACAGATCGTTTTCACCTCCATCAAAATCATTAGCTCCGTTCCGTGTCACTGATGTGGGATACATTAAGGCCCTCCTTTGACAGATCGCTTCTTGTCGACATTAGCTCATTATCCAAGAAGTTGATCTAGGAACAACCCCTTCAGTACTTTGAAGCTTGCATGCCTCAATGGCAAGTTTCTCACTTCCGGCGACAGGTATACATCAATGACCTTCGACCAGAAGATTTTGTGTGGTGTTCAACACCAAGTCCTTTATTCACACCACATGAATTGTACTGCAGTACCTTGAGGGTCATTATCATTATCAGTGATTCCTCTCGCACTTGTTAACGGTTTACCTCATTGACCGGTAATCAAGCGATGTCTTTCCATGTTCGACTTCAAAACAATTCTCACATGGATCGACTTGTACTTAGAGTGAAGATCGAACGAGTTTGAAGACCCCGGATCTAGTTTCATCCATCCGGGCTGCGATATATATTTAGGAAAGATAAAGACATTTGACATGTACATCATTGCAGCAGATAATCATCCTACTCAAAGGATGATAATTTCATCAAAATTATCAGTCTACCATCAGACGATTGTCTGTTCTATGTACAGAAAATGAATTTATAAAGCTGAGCATGGGAATACCCGTCTCAGCTAGATCATGAAAGCGGTATGAAAAATAATGTATTGTATTGTATCTTATTACAGGTCTCCTCCTAGCATTAGATGAACTTCAGACCCTCCTGGATAAAGCATTTCACCCGATAAACGACCTCATACTTTAGGGGGCAATTGTTATAGACATTTTTGTGCCTTACAACATTGAGCATGAAATTTCCATAATCTAAGGGATCCAAAGTCCCTAAACATGTTGTTTCTACCCCTAGAGGAACAAGGCTAACAAACCACATCAATTTAAAGAAGTTCTCCACGAGAAACTGCTCAAAAACAAGTCAATTCAGGATCATGTCAATGGCTCCACTGGCTGTCTGCACTGAATGTCAAAGCCAACACTGCCTACCTGCGCTGAATGTCAAAGCCAACACTGGCTACCTGCGCTGAGCGAGAGTGGACATGTGGCAAGCTCATTTCTCAAGGTGTCAAAACCCAGGAAGCTTCCAAAATGACACTTTCCTCAGGGAATTCGACTGGTGATGAGTAAGAGGTTCCAAATCTCCAAGTGGAAGCAAGAACCTCCAAGTGGAATCAAGAACTGACAGAGGGAGAGGACACTAGTCAGGTCCCAAGCTGACTCATCCTCTCTCCAAAACATCTATATATGGATCTCTCCTCCATGAGATCTAGAGGCTGGAATTTTGTTATTGTAAAGAATTGCTATTGGTTTGAGACTGGAATCATTGGGTGCTTAATGCTTTGAAGGGAGGTGAAGATAGGAATTCCATTTTGCTGGGAAGGAGATGCTGGATTGGAGCCCTCTGGGTTGTATCTCTTCCTGAACCTTGTTATTCATCAATAAAGCTATCTTGGTTTTCTCCTATATACTGATGTATCTTATGTATGATTGCATTCGTATGTTTAGTTTACTTCTAATCCTGAACTAGTTATGTGTATGAATCTATGTCTTTGTGTAGTGTTCTTCTCTTGTAATCTTGCAGAGACCTGTTGAAGCTGGGCGAGCGAGAAGGCAAGTAGCTGTGAACACCCAAAGAGAAGAGAAACCAGATCGAGGGACAAACGGAAGACACCAGTTAGTCCATCCATCTCTCTTCATTCTTAATTCATAAAGGAAGAATACTAGAATAGCTATCTCTGTTTGTTGCTAAGGCACTGTCACACCTTAGGTGGATAGGATCGTCCTGCATAGGCATTTTTCCCCACAACACAAAGGGAAACTCCTACTCTCTTATTACATCTCATTTTCAATAGGCTCCAACCTATAGGAGGTTACTACCACAATTTTCTATAAGATACAACATGAAAGGAAGCTCCAATTCCCATACAATTTCTATAGGCTACAACCCATAGGAGGCTCCTACCTCAACACGCTCCAACCTGGTATTTATCAAGCAATGACTTGAAAGGATACTACAATTGCCTAATGCAAACAAGAATAAACAATGTGTTGGTTTACCTAGTCATAAATTCTCCTTATCTCCATCTTCATCACAGCCTCTTCTTCCCTTCAAATATGTGATATGCTTCACATAAGCTTTGTATATGCCAGGTAACTAATGCATAACATCTCAATCAACTCTCACATTCTCTAACACTCTAACCAACCATCTCTCCAACCTTGCACGAATTTATAAATGACCTTTGATGGTTGTTTTTGTTCCACTCATCCAAATATGAAATGACAAAACATGCCTGTTTGCATTCCAAGGGTGTCTCTTCAATTCCAACACTGATTAAACTCTTGAATATTAAAATATATAAAATAAATTTTATCATACCGAAATGTCATTCATTCATATTCTTCATGTCAATAAAATAAATAAATAACATGTAATAATAAAATCTTGCATTCATATTCAAATATCCTTGCATCACAATATTTTTCCATATATTTTCCTTTGCCTTGCATCTTTCTTTACCTTGCATCATGTCTTTGTATTGACTTTTCTATCATGGAATCTTGCCTTTTCCTTGCATCACAACAATCATCATGCCTTTGTCTTTCCTTGCATATTTTCGTCAACATATTCTTCAAATGTGATCTTTGCAACATTTATAAAACATTCTCACAAAAGCATCAACATCACCCTAAAGCAACACAATCTAAAACATTTTCCATTTTACTTTGATGTGCCTTTTCCATCACCCTTGTTCTTGTTTCTGCATATCAAACATGCCTTTCTACAATTTATTTGTTGGAAGACTTATCTTGCTTGTTTCTTTTGTTCATTTGTGCATACATTAACTGTGCAACCATTTTTTCACAAATTGATTATGTACACTTCTTGTTTCTCCTTTACGTTTCCTTGTTGCTACTCTTTTTTTTTTTTTTTCTCCCATTGCTCCTTTGCCTTACTGCTACTCTTTTTCCTTGCTAATGCTCTTTTTCTTTTGCTTCTCTTGTTTCTGCTTGCGTTGAATGTTCCTTGATCCTACATACCTTGTTGCTACTCCTTGCCCCTTTTTGTTGATCCTTTCCTTGATATCACTTTTCTGCTCATTTGTACCATGATCCTACTCCTACATACCTTGTTGTTGCTCCTTGGCTTGTTGTGCTACTCCTTTCCTTGCATGTTCCTTTCTCCTGCGTACCTTGTTTCTCCTCCTTGCCTTGCTACTACTTTGTTTCTCCTTTGTACCATGCTCTTGATCCTGCATACCTTGTTGTTCCTTTGCCATCAATGACAATAATTCCATCAATATCCCCCTTTGGAATTGATGGAAACATTATGATACTCCCCTTTTCATTCTAAGAAGTATCTTCCTTACATTTTCTTACCTCCTCCTTTGATATCAATGACAAGGGAGTCTCAATTGTTGAAACTGCTAGATGAATTTATATTCTTCTCAACAAAAAGTCTTACCATAGTTGTCACCATAAGGGCAAAAACACATGACCAGTGCTCATGATATATGAGCAGCCCATATAGTCTTTCAATTGGACAAAACCTAGGAATGAACTCAAGGTTCTGAGGCTTGTCTCAATATGATATTTCATCATCCCCTTTGAATTACACTTACTAGACATTCCATTGGGAAATTTTTTTATGGAATATCCTTTTAATGTTGACAATAGCAGACAACATCACTAGTGATTCCCTTGTATAATTGGCACATATATTTTTCACAGACCATAAAATCCATTTTCTTCGTCATCATTGAACTCCAACAAATGTCATCAAATTTCTTCTTGTGTTGAGAAAATGATGCAATCGCCTTATATAGGGTTGTTGTTCCAGGGTACACAACCAAAGCTTGACTACTTATTGCAAAATTAGGTGTATTTGAAGGATATGTGTGCTTTGGAGCATGGATGATATGAGAAGGTGGTAACTTGAATTTCCTTTGATAAATGATGCAGGGTAACCCCGCCAAACCCAGAATCTACACCTTTTCCATGCATATAAAATTTCATCTCAGCTTTTGCCCAAAATAAAACCTCAATACCTGACAAATTTACAGACTACCACTTGCATCGAGACCCGACACTTTATCACTGATTCAATAACCTCCCTCTATATTAGATCGGAACATATTTCAATGTCATTTGAACCCAAATACCATTTCACACGATCATATCCACACATAGACCATTACAATCACCTTCAGTGGTCGCTCTCTGACTCTGCACAGAAACCGAGTTCTGCAACTTCATCAATCGAATGGGAATGGTCTTCGTTCAATGTAATACCCTGAACTCTGCACAGAAACAGAGTTCTGCAACTTCATCAATTGAATGGGAATGGTCTTCGTTCAATGTAATACCCTGACAAAGAAGCTCGTCATCAAAAGTTGTATTCACAAGATGCATCACCCGCTGCTTGTAAGAACAACATTGTTCTACAAGATCTATTATCACTTCCTGCTTTACGCCCTCCTTACTATGAGGATCCAAAGCATTTAGCATATACATTAACACATCAATAATATCACGAGCATTCTGAGTATCCGTCAAGCTAAGACCAGGAAGATCAGATGCCAGGAATGCCTCAACTGCTTCATTTTCATAGCTTGGAGATCCATAGGTTTGAGACGGGTAAGTCATTGGTTGTGTCTGCGGAGGTGTGAATATTGATCAATAAGTGCAAATCGCTATTTGCAACCGCACATTGTCGATTTCCACCTGGATCTGATTGACTGATCTGACTCAACTTGCAATCTTAATATGACACAGGAATTTGGGCATCTACATCGTTCTTGATGTGATAACTATCCAAAGACACCTAATCAATTCTTTTGAATGCCGCAATTACAGACCATTACTACAGTGCCGCTCCAAAGCAAATATGAAACACCTTCTTATCTGATCTAATCGGCGATCCACAGTTTCGATACTATTTTATCGGATCTGATATCACATTAACCATTATTCATGACACTTTGCATCCACCGATACGCTACTGATCAGAAATTGCCAAATCTTAATGGTAAGCAACCCCTCTTCCTGTATATGCTCCGATATTACTCCGGATCCAATTTCACTTCAACCAACTTTATAGCTTTTCGCATCCATTTCCTAGTGTCATTCGTTGTGATATGAACCCTCTCCGGTCAACACGAAGGCTATACACAGACCCGATAAATCGATTGAAGTAAAATTTAATTTCGTTTAAAGGTTCCAATAGATGATTACACCAAATCATATATTAAATGACTTTTGCAACTCGCCAATTCCCACTATGCCAAGTTTGACTTAATAATGAGATTCTTTACAATTTAAAATAATAACACACACAGGCCGCTATCATTTCATTTTTTTTACAATAAAAAGACTAATATTCAAGTTCACGCTCATCAGAAAATGATACACACACAACACAAATTCTATTCACTCTCGATCACATTTGTTTAACAACCTTATCTCTATTCTAAAATAAGGCAATCTCACACTTATTACAATAACATACTAATTGAGAAGTTTATTCTTCCTAGTAATCCCGAATTTGGCAAACCCGTCAATGAATTTAACTGTGATTAGCCACAACATGTGGACAATCCTCCACATTGCTGGCTAATACCGATGCTCCTGCATCAGACTCCCGAAGTTGAAAGTTTCCATGACCTCCTGGTCATGTGTTTCTTCTGTTGTCCATCTAGTATCCCAAACTTTACTTTGTAACTGGTCATCACTTTCATTATGCTGTTGATTTAATTTTTCTACCATTGTCACTTCTGTTCCTCCAGATTTCCAAATCTTCATTTGCTGTTGTCCCCTGTTCTTGCTGATACAAATTCCTGTGGTCAATTTCTCCTTCTTGTTGTCCCTGTTCTCATCTAATTTCATCTTCCACAATTTCTCAAATTCATTCTTACCATTTTTCTTTAACTGAACTCCACTGACATCTGTCTCCTGTACATTATCCTTTTCCATACAAATTATAAAAGTTTTGTCCAAATATTCCTTGCCTTTTTCATTTACAATCTGTTGTTTGTACTCTACAGCCTCTCTTTCATTATCATCAAAGATAATTCTTCCCTCTATGTCTTCAGATTTGTCTAATAACTTTTTCAGCAAAATGTCAATTTCTTCATATTCAATAAACATGTCATTTGCATATAACTCCTCCTTCATTTGTTTATCTTCAACTCCTTTAATCATGACAATTTCCTTGTCAATACCATCATTCTTAAAATTATTAAATACATGTTCAAAATATCTTTCTGTTTCAGCCATTTCTTCCAGTAATCTCAGTTCTTCATCAACATGAATAAGCACATTGTCCAATCGTTGTTCCTCACCCGTTGAACCTGAAAACATACACAACATGTCAGTTTCAAAAATGCAAGGCTCTTCATTCGAGGCCTCAATGATCAGCTCCTCATGCTCCTCTGAAATATTCTGATAGTTCACTAAATTATTGAGAAATTCTTCCTCAACATTTCTGATTTCTTCTTCATCATCAAAGAAAACTTCTGGGACTGAAATTTCTTGACTATACTTGGCAACTTCATCATAAGTTTGTAGAATACCTTCCTATTCTACACAAATTCCTCCAATACTCAGTTTGTCCAAATAAGACAATAATGCCTCTTCCTCTTCTCTGATAAGACTTTGATCTTTCAAAGATTTCCTTGGCTTACCTTCTTCAACTAAGTTCTCGGTGTCAGCTTTCCTTCTCTTCACTTCATAAATATGCAATGCATTTGTTTCCTTTCCTGTTTCCATTTTCCATTGGTATTTTGTCCATACTAAAATTCATTCAAATATGATCCAATAAGTTTCCACTAAAAGAAGACATAACCATTCAGCCATACCTTTTAATTTCCTCCAGCAATTGAAGTCTTCAAAGTCCTTATGCATCTCCTTTCCTGTTTGTCTTGACTTTGCTCCTTTCACAGGTTCAAATTCTTTAGGCTGCATACCTGCAAATTTACATTCATAGAAATAATTAATCCCAAAAATATGAGATCCTCTTGTTTGTGTAGATGATGTCAACACATTTCTCTCATTCTGATCTGCATAGATTAGTTCTTCTCTACTATCATCTTTGTCTTTGTCCCCAAGGAGAGGTCCTTTCTCTGGTTCACAGAGGTATTCTATTTCTTCATTCTCAGTTGTTTGAAGTAATAATTTCTCAGCAAACAATTCTTTGACAGGCCATTTAACTCTTCTTCCCACATAAAATCCTTGTTTCCATTTTTCTCTAATTCCTTCCAATACCAGCTTCTCCAAATGACTGAGTTCTGCCTTCATCTCAGCCAACTCTATGTCCCTTTCTTCTTTACTCATTTCTTTGAGTCCAACTGCTTCAACGCTATTTTCCCTATGTCTGTGACTTTCCTTTGTACCCCTGTCATGACCATCAATATTCAATTCCTTTCCTTCCTTTGGCGAACTTTCCTTGTTCACTAGTGAGCTGCAACTAACTTTTTCCATTTCGCCTGTAACAAGTCTCCTTCATGCCTCACCAAACTTTCCTAAGTTTAGTCTTTTGGCACCTATTGGTTCTTTCCTTGAACCTTTCACTGACTAACAATTCTACCAGCACTCTTCTTCCTGGAATTGTTATCTCCTATCCACAATCACAATTGTGGAGCTGCCTCATCAACTTCTACCCAACCTCAGTTGGAAGTTGTTCTCATCTCCTCTTGAATACTTCTTGCTCACTACCTTCTTCATTCAGTAAATTTGTTTATTGCCGGGTATTGTCATGTTTACACATTTTGGATTTCTTCTTGCTCTATCTTCTTTACATAGCTCATATGCTATGGTGCTGGTACATCTCATTCCAACTTTCAGCAAATCCACTGCTTCCACTGACCTGCACAATCTTTTCACATCAAAGTATCTTTCAAATACTATCAATTCCTTCTGATAACCTGTTTGTAAGCAAATGTTGTTTCTCTTATACAATTTCCAAAATTCAATTCCTGTAGTAGTTCTTCTTTCAGTCCTATTAACCCAATCGATCATCAATATCATTCACTTAAACAATATTTAAACAATATTTAATCAAATCAGTCATGCAATCAACTTAAACATTCTTACCAGACCTTCCTGGGTATTCTCTGCTTCTCCATTCTAATCTCAGCATCGTTTATATCCTGATCCTCATATTCATCAACGCACTTCAGGAAATTATACATCTGGCAAAATTAAAATTCAGTTTCCAAAGACAACCTTTTTAGAGCGTTAACTTGGCTCTGATACCAAAATGATGCAGGGTAACCCCATCAAACCCAGAATCTACACCTTTTCCATGCATATAAAATTTCATCTCAGCTTTTGCCCAAAATAAAACCTCAATACCTGACAAATTTACAAACTACCACTTGCATCGAGACCCGACACTTTATCACCGATTCAATAACCTCCCTTTATATTAGATCGGAACCTATTTCAATGTCATTTGAACCCAAATACCATTTCACACGATCATATCCACACATCGACCATTACAATCACCTTCAGTGGTCGCTCTCTGACTCTGCACATAAATAGAGTTCTGCAACTTCATCAATTGAATGGGAATGGTCTTCATTCAATGTAATACCCTGAACTCTGCACAGAAACAGAGTTCTGCAACTTCATCAATTGAATGGGAATGGTCTTCGTTCAATGTAATACCCTGACAAAGAAGCTCCTCATCAAAATTTGTATTCACAAGATGCATCACCCGCTGCTTGTAAGAACAACATTGTTCTACAAGATCTATTATCACTTCCTGCTTTACGCCCTCCTTACTATGAGGATCCAAAGCATTGAGCATCTACATTAACACATCAATAATATCACGAGCATTCTGAGTATCCGTCAAGCTAAGAACAGGAAGATCAGATGCCAGGAATGCCTCAACTGCTTCATTTTCATAGCTTGGAGATCCATAGGTTTGAGATGGGTAAGTCATTGGTTGTGTCTGCGGAGGTGTGAATATTGATCAATAAGTGAAAATCGCTATTTGCAACCACACATTGTCGATTTCCACCTGCATCTGATTGACTGATCTGACTCAACTTGCAATCTTAATATGACACAGGAATTTGGGCATTTACATCGTTCCTGATGTGATAACTATCCAAAGACACCTAATCACAATTCTTTTGAATGCCGCAATTATAGACCATTACTACAGTTCCGCTCCAATGCAAATATGAAACACCTTCTGATCCGATCTAATCGGCGATCCACAGTTCCGATATTATGTTATCGGATCCGATATCACATTAACCATTCTTCATGACACTTTGCATCCACCGATATGCTACTGATCGGAAATTGCCAAATCTTAATGGTAAACAACCCCTCTTCCTGTATATGCTCCGATATTACTCCGGATCCAATTTCACTTCAACCAACTTTACAGCTTTTTGCATCCATTTCCTAGTGTCATCCGTTGTGATATGAACCCTCTCCGGTCCACACGAAGGCTATACACAGACCCGATAAATCAATTGACATAAAATTTAATTTCATTTAAAGGTTCCAACAGATGATTACACCAAATCATATATTAAATGACTTTTGCAACTCGCCAATTCCCACTATGTTGAGTTTGACTTAATAATGAGATTCTTTACAATTTAAAATAAGAACACACACAGGCCGCTATCATTTCATTTTTTTTACAATAAAAACACTGATATTCAAGTTCACGCTCATCAGAAAATGATACACACACAACACAAATTCTATTCATAGAAAATAGCAATACAAGGTCTCCGTCTCAGGTCTCATTCACAAGAATTGACCTCTGTCAGCATACAAACCACAATTGCATTCAATGAATGGAACAGAGTATCGGCTCTTGCCCAATTACACAGAGATTGATCACTATTTTTGTTTTACACACACACCTCGCTACTAATTTAAGCTTCCGCTCCACACAAAATCCACCTAACTATCTCTCCTTCTCTCTTAAAAAAAACCCTAATCTCTCGCCTCACCACATTTTTATGATGAGCTTATTTTCTAATAATAGCAAACGGGATCTCCTGCTTTGCTGAATGATCATAACAACAAAGTTCTTATCTTATCACTCTCGATCACATTTGTTTAACAACCTTATCTCTGTTCTAAAATAAGGCAATCTCACACTTATTACAATAACAAACTAATTGAGAAGTTTATTCTTCCTAGTAGTCCCGAATTTGGCAAACCCGTCAATGAATTTTACAGTGATTAGCCACAACATGTGGACAATCCTCCACATTGCTGGCTAATTCCGATGCTCCTGCATCAGACTCCCGAAGTTGAAAGTTTCCATGACCTCCTGGTCATGTGTTTCTTCTGTTGTCCATCCAGTATCCCAAACTTTATCATCACTTTAATTATGTTGTTGATTTAATTTTTCTACCACTGTCACTTCTGTTCCTCCAGATTTCTAAATCTTCATTTGTTGTTGGCCCCTGTTCTTGCTGATACAAATTCCTGTGGTCAATTTCTCCTTCTTGCTATCCCTGTTCTCATCTAATTTCATCTTCCACAATTTCTAAAATTCCTTCTTACCATTTGTCTTCAACTGAACTCCACTGACATCTGTCTGCTGTACATTCTCCTTTTCCATACAAATTATAAAATTTTTGTCCAAATCTTCCTTGCCTTTTCCATTTACAATCTGTTGTTTGTACTCTACAGCCTCTCTTTCATTATCATCAAAGATAATTCTTCCCTCTATGTCTTCAGATTTGTCTAATAACTTTTTCAGCAAAATGTCAATTTCTTCATATTCAATAAACATGTCATTTGCATATAACTCCTCCTTAATTTGTTTATCTTTATCTCCTTTAATCATGACAATTTCCTTGTCAATACCATCATTCTCAAAATTATTAAATACATGTTCAAAATATCTTTTTGTTTCAGCCATTTCTTCCAGTAATCTCAGTTCTTCATCAACATGCATAAGCACATTGTCCAATCGTTGTTCCTCACCTGTCAAACCTGAAAACATACACAACATGTCAGTTTCAAAAATGCAAGGCTCTTCATTCGAGGCCTCAATGATCAGCTCATCATGCTCCTCTAAACTATTCTGATAGTTCACTAAATTATTGAGAAATTCTTCCTCAACATTTCTAATTTCTTCTTCATCATCAAAGAAAACTTTTGGGACTGAAATTTCTTGACTATACTTGGCAACTTCATCATAAGTTTGTAGAATACCTTCCTATTCTACACAAATTCCTCCAATACTCAGTTTGTCCAAATAAGATAATAATTCCTCTTCCTCTTCTCTGATAAGACTTTGATCTTTCAAAGATTTCCTTGGCTTACCTTCTTCAACTAAGTTCTCGGTGTCAGCTTTCCTTCTCTTCACTTCATAAATATGCAATGCATTTGTTTCCTTTCCTGTTTCCATTTTCCATTGGTCTTTTGTCCATACTAAAATTCCTTCAAATATGATCCAATAAGTTTCCACTAAAAGAAGACATAACCATTCAGCCATACCTTTTAATTTCCTCCACCAATTGAAGTCTTGAAAGTCCTTATGCATCTCCTTTCCTGTTTGTCTTGCCTTTGCTCCTTTCACAGGTTCAAATTCTTTAGGCTGCATACCTGCAAATTTACATTCATAGAAATAATTAATCCCAAAAATATGAGATCCTCTTGTCTGTGCAGATGATGTCAACACATTTCTCTCATTCTGATCTGCATAGATCAGTTCTTCTCTACTATCATCATTGTCTTCGTCCCCAAGGAGAGGTCCTTTCTCTGGTTCACAGATGTATTCTATTTCTTCATTCTCAGTTGTTCGAAGTAATAATTTCTCAGCAAACAATTCTTTGACAGGCCATTTAACTCTTCTTCCCACATAAAATCCTTGTTTCCATTTTTCTCTAATTCCTTTCAATACCAGCTTCTCCAAATGACTGAGTTCTGCCTTCATCTCAGCCAACTCTATGTCCCTTTCTTCTTTACTCATTCCTTTGAGTCCAACTGCTTCAGCGCTCTTTTCCCTATGTCTGTGACTTTCCTTTGTACCCCTGTCATGACCATCAATATTCAATTCCTTTCCTTCCTCTGGTGGACTTTCCTTGTTCACTAGTGAGCTGCAACTAACTTTTTCCATTTCGCCTGTAACAAGTCTCCTTCATGCCTCACCAAACTTTCCTGAGTTTAGTCTTTTGGCACCTATTGGTTCTTTCCTTGAACCTTTCACTGACTAACAATTCTACCAGCACTCTTCTTGCTGGAATTGTTATCTCCTATCCACAATCACAATTGTGGAGCTGCCTCATCAACTTCTACCCAACCTCAGTTGGAAGTTGTTCTCATCTCCTCTTGAATACTTCTTGCTCACTACCTTCTTCATTCAGTAAATTTGTTTATTACCGGGTATTGTCACGTTTACACATCTGAGATTTCTTCTTGCTCTATCTTCTTTACATAGCTCATATGCTATGATGCTCGTACATCTCATTCCATCTTTCAGCAAATCCACTGCTTCCATTGGCCTGCACAATCTTTTCACATCAAAGTATCTTTCAAATACTATCAATTCCTTCTGATAACCTGTTTGTAAGCAAATGCTGTTTTGCTTATACAATTTCCAAAATTCAATTCCTGTAGTAGTTCTTCTTTCAGTCCTATTAACCCAATCGATCATCAATATCATTCACTTCAACAATATTTAAACAATCTTTAATCAAATCAGTCATGCAATCAACTTAAACATTCTTACCAGACCTTCCTGGGTATTCTCTGCTTCTCCATTATAATCTCAACATTGTTTATAGCCTGATCCTCATATTCATCAATGCACTTCAAGCAATTATACATCTGGCAAAATTAAAATTCAGTTTCCAAAGACAACCTTTTCAGAGCGTTAACTTGGCTCTGATACCAAAATGATGCAGGGTAACCCCGCCAAACCCAGAATCTACACCTTTGCCATGCATATAAAATTTCATCTCAGCTTTTGCCCAAAATAAAACCTCAATACCTGACAAATTTACAGACTACCACTTGCATCGAGACCCGACACTTTATCACTGATTCAATAACCTCCCTTTATATTAGATCGGAACCTATTTCAATGTCATTTGAACCCAAATACCATTTCACAAGATCATATCCACACATCGACCATTACAATCACCTTCAGTGGTCGCTCTCTAACTCTGCGCAGAAACAGAGTTCTGTAACTTCATCAATTGAATGGGAATAGTCTTCGTTCAATGTAATACCCTGACAAAGAAGCTCCTCATCAAAAGTTGTATTCACAAGATGCATCACCCGCTGCTTGTAAGAACAACATTGTTCTACAAGATCTATTATGACTTCCTGCTTTACGCCCTCCTTACTGTGAGGATCCAAAGCATTTAGCATCTACTAACACATCAATAATATCACGAGCATTCTGAGTATCCGTCAAGCTAAGACCAGGAACATCAGATGCCAGGAATGCCTCAACTGCTTCATTTTCATAGCTTGGAGATCCATAGATTTGAGACGGGTAAGTCATTGGTTGTGTCTGCGGAGGTGTGAATATTGATCAATAAGTGCAAATCGCTTTTTGCAACCACACATTGTCGATTTCCACCTGGATCTGATTGACTGATCTGACTCAACTTGCAATCTTAATATGACACAGGAATTTGAGCATTTACATCGTTCCTGATGTGATAACTATCCAAAGACACCTAATCACAATTCTTTTGAATGCCGCAATTATAGACCATTACTACAATTCCGCTCCAATGCAAATATGAAACACCTTCTGATCCGATCTAATCGGCGATCCACAGTTCCGATATTATGTTATCGGATCCGATATCACATTAACCATTCTTCATGACACTTTGCGTCCACCGATACGCTACTGATCGGAAATTGCCAAATCTTAATGGTAAACAACCCCTCTTCCTGTATATGCTCCGATATTACTCCGGATCCAATTTCACTTCAACCAACTTTACAGCTTTTCGCATCCATTTCCTAGTGTCATCCGTTGTGATATGAACCCTCTCCGGTCCACACGAAGGCTATACACAGACCCGATAAATCGATTGACATAAAATTTAATTTCGTTTAAAGGTTCCAACAGATGATTACACCAAATCATATATTAAATGACTTTTGCAACTCGCCAATTCCCACTATGCTGACTTTGACTTAATAATGAGATTCTTTACAATTTAAAATAAGAACACACACAGGCCGCTATCATTTCATTTTTTTTACAATAAAAACATTGATATTCAAGTTCACGCTCATCAGAAAATGATACACACACAACACAAATTCTATTCATAGAAAATAGCAATACAGGGTCTCCGTCTCAGGTCTCATTCACAAGAATTGACCTCTGTCAGCATACAAACCACAATTGCATTCAATGAATGGAGCAAAGTATTGGCTCTTGCCCAATTACACAGAGACTGATCACTATTTTTTTTTACACACACACCTCACTACTAATTTGAGCTTCCTCTCCACACAAAATCCACCTAACTATCTCTCCTTCTCTCTTAAAAAAAACCCTAAGCTCTCACCTCACCACATTTTTATGATGAGCTTATTTTATAATAATAGCGAACGGGATCTCCTGCTTTGCTGAAAGATCATAACAATAAAGTTCTTACCTTATCACTCTCGATCACATTTGTTTAACAACCTTATCTCTATTCTAAAATAAGGCAATCTCACACTTATTACAATAACAAAGTAATTGAGAAGTTTATTCTTCCTAGTAATCCCAAATTTGGCAAACCCGTCAACGAATTTTACTGTGATTAGCCACAACATGTGGACAATCCTCCACATTGCTGGCTAATTCCAATGCTCCTGCATCAATAAATCTCTTCATCATCACCCAACTCTTCATCAATTACTTCATATTTTGTTGTATTTATATCTATGGATCACTTTCACCACTATCCATTCAAATTTATCATCATTTTCTGTTGTAAATCTTGCTGCAACCTGATCTCCAATAATAGTTTCTTCCCCAAGCGGTATTTGTAAGGAAACAGCTGGTGAGACCAACTTTTGTTAGAAAATTATATATTACGGAGCAATGGAACACATATAATATTGCAAAAATATAAACATAGAAAACACACAAAACAAGAGAGACACAGATATACGTGGTTCACCCAGTTTTGGCTACGTCCACCCCGAATAGCCAGTCCTTCCTTTTTATTATCCAGCAAAATGAAGAGATACAACCTACAGCAAAACCGCTGTAATATCCTTTGTTTTCTCTCACAGTCTCACCTCTGTGTTTTTCGCTCACCAAATACACATCTATATCTCACAGCCTCAAATGCAATGCCCTCATATAAAGAGAGGGGTTGCCTTCTAGGGCAAAAAACCCTAAACTAAACATAAGTTCTACCGTCAGATCATCCGCCTAATGAACGGCCCAGATTGACTAGAAATTACTATACTTTTACAAGGCCATTTTACAGATGTTTTTAGCTTCGGGGGTGCTGCCCCCGAAACCCCCCGCTAGCCACGGTAGCGATTATTTTACGGGCGGCGTTGCCGCCCCATTTTGAACTGGGGTCCAATATGCTGGTACTATAGAAGATAATCAGGCTCCACACCCAACAACTTTGTGAGTTTTTCATCTGCATCTATCCCCTTTTTTCTACTCACTTATAGCTTCTTCCTGTAAGGTACAATTTGTATAGATTGTAATAGAGCATCTAGTTGAGTAATGGAAATATTTGATACCCTTTGTTCACATTCGACAAGTTCTTTTGCATTAACATACAAGGACTGGAGTTTAATCCATAATTTATCCTCATACTTTTTACCTATCTTTAGATCAGCTTGAGAGAGTTTTTGATGTACTTTTATTTTTATTTTTTGAAGGATGAGTTCCTTCTCACTTTTGAGAAGGTATAGGACATTGATATTCTCCATTGGAATGCCACAAACAACCATATTTGGGACAATCCACCTCTGAGGCCAGCTTCCTGCTTTGTTCTATCGCAAATGGAGTTATTTCTTGACAAACAATATCAAAACCAAACCAATTTATGCTATGATAGCATCGAAAGTAGCCAATATGTCATCGACACTTTCACAATTATTCTACGAGCCCAAAACAGTGGTAAAAACATGTGGTAATACATCCACCAGTCTCGGCATCACTTATTAATTGATGATTCATCTCCACAAGCTTGAGAAGATCATCAAAGGAAATTTTCCATCCATATTATCTTCATTGTTCAGAGTGCACTAACATTAATGTTGTGAAAAAAAAAAGTGTATCTTAAATTTCGTGACCCTAATCGATAGCTCCAGTAGTTAATTTATTCAGAAATGTCGAATCAAATAGACTATGTATACTATATGTGTGGTTTTCGAATCCCATGATCCAACACTAACACTCCCATTTGATTCTGTATCTAAATTGGTGTCATTTGAAGTAAAATCACGGTGAAGGAAATCAAATATCACTACTAACACTTCTAAACCATCATTCATCTGAGCCACATTGCATAGGAGCAACGCGCATTGTAAATAACATATCGTATTGCAACATAAAATATTGTTAAACATTAGACCATATATCATTGCAACATAAAATATATTGTATCCATATAAGCAATGCATTACACAGTAATTTAATGCACACATATTTTCTCAAATTCTGTCACACTTGTGTTGAAGACCAAAATTGTCTCTTTTTTACTATCTTCTTACACTCCGTCCTCCTCCTTTTTTACTCTGGTAACTCTAATTGGGCACTAGTCTACAAGGTTCATGG
Source organism: Pinus tabuliformis (assembly GCA_031772625.1). NCBI lineage: Eukaryota > Viridiplantae > Streptophyta > Pinopsida > Pinales > Pinaceae > Pinus > Pinus tabuliformis. The sequence goes on along the minus strand of CM062806.1, from coordinate 52,493,068 downwards.
AAATAGAAGGTACTTAAACATATTTTATTTCATAAGTTTCAATTTTATTTATGATCCAGGTGGATATTGGTGGCCACCTGCCAAGTCCACCTAGACCCCCACCATTGTCTTTCTCAGCATTTTCAGTTTCCTTAATTATAGCACAACTTACTATTTTTAGCAGTTTTTCGGAACCTGAACTTTTGGAGCCGTTTTGAGGCCCTAAACGACGTTTTTTGGGGAATCCAGGAGCAACATGGGTCCATGGGATGGACCCATGTTGCCCTTTCCAACAATGGTAGTACTCGGATAGATATTTCTAACGAGCTATTGTACGCGTCAAACGAAGATCGTATGCCAAAGTTACGACCCCGGGAAGTTGATATACCAATTTACCCCAAACGGGGCCCACAGTTTGGCGTTTCATCTCCTAGGGTTAGGTTTTGGAATGTTAAGGGTTTTCCATTGTTTCTCAACAATAAATAGGCCTTCGAGCCTCATTGTAACACAGTTCAGAGGCATGTAGCCACCACATCTCTTCTCAGAGATAAGCTACCATCGCCCTAGCTGGTTTATTTCCATTTCTGGTTGTAAGAATATTTCAGTATTTTCCATTAACGAAATGAAGTATTATTTCCGCTGCATCTTTGTGTATATGGTTATCTCTGTAATTTGTTGCGTTCCTGTTTAAATCCGGATCAGTGGTATCAGAGCGGTCTGCTTTTTCTCTGTTTTTCTTTGCATGTCCCCAACAAGGTCGGGTTATAAGGAATTAGGGCTTGAACTGGTTGAACCTTTGCAAGACCAGCCTCGCAAATCCCGACGGGCTCCCATGGCGGATGAGAAGAAAGATGAGGGGGCAGGAGATCCCATCAAAATCTTGCTCGAAGAAGCCCTCGAGCGACAACGGAACGCGATGATGGACAACTTTGCCCAGATCCTTCAGCGGCTACCCAGAAGCGACGCATTGGCTTCCAGCAGCTACTCTGGAAACGCCACACCCTTTAAGGTACAAGTTAATTTTGAAATGCCCATATTCGAGGGTCAGATAGACGCAGAAGTCATAGATAAATAGTTAAATATGCTAGAGGGTTATTTTTCTGTTCATGAATTTTCGAGTCGGGAAAAGATTGTTTTTGCTCTTCTCAAAGCAGCCCCCCACGTCAAGGACTGGTGGGAAACCTACTGCGAGCAGAAGGATGAAAGTACTGGCTCACTATTTTCAGCCGCACCCACCTGGAATTCATTCCGGGATGCCATCAAGGAGCAGTACTACCCTATTGGAAGCTATGAGGATGAATACATAAAGTGGACCACGCTGCGGCAGGGAAGGGACCAAGACGTGCCGGAGTTCACCAATCTTTTCCATACCCTTCGCACAAAGTTGGGTATCAAGGATTCAGAGCAACATTTGATACTCAAATACCGTGGCTGCCTGCACAAGTACATCCAGGAAGAAATACAATTCCTGAACATCTCCTTGCTCGGCGCAGCATACCGATATGCCGTCAAGGTCGAGCAGAATTTTAAACAAAAGAAGCGAGACTTTGGATCTGCGAATCCAAAGCAGGGGAAAGGTGCCCCTAAACCATAGAACAAAGGACAAAGCCAAGGCGGGATAGCCCAAGACAACCAGCCGAAGCTGCAAGCAAAGAATAGCGCCGCGAAGCCGAGAAAGGACACTGGAAAATGGTGTGAGTTCCATAAGAGCTCCACTCACAACACAAGTGAGGGTTGGGCCAAGCAGTCACTGGTGGCTGAGCTAAAGGTTTCAGAATCAGATGCATGTTCCGACTCTGAGTCAGAACCCGATAAGGGGAATGAAAAAGGGAAGCATATCATTGATGCGGATCCCAACGCCACTATTGCTACCGCCAAGATCCAGAAAAATGAACCCGAAGATCAAGAGGAGGAGGAGCGTCTCTTCCACTCCCAGATGTGGGTAAAGGGCTCCCCGATACAGTTCATTGTTGATAGCGGGAGTCAAAAGAACCTCATTTCGGCAGAGGTCGTGAAGAGGTTGGGCTTATCGACCACAGCACATCCACAACCATACACCATTGGGTGGCTTCACCAAGGACAAGATCTTCGCGTGAGCCAGCAGTGTTGCCTTCCATACAACATCAAGCCCTTCACGGATGAGGTATTGTGTGACATTGCTCCCCTTGAAGTTTGTGATGTATTACTAGGACAACCATACTTGTGGAAGCGACATGCTGTGTATGAATCAAGGCCCCGTGCTGTTACTATTACATTGGGAAATAAGTTGTACAGGATACCAGAGGTAGCACCACCTACCGCCATCTCTTTGATTACTGCAAGACAATGCAGTAAGATCATTTCCAAAACCAGGAAATTTGTTTTCCTGATGATACGCCCTTAAGGAAAGAAGAAGACAGTGGCCACGGCATCCAGACGGGGTCCCTCTGCACGACAACTACAGATGGACAAGGTTGTGGAGGAGTACGAGGACATCTTCACCTCCCCTGCAGGGGTTCCTCTTCACTGTCAAGTCAAGCACTCCATCGATCTAACCCCAGGTGTGCCGCTACCCAATGGACCAATTTATCGGCGCTCCATTCTGGAGAACAATGAAATCAAGAGGCAGATTCAGGAGCTCCTGCAGAAAGGTCACATCCGTCTGAGTTCATCGCCTTGTGGTAGCCCAATCGTGTTGGTACACAAGAAGGATGGGACATGGAGACTTTGTATTGACTATCGGGTGCTGAACAAGATCATTGTCCGTAATAGGTACCCGATCCCACGGATTGATGACCTCCTAGACCAACTAAAGGGGGCGAAATATTTCAGCAAGATCGATATGAAGTCAGGATATCACCAGGTACCAATCGAACCCTCTAATGTGTGGAAGACTGCCTTCAAATCCAAGGAGGGCCTTTTCGAATGGTTGGTTATGCCTTTCGGATTGACGAATGCTCCTGCAACCTTCATGAGGCTAATGGATGACATCTTGCGGGCATTCACCAACTCCTTTGTAGTAGTATACTTGGATGACATTCTGATCTTCAGCCAGAGTTGGGAAGAGCACCTCCACCACATCCGACAGGTTCTCCAAACACTACGGCAACACAAGCTATGTGCCAATTTGGAGAAATGCACTTTTGGCATGACCCAGGTTAAGTATCTGGGATACATCATTGATGAACAGTGGGTGCATGTCGATCCAGCCAAGATCCAAGTCATTCGGGATTGGCCCTCTCTAACGACTCTAACAGAGCTCCGCAGCTTTCTAGGTCTTGCCAACTTCTACCGCAGGTTTGTGTTGGGGTTTTCTCATATTTCTTGGCCCTTGAGTCAAGTCACCAAGGGAGGGGCGAAAGCAAAATTCTTTTGGTTTGAATCTCAACAGGAGGAATTCATGGAGTTGAAGGATCGCCTCTGCACGGCACCAGTGCTCGCGTTACCAGATTTACAACAACCATTTGAGGTCGAGACAGATGCCTCTGACTTTGCTATTGGGGCAGTCCTTACTCAACATGGACATCCAGTGGCATATCACAGTGAAACACTTTCAGACACAGTCCGAAAGTACCCCACTTATGATAAAGAGATGTATTCCATTGTACAGGCCTACCGACAATGGAAGCATTACATTCTGGGGAAGGAAACGGTCATCCAAACAGACCACCGACCCCTGCAGTTCATACAGACCGAGGGAAATTGCAGAATAATCGCCATCAGAACTAGTCTACATACCTGCAACAGTTCCACTTGAATATCAAGTATAAGAAGGGCAGCACCAATAATGTTGCAGATTGCCTCATTCGACCACCGATCATGGCGTTAACCACTGTGCTCAACTCTTGTGGGCACGAGACTTCTGATTGGCCACTTCTCTACAAAAGCGACCCAGAATTCGGCCATACATACCAGACACTCTTGGAGGGTCGGCATGTTCCAGATTTTCACCTCTAGGATGCCCTATTATGCCACCTCGGCCACCTTTGTGTTCCTTCAAGCGAGTGTGCCAAGATGATTTGGGAAGCACACTACAGTCGGGCTGCTGGGCATTTCGGGGTTGAGAAAACAATGGCAGTACTGCAAAATTATTTCTATTGGCCAAATCTTCGACATGATGTTGGGAAGTACATCAGATCATGTACTGCATGTGCCATTGCCAAACTGACCATTAAGAAGCACGGCCTCTATACCCCGTTGCCTACCCCTAGTCGACCTTGGGAATCCATCTCCATGGATTACATGTCAGGCCTTCCTTCCACTAAGCATGGAAATGACTGTGTTTTTGTGGTCATCGACAGGTTCTCGAAGATGGCCATTATGGTGGCCTGCAAGAAGAATATCACAGCAGAAGCCACTGCTAAACTCTTCTTTGAACGAGTGTGGGTGCACTTTGGGATCCCCCAGTCTATCATCTCAGATCGGACAGTCAGTTTCTCAGCACATTTTGGTCCAGTCTCTGGTCAATGCTGGACACCAAACTCACGAAGTCCACAGCCTTCCATCCTCAAACTGATGGCCAGACAGAGGTTGTCAATAGGATGATTGTGCACATTCTGTGCATGTATAACTCAAAGCATCCACGCACATGGGACGAGAGCCTCCCCTATGTTCAACACAGCTACAACCGAGCTCTTCACAGCTCCACTGGCCATAGTCCTTTTCAGGTGGGTTTGGGATTCCAGCCACTATGCCCCATTGATGTGGCCATGCCACTTGTAGCTACTCACATAAATTCAGCTCGTGTCCAGTCCGAAACAGATAAGGCCACTAGCTTCATTGAGGGCATCCAACATATTCGCCAGCAGGTCCATGACATTCTTGAGAAATCAAATGCCAAGTACAAGCAGCGACATGATCAACATCGGGTGCCACACAAGTTTCAGGTGGGCGACAAAGTCTGGTTGCATTTGCAAAAGGAACGCCTTACTGGAGCCTATCGGAAATTGAGACCACTCCGATATGGTCCTTACACCATTACTAAGGCTATGGGAGACAATGCATTTGAGCTCAGCATTCCTCCATTCCTTGGCCTACACCCAGTGTTCAATGTGGACCACCTTCGGCCATACTTTCCACCATTGCTAGACACATCCGACATTGCAGAACAACTCAAACCCACAGAATTAAACCTAGATTGCATGGAACAAGCTGCAACTGATTGGATCATGGACACACAAATCAAGAAAACTCGCCAACAGAATATCCAGCTGTATCGAGTTGTCAAAGCAGGCCAACTCCTTTAGCAGGGCAAGTGGCTCACCAGGGAACAAGTTCAACAAAAGTTTCCTCATCTCATGGAGGAGCTCAACGCAATGGGGACCATTGCTTCCTAAGGGGGGAGGAATGATCCAGGTGGATATTGGTGGCCACCAGCCAAGTCCACCTGGACCCCCACCATTGTCTTTCTCAGCATTTTCAGTTTCCTTAATTATAACACAACTTACTATTTTTAGCAGTTTTTCGGGTCCTGAACTTCCGGAGCCGTTTTGAGGCCCTAAACGATGTTTTTTGGGGGATCCGGGGGCAACAATGGTAGTACTCGGATAGATATTTCTAACGAGCTATTGTACACGTCAAATGGAGATCGTATGCCAAAGTTACGACCCCGGGAAGTTGATATACCAATTTACCCCAAACGGGGCCCACAGTTTGGCGTTTCATCTCCTAGGGTTAGGTTTTGGAATGTTAATGGTTTTCCATTATTTCTCAACAATAAATAGGCCTTCAAGCCTCATTGTAACACAGTTCAGAGGCATGTAGCCACCACATCTCTTCTCAGAAATAAGCTACCATCGCCCTAGCTGGTTTATTTCCATTTCTGGTTGTAAGCATATTTCAGTATTTTCCATTAATGAAATGAAGTATTATTTCCGCTGCATCTTTGTGTATATGGTTATCTCTATAATTTGTTGCATTCCTGTTTAAATCCGGATCAATTTATCACTTAACTTAATATTTTCATGAGCTACTAAATTGCACCATTTATGCAACTAATCACTGATTTTCTAGCATCGAAGATTTGATTGGTTCTGAAACTCCATCCGAGGAAAGATATATAAGGGAAGGTGGCTAATATATGGCACAATGATATTTTACTATATTCGTGTTTTGTATCGATGATAAGAACACTGCATAGGCTTAGTCAACGTGGAAGTCAACCAACAAAGAAGGAGCTGAAGACGAAACAGGCGAGCAAAAAAAATAATTGAAGTTGATATTTAGCCTCATGATTTGCTTCTCCAATAGAAAATCATGAGAAAATAACCATATATTATCTTTTTGTGATATTTTTAGTATCTGTCGAGTAGGATAGGCCCATAAATATCTAAATAATTATTTGATGGAGGTTATAAATCTATCTCTCGACATGACAAACATAGTCTTGAATATTGTTTGTAAGACTTTGTTTTACAATTATAAAATTATGTTTTATTTATCCTTGTTGTATGTTGCCTTGATGCGTATATAGTCCATTTGAGGAGTAGTGTTGTTGCCTACATCTCACAGGAGGGCCCCTGGAGTTGCAAGGATTTTATTTTTTTCAACTAATATTTCAATTATGCATTTTATATCATGTTTAATTCATTCATCTAACTATCCAATTCGATTGCTAGTGTGATTTTGATAATGATCACTGAGTTTATAATAGAACATGTTTTATTTAATCGTTTTTCCTTGGGATGAATGAGTGAAGTTGAGATCTATTGTGCACATGATAAGTGGTATATCAGAGTGTGGATTGATTTATGATTTGAAGTATAATTTGAGTTTGGTGAAGAGAATTTCAATTTCCAATTAGTATTAATTTCTCTTTTCTATCAGAGAGATTGAAATTTAGTTTCATTATTTAGTTGAGTAAGTGTGATATTTATTTTTGCAAAGTGTGATCTTCATTTTAAGCAAGTGTGATAATCCTAGTTTCATATTTCTTTCAAGAAAGTGTGATATTTCATTTAAGTGAGTGCAATAATTTTTATTTCATTTTTGTTAAAGAGTGACATATTTATTTTTATGTGAGAATGATGAAAACTTGTGCATCTTGATATCTCAATTTAATCTAGGAATTTCTTGAATAACCAGGGCTTCTAGTACATACAATACACATACACTTCATCAATAAACTAGCCCTGGTCAATAATTTATGTAGTAATTTAACATCAATTAAATTACCAAACATTTTGGCACTATTTCTAGGGAAGTGTATATAGGAGTCTTTTTCTTTTCATTAAAAAATAAAAATACAAATACAAATTATATGCATAAGGAAAGAGATTTGTTGATGGTGTTGGACCCTTCAACATGTCAAGGTAATCTCCCCGGTAAGAGGTCCCAATTAGACCTCAGACAGTTTGGTGTTGGCATCCCAACAGTGGGTCGTAAGGTAATGCCTTGACCGCAATGTTGTACAGAGGCAAGTAAGATAACTATGTTAGTAGCAAGGGTGTGACTGATGCAGAGAGTCAAGGAATGCATATGAGAGGTTCCAACACTTCAAATGGAGAGTAAGGTGATGGTGAGTTCTAGGTTGAAAGGGATCAGTCCCAACTCGGCTAGGAACACACCACACAAAGGACATGCGAAGCTTCTGGTGGAGCAATCCACTCGGATGTGACAATCACAACATATAAGGTAAGATAACACGAAAAACACTCATGGATCAATCTGAGACAAGTGTGACAGTTAATATAGCAAGGTTCATGATAAAAGTTTGTCTGTTGTCCGACAAAGTAGTCAACACGGATGGTGATAGAATTAATAACATATGCAACACATTAAAAACAAGATTCATATAATTGCATACAAATTAGTTCATACACAAGTACGTAAGTTAAAAAACATATATCAGTAAGGCAACTGGAACATACAAACTACAATAACAATAAATGCATGAAAATGTGCTGGCTCTTATTATATAAAGAAGTGTAAGTCATAATCATACAATATATCCATGTAAACCTGCTAGCCCCAACAGTGGAATGTTATAGCCACATCCGCCGGCTCCTCCAAAGAGATGTACTAGCTCCATGTAGTGGAGAAGCCAAGGTGCATTATAATATTGTCCAAGCATTCTTCAAAATAGTCTTAGTAGAAGCTTGGCTGACCAAAAGCCCTTACAATGAGTTATGAGGGACTATTTATAGCAAAGGATGGGGTGACCCTTGACATTCCCCTTTGTGACAGTTCAACTACCCTCATGACTTTTCACCTACTCTATGACGGTTACATCCAACCATTGACACTTGACTTACACTTGAGATGACTCAACATTACAATGAACATGTACTCATGTGAGACAACATGGCTTGAGCAAGCCTTGCAAGACATCACTGATACTCAGTCTGTTGTGATGAGACCAACTCTTTGACATGCTTTTGATGGTGAAGGTGGTGAGTTGCTGCCAAGCTTGGTCATTTGTGATGGTGTGCATGAACCTCATGGTGACATCTTGCTGAGGCGAGCTCTTGCCTCAGTTGCAACCCGTGCATTGGTTCGACCCCTTCATCCAACTCGTCTGCTAACATGCGCATGGTCTTCTTCGGTGTGGCTAAATTGACAACACACTAATGCATGGTGTCCATGATAATCTTCAAGTGTGTATTGGTGGTCATGCACGTCAACTTGCCGAAGTACATGTTCAGCTCCAGTTGGACTTGCTTCTTGTCTTCACCTTGGTGAGTGTGTTAAATGAGTTATATTGCATGTGCACGCTCAATGAAATGTATGTTGTCAAATCCCTTGCATGTGATCAAAAACATTGCTCACCATGTCTGCTATGTGTCAGCTGCTAGGATGGATCCTTAACTTGTACGAGCATAGTTTCACCTGTGAGTGCATGTTGCACCCACTGTTGTTCTTGTTCATGTTGTAACTCATTCGTCTATATGTGCAGCTTCATGCTCTTCCTGAGTTGTTGCTTTAGCACATGAAACTCCTTCTTTGTCCATATTTTGCCTTCAAGCAATATTAATGTCGTGTTGTCACTTCATAGCCAGAGTCTCCAAAGTTTCTTTCATTATCCGTGGATCTGCCTAATATTTAAACTTTTTTCTGCCTTTGTATTGTCCACAACCTTCCTCTTGCATTTTGCATTCGTTGTGTTCACTGCATTCCCTAGATTTGGTATGCTGCCTTCAGTTGTTGTTCATGATGCTTTTTGTTGTGATGCTGCAACTTGATTTCCTTGTCTACGAACAACTTGATGTCTTCGTGAGTAGGCAAGCCCATAGACACTTGATCGACTGCATCCGCAAGCATGCTCTGAATGGTGTCTTTGTCTCTGCTCTCCTGGAAACCATTGTACCTGTATTGTTGAGAGGTAGATGAACACTTGCGATACCTAGAGATATGAAACACTCATGGAAAGCAATCTGTCAGTTGAAAACAAAAATAAACATGAGAACTGATTTGTAACATACCTGGGTGAATGATCATGAAGGTTGCACAATTTTGGTCGAGAGGTAGGGAGAATGACTACAAAAGGCACAGTCCAAGCTATTTGGAGACTAATTAACTGCTAGAACTGCACAATGCACAGTCTAGTCGGGATGCCGACTACTGGGATTGCGCAATATGCAATTCTAGTCGGGAAGGACTGCTAGCCTAGGGAGAAATTTGTGCAATTTCTTGGGCCAAGTAGCTAGTGTCCTCTAGAAATGCCCAAAATAGTCCTTGAAGCTAGTGTTGGGCAGTAATATGCAAATATGGAGAGAAACGTGAGCCTTCCTTCCTCTCCAAGGTTGGCCCGACTTGCCAATGGGAAACTGAAATCAAGTAAGTCAATGAATGCATGGCGACATTAAGTGATATAAGAAGTGATTAAAAGTGCATGAAAAACATGAATGAAAGTATCAGAAAATAGATCAACATGCATTTGGGTGAGGCAGTTCTCCGGTTGGGCGAACGTCCATGCAAAACAGTTTCATGCATGCGACAATAGTGAGATAGAAACAAAAAATTAAACAGAGCTAGGACAAGCTAGTATACATGAAAATGACAGCAAGCTTTCAAAGAAATCAAGCAAATAGTACTCCCACAAGCAAAAACACAAAAAGTGATAGAAATGCAGCACAAGGCATGCGAAGCAAGATTACCCCAAAACAACTAAGATGAATGTGTCAACTACTCCTAGATGTGATATGGGATGTAAAAGCTACAAGGTTGATGTGAGGAATGAGCTCTGTAGTGTCTGGTTGATTATTTTTTATAACATCTAGGTTGTGATGCGCATGCCACAAATCTAGGGGAAGCGACACTTGGTGGGAGGTTTCTAAATTTATCCTCACATGTAACCTCCAACTGTTAACATTGATCCCTAAAGAAAAGGATGCCTTTGCGTGCTGCCTTGGGATAAGCAACCCATGTATGCAAGCCTATTTTTCTCAGTCCCGGAGGGAACCAATCAACTCAGTTGCACATGAAAGATACTGCTGGAGAAAAATGTGGATTTTTGGCTGGGATCTGGGCTGACTACCTAAGAGGTTTGCGGAATTTCTGGGCAGAGTAGCTGAATCCTACCTAGATTTGTGCAAATCCTGGGCTGAATAGCCTGCTGCTAGGAGAATTTGTGCAAATCCTGCTAGGAAGGTTGGCTAGAAGGATTGCACAATCCTAGAGCCCAGCAGGCTGTCAGAGATGATTGTACAATTTCTGGAGGGAAGGATGGTTTCCCTCTAGAAATGTGCAATTTTCAAGTGCAAGCTACTGAACCTACAACTAGACCAACTTTGAGTCAGGGAAAATATCAAACTGTGATCGACAGGCTACCTTTGAGCAGGAAAGAGAATGAAGCTTGAGGATTTGAAAAATCAAGGCAAGTTATTATGAAGGTTGGTAGGGAGGCTCCAAAATAGGCTAAGGTAAAATTTTGGAGGGTGGTTGTAGCCGCTACAACAAGATTCTAGAGGTAGATTTGTAAGTAGAGGTAGGAGTCTGATTCCAACATCACCACTCACCCCACCACGACCTCGTAGTGCCACACCATCCACCCAAACTCATATTCCATCAATTGCAGGAAGACATACACTTCCTCAGGTACTTAGATCTGAATTCCAGCCTAACGATTCACCAACTTCCTCTACTAAAGTCGTAGTAGAAGAAGAAGATCCTACATCCCCAACATAAGGAGTAATTTTTCTATCTTCAACTAAAGAACAACTTCTAGGACAAGAACTAGAAATTGCTAGGGAAGAGGAAGAAGAAGAAACTTATTTTAACATTCCATTGGTAGAAGAACCTCAGGAGCTAGAAGAGCAACTATAAAACCCAATTTTGGCCTTACATTAGCTCTGAATAATATACAATGGAAAGAGAAGGGGAAGGTGAAGTACATAATTTGAATGGTGAACAACCTAGGATTGGAGGTGGAAGAGGAGGAAATAAAGGAGGTGGAAGATGTGGAGGAAGAGGAAGAGGAGGTGGTAGAGGAGGTCCAAACATTTTTGTTAGTTTTTGGTATGTTCTATGCTAGAGCATTTTATCTAATTTCTTTTCCATATTAGCAATCACATCAGCATAAAGTAAACTACAGATAGAACATAAATATAAATCATAGATGACAAGCCAAGTCAAGAGGACACAAGATGTGTCGCAAGCCAGGGACAAACCCCACAATGTGTGGGGAAACCCTTGATCAATTCTTCTTTTATTTTCTTCAAAGTTCAGCAGAGAAGGAGAGAGAGAGAGAGAGATAATACATTTACAATAGAAGTCAACTCTTTGACTTATCTAGATCTAGCATTAGATCATATCGTATGACGATGAGATCAATTGAAGACATTCTGCTTCAATTGATTCTCAAGATGACTCCTTCACCTATCATCATGTTGTATTTGGTCCTCTAGTTGCACCACTGCATACTATACCATGTTGTACCAATCATGATCAAGATCATGCTGCGCTGCACCCAAATATCATTGAGTTGTTCTCAACATCATGGATCTGCACCCATCTGATGTGTACTCAATGACTGTTATGCTGCTTCCATATTGCTATCTCAAATCAACAAGTATGTTGAGAATGACAGATCCAGTCTTCTCATCGAGATATACTACTATGCCGAGCTAGTATAGCTGTATGGTTTCATAGATCTTCTTTGCCACAAGAATACACTGTCATTTGATCCCATTCATGGAGATGAATACCACCAAGGAGAATTGTGTTCATCACTGAAGCTTTGGGTAGTCCAAGGTACTGTTGTCTGCTACAGGGATATCATTTTGAGACCAAAGAGATTTCTGCGTCCTTATATAAAGATTGTCTTGATTCATCTATTCGAGATAGATATGAAATGCCTAGATCACATACATCTCTTTTATGCTTTCTTCATACAGGAATATCACTGAGACAGCTACAGGAATACCACTTGGATCTTTATCAATGCCAATATAACCAGACAGTGAGTAGGCCAAAACTTATGCGTATAACTGTCTCTATGATCTGCGTATAAGAGTCTTGACTGCAACTATATGACAACAGATTCATCGTGGCTACCATCTACTGCTCCATCGTGGCTGCCATCTATGCTTACATCTGGGTCATGTATGATCTGCGGCTATATACCCGAAATTTCAGAGAGGAAGAATGTGAAGTTCTTCTGCGTTAACAGGTCTTCATTAACTGAGTTAACAGGTCTCCATTATAGCGTATAGGGTTGCATGAATAGCGTATTGAACAGCGTATCATGCTTCCTGAACTGCGTGTATGAACATCATATCATGCTTCTTGAACTACGTGTATGAGCTACGTATAGTTACTAGATATAACTGCGGGTTGCATATGAGACAGCGTTCCAAAAAGATTATTGTTTGCATCCCCATAAGCCTATGGCTTACTTCAGCTAGGGCTCCATGAACAACGTTACCATGAATAACATATAAGAGAGTTTCTATGTGTAGCATAATAGTCCTCTTCTTAGCAATGAGTTAGAGCATCATTTGACTGTGTATATGTGTCTTCATGACTACGTTGAAGGAGTCTCCTTGTCCCTGTGTTGGATCAGCATATGTTGGCTAGGGCATCATCAAACAAGGAAAGCGTATTCTTTTTGTGACTCTTCTTCTCCAAAAACCCAACACGTGGAGAGGAGATCACATCAAGAATTGTATGATGAAATGACATCAAATCTTTATCTATTTATACCAAAACGAGGATGATGAATAGACACGTCGGTTGGGCTTCTAGAGCCTACGTAAGAGCTGGTCAACTTGATAATAATTACATAAACAAAATAAATTCATATCTCCATAAATACTTATCAGAATCGGATGATCTTTGGATCAATCCTACACCTCTCAACGAGAGGGATCCAATAAAAATATCAGTTACCATAAATAAGCTGGCCCACATGGAGTTTTGCGCTAGTTGCCAATTTAACACTCCCTCTCAACTAGGGAGAACTCAATCTGTTGATCCATAAGTCCGACTGTACTATCTCTACCATTAGTGCCCTGCACTGCTCTACCTGGCTCTGCTCAGCTCTGCTAGCTCTACTTTGCTCTACTGGCTCTACTCTACTCTGCTCTTCTCAGCTCAGCTCTACTCTGCTTAGCTTTGCTAGCTCTGCTCTGCTCTTTTGACTCTGCTTTTCTCTGCTCAGCTCTGCTGAACTATGAAGAAGAAGAATTGATCGAGAATGAATCATATCATTCTCCACTGACCCGAAGTCAGTCTCAGAGTGCATACCACTAGTCCCAGACCAGTCTCAACTGACCCGAAGTCAGCTTCATAGTAAGTACCGCTCCTACCACTAGTCCCAGACCAATATCGCAGTCTTAGAGAGTGTACCATTGGTCCAAGACTAGTCTCAACCGACCCGAAGTCAGCGTCATAGTATGTACCACTCTCAATGGTCCCAGACCAGTACTGAACTGACATGAAGTCAGTCTCGGAGTATGTACCATTGGTCCTAGACCAGTCTCAACCGACTCGAAGTCAGTGTCATAGTAGGTACAACTCCTACCATTGGTCCCAGATCAGTATCGCAGGCTCAAAGAGTGTACTACTGGTCCCAGACTAGTCTCAACCGACCCGAAGTCAGTGTCATAGTATGTACGACTCTCACTGGTCCCAGTCCAGTCCTGCACTGACACGAAGTCAGTCTCGGAGTATGTACCACTGATCCCAGACCAAACTCATATGACCTAAAGTCAGCGTCATAGTATGTACAACTCCTACCACTGGTCCCAGACCATGGAGGTCATCTTAGTGTAGGGAGTACGGTAGATACAACGATGCGTCCATCGGTACTACTATGGTCACTAACTTCATTTCCCTGCTCATTGATCAGATGAGAGGTACTTCCCATGAGTCCCAGACTGCATGGGTAGGATGCCTCGATAGGAGAACTAATCAATCCTGTCCTCACAAGAGAACACATCAATCCTGCTACAATCACCTTGGAGAATACATCAATCCAGCCCTCACAGGAGAACTAATCATCCTGCTACATAGGAGAACGAATCATCATGTTCCACAAGAGAGCGAATCATCTTGTCCCACAAGAGCGTGAATCATCTTGTTCCAGTGCGCACCACCAGGGGAGGGCGAGTCACCCTGTGGTCGTATGTTGCTCCAGTAAGAACCGCAAGCCCCCCATAGCTCCTAGAGCTCAATGTATGCAACATGCAGGACCCTTTTACAAAGGTCTCTCGACAACTCCAAGTCGTTCGGGAAAAACAAAAATTTGATCTTTCCTCGGGGCTCTGACCTGTACATCATCTCAGAGCGATGGAACCTCCTTGATCATCGACTTAACATATCCCAGATAAGGCAGTATTTGATGTCTCTCTATTGGAGCAATTATCGAATATGGGATTCCTCAATAATCAAATCCCACCTCCGGTCGTCACAGAGAAAAACAACTCACTTAAGAGCTTCCGCAACCATGCAGCTTCATATGAGATCATACTTGTAGCCATGTATTTGGTCTTGGCAGTGCTTATAGCAACCGACTTCTGCTTCCTACATCGAAGTAGAATCCAAAGAGAACCAGCACCGAAAAGTGCTCTAGTGATCCTCCACACTGCCTGCCCATTCAGCATTCAAATAATAATGCAATTCATCTTTCTGGCATAGTATCTCAATCCATGAGAGATTGTGCCCTGAAGATATCTCAAAAGATTCTTGGCACTAATCCAGTGAGACTCAACCAAATATGAGCACACCATGCTAACTGCAAAACATATGTCCAGACGAAGGTTCACCAAGAACATTAATGCGAATCAGTTTATGAAACTCAGAGGCATTCCCAAAGCTTGGTCCATCATCACTACCATATAACTTATGATCCTCGAGGTAGTCACAGGCTTGCATTTTATCATTCTGCATCTGGAATCCAACTCCCTCTGTCTTCTACAAATGAGAGGGTCTGCACCTGTCAGACATAGGTGTCGGTATGAGAGGTCTATCATCCTCAACCTTTAGGTAAAGATTTGGATCGATTTCACTCTTAGTGAATCTCAGCTTCATCTGATAGCTATCAATCCTCTCATATTATTCCCAGGGTGCTTTGCTTGAAGCCATAGAGGGCTTTCTTCCATAAGCATACATGAGATTCCTGATCATCAATCTCAAACCCCTCGGGTTGTTCCAAACCTGTGGACCTGCTACATGAGGGGGAATGGTCCCCTTGTAAGATTTTCCTTAGATACATCTCAGACATGTACCTTCATGCTCTTTTTGAATTTAGGAATCTCTGTCACCATCTGACTCACAGACCTCCTGTGCTGTGTCAATGGACATGGTCCCCAGTGGACTTCCTGCAACTTGATACAACCCTGAACTCAAAAACATCTTTGAAAATTCAATTTTCAAACATGTACCTTTCCATTCATAAGTGCCACCCAGTAACCTTTGACTTCCATTTCTAAGATGGACATCAAGTTCTTCTTGCGATCAGGTACATAAAAGAGATTCTCGGGTTCCTTGCTTTCGTGGAAGAGTCGACCATTTCCTTGATGACCTGCATTACCAGTCATTCCTTTGATTATTGAAGATGTCCCATGAATCATTATTATCTTCATCAAGAGATGTGTCTCTACCATTCAGACACTCCTTTGCATAACGGCCGAACTTATTTCAACAAGGCATCTGCCTTTCCTTCCACCCTTAGATCCAAACTTCCTAATGAAGTGATCTTTAGATGGGTCATCAGAAACTTTCGCTGCGCCATTCTGATAACATTCTCTGCTTCGACTTCACCCTAGGTGAATTATGAGGAACCCATTGATCCTTCTGTATTGTCCCAACTGCCTTTGGTGATTGCTCTTTCACTCTTGCTTGGGCATTGTCTTCACCTCATCTTTGATACCATGTTAGTTTTTGGTATGTTCTATGCTAGAGCATTTTATCTAATTTCTTTTCCATATTAGCAATCACATCAGCATAAAGTAAACTGTAGATAGAACATAAATATAAATCATAGAAGACAAGCCAAGTCAAGAGGACACAAGATGTGGTGCAAGCTAGGGACAAACCCCACAATGTGTGGGGAAACCCTTGATCAATTCTTCTTTTATTTTCTTCAAAGTTCAGCAGAGAAGGAGAGAGAGAGAGATAGTACATTTACAATAGTAGTCAACTCTTTGACTGATCTAGATCTAGCATTAGATCATATCGTATGACGATGAGATCAATTGAAGACATTCTGCTTCAACTGATTCTCAAGATGACTCCTTCACCTATCATCATGTTGTATCTAGTCCTCTAGTTGCACCACTACATATTGTACCATGATGTACCAATCACGATCAAGATCATGCTGCGCTGCGCCCAAATATCATTGAGTTGTTCTCAACATCATGGATCTGCACCCATATGATGTGTACTCAATGACTATTATGCTACTTCCATATTGCTATCTCAAATCAGCAAGTATACTGAGAATGACAGATCCAGTCTTCTCATTGGGATATACTACTATGCCGAGTTAGCACAGTTGTAGGGCTTCATAGATCTTCTTTGCCACAAGAATACACTGTCATTTGATCCCATTCATGGATATGAATACCACCAAGGAGGATTGTGTTCATCACCGAAGATTTGGTTAGTCCAAGGTACTGTTTTCTGATACAGGGATATCAATTTGAGACCGAAGAGAATTCTGTGTCCTTATATAAAGATTGTCTTGATTCATCTATCTGAGATAGATATGAAATGCCTATATCACATACATCTCTTTTATGCTTTCTTCATACAAGAATATCATTGAGACAACTACAGGAATACCACCTGGATCTTCATCAATTCCAATATATCCAGACAGTGAGGAGGCCAAAACTTCTGCGTATAACTGTCTTTATGATCTGCGTATAAGAGTCTTGACTGTGGCTATATGACAACAGATTCATCGTGGCTACCATCTACTACTCCATCATGGCTGACATTTATGCTTGCATTTGGACCATGTTTGATTTGCGGCTATATACCCGAAATTTCAGAGAGGAAGAATGCGAAGTTCTTCTGCATTAACATGTCTTCATTAACTAATTTAACAAGTCTCCATTACAACGTATAGGGTTGCATTAACAACGTATTGAACAACGTATAATGCTTCCTGAACTGTGTGTATGAACATCATATCATGCTTCCTGAACTGCGTGTATGAGCTGCGTATAGTTACCAGATATAACTGCGGGTTGCATATGAGACAACATTCCAAAAAGATTACTGTTTGCATCCCCATAAGCCTGTGGCCTACTGCGGCTAGGGCTCCATGAACAACGTTACCATGAATAGCATATAAGAGAGTTTCTGTGTGCAACGTAATAGTACTCTTCTTAGCAATTAGTTAGAGCATCATTTGACTATGTATATGTGTCTTCATGACTACGTTGAAGGAGTCTCCTTGTCCCTGTGTTGGATCAGCATACGTTGGCTAGGGCATCATTAAACAAGGACAGCGTATTCTTTTTGTGACTCTCCCTTTCCAAAAACCCAACACGTGGAGAGGAGATCACATCAAGAATTGTATGATGAAATGACATCAAATCTTTATCTATTTATACCAAAACGAGGATGATGAATAGACATGTCGGTTGGGCTTCTAGAGCCTACATAAGAGCTAGTCGGCTTGATAATAATTACATAAACAAAATAAATTCATATCTCCATAAATACTTATCAGAATCGGATGATATTTGGATCAATCCTACACCTCTCGACGAGAGGGATCCAATAAAAATATGAGTTACCATAAATAAGCTGACCCACATGGAGTTTGGCTCTAGTTGCCAATTTAACAATTTTGGATTTCCCATCTTTGATGATGATACCACAGGCACAATGAAAAATATGTCATACTCTATCCTCCCTAATTTCCAAGGATTAAGAAATGAGGGTCCTAAAGCACTTCTCTTTGAGTTTGAAGTCTTGTGTAGATCCTATGACTACTTGCTTGATACTCAAAAGTTGAATTGTTTCCATCCACTCTTAAACACGTAGCTTTAAAAGGGTTTATGGACTCAGGAGTACATTCTATAAGAACATGGGAACAAATGAAAACTACATTCTTAGAAAAATACAAGGATTAGTGTATGCCCCATAACCTTAAATATGGAGTCTCTAAAATGATGCAAAAATAAGATGAAAATATTGAATATGTCATGAAAGATTCGATTATAATGTAAAAAGGGCTAAAATACATAATCTGGATGAAGAAACTTTGAAATCTCTCTTGTTGAAATCTATCATAGATGAGTGGATAGATATTCTCAATTTGATGGGTAAAGGATATATTTCTTAGTTATCATGTTGAGATATTTGTGATTTATGCATACACATTTCAATAGGAAAGGCAAGAACTAGGAAAAATCCAAGAGATCATGTTATGTCAAGGATTAATAAATCTGCAGCTGGGATGGTAAGTAGGGTTGAAATTGGCAATTTTATTGATGTGGAGTACTAAAAAGGTATGTTTTTAATGATCATTTTAGTGGCTTTTCAATAGGACTTATGAATCTTTCACATCATGAATGAGGAAAACAATAGTGAATTGTGGTAGAATATGTGGAATTAGTATGCAAAGACTTATCCGCTGATAATTGTCATTTTCCTGTGCAGGAAAGGGTAGAAATGAGGAGCTGTTGTTCCAAAGAAGAAGATAAGAACAGGGTAACTGTTGTCCCTTTGACGAAGGACCGAGTGCAGACAAGGCAAAGCAAGCTGAAGCAAACCAGTCCGAAAAAGGAGGAAAAGGCACCAGCTTGGTGGAAGAGAAAGAAGTGATTAGGGATTAACAGTTTTGCGAATCCCTCAGGATCTTCGATCCTGAGGGATTGTTGCTTTATTTATCTTACCACTTAGACATCTCCGCCATTATCCTTATATAAAGGGGCGACACTGTTAGTCTAAAAGGAAGATTTTATGTAACTTTTTGTTAAAGTCTTAACTTTGATCATCGAGTTTCGTTGAACTTGGCTCATTGTACTTTCTGTTTTATGCATTAATATAAACTTGGTGATTATCTCATCTTTGCATCTGGATTAGCTTAAAGCGGTGTACCCTTGAGGCTAAGGGCCCGGCCCCGGAGGACACTTGCTTCTGTATCACTACGATTTGATTTCTGCGTGGTTTGCTTATCATCACTAGTTGGTAATCTGATATGCTTTATAAGTTACATTACATGCTCTGCTAAGATTCGTTCATTAATGTTCTTTCCATTGACTCTGCATTATATTATCAATACTTTCAGAGTGGATGAAATCTTATTGGATTCAACTGAACAGTGTTATCCTTGTGTTATGAAGCTTCTATGTTAAGTATGTGTGTTAAGGTAATTATCTGAAGGGAGTGTTCTTTATGATTCAGAGTTCATGCTGTTCCATTTGGAAATACAGTGATAATTCCTGTTGATGATTGTAATTAAAGTCAGATTACTTTCTTATAATGTTGTGTGTATGACTTTCACATGTTGTTCCATAATTGAGAATTATTGTTGTTCCTTTAGTCGATTGTGTGATTTGCTTTGAGAATGAAAGATTGGAGTTTTGATTACGATAAGAGCTTTTGAGTGATAGTATAAAGTGTGATTGTTACTCGCAAGGTTTAGTTTTAGTGATTACTGTTCCATTTCAGAATTGTTGTTCCATTTTAAGCATTGTTGTTCCTTTCTAGATTTATTGTTTAATTTCCTATTTGTCGTTCCATTTCTATCTGCTATTTCATTTACTAGCATTTGGTGTGAGAGACGATCTGTGGCTGTAGTGATCCTCTGCATTTACTGCCCTGCTCCCAGACCCATGATCCATGCTCTAGTTTTCTTTTCCATCAGTTTCCAAAGGGATGGACTACTGCTATCAGACCCTTGACTGATATTTTGAGAGTGTGTGCTTTAGTCATTTGAAGGAACTTAGTTATAGACAAGCATCAGTTTACTCTTGTATTTTGTAGGACGTTGTACTACTTGCATTACTCTGAAAAATAGCCTCGGATCGAGTCACTCTTTGAAATAACCAAACGTTCCCAGATTGACATATTAATGTGAGGTAATTAGAGGTGAAAGAGACCCTTTTTATAGCTCTACATTTTGGCGCCGTTGCCGGGGAAAGAGTGTAGCCATTTGTTTCTTCAGAGTGGTGTACGAACCTGCTAGGAAAGAGTTGGATTTTAAAAACGAAAGGTAAGAACCTGCGTACGAAGCATGTAAAAGCCCTGCTACATTGTCCGCTTTCCTAACAGATTTGCTTTTGCTTTGATTGAATAGAAATTAGCAGTTTATTTGAGTGCATGACTAAGCAGAAAAAACAAGAAAAGAATATTAAGCTCCCATCCAAACCTGAAAAAGCCAAGGGGTCGGTGACCCTTGGCCGAACAACTTTCATAGATGAAATCTATAAGAGAACAGAATCTCAGCCATCAGCAGGTTTCAGGAAAACCATTTCTAAGCAGCCTACTAGTTCCCTTCAGGCCACAGGATCACCATCTGTAGCCTTTGCTGAGGTGCATAGTTAAATTGAAGAGTAGGACTTTCAGGGAATTGAAAATTCTACTCCAAACTATTGCAGGAAGGGAATTTCAGTAACTTCTGTGAAGGAGAAGGAGAAACAGGGGAAATAGAAGAACCAAAATCTCTCATTGGAACAGATCAGCCAGTAAATAGCCCAGATAAGGGGAGTGCTGTGAAAATCATTGTTGAAGGAATTCAATCCCCTCAAACATCAGGTATTCCTCTTATCCCAGATAAAGGAAGTGCTGTTAAAATTGTCCCCGCTAAAATCGTTCCCTCTCAACCTAGGAATACCCTCCTAGATATCCCAGAAGGTTATTGGCACATATTTGATCCTATGGCTCAGAATCAGCCAAATAATCAAACCTCTACATTACAATATCCTATAGGGGATTCTGCAGCAAATGCACCCATGAAAGTTATCCCTCTTCAACATATCCCAACCTTTCACGGTCTTACATAAGAAGATCCGGATGCATTTTTATTCAAATTTGATGTGTTGTGTAGGGGATATGATTACACCACCGATCCCCAGAAATTGAAATTATTCCCCTCAACATTAAAAGGGGCTGCTCTAAGATGGTTTATGGGACTAGGTGGTGTTATAGCTCCAAATCTCACTCTTATGGTTTGTGATGCTGTACTCATGGCCTAGGGCAACCCCTCCTTCCAGACCTGGTCCTAAAATTTAAAAAACAGTGTTTTATCCCTTATACGTGACATTTCCCTGAGTTAAACGCGTGTATACACAGGTATGTGCATAGCCAACCCACGTGTATGTATTAAAACACTTAAAAAAATATAAAACTCCTTATTTTCAGGCGGAGATCGCGGGTTTTACCTGCTGATCACCTGTTAGTGCCTGTGGCCCAACTGTTCCCAACCAACTCCTGACTAAAAAACTACTTTGGAGATGGTATAAAAGGACCTCAAAGGGAAGGCCTAAAGGAGGAGAGAAGAGAGAGAAAGGTTATGCTGAGATTTTTCCCTTGACCAGGTCTGAAGTCCCTTGTGCCTTCTGCACTTCCCCCATTTTGTACAGGAAACCTTTGTTTCCTTGTGTGTTGATGTTCATCCACCATTTATGACATCATGGAGAGAGTCATAGAAGGAGTTTGTTAGAGGCTTGAGGCTGGAACGGATCCGGAAGGAAGCTTTGCTTGGAGCCTGCTAAAGGTGACTCAGGTGAAAATATTCCTTTTTATGTACTTTATTTGTCTATAATAAAAGAAACACATGTCTTGGTTCCCGAAATGAATCTTCTTTATGTTAATGATATTCATGCTTAGAATTCATATATAAAAGGTTGTTTGGATTTCATAACTAACTACCTTTCTTTGTAACATTAAGATGGTTTCTTTATAAGTTTTTGTCCATATACTACTGTGTTCTTTGAATTGGTTGTTTTGCAGGACAGAAGAGAAGAAGGGAACTCTAAGAAGGGTTTGGACCCTAAAGGCCTTCTCAAACGTAGGACCAAAGGTACGTACCCTTATCATAGAATTTGCTTACAATAGCATAATGGTTGTATGAATGCATGTTTCTTTGAACAGATAACTTTCAGTCTGCTAGGGTTTCAACCCAAAAATCCATAGGGGAGTAATTCTCTCTATCAGAATTGGAGACTCCGCTGGGGACAACACTCTTGTTGTTCCTAGTTTGGGTGTTTTTCAAGCCAATCAGGGCTCAGCTGCCTTGTCTGCTTGCTGTTACTCTCTGGTCTGTTCTTGAACTTTAAGCTTTGCCAGTTTCTTCAGTTTGTTTTTTTTTATTTTTCTTGAAGCTTTTCATATACGTTGTTTTTCTTAGATACAGAGCCATATATACACTTGTTTCTTTGAGTAAACCTGCGTATACGTAGGTTTCCTCAAACACAGTCGCGTATACATACAATCTGTACTTCAGTACAGTCGCGTATATATTGCAATTTTCAAGATTTATAAATCTTTTTAGTCTCTGAAGGTTTGTCTGGTGGTTTGAGTCAGTCTGAAACAGTCATTTTCCAGTATCAGTTATTTGTTTTACAACGAGCATCTCGTTCTGAATTCTCTCTGAGTATAAGGAGTATTGGTCTTATTTTTTGTTGATTGCAAGCGTCATCGTTTTTTGCTAAAGCACGCAAGATTTCTTACTAGGAATCTTGGCTGCTCTGATTCATCAGAGTAGGGAGATTGATCACAATCTTTGTGTTAATCTTGCTTTTGGTGACTTTTTTGTTTGCTTGACAAAATCGCTTTTTGTGACCATTCACTTCTTTCTTTCATGAAAGTTGTTGTTTGACACTTTCTTGGAATTTGTCTTTTTGATCTTTTGGTTTTCATTGCCAAAGCTTTCATTGCTACTTTTGATTGTTAAGAGCGATTTTAAACACATTTATTTTTGTTGAGTTTTCATCCATTGAGTGATGTCAATTCGCAAAAGTGTTTGATTGCCTATTCTTCAATCACAAGTTTCAGTGTTGAGAGCATCTTTTGAAAAGACTCTTTTGTTTGTTGCTTTGAAGAAAATCTTTTGAAAATCTTAGTTTTGCTTTCTTGAACTTGCTTTTCATTTGGTTTCCTTTTAGTAAAGTGAAAGTGCTTTATGTTTGTCTTAGTACTTGTTTTTAGTGTTTAGACGAAATGAATGGTAACATCTCATATTCCATCTAGGCATTTTAAGTGGCAAGATAAAGATTGATAAGCAAGCAACTTTCATTTTTTGTTTTTAGAGTAGTTTTAAATCTTGCATCCACATATAGTTGTTGCATTAGGATAGATTTGCATCCCCTTTTTTAGGCATATATAGCTTTGTTAGCTTTCGTGAGTGTGAAGTATGAATTAACGAAAAGAAAAGAAAATTTTGTTTTATTAGAAGTACCTTTGAACCCTATAGAAATTGCTCTTCATCGAAAAATGAAAAAGTGCATGTGCATGTAGTTAAGTTTTTATTAATTTCTTTTGCGTCAAAAGACACCACTAGTTTCACTTCCATTACCTTGTGACTTAAAGAACAGCCTAATAAAATCAAGCGCTAACTAAAATTCACTAGAACTTTTTGTTTTTGTCAGTTACACCAACAAGATTAGGATTTTAGGGCCTTGGATTAGGTGAGTGGAGAGTTAACTCTCCAAGGCCATATAAACGTCAAACGTAGGAGTCTGAATAACGAGAGAAAATCCAATAGCGTTAGGAAGACCAGGAAAGTTCCGGATCTGGGAGTTAAGCACGAGGGTCTGTGAAGACAGGGAAGAGAGATACCGCCTCTCCTACTTGTCTGAACTTACCTCACGACTGTTCTGCCTGGATTCTGCGACGAGTTGGTATCCATAGTTGCTACTCCTAGGGAACTACACAGGTGGCTGCGGAGGGGAATCCCGTGGCACCTGAGGTCGACATTGCATCACTCTCGACAGTACTACTGGAGGGCACCCTTGCGAAGCTTGGGGGCTTACACCGGTGCAGGCTATTGTTAGGAGGTCAGCGTAACTTCCTCTGATACCTTCGCTGATAGGACTGGGCCCTCACCATCCCAGACTATCTTCGGAAGGCCCCTTAATTCACTTTCTAGTATTTTGGTGTTCGGTATTAATCACCCGGAGCGAAAATACTTGGAAGTTGTTTGATTGGCTGTATCTTTAGGGACTTTATAGTGTGTGATCTATGCTCCTAGTTGGCCTATCTTTCAATTTTTTGAGTCTTTAATTAGATCATAACAAAAAATTCAAAGTTGCTGACCGATCTCCAAGACGGTCTCGAAGACTTCGTGGTCTTTTGCCACCAAGTTTAGAGCCTTCTCCTAGAAGGTGCAGAGGCAATACTACCAGTGGGTTCTGTCCCACACCGGTTGACGCATCGGGGATTGATCCTCCTCTCGAGGGCATTAGCGGCCAAGCAAGCCCTCGCACTTCTAAATAAGAGAGGGACACTCCAGTCCTTTCTCGAGTTCTCTTTCAAGCAGAGAATAACATAGAGGTAGAAGAACTTTCAGAGTCGTTAATAGCTCCAAATTCTCCTCTACCATCTAGTCATCCAGACGTACTGCAATACGTTGGGACTTCGACGCATAGACCGTCAAGTCTAGGTTACGCTACGCGCTTACCATCGATGACCACTACTGGAAGCATGGCTTCTACAAGTGCTATGACTATGCAAACCCCAACATCGGTGCAAGGGGGAGGAACCATTTCCATCTCCTCTGCTTCCTTGTTTGGATCTTTTGCTAGCACATCTTTAGTTTGGTCTACCTCCATTCCATCCACGAGTAGAAATGCCCAAACCAATGCTTTTGGTACTGGATTCTTCCCATTTGGCACCCACTCACAGGGTATTCCATCGGTTCCGTTTACTGCTGCTACGCCCATGATGGGCGGATCGGCTTCATTCCAGGGTTTTCCTTTTGGAAGTGGTCATATACCACATTCCAACTTGACGGTAGGATCCATGCCTTTTTCTTCTGTAGGACAAAGTAGCAATCCTTTCCAAGGTTGGAATAACCCTGGGGTTAGTAGCACGGGAACTGGGAATCCATTTATCGGCCAACAAGGGAATAGGTCGTACTCCACGGTTAGCTCGTTTCAAAATATTCCTCCTCTAGCTTCGGCTTGGAATCCGTATCAGGGGTTATCAACTCCTTACAATCCTTTAGGAGGAAAATTTGCTGGTTATGGAGGTTATACGGTCGGAGTTGGTCAAACTCCGAATTTTGCTAGATCACAAGGCTTGCCTTTTGGTTCAGCCGGTTCTACTGGTTACTTCGGGCAACCTGGTGCCTCTCAAATTCCAGGACAATCTTTTCAGAGCTTTGGAAGTTCTGCCCAGTCCGGGTGGAACCCCCAAGGTGCACCTAGGTTTCCGTTTCTAGCAACGTTGAACTTGCCAGATCTCACTAAGTTAACAAATGACCCAATCAAGTACAATCCAGCCTGGCCTCCGGTCCCAACCAAACTCCCTTCGGACATTCCAAAATTCGAAGGGAAGAGTGGTGAAGATCCATGCGACCATGTAACCACATTCCATTTGTGGTGCTCATCTAACTCCCTTATCGATGACTCGATTAGGTTGAGACTCTTTCAGCACACCTTGACTAGTAATGCGGCCAAATGGTATATAGAGTTGCCAGGAGGCAGCTTTACATCGTTCGCTGACTTAGCCAATATCTTCTTAAATCATTTTCAGTTGCCTGTCCACTATGATGTCGGAATTGAACTTTTGGCCACCTTTCGTCAGGATAAGGCAACCCACATTTCTGACCATATTCAGGAATGGAGATGGAGAAAGAGGCTCATTAAATCCGAAATCCCTTTGGAGTACCGTCTTTAGTGGTTTTTGAAGTCTTTACAACCCGAGATCTCCAAGGATGTCTCCATGTCTGGAGTCTATTCTGACGAGCAAGCCATTTTTAGGGCCCATCAATTAGAATTGATCTACTCTCAGTCTAGGATCCTACATAAATACTTGCCAGATGCTCCTGGATCTACGGTTGGCATAGCTAAGTCGAAGTCAGGTCCGCACGTGGATGGTATCATTGGGTCAGTAGATACAACTATGGTGAACTTGTTGAATCAATTGCAGCAGTTGTCTTTGCAAGCTGCTTCTAACAACCAAGTCAGATCGTCTAATCCCTCCGCTTCCCAAAATTCTTCAATAAAGGCCATCCAATCTGATAACCCCAAAGGAAGTCAAAATTCCAATGGAAAAAAGAAAGGACGAGGTAAGAAAAAGAACCAGGATGGGAAGCTTGATGCAAATAAATCCGGCAACAACACTGGTGGTGGTAGAAATGAGTCAAGAAAGAAAGTTAAGTTTCCATGCAAATTGTGCAGTGGAGACCATCTAACTCATCTCTACCCTAAGATTGAATACGCTCAGCGCTTGTTAGGACAGCAAGGGACTTCTAGTTCTCAAGCTATGTTAACCAACCCGTTTCCCCAAGGGCAGCAACTTCTTGCTGGCGCGAGTTCAAACCCTGGAACCTCCACTGGGGGCAACCAAGAAGGGGAGAAATCTTCAAATGTTTTCATGATGGGTTCTAATTTCCATGTGGCTACTTGGTCACGTGATTATGGTGAAGCCGAAACTTCCAAGGACAAGACTGTTCCCGGAAGTACTGACCTTCATATTGAGCGACCCCCTGTTGAGACTATACCACGGATACTGAAAGGTTTCACTAAACGCGCGACGATTAATCCTAATGCTAGGGCTGCCCAAAATTACTCTATTGTGGAGGATCTGGCTCAAAGTCCGTGCACTATGTCCGCTTTAGAGGTTCTTCAGTCGTGTCCGTCTCAGAGAAGTGCTTTACTCTCCGCAATTGGAGCAGTTGATCCAGCTAACTCTTTAGTGCTCACTTTTGACATGTTAAATGTCAAAAAGTGACTCCCTCATCATATGGCTTTCCAAATAAAGTCTACATACCAAAAAATCAATATTTTTCACACCATGATAGATGAAGGAGCTTCCACATGTGTTATGTCGATGTCATGCTGGAAGGCTATTGGATCACCTTCGGTTGTTCCTTCACCCACCATTTTGACTGCATTTGATGGTCATTCTCACAAGCCGCATGGGATTATCCCGGCCTTTCCTATATGTGTTGGGGGAAAGGTCGTCAATATTGAACTAGAGGTCATAGACGCTAACCTAGACTATAATCTCCTATTAGGAAGGAATTGGGTATACGAGATGGATTCCGTTGTTTCGACTCTGTTTTGTGTCATTTGCTTTCCTCATGAGGGGAAAATCGTTAAGGTTGATCAATTGGACTATTGTCCAGTCGATCCTCAAGCAAGCTCTAACTCTACTGTCCCTTTATTGGATAACCCTCGCCCGCCAACTGAGAATTTAGGAGTAGGGATGTATTCCTCATTGATGGGTAAATTTGATCTTCCCTCTCCTTTCGCTAAAATCAATGCTATTTCATCATCAAAGGAGTCTCCTCCAGAAGAGTTCTTTCGAACTCGTTATTTTTCAGACCCTTGGACCTTGCCTTCACCTACGACCACATTAGTTGAAGGATAGGTAAATGGAATGGCATTCCCTATATCTGCAGCTGAGCTTAGATATCAGTCTATCGTAGACTCTGCAGACAACCATTCTACTCCTTTTTCCGAAGAGGAGTTAGATGGTCATGTGGCCCCGGCTTGGAGCCTTGATTCTACCTCTGCCTTGGACTGCTTAGATTCGGTTTTACCTTCTGAAGAAGCAATCCTCGAAGTAATGATGGGTATAGATCGACCTTGGGAAGACTTACACCATCGTTCATACTTTCTTCCCCCATTGCAGGAAGTAGAATCTAGATTCTCCGAGCTCCTCACTAGTGATGTTTGTACGGTGTCAAACCCTTTGGCTCCAGCACACATTCGTGCCGAAGGTAATATGTCGGTAATTTCAAAAACGATACCTATAAACATCTCTAGGGACCCTAGCGTCATCGAGAATATCTTCATCGGAATTGAGTGTTCCCCTGAAGAAATTCAAATCTACACCGACCTGTTCAAGGAATATCGTGATGTATTTGCTTGGTCTTATGAAGAAATGTCTGGCATTGATCCTTCTATAGTTCAACGTGAGATCAAGACATATGAAAATGCGAAACCAGTTCGTCAGAGGCTTCAGCCGGTTAATCCTAGGAAAGCTGCAGCTATCAAAGCTGAGGTTGAGAAGCTGCTAAAGGCGGGTTTTATATACCCTGTTCCTCTTACTGATTGGGTTTCTAATCCAGTCCCTATGGACAAAAAACAAGGAACAATCCAAGTATGCATCGATTTTAGGGACCTAAACAAGGTTTGTCCAAAAGATAATTACCTCACGCCATTCATTGATCAGATTATCGACAAGTGTGCGGGTAATGAAATTTTTTCCTTCATGGATGGTTTTTCAGGTTATAATCAAATCTCTATCCATCCTGAAGATCAACATAAGACAACTTTTATATGTCCCTGGGATACCTTTGCATATAGAAATATGCCTTTTGGTCTTAAAAATGCTAGAGCCACTTTTCAGCGGGCCATGTCATATGCTTTCCACGACATCAAACATGTCATTGAGGCATACTTGGATGATCTCGCTGCTCGTTCTCGAAAGAGAACTGATCATCCTAGTCATCTTCGATTGGTTTTTGAACGATGTCGTTTTTATAAAATCCGGTTGAATCCCAACAAGTGCATTTTCGCGATCACATCCAGTCGGTTGTTAGAGTTCATTGTGTCTAATGAAGGGATTCGGGTTGATCCCTTCAAGGTTGAGGCAATAGTTCAGTTGCCTCCCCCGTCCTCAATTCGACAACTTCAAAGTCTTCAAGGGAAGGCTAATTTCTTAAGACGGTTTATAGCAAACTATGCCGAGATCCCTAAAGGGTTTATGCATTTGCTACGGAAAGGAGTTCCATTTGTGTGGGATGACTTTGCGCAACGCTCGTTTGATGATTTGAAAAAGGCATTAGTCTCTGCCCCGCTTTTGAGTCCACTAGATTATGGTAGAGACTTCCTTTTATATCTCGCCGCAGAAGAATCAACCATTGGTATGGTTCTAGTTCAGGAGGATGATGCTCTCGTCGAGCACGTGATTTATTATTTGAGTCGAGGCTTAATAGGTCCTGAACTTCGCTATTCTCTAGTGGAGAAGTTGGCCTTGGCAGCTGTCCATGCTGTCCAGAGGCTCCGTCATTATATCTTGCTACGCAAAACTTTTGTCTTAGCGGCGGTCAATCCATTTCAATTTGTCATTAGTAGGCGAGTGATTGGGGGCAAATATAATAGATGGATAGTCATTTTGCAAGAATTCAATCTCGAGTTCTTGTCTGCCAAGTCTAAGAAATCCATGGTTTTCGCGGAGCTAATTTCTGAGCTTCCTTGTGGAGAGGATACTGTTTATGAGGAAAGTTTTCCCGACGAACATTTATTCCTCATCTCTTCACCCAACCCTTGGTATGGAGATATCATTGTCTATCTCCAGACTTCGAAGTTTCCCTCTACCTTCTCCAAGGATGAACATCGAAAATTACGTCACCTGGCTAAAAACTATGTTATCATTGGTGACACATTATACCGTCGAGGGGTTGATTCAATCCTTCGGCGGTGTTTAACCTTAGAGGAAGCAGAGTTTGTGCTCAATGATTGCCACAGTGGAGCTTGTGGCGATCATCTATCAGGGCTTGCTACAGCCCAGCGCATCTTACGTGCCGGCTACTTTTGGCCTTCACTCTTTAAAGACTATGTGGAAGCGGTCAAACGCTGTCACCTGTGTCAAATTTTTACTCGGAAGATGCGCGCGCATCCAACTCCCCTTTTTCCCGTTGTCATCGTTGGTCCGTTTACTAAGTGGGGTATTGATTTTACAACTTGTAATCCGCCTTCAGTGGCAAATCACAAGTACATTATCGTGGCTATAGACTACTTTACGAAGTGGGCTGAGGCCATGCCTACTTATAAGAACGATAGTGACACAACAGCTTTGTTTCTTTTCAATCAGGTTATCTCAAGATTTGGTATCCCAAGAGAGATTGTCACTGACCATGGCAGTCATTTCCAGAATCAACTGATGTCCGAATTGGCTCTTAAATTAGGTTTCCGCCAAGAGCATTCGTCCCCTTATTATAGACCAAATAGACCAAATCATCCACACACTAGTCGGCACACTAGGAATCTTGCTTCCACAGCTTGGGTATTCTATTATCCTGCTGGTCAATTGATGGCATCAAGAGGCGTGTGCATCGGTCCTGCTTCAAACAATATGGCCGAGTATACTGTTGTTATTAATTTATTATCCGAGGCAATCTCTCATGGGATTGACTCGTTGGTAGTATATCTTGATTCTCAATTGATAGTGTCTCAATTAAATAACATTTATCGGGTACGGGATCCATCTTTATATCGCCAGTATTTAAGGGTGAGGTTGTTGCAAAGATCATTTACTTCTATTAATTATTTGCATATTCCAAGATCTCATAATTGGTTAGCTGATTCTATTGCTAATCAAGCATTAGACTGGCATATCAATCATTCATCAAAATAAAATCAAGCATCAAAAAGTCAAACTGTACATATATATATATATATATATATATATATATATATATATATATATATATATATATATATATATATCGATATATATATATATATATATATATATATATATATATATATATATATATATATATATATCATAAAATGTCTCGAGTGTACATATGTGTGTCCAAAAAATATACAAAATTGGGACTCAAATTCCCATAATCATGTCCGGCATATCTAATGCCTCGGCTCAGGATGAGCGTCTAAGTATGTCACTATAGCATTGGCCACACGCTGAAAAATGCAAACCCAGTCACGTGGCATGCCAACCACATGATGCTGCATATCCTCAGGAAGGTCCTCCATGACGGCCATCGGTACTCGGTAGTTCAGTCTCGCCAAGTGTCGCTGGACGTTGTTCAAAGTCCATTCTATATCAGCACCCACCTCTTTGGCTCCTCGGCCACGTCATCCATGCCACGGGAATCCATCTGGTTGTACCGGCCCAATGTCTGGAACATGATCATCATATCATTCATTTGAATCTCATCAAAAATATTTTTCAAAATTCATCATATTTGAAAAATCCAAAAAAATCATAAAATCAAAAAATCTTACCAATCGCCCCATGCTGCATTCGGTGGTAACGCTAGATCAGGATCTCCTCGGAAATCCAGCCCAGCATAGGGGTAGTCATCCATGGCGATGATCTGCTGATCCCACCAGGTGAAGAAGTCATCGTCAAAGGCAGTCCTTGGGACCTCCCCACCCCCCAGACGTTTCATTAGATCAACCCACCGCCCCATGTGTGGATCGCGTGGGGTGTTGATGGAAACTGCTACCCTGGGGCGGAGTTGGGGAGCCTTCTCGAAAAAGAAAGTACACAAGATGCTCCCATATCCAAAGTTTTTAGTCTGACCCCTCCCGATAGAAGTGATCTGGCTCTTCATGATGGCAAGAAGAGGAGTACACCAGTCGAACACAGTAGTGAGACAGTCAACTGCCACGCTCATGTTTTGTTGTGATGCCTGATGCAGAGAGGATGATCCGTTCACTCGAGCCATGGTAAACAGGATTATCCTAAGTGATAAACTCGCCACACGTGTGATGGAAATCTGGCTCCCAACCTTCTTGGGATGTCCCAGGCAGTATATCTGTACATAGTCCTCTATCGAAAGGGCACTTCGTGTCCTACCCCGGGACTGTACTACCTCTCCCCTTCATGAAAGGCCCATGATAAAATAGATATCCTCCACTTCTACCCTGAGTGACATTTGATCGATCATAAAGGCTTCCTCATCGACATCCCAATAATCAATGAGCATCTCCAGCAAATGTGTGTTCGCTTTCATATTTGGCAATTTGAAAAATTTAAGCAAACCGCATCCCCGGAGTGCATCTAATGCTTCTGGACTGTTCATAACTTCATTGTCTACCGCTGCATGTTCTCTTTCACGCCACGTGACAGGCATCCTGAGAAAAAATCGAGTTTAAACCGTTAGTTTTTGTTTAAAAATGATTCGCGGCGTATACGCGGGTCCCTGTGCACACAGTCGCGTATAGGGCCCGCGTGTACGCGGGTTCAATATTACCAACCCGCGTATACGCCGCGAGCGAATTTTTGACAAAAGTTCAACGGTGAAACATCAACCAAAAATCCTAAAACCTGTCACAATCAATTGCAAGTTAAGTATAAGGGTTACCTAGAGGTATTCGACGAATTTGAACGGTTGAATCTGGCCGTGGGAAGTTTGCTCCTTTTGCTCCAAATCTTTTGCTCTCAAACTCAAATGGTAAAAATGGTGAGTCCAAAATTCTTTTTATAAGTTTTGAAAATGCAAAATTTTTTCAAAATTTTATTTTGTTTGGCCTCATGTGAATTTTAACTTGGGAGCTTGGAATGTCGAGATTGGTTTATTTTTCAGGACATTTTCGACATTTTTCGATAGTTTGAGAAGGTTCCATGACTGCTGACCCGTCATGGCAGGTATCGTGTTCTCACTGGCATATAGGTTAGGGACACCATTTTTCCGTTGCATTATGCATACTAGCCTCCATTTGATAAATACATCTGCCATAGGGTCGATCCCATCGTGTTATGGTTCGTAAGCCATCTTCACTCGCCGATTCTTTAAATCATGACACGATGGTAGAGCCATCCTTTACATGGGCATCCTAGTTAGCACCTCACTGACATTTGTTGCCCATGCTGCTCCGTTTTGAGTAGGCTCGAGAGTCCTCTGTAGTCCCGCCATGACTTATGCATTGAAGACTCATTCCTCTCAGCTTCTCTGCTTTGTTCTGGCCATATACCCTATAGGCTCCTTTGTGTTGAGTTGTACTACTGCATTGCATGTTGACCACTTGCACCTTTTGGCCTAGAATCGGCTTCACTTGGACTCGTGTTTAAGCCAACTTTTGACCATGACATCTGCAAAATCAACCTTGCATTCCCTTGACTTCTGCAGCTTGACACACCTTGACCCGTGGAAAGAACATATCTTTGAGTGTCACTTACCAGTTTTCACCTCCCTGCATTGAGCATAGGAATGTTCCTTTCCCAGGAACTGGATCATCTGTTTCACTGACACTCGTTCTTTCCACTGTACCATAGCATTATTTTATTCTTTTTCCGGCTTAACAGAAAAAGACAAAAAAAATTAAATATTCCAAAAAGAGCGGGAACGGGACATTATTTCCATTTATTGTTGGCAGCTAGAGTCAATCGTGTCGTCGTTGAACAAAGCACTCAAAACAAAGTCTCCTCCGTATGGGTGGGATTTAGTTTGACTTAGGTACGCCATAACCTTGTTATTGAGTCAGTTCTCCACCGATTGGTTACCTCTTCCAATCATATGGAGGGTTCGTTCGTGCCTCCTGCATGGCGAACTTATACAGAGTCATCATATGCTACCACGTAGTCACATTGAGTTGTGCTTTCGTTCAAGGGAAGTTAACCTGAGTCGGCCTCTCTGCGGTGTCTCTTGACTCATCTTTCAGTCGGCCATCCCTAGTTTCTAGTGTCATGTCTATCATCACATCAGTTATATTGGTCCTTTACTCGTGCCGGTTTGAGAAGGTCCCCATTGACTTCTTGCTGGCGGGTCTTGTCCTTATCGACGACGACATCTTGCTCTGAGGACAGGCCTAGAGCTGCACCCTGGCCTTATTTTCATTATTGATAGGTTACCTTGTGCTCAGCATCGATCAGTATCATGGGTCTTTGACTGAGTGGTTTCCCTTGTGTTCGACATCAGCTTACATTATCACACATTGGGATTCATGTAGTACCTTGGTTTCCATTTGACCCTATTGGTGGATACCTCGCCTCTGTGTCAGCTTTCATTATTGGTTGGTTCAGAGGGTTTCTGCCGTGCGCTAGCCACATCTTGTGTACGCCGGAAATGTACTTTGGTTGGGTTACTACATATTTTTCATTCGATTCCTTCCACATTATTGGCCTACGGGTTACACTCATGCTAGATTGATGAAGGATGCCTTAATGCCTTCCTTCTAGCGGATCTTTCCCTATCGACTCCGACTCATTGCTCTGGGGCAAAGATCTAGAGTCCATTTGGCAGTACCTTGGGGTTTGCAGTCATTAGTGGTAGATCCTTCGCTATCAACAGTGGGAAACCATCATTGTCTCCTGATCGATAGATTCTTACAGGTGTTCGACTCCAGCTCATCTATTCACACTTGTTAGATTGTACTGGGTACCTTGACGCTCATTATCATTATCGGTGAGTGATCTCGCGTTTGTTAACGATATACATCAATGACCGGTAATCAAACGATTTCTCACATGGTCGACTTCAGATCATTTATTCCCATGGTGTAGAAATGTACCACGGCGGTCGGTGAAGACCTCAGGTTGTATCAGCATTCATTGGTTCACTTGACAATTGCTCCTGTTGCTGCTAGTTGATACCACTCCACTTTATATGTTGCAGTCAGTCATGGCGACATCTTATATGCTGGCACCTGAGTTTTCAGTGTAGTACCATCCTATTCCATCATGTTCAGGTGGTACCTTTTGGGATCATTTTTTGATATCAGTGATCCGTTGCATCTTTCAGCATCATTGACAGTCTTATATGTGATATTCAGACATATACTTGTTCATTATGATCAGATGATCCATTATGTATCTTTTAGTCATTTATACTTGTATACTTAGTGGATCCGCTTGTACTTGATATGCGAGCATGATTTACTTTTTCTGAGCATGGGTATGCCCACCTCAGACAGTGTTTCTTTCTGATCTCCTTTGGTGGCTTGGCAGGCTGAATTCTGGTGAAGTCCTCCTCGGTTTTTGACAGACTTCCTTTCCATGTACTCGCATAATATATTTCGGACATCATGTACCCCTTCTGACCTCATATATTAGGGGGCATCTGTTATAGCTCCAAATCTCACTCTTATGGTTTGTGATGCTGTACTCATGGCCTAGGGCAACCCCTCCTTCCAGACCTGGTCCTAAAATTTAAAAAACAGTGTTTTATCCCTTATACGCGACATTTCCCTGAGTTAAACGCGTGTATACGCGGTTATGTGTATAGCCAACCCGCGTGTATGTATTAAAACACTTAAAAAAATATAAAACTCCTTATTTTCGGGCGGATATCATGGGTTTTACCTGCTGATCACCTGTTAGTGCCCGTGGCCCAACTGTTCCCAACCAACTCCTAACTAAAAAACTACGTTGGAGATGGTATAAAAAGACCTCAAAGGGAAGGCCTAAAGGAGGAGAGAAGAGAGAGAAAGGTTATTCTGAGATTTTTCCCTTGACCAGGTCTGAAGTCCCTTGTGCCTTCTGCACTTCCCCCATTTTGTACAGGAAACCTTTGTTTCCTTGTGTGTTGATGTTCATCCACCATTTATGACATCATGGAGAGAGTCATAGAAGGAGTTTGTTAGAGGCTTGAGGCTGGAACAGATCCGGAAGGAAGCTTTGCTTGGAGCCTGCTAAAGGTGACTCAGGTGAAAATATTCCTTTTTATGTACTTTATTTGTCTATAATAAAAGAAACACGTCTTGGTTCCTGAAATGAATCTTCTTTATGTTAATGATATTCATGCTTAGAATTCATATATAAAAGGTTGTTTGGATTTCATAACTAACTACCTTTCTTTGTAACATGAAGATGGTTTCTTTATAAGTTTTTGTCCATATACTACTGTGTTCTTTGAATTGGTTGTTTTGCAGGACAAAATAGAAGAAGGGAACTCCAAGAAGGGTTTGGACCCTAAAGGCATTCTCAAACGTAGGACCAAAGGTACGTACCCTTATCATAGAATTTGCTTACAATAGCATAATGGCTGTATGAATGCATGTTTCTTTGAATAGATAACTTTCAGTCTGCTAGGGTTTCAACCCAAAAAGCCCTAGGGGAGTAATTCTCTCTATCAGGTGGTGGGGTCATCAACAATTGGGATTAGATGAAAGAATCCTTCTTAAAAAAATATCAGGATTATTGTAGGTCTAGAGAATTGAAAGATGAAATATTTCAAATGACAGCCAAACCAAACGAAACATTAGAGGAATATGTGGAACGTTTTCAATATAATTTACAAAGATCTCCTTATGCATCACTACCTTTACCTGATAATGTGTTAAAAACTGCATTGATAAGGGGCATGAAAGAACAGTGGATCGAAACATTAAACATTATGGGAAGAGGAGATATTTATCAAGAGAATTTTGCTGACATTATTGATCTATGTATCAGGAGTTCGAGAGGCAACACAAGAATTAAACTAGCAGAATATGATCGGTTTGCAAGAGACAATAAGATAGCAACAGAAGGAGTAACGCGTGTGGAGATTGGAAATTTATTAGAAAATTTTAAAACTGATATTCTAGGGACACTAACTACAAAACTTGATATTTTGCAGGCCAAGCAGAAGCAGATGGAGGAAGAACAAAATTTGGCAATCTTCTGCCCCCGATGCAAAAAGAAACATAGCCACAAGGAGTGTCCACTGGATATATTCCAAACATGTGCCATCTGTACAAACGATCATCTTATGGAAAGATGCACCTCACTTCCTAGATTAAAGGCAGTATATAAGGAAGCAGAGGAAGAACCAGAATCAGTGTACTTGATCAACCAGCGCCGCCAGTGGTAGCAAAGACAATCTGGTATGTTTTCAGACCCAACCTCTTCTTTTCAGCCTCCACAATATAACGCTCAACAATATAATATGTGGCAAAATCAGCCCCTACCCCCATTCCCAAATTGGTCACCACCATCGTTTCCTTCTTCAAACCCATGGCTGAATCATCCAAATCAATCTAGTTGGCCGAATATCCCTTATAATTCACCATATTGGAAAAATAGCCCATATCCTCCACAATGGACTCCCCCTACTTCACAAAGTTCATCCTGGCAGACGAACTGGCAAAGACCGATGCAACAGCCAGTAGGAACTATTCTGCTCCCTCAACCTACTCTGCCAGCTCTACAACAAAATCCCCAGTCTAATTTGAGACCGCAGCTCCCAGCCCAACCCAACCCCAATCCAAATAACAGACCAGTCCAATCTCTTCAAATCATTGAGTCACCAGAAATAGGACTTGATCTGCGGGAGTGTAATGATCTTCAATTACGATCTGGACGTATCATTCAAAATGAGGGAGATAAAACAGTTCATAATGAAGATCAGTTAGTAAGAGAACATCAATTGCAACGAGAGGATGTAAATAATCAGTAGTCTCATAATCAAGCAACCACATCCTCTCCCCCATTCCGAGAAAGATTAGTCATACCTTGACCTTTACAGTACCCTGACTTTGACATTCTGTGGGAATTAAAAAATTTGTACATAAAAATCCCGTTCCTCCAAGCCATTCAAGACATTCCTATATATGCAAAAACTATTAAAGAATTGTGCATAAAGAAACCAAGGAGGAATATAACAACTAATCCAAGAGTCCAAGTAGTTGGCACTTTATCTGATCTTTTATCCGGGAAAGAAACACCCATCAAATATGAAGACCCAGGAAATCCAATTGTAACTTTTCAAATTTACAGTCAGACCTTGTCTAATGCCTTATTTGATTTAGGAGCTACAATCAATATTTTAACAACCACCACCTATCTAAAGCTCGACATTACATCTGTAGAACCTACCTCTACTTTGTTAGAATTAGCTGACCGATCTGTGATTAGACCGGAAGGTACTCTACATGATGTCATCGTCTCTGTATACTCCTGGGAATATCCGACCGATTTCCTGATAATTAATCCAAAAACCCGACTTGATGGACACCCGCTAATCCTAGGAAGGCCTTGGCTTGCCACTGTCGATGCTTACATTGGTTGCCGGCAAGGAAATATGACCATAACTAGAGGACCTGATATTAAGAATTTGGTTCTATACCCTCCAGCGCAGCCAAGTCTCACAATAATTAGAACTAACAAGTATCCTGTATCATACCTTACTAATAACATTAGATCTCCATTGACGTTGCAAGAGGCACTTGATTTTAAAGATCAAACAGAAGATGATGCCATTAATAATTTCATCAGTCAAACTGAATCCTGCACACAATGTCACATGATAGAAGCAGCATTTGATAATGAATTAGAGGAAGATCCTCTGAAAGACACACATGATCAAACAATACCTGTTACTTCTGTCGCAAATAGT
Source organism: Pinus tabuliformis (assembly GCA_031772625.1). Classification (NCBI taxonomy): domain Eukaryota; kingdom Viridiplantae; phylum Streptophyta; class Pinopsida; order Pinales; family Pinaceae; genus Pinus; species Pinus tabuliformis. Next base: position 52,454,520 of record CM062806.1, on the reverse strand, counting down.
AAAATTGTGGAAATTGAACCGGGAAAAACTTTAAATATCAATGCCAACCTCACACCTGAACAAGAAACTAAGCTAATCCATGTATTAAGGAAATATCAACCGGCATTTGCATGGGATTAACCTGATATGAAAGGAATTGACCCACATTTGTGTACACACCACATTTATATAGAAAAAGATGCTAGACCCGTCCGTCAACCGCAGAGAAGACTCAATCCTCATTTAAAAGATGTGGTTAAAGCGAAGCTTCAAAAACTGTTAGATGTTAATTTTATTTATCCTATTTCTGACAGTAAATGGGTCTCTCCACTTGTGGTCGTACCAAAAAAGAATGGGAAATGGAGAATTTGTGTGGATTACAGAGAACTCAATAAAGCAACACAAAAATACCACTTTCCATTCATTGACCAAGTGCTAGATACTCTGGCAGGAAAAAAATTCTTTTCCTTTCTGGATGGCTTCAGTGGATACAATCAGATTCAGATTGCCCCTGAAGACCAGGACAAAAAAACTTTCACTTGTCCTTGGGGGACATTTGCCTACCAAGTCCTACCATTTGGCCTATGTAATGCTCCCGCCACATTCCAAAGGGCCATCCTTAGCATTTTTGCAGATCTAATAAATGATGGACTTGAAGTATATATGGATGACTTTACACCTTATGGAGATGATTTTGATCTAGCACTAAATACCCTAGAAAAAGTCCTACAACACTGTATATCTACCAAGCTCTGCTTAAGTCACGAAAAATGTTACATGATGATGACTGAAGGACTTATTCTAGGACATTATATTTCAGCAGCCGACATTCAGGTAGACCCGACCAAGATCCAAATACTTTTGCTTATTCCCACTCCTACTACTCAAATAGAGGTACGCAGCTTTCTTGGATTTTCTGGATATTATAGACGATTTATAGAACATTATTCACATATTATTGCACCTTTATATGCACTAGCTGGTAATGTTGATATTCTTTGGACAGACAAGTGTGAATGTGCTTTCGAGGATTTAAAGAAGCTTGTATCTACAGCCCCAGTCCTGCGAGGACCAAACTGGGACCTGCTATTTCAAATATCAGCTGATGCCTCAGATACAGCCATTGGCGCAGTCCTTGGGCAGGAAGAAGATAAAAAACCATGTGCTATCTATTATATTAGAAAAAATTTATCCCCTGCTGAATTAAATTACATTTTTACTGAAAAGGAATTCCTGGCTGTAATACATGCTGTCAATAAATTTAGACATTATATTACAGGCTATCCTGTTATTTTGTATACGGATCATTCTGCCATAAAATACTTAGCAAATAATCCTGTTACAAATGCCAGAATAACTAGATGGTTGATTTTATTGCAGGAATTCGATATCACAATCAAGGACCGGCCTGGCAAAGAGAACCCTGTAGCTGATTTTCTCTCAAGAATGCGAAAGCCAGTTGATGCAGCAGCAGTTGAAGATCAATTTCCGGATGAACATCTATTTGTTGTTGTCGTTCGAACACCCTGGTATGCCGATGTTGCCAATTACCTTACAGTAGGAAAACTACCAAAACACTTAACCCCTAATGAGCGAAAATAGATTGTTCAGAAGAGTACTCGATTTTCCTGAATTGGGGGCTATTTGTTTCATACAGGGGCAGACATGCATATTAGGAGATGTGTTCGAGAAGATGAAATCTTTGACATTCTAAAATCCTGTCACGACGGACCATGTGGGGGACACTTCGCTGAGCGTAGAACGGGACACAAAGTATTATAGACAGGATATTACTGGCCCACAATTTTCAGAGATGCAAAGAAATTTGTCCAAGCCTGTGACAACTGCCAGCGAGCAGAACGTCCTGGTCAAGCTGATGAGATGCCCCTTAAACCTCAGTTAGTCATCGAACCATTTGAGCGATGGGCTCTTGATTTCGTTGGACCCATCAACCCCTCATCAAATCAGAGAACATATATCTTGGTGGCAACAGGATATGACACCAAGTGGGTTGAAGCAGAAGCATTGCCTAGGGCCACGAAAGACTCTGTTATACAGTTCCTCTTCCATCTATTTGTATGTTATGGCCTTCCAAGGGAAATAATCACAGATGGAGGACCACAATTTGCTGGCCATAAATTAGCAGCAACACTTAATAATTATCATGTCCAGCACAAAATTACTACTCCATATCACCCACAGGCGAACGGACAAATAGAAAGCAGCAATAAGATAATAGAATCGATCCTAACAAAAGCCATTGTCTCACATAGGCGTGACTGGGCTGCCCGACTACTGGAAGCACTTTAGGCCTATAGAACAACATGGAGAAGCACCACTGGTTACTCACCTTATCAACTAGTGTTTGGAAAACAACCCATTTTCCCTATAGAATTTGAAATCCAAACATTACGAACAGCAGAGGAAGGCGGCTTAGATTTAACTGAGGCACATATTAATCGACTACAACAAATCAATGAATTGGAAGAAATCAGGCTCTCCGCACTACAAAATACAACATTGATTCAAAAACAACGAGCTAAATGGCATGATGCCCTTATCAAAAACAAAGTCTTTCATGAAGGAGATTGGACCCTATTATATGACTCTCGGTTTTAGGATTTCCCTGGGAAACTCCAGACTCATTGGTTAGGACCATACGAAATCCAGAAGGTACACGACAATGGGACCATCACTTTAACTACCATTGAAGGGTCTAGATATACCTTCAAAGTGAACAGCCACCGAGTTCGTCTCTATCGTAAACCACTCACTCGGGAATCCTTCTGCCAAGAGCTACGCAGAGATGCTGATATGGAGATCTTAGGTGAGGAAGAGAAATCTTCCTCACTCGTAATTCATTAAGCTGTCTATTTCTTTTCACAATTTGTACATAATCTTTTTTTTTTCAAAACTTCCAATTTTCTGCCGAATGGCATTTGCATGTTTCTGCTGTTCCTTTTCAAAAGGAACAGAACTCTTTGATTTTCTGCTATTCTGTTTCAAAAGGAACAACACATTTTGATTTTCTGTTGTTCCTTTTCAAAAGGAACAACACGTTTTGATTTTCTACTGTTCCTTTTCAAAAGGAACAGCACGTTTTGATTTTCTGTTGTTCCTTTTCAAAAGGAACAACACGTTTTGATTTTCTGCTGTTCCTTTTCAAAAGGAACAACACGTTTTTATTTTCTGTTGTTCCTTTTCAAAAGGAACAATACGTTTTGATTTTCTGTTGTTCCTTTTCAAAAGGAACAACACGTTTTGATTCTCTGTTGTTCCTTTTCAAAAGGAACAACACGTTTTGATTTCCTGTTGTTCCTTTTCAAAAGGAACAGCACGTTTTGATTTTTTGTTGTTCCTTTTCAAAAGGAACAGCACGTTTTGATTTTCTACTCTTCCTTTTCAAAACGAACAACACGTTTTGATTTTCTATTGTTCCTTTTCAAAAGGAACAACACGTTTGGATTTTCAGTTGTTCCTTTTCAAAAGGAACAACACATTTGGATTTTCTGCTGTTCCTTTTCAAAAGGAACAACACATTTTGATTTCCTATTGTTCCATTTCAAAAGGAACATCACATTTTGATTTTCTGCTGTTCCTTTTCAAAAGGAACAACACATTTTGATTTTTGCTGTTCCTTTTTCAAAAGGAATGGCATTGTTGTGTTCTGCTGGTTCTTTTTCAAAGAAACGGCATTTGCACTTTTTGAACTCATGCTCCTTTATTCATCTAGTATACTTCTTCTCTCTTTGTGACACAGCTAACCTCTTGCTGGTCTAAGTAAGGATGCTTCTTGCCCCTATTCTTTCAAAGTCTTTTAGAGACAAGCAATGCACTTATGCAATGAATCCAAATCACAACACACTGAAATCAGGCAATTATAAATCGCTATCTTTATAAGGCTATGTATTGGTAAGAGGACAGAAGGAATGATGTACTTATCTTTTGCTATCATTGTCTTACTAATCTTGCCCTGATTGGTTATCTTTTATCATGCCATTCTTTTCTTTGATTTTGTTCAAGAATAAGAGCAAAGGGTTTATATCCTCCTATTGAGATGATAAGACTTCTTCCACCATTCCTACTCTTAAGGAGTGTTGAACCACCCTTTGTGGACATATAAGGAATAGTACTTTATCAAAAAGAGAAACAAAAAGCAAATGAATTATAAATTGTCAAATGCAGGATAGGGGGTCTCATCAAGAGCCAGCCTACCATGAACATGAGGATGAAAGCGAAGTGGCATTCCCACTATGGCCACCACACCAGGGATATGGTCCAAAAGGTATAGTAAAAGAAAAAAACCTTGGAACAAGAGGTCTCATCACGAGCCGGCCTGCCCACTTTTCGCCCCTCCTCGTGAATGGCATTATGGCTACCTAGTTACCAAGCCAGCATAATGACCTACACTTTGACATCGCATTCCTTAATATGCACACAAAGGATCATGGTTCCGCGGGTGAAATAAACAACTCTGCCAAGGTTATGGACACCTGTCGACCGCAGAGCACTGTTAATGGTATTGAGGTCACATTAATTACCCCAATAGACAGGATACTAATACTCTTTTGTCTCTTATATCCTAGACACTAATCATATATTATCTCCGGATTTATATACCGCATGGACATTTATTACACCAATCATGGCAAAGGAGGTGACAATGACCACTTCAGATTTGGAAATTATGACAGACGTCCTATCCCTGGCCTCGCATCACATCACAGTAGCCTCTTACGTAATATGAAATCCAACTTTACGCCTCGATTTCGGCAAATAGTTGTTTTTCTAACATGGCATATGTTCATACATTGTTCCTTTATGACTTGGTTATAGATCGGGGTGCCGATCCTTTCTTTGACGGCTGGGGCAGCCTATCGCATTGCGGTGGGGGAGGTTCACCTCACGATTCCCCGGGTTATGTGTCAGCTCATTATTCAGGAAAGATAGCATACTAGGAAATGACATGGTTTAACGGCATGACATCTTTATTTTTTATATACAAGTTGTTGTTCATAACTCATTTCTGTTGCATACTCTGTGTTTTTCAAAATCCGACGATTACTACTCTCTCTATGTTTCAAACAGCACACGCGGCTGCTGTTCCATTGTGAATTTACAGTGAAACCATGGGAGGCAGGGCAGTTCGAAGCGAACCACAAAAGTTGATAGTCTCCACTGCTGCTCGGGAGATCCTGGAAAGAGCAGGGTGGCTGACTTATCTCAGTCGCCTGAAGGAGTCCAATGAAACAGTAGCAATGGAATTTCTGCAGAATCTGTAGGAGGATCACTCCACGGTGCAGGGGAAGAAAATAACAGTCACCGACGATATAATTGCCGAAGTCTCGGGACTACCAGCCACCGGACCCGTATGGACATTGAAGAAGGAAAGACTCCAGAAGATCATGGAAATTTTCCAGGACGAAGGCCAGAGCTTAACAATTAAAGGGAAGGGAGTCCTACCAACAACGCTAGGAGAACCCTGGGCGGAATTAGCAAGGACAGTGCAAAGCTACATCACCTGTGAGGGGAGAACAGACGTGGTAAGGCCATGACATCTTAAACTCTTAGCTGTTTTAAAATAGAAATGCTTTGTAAACCTTCCTGCACTTTTGAATTCTTTACTCCATGACACCGCACGAAGCCTGAAAAAGGCACAACACGTAGAATCAGTTGTCAGCCACCATGGATTAATCCGACTAATAGTTATTCATAGTCTCACCCAGCAGCAAAGTAGCTGGAAAGAATTAATTGCAATAATAGAAGGGAGAGCTACAACACCTTCCCCAAAACGTAAACATACTCTAAGCACACCAGAACGACCGGAAAAACGCAGAGAATTAAGAAAACAAAAACCTGTTGCAAGAACATCCAAACGACCAGAAACCCGCCAGGAGTCAGCAAAACGGAAGCATGACACTGAGACACTGGAACAGCCAGAGAAACGCAGAAAATCAGTTTGGTTAGCCCGAATAAGAGGAAGGCAGGAAAAACTCCAGGAAAGCACTAGCCAGCCAGTGGTAATTGTTGTGGGGAAAAATGCCTATGCACGACGATCCTATCCACCTAAGGTGTGACAGTACCTTAGCAACAAACAGATACAACTACTTCGGTTTCTTCCTTTATGAAATGTGAAAGAGGGGAGATTGGTAGACTTACCGTTATCTTCCAGTTGTCCCTCGATCTAGATCCTCTTCTCTTTGGGTGTCCACAGCTACTTGCCTCCTCGCTTGCTCAAGAGAACAGCTACTTGATTCCCACGAGATCACAAGAGAACAGCTACCTATGACAAGAGAACAACTACTTGCGACAAGAGAAGGACATAACACAAAGGCAAATATACATACTCATAAATGATTCAGGATTAGAAGTAAATCAAATATACTAATGCAAATCATACAAAATACACCAGCATATAGGAAAGAACCAAGAAGCTTTATTGATTGATAACAAGGTTCAGGAAGAGATACAACCCATAGGGCTCCAACCCAGCATCTCCTTCCCAGCAGAATGGAATTCCTTCTTCAGCTCCCTTCAAAGCATTAAGCACCCAATGATCCAACCTCAAACCAACAACAATTCTTTGCAATCAAAAAATTCCAGCCTCCTGATCTCATTGAGGAGAGATCTATATATAGGAGTTTTGGAGAGAGGATGAGTCAGCTTGAGAAGTGACTAGTGTCCTCTCCCTCTCTCAGTTCTTGAGTCCACTTGGAGGTTCTTGCTTCCACTTGGAGATTTGGAACCTCTTACTCATCACCAATCGAATTCCCTGATGCAAGTGTCATTTTGGAAGCTTCCTGAGCATTGACACACTGAGAAATGAGCCTGCCACTTGTCCAGTTACGCTCAGCGTAGGTAGCCTTTGTTGCAGTTGACATTCAACATAGGTAGACAGTGGAGCAGTTGACATTCAGCGCAGATGCTCAGTGGAGCAGTTGACATGATCCAGAATTGGCTTGTTTTTGAGTGTTTTCAGGTGGAGAACGTTTGTGAATTGTTGTGGTTTGTTGGCCTTGTTCCTCTAGGGGTAGGAACAACATGTTTAGGGACTTTGGATCCCTTGATTATGGACATTTCATGCTCAGTGATGCAAGGCACAAAAATGTCTATAATAGTTGCCCCCTAAAGTATGAGGCCGTTTATCGGGTGAAATGCTTTATCGAGGAGAGTCCGAAGTTCATCCATTTGCTGGGAGGAGACCTGTAATAAGATACAATACAATACATTATGATTCATACTGCTTTCATGATCTAGCTGAGGCGGGCATTCCCATGCTCAGCTTTATAAATTCATTTTGGTACATAGAACAGACGATCGTCTGATGGTAGACTGATAATTCTGGCGAAACTATCATCCTTTGAGTAGGATGATCATCTGCTGCAATGATGTACACATCAAATGTCTTTATTTTTCCTAAATATATATCGCAGCCCAGATGGATGAAACTAGATCCGGGGTCTTCAAAACTCGTTCGATCTTCACTCTAAGTACAAGTCGATCCATGTGAGAATTGCGCTGAAGTCGAACATGGAAAGACATCGCTTGATTACCGGTCAATGATGTAAACCGTTAACAAGCGCGAGAGGAATCACCGATAATGATAATGACCCTCAAGGTACTGCAGTACAATTCACGTGGTGTGAATAAAGGACTTGGCGTCGAACACCACGCAAAATCTTCTGGTCGAAGGTCATTGATGTATACCTGTCGCTGGAAGTGAGAAACTTGCCATTGAGGCATGCAAGCTTCAAAGTATTGAAGGGGTTGTTCCTAGATCAACTTCTTGGATAATGAGCTGATGTCGACAAGAAGCGATCCGTCAAAGGAGGGCCTTAATGAATCCCACATCAGTGACACGGAACGGAGCTAATGATTTTAATGGAGGTGAAAACAATCTGTGACATATGATTCAGGGTGGCGGTCATGAATGGATGAAGGATAATGTATGGCAGTGGATGGGACCCGGTTGACTCTTTCTGAACGACTTATCTTGAACATATGGCGACACTGATGCGATGGATTGGTAGCATTACCCCAAGTATGGATGGTATGGCGAGACCATGGTGATGTGACCGGTGAATGAAACAACCCAACCCGATTATGGTACAGAGGAAAAGTGTCATGTTCAAGAGCGACCTGCTACCATCAAAGTTTTCTTGATTTTTTCCCAATTTTTCCCAGTCATTGCTGACCAGTACCTCTTTATTTTTGTCAAGCTTGAGGAGGATAACATATGCTTGTTCTATAACCTGCCCTTCGGGCAAGCCCATCGCTATGTTTTAACGAGCCTAGCGATAGTGAAACTCGTTCTCGTCTAAAGACAAGTTTGTCGCTATTTAGTGATTTTAACGAGTCTAACGACAAAGAAAACTCGGCCCTTTTCATTTCTAGAGAGTCTGAAAAGGTACATAAAGTTAACTCCAAAATTCCTTTTTCGTCATCTAATCCCTTAAGTCCGAAAAAGTATAAAACAATACAGAAGGGATGAGTTTTCGGTAGTTTTAATGAGCCGAACAAAACAAGCGCTTGATCTTTTTGTGCAATAATCCCTTAGGTCCAAAAAGATTAAAATCTAGAGGAGGGATAGCACTTTTGGTCGCTTTAATGAGTTGGAAGGCCAAAACTCAGCAATCTTTTCATATTTTACGAGTCAATTGAAAAGAGCTTAAAGAAGACTTGTCTTTTGAGGAACGAGTGATGAACAGGGTTAGCAGCATATTCCAGGTACAGGTTGGAATTTTCCAATCACGGCAGTGTCACAAGGATGGATAGGTGAAATCACTCTTCGCAGTTGTTCCTCAAAATGGGTAAACAATCATATGGAGGTAAACAATCGGCCAAATGAACAGTGGAGGTGACGGTGCACAAAACACGACCAAGGCTTTTATGGTTGATCAGGTTACATACTCAATGGTTATTTACCGGGATGGGTTCATTTTTTAATGAGCTTGAATGCGCCAAAACACTGCTCAAATCTTATGTTTATTTTTTAACGAGCATGAACTATGTGCTAAAACTGCTCGGATCTCGCTTTTCTATTTTTTAACGAGCATAAATTCCGCGTTAAAACTGCTCGATAATACCAGTCATATGATAAGAGTGTCTCATGTGAGATTGCTATTTTTTATGGAGCTTCATCTCACTACGCTTTGCTCCATATCCTTTCGTTATGCAAGCTCGGAAACGACTAATCCTACGAGTTTAAAGGGTTAGACCTACAGGTTTAAAGGGAGGACCTAAAAATTTAAAAAATAAATAGTCGCCCCTTGCAAGCACTCCAAAAGGTTTGCATGCCCCCAGGCATAAGATAGAATTTCAAGGTTACCTCTACTTCTTTTTGACTAAAACTTTCGTTTTACCGGGAGAGGCTTACCTCTTTCAGGTTACCCAAAGATTGTCTCGTTAGCAGATTAAACAAAACACTTCCTCGGCAGTGCCTACCGAAATAGACAAAGGTGAGTGAAAAGCAGATTATTTCACTCACATAACTTTGACAAAAGAATCTTATTCTAGAACAACCCTCTTTCCTCTATGGATGGGGTACGGACTAGTCATATTTTCCCACGGAAACCTACCCTATACCCAAAGTTCTCTGCCGAAGCAGACCAGGATGCATGCCCCCTGGGTTCCAGTCATATCCTCCCGGATTACATGCGCTCATTAGGAGGACGGACCGTGGGTTGAGACACTTCTTTCGTGAACGGACCATTTAGGGATGGTATATGACTATTTGCGATGTGTGATCTGGGAAACGAAAGTTGGTCCACGAGCTTAACCATTCTTCCTTCATGCGGAAAACACATTACTCTAAAGAGTGAGGGGACGATGGCTCCCATGCAATATATATAGTCTCATCCAAGGAGTAGGTTATAATCCAAGGGTCCTTGAATGACCATCACGTTCATTTGAACGGTCTTCCCTTTCAATGTTATTGGCACATTGGGGAGGATCCCTAAAGGGCGACTGGTTCCCTTATCAAAGCCTGATAGATTTCTCATTTCAGGCAAAAGCGCAGGCGAACCAAGCGCTTTCCAAGCAATAGAGGAAAGGATACTCACAGATGCCCCTTCATCAATAACTGTACCAGCCATTACCATTCTGTATATTTGGACAATAATTCTGAATGGTATGCTAGCTGGCAAGCGGGGTCTGCCTAGTTGGTTCCAGTCAAAGGACACAACCAGGTTGCTTGGTGGTGGGACCGAGTAAACGGTCGGATAGCGCTCTGATGAACTTCCTTCCTACGATAAAGGAATGGTGGCATTGCCTCCTTGATCATCAGAGTCAGTGCTGATGAAGAGAATTTGGACGGTGTCGTCTTTATTCTCCTCTGTGATGGTGTCATTCGAAGATAGAGCCTCTGAAGGAAAAACCGGGTCAACTGTTGTTTCAACCTTTAGACTTTCGTCAGGTATGGATTCAGACGCTTCATCTTCAATGACAGGTGCTTCGGCTGACCACCTTGGTGGGTCAACCGGATTCTCAACTAGCGAGGGACTTGGCAAGAGTTTTTGATATCCAGGAGGAAGATTCGCTCGTAATATCGGGCGATCTTCCAGAACTCTTTTTGCCTCGTCTAAGAAGGGACAACGGTGGATGGCGTGATCGCCTTCACACAGTCTGCAGGGAAATTTAGCTTTCCCGCTCTGTCCTGGGGCTTCACTCCCACTAGTTGACGGTGAGAAGTCGACATGGCTATCAGAAGTCGATGCTACCGAATTGTGCAAACGGGGGGACCAGTCTCTTAGTATCCGGTGGATACATGGACAATCTCTATGGAAATGGTCTCCCTTGCATATGATGCATGACGATTTAGGCCTTACGAGTGCTGTGTGTGGATTTTTGTTAGATGACACTTGTTTGCCCCCAGTCGCCTTAGGCTCCTTCTGCTTCTTTTCTTTCTTCTTCTTCTCTTTCTTCTCCTTAGGAACCCGGTTCTTTGTTCGACTAGTTCCATTAAGCGAAGAGGAAGGAGGAGAGGAAGATGAAGTGGAAGGCTGGTGGGCAACTCTTGTCTGATCTAACTGTTGACTCGACTGTTCAGGAATGGTGGTATTCTGAATGACATTGGTTGAAAAGAGCCATACTGGTAGGCCAATTGTCAGTCCTGGAAGCGACAATGTGGCCATGTGGGGCGCACCAACATCTCCCCAAGAGGAGAAGGGACTAGGATTTCCACCAAGGGGAACTCCTTGGTTGGTGTGCTCCATCTTTTCAACCTAAAGACCAACGCGGGAATAATGGATGATTGTTCCGTTTAAAATAAATTGTTAACGACGCTTTAGACACAACTTGCTTTTTCACTTTTAAAGAGTCGAGAAAAAGCTAAAGATGACTCTAGTCTCCTTCGATGTTTTAACGAGCCCGAAGTGACAAATGCTCATTGTTTTGTTGTAGAGTGTGAAAAAGGCCAAAAGAAACTGCTATGGAGATCTAGGCAGAGGGTGTGCCAAACTTTTCGCAAAACCACAGAATACTTTTTACGGTACGGGTGGTCGATCTTCGTGAATGCTGTGTTCACTGCATTGCGATCAGTAGGGCGGCCGACACGGTTTCCTAAGGATAAAGGATATATGCCTATAGGGGTCTCCCAATATATACGCGATGGTACATGGGAGCACAATCCGTACTAGTGCTATCGTCCCTCAGGAGGAATCACCCACCTTCTACGAGATCGACAGTCACTAGGCTTAACGACGCTGGAACACGTCTCTAGCCTAGACCTCTATGTTGTGCGTTATGTTGCAAAGCGTTGTTAGGTTCATTCAGTTTATTTTAAGTTGATCTTTTTAAAGTTTGTCTTTCAGGATCACCACGAGATGTATGGTACAATTCCTAAATGCAGTCTAAGATGATAAGCAAGCTTTATAATCTTTCAACTTTGAAAATCCTAGCTACTAAGGGAAAAGAGAGCGACTATCTTTTCTCAAAGAGCAATCAGCACACTCTAATGCAATCTTCCTAAATCAAACATGCAAACTTATCAAAATGCAAATGCACAATGCAGGTGTTTGTTTTCCACTTTCTTAGTATAAATGCCTACAAAGAAAGCTTTTTGTACAACTTTGAATTTGCTTTTAAATGATTGAAAATAAACAAGTTTACTTTTTCCAAAATCAGCAAGGGTAGAAGAGATTACAATCACTTTGTGATTTTTCGAAAGGAATACTCGTTTCGACACTTAAAAGTGACAAATTCAAACCAATAAGCAAAAGCAACTGTATAATCAAACTGCAAACAGCCAATGAACTCCCTCCTAAGATCACAATCAATCAATCAATCAGATTTGAATCAAGGGCTACAGGATGATTATTTCGCTCATGCAAAGGAAAACTGTAAATGACGCCACAAACACATAAAAACACTTACAGTCCTTTTGTACAAAAATGAGGCAGAATTCAAGCAAAGAAAAGGGGTTATCAGACTGGTACCTATGCTGGTTAAAGGCTGCAAAAACAGAGATCAAAACATGGCAAAAGACAGCAAAGAACCCCAGCTGCACAAGGCCACACTGGTTCATCGCAAGCCCAACACTGTCAGTTTGACATTCAGCGTAGGTAGCCTTAACTGGACCTACGTTGAAATGCAGACTACCTTCACAGTGTCTGCGCTGAAAGGAGAAACTTTCGTTTCTCTTGGGTTCCGGGTCATAAAATGCTCAAAAATCAACTGTTTCAGGCCAAATCAGAAACACAAGCAAGGTATAAACAGAGGGATGCTTTAAGAGGGTACTAAAGACTATCACAAAGGATCATCAAGTCATTTGTGAGTCCATTGTTCAGATCATAGAAAAAAACCCAGTGAAGGATCAAAGCAGCAACAGTCTACTTTGTGAAGCAGTTCGATTGTTGTTGTTGAGTCTATGAAGTAAACAATGATGTAAACACAAATAAAATGACTAAAACAAATTTCCCCAGCGGAGTCGCCAATTTGTTGTGGAGAAAAATGCCTATGCAGGACGATCCTATCCACCTAAGGTGTGACAGTACCTTAGCAACAAACAGATACAGCTACTTCGGTTTCTTCCTTTATGAAATGTGAAAGAGGGGAGATTGGTAGACTTACCGTTATCTTCCGGCTGTCCCTCGATCTAGATCCTCTTCTCTTTGGGTGTCCACAGCTACTTGCCTCCTCGCTTGCTCAAGAGAACAACTACTTGATTCCCACGAGATCACAAGAGAACAACTACCTGTGACAAGAGAACAGCTACTTGCGACAAGAGAAGGACATAACACAAAGGCAAATATACATACTCATAAATGATTCAGGATTAGAAGTAAATCAAATATACTAATGCAAATCATACAAAATACACCAGCATATAGGAAAGAACCAAGAAGCTTTATTGATTGATAACAAGGTTCAGGAAGAGATACAACCCATAGGGCTCCAACCCAGCATCTCCTTCCCAGCAGAATGGAATTCCTTCTTCAGCTCCCTTCAAAGCATTAAGCACCCAATGATCCAACCTCAAACCAACAGCAATTCTTTGCAATCACAAAATTCCAGCCTCCTAATCTCATTGAGGAGAGATCTATATATAGGAGTTTTGGAGAGAGGATGAGTCAGCTTGAGAAGTGACTAGTGTCCTCTCCCTCTCTCAGTTCTTGAGTCCACTTGGAGGTTCTTGCTTCCACTTGGAGATTTGGAACCTCTTGCTCATCACCAGTCGAATTCCCTGATGCAAGTGTCATTTTGGAAGCTTCCTGAGCATTGACACATTGAGAAATGAACCTGCCACTTGTCCAGTTACGCTCAGCACAGGTAGCCTTTGTTGCAGTTGACATTCAACGCAGGTAGACAGTGGAGCAGTTGACATTCAGTGTAGATGCTCAGTGGAGCAGTTGACATGATCCAGAATTGGCTTGTTTTTTAGTGTTTTCAGGTGGAGAACTTTTGTGAATTGTTGTGGTTTGTTGGCCTTATTCCTCTAGGGGTAGGAACAACATGTTTAGGGACTTTGGATCCCTTGATTATGGACATTTCATGCTCAATGATGCAAGGCACAAAAATGTCTATAACATTAATTGAGGATGAACAACCCACACGACCAGAGATAGAAGAAGAACAAGTTGAAGGAGAAAAGGAAGGGGAGGCCGAGAAAGAAAATGATGAAGTAGCCGAGCCCCATGAGACAGAAGTTGAACACCCTGAGACAAAAGCCAAGCCCCCTGAGATAGAAGTTGAACACCCTGAGATAGAAGCCGAGAACCCTGAAATAGAAATTGAGCATCCTGAGGCAGAAGATGGACAATCCAGGCAAGAGTAGGAAATGGGACAGCAGGGAGGTAGCCCACCACAGGAGCCAGTGGGAGAAGAGGAATTGGCTGCAATCTTGGCCAATATGGGTGAGTATGGCCAACCTTCCACTCCACCATACCTCCGCGACAAACCCCAGGAAGAAGGTGCACCTGAAAAACCACATGCAGAAGAGGCAGAGGAAGGAAATATGCCCGTTCATGATGAAAAAGAGAAAAAAGATACTGAGAGGGAACAATCTGTTCCCATAGCACCAGAAGAAATTCCAGAAGAAGTTAGAATAGAAAGCGAAGCCATAGAATCAGCTAGGGTTCTTACCCCAAAACAGCCAGCACAACATAGTGAAGAAGTACCCCAGGAGAAAAATCAAGGGACTAGTCAAGGCCGAGAACGCAGCAAAAAGCCTGCTATTCCTTCTAACAAAACGTTGTCAATTAGAGAATTAAGAAAGGAAAAACAGAGGTTATTGAGCATAATAGCCCAGCTCCACCAGCAGATCAGGATTCTGAAAGCAGGGTAGACGACAAGGAAGACCACCAGTAAGAAAAAGATGACCACTGCAGTAAGAAACTGCAGGATAAAACGACGAAGGACTAAAAATCGCTCTGTTGATCAAAACCCTGCCCAAAATCCAACTGTTGTTCCAAACGAAGCCGAAGGCCCAGTTGACATTCCAAATCAAGCTGAAGCCCTAGCTACTGTTCCAAATAAAGCTGAGGGACAGACTTTTGTTCCATTTGAAAAGGAACAGTTGCCAGCCGGTATTCATGTTAAAACATAAAAAGACAACAAGGAGATTCAAACAGAGGCACCACCCTCAGGGGTGATAAGGGTTCTGAACTCAAAGCAACAAAACAAGAAAGTTCAGGTAAAACTCCCAACCTCCACTGATGCATGGAAAAGAGATCCAAAGACAAGGACTCTGCACAAAGGATTGAAAGAGGCTCAGCAAGAGATGGAGAGGCTTAGAGAGCAGACAGTCCCTCGTGAGAAGTATGAAGAACTTCAACAGCAACTACGGAATGTTAATCAATCTGAAAGCCAGGCCTTTGAAGGGTGGCAAAAGGAACAGGAGAAAGTTGCAAAGGTAACCTGTAGGTTAGATACTGTTATCAAATAGATGGATACCTTGTGTTCTTTATACAATGACGTTTTAGCATGTAGGGCCCCTGCCAAAAACTATGCTTTGTTTTTATTGGATCGATACTTGAAATTAAAGATAAAGGATGTTAAAGCAGGTGCCCCAATGCAAATTAATACTATCAATGACTTTATAGATTGTTGTAAATATTATGGAGTGAAGGTTCAGAGATTGCTATGTGAATTCTATTTGCATAACCTCGTGCTCGATCAGGAAACTGAGTTGAACCCTGGCCCTTTTTTGGGGGACATTCAATTGCAAGCATTCATCTCATTCGGGGTCAATCAGATTAAATGGCTCAAAGCCTATAACACTTTTTAGAGACAAGAAAATGGCCTAGACCTATGGGTAAGGGCTGAGCCTAGGGACCCAGCACAGCTATGGAGAGCACATAGAAACCTTATGAGAACTCCGGGTGTCATTGAAACATTAGGACCTATGCACGAGGCACTCATTCAACAAAGTTTAGAATATTTTCTTTCTATCAAAGACCTCGCCATTGATGCAGCCAAATTCCGGTACCGAACCTCTAATCCAAATGTCCAGCTCAGGGAGCCATTTAAGCATGAGAATTTTCAGTTAGCCACCAATCGTTTGAATCTCTATGGCGAAAGCATTTTGAGGGCAGGGCGATCCTGATTAGGATATATATTCTACAGTCCAATTATCTGGCACCCTGCACCCAGATATCAAGCCCTATATGAGATGCCTGAGGGTCAAACAGGCCAGTTCTCTGACTACCTAGTCACTCACCATGGCTGTAGGCCTCCACATGAGATTCCTTCTCCAGCCTACTCTCTCACTGCTTTACATGTCAACTACAACATTTTCATGAGGGCATGAAATAGGGTAAGCAGGGGGGTGTGTGGAGTACTAAAAAGGTATGTTTTTAATGATCATTTTAGTGGCTTTTCAATAGGACTTATGAATCTTTCACATCATGAATGAGGAAAACAATAGTGAATTGTGGTAGAATACGTGGAATTAGTATGCAAAGACTTATCCACTGATAATTGTCATTTTCCTGTGCAGGAAAGGGTAGAAACGAGGAGCTGCTGTTCCAAAGAAGAAGATAAGAACAGGGTAACTGTTGTCCCTTTGACGAAGGACCGAGTGCAGACAAGGCAAAGCAAGCTGAAGCAAACCGGTCCGGAAAAGGAGGAAAAGGCACCAGCTCGGTGGAAGAGAAAGAAGTGATTAGGGATTAACAGTTTTGCGAATCACTTAGGATCTTCGATGTTGAGGGATTGCTGCTTTATTTATCTTACCACTTAGACATCTCCGCCATTATCCTTATATAAAGGGGCGACACTGTTAGTCTGAAAGGAGGCTTTTATGTAACTTTTTGTCAAAGACTTAACTTTGATCATCGAGTTTCGTTGAACTTGGCTCATTGTACTTTCTGTTTTATGCATTAATATAAACTTGGTGATTATCTCATCTTCGTGTCTGGATTAGCTTAAAGCGGTGTACCCTTGAGGCTAAGGGCCCGGCCCCGGAGGACACTTGCTTCTGTATCACTACGATTTGATTTCTGCGTGGTTTGATTATCATCACTAGTCGATAATCTGATATGCTTTATAAGTTACATTACATGCTCTGCTAAGATTCGTTCATTAATGTTCTTTCCATTAACTCTGCATTATATTATCAATACTTTCAGAGTGGATGAAATCTTATTGGATTCAACTGAACAGTGTTATCCTTGTGTTATGAAGTTTCTATGTTAAGTATGTGTGTTAAGGTAATTATCTGAAGGGAGTGTTCTTTATGATTCAGAGTTCATGTTGTTCCATTTGGAAACACAATGATAATTCCTGTTGATGATTGTAATTAAAGTCAGATTACTTTCTTAGAATGTTGTGTGCATGACTTTCACATGCTGTTCCATAATTGAGAATTATTGTTGTTCCTTTAGTGGATTGTGTGATTTGCTTTGAGAATGAAAGATTGGAGTTTTGATTACGATAAGAGCTTTTGAGTGATAGTATAAAGTGTGATTGTTACTCGCAAGGTTTAGTTTTAGTGATTACTGATCCATTTCATAATTGTTGTTCCATTTTAAGCATTGTTGTTCATTTCTAGATTTACTGTTTAATTTCCTATTTGTCGTTCCATTTCTATCTGTCATTTCATTTACCAGCATTTGGTGTGAGAGACGATTTGTGGCTGTAGTGAGCCTCTGCATTTATTGCCCTGCTCCCAGACCCGTGATCCATGCTCTAGTTTTCTTTTCCATCAGTTTCCAAAGGGATGGACTACTGCTGTCGGACCCTTGCATGATATTTTGAGAGTGTGTGCTTTAGTCATTTGAAGGAACTTAGTTACAGACAAGCATCAGTTTACTCTTGTATTTTGTAGGACGTTGTACTACTTGCATTACTCTGACAAATAGCCTCGGATTGAGTCACTCTTTGAAATAACCAAACATTCCCGGATTGACATATTAATGTGAGGTAATTAGAGGTGAAAGAGACCCTTTTTATAGCTCTACACTTGACAACTTTAAAACAAATATTTTGGGGATTTTGAGTGAGCAATTAGATACCCTTAAAGTACAAAAAAAGAAAAAGGTTGAAAATGCTGCATTATCTATCTTTTGCCAAAAATGTAGAAATAACCATGCCCTAAGAGAATACCCTCTTGACTTTATATGTACAGAATTGTGTTATATGTACAAAAAATCATGATACAAAGTAATTTCCTTCAATATTTGGTCTTAAAGCTATCTATCAAGGGAAAGTAATGCAAAATCAAGTAGAACCTCTTTTTTTACTACCAGGAGACCATGGAAAAATCCACAATCGAATACCACTCAAGGTTTCAACACCCAAACATATGCACAACCATCACAAAGTAATTGGATTGCACCCATGCCTTGGAAACCTTGGCCTCAACCTTGGGAACAAGGATGGAGAAATCCTTATGGAAAGAATCCTCAATATCATCAATTTCAACAACCTTACCCTGTTTAACACCACAATATTTTCCTCAGCCTATTTGACCCTCTACAACTCAAAATTCAAACCCACAACTTTGACTACCATTTCCAAAAAAGCCAAATCAATTTTCTACTCAGCTACTCCCATATCTAAATAATAGAAACTCACAACCTGTTTACAAAATGGAAGGACAAAATTTCTAAACTTTCATGATTACTCGATTAGATATAAACAATGTTCAACTTAGATATGGTAGAGTATTGGAAAAGAGGTCACCCTCCATTGTTATCCAAGAGTCTGAAAAGGATGACCTCTCTGAAAAAGAGACATCTCTTCATCAAGAGGAAAGTCCTCAAAAACAAACAACCCATGTACATTCTGATGATACTCCAATAAAATCAACTCCCATTTTGAAACAACCTTCAGTTTCTGTTTGAAATCCACCTTTTCCCGAATGATTGAAAATTGACAAAGGGGTAGAAAAACATATTGTGTTACGTGATTATGACATGATAGATGAAATGAATAATGTTTGTATAATAATTCCTTTGTTACAAGCTATCAAAGGAATACCAATATTTGTAAAGATAATCAGGGAGTTAAGTATTAAAAAACCAAGAAGAAAAAGGAAATAAGTTAAAGGAATCCAATTAGTTGGGAAGATTGCAGATATCATGATGGGAAAGAAAAAAGTTCAAAAATATCTATATCCAGTGATCCCCATTGTGAAAGCACACGTTAATGGTGTTGATATTCCAAATATATTGATTGATTTAGGAGCAGCCATAAATATCATGCGTAAACAAACTATGAATCAATTGAAACTTCTTAATCTTCAATATTCACTTACATTATTGCAATTAGCAGATAGATCTATTATCAGACATGATGGTATGTTAGAAGATGTATCTGTGTCCTTAGATTCTCGGGAATATCCATGTGACTTGATGATCTTGACACGCAAAAATAATCTAGGAGGACACCAATTGATTCTAGGTAGACCATGGTTAGATACAACTAATGCTTTTATAAGTTGTAGATCTAGTGATATTTTTATCTTTGATAGAAGTTCGACAAAGAAATTCACATTATATCCTCCTGTAAAAACATTGATAGAAGTAGAAAGTGAAGCATGGATAGATGATGATAATGAAAACTTTGATATACAAACAATTTTTGCTACTTCACAAATAAATGAAGAAGATCAGATTTTGAATTTAATGGAAAAGAATGAATCTTCCTCATATTGTGAAAAAAATCAAAGTTTTCAAGAACACTGTAATATTGAATATCTATCATTTCATCAAATGGCTTTACATTCTATGGAGAAAGGCAATTCTTTTATAGAAATTTTTCCAGGGAAAGGTTTGAATATTAATGATAATTTGGAAGAATTTGAAAAGAAATAATTAGTGAAGATGTTACAAGAACATTCCTCCACTTATGAGTGGGGATACACTAATATGAAAGTAATTGATCCTAACACTTGTATGGATCATATCTATATTGAAGAAAATGCCAGACCAATCTGACAACCCTAGAGGAGGATGAATCCAAATCTAAGGGAAATTGTTAAAGAGGAATTACATAAAATGTTAAATGTGAATTTATTTATCCAATATCAGACATCCAATGGGTTTCGTCATTGATAATTGTTCCGAAAAAGAATCAAAAATGGAGATTATGCATTGATTATAGGGTATTTAATAAAGTCACTTTAAAATATCATTTTCCACTTCCTTTTATAGATAAAGTCATTGATACATTGGCAGGGAAAATTTATTTTTCATTCTTGGATGGTTTTTGTGGATATATCTAGATCCAAGTAGCTCGAGAAGATCAAGATAAAACAACATTCACCTGTCCATGGGGCACTTATGCTTATCGAGTACTTCCTTTTGGGTTATGTAATGCACCTACAAGATTCCTTGTGTGGAAGTTTACATGGATGATTTTATTGTATATGGAAACTCTTTTGAAGAAGCTATTAAAAATTTGGAAAATTTCATCATTAGGTGTAAGAAGAAAATCTCTCATTAAGCCATGAAAAATGTTTTCTGATGTTCACTGAGGGAATTGTTTTAGGCCACCATATTTTTGGAAATGGAATTAAAGTAGATGCATCTAAGGTAGAAGTCATTTATAAATTATTAGTTCCAACTTGTCAAAGAGATGTTATAATTTTTATTTGTTTTACTAGATATTATAGAAGATTTACAGAAAACTTTACAAAGATAGCATCTCCACTTTTCAAATTTCTTATAAAATATTGTGAATTCATTTGGAATTCTAACTTCCAAAAAGCTTTTGAAACATTGAAAGAAAATATTTCCGAAGCACCCATTTTTAGAGGACAAAACTCAAAACTGCCTTTTCAAATTTCAACTGATGCCTCATATACAAATTTAAGAGTTGTATTACGACATAAGGATATAACTCCTTATGCCATTTACTATACAAGCCAAAATTTGACCGTTGCAAAGTTAAATTACAATGTAACAAAAATGAGTTTTTAGTCATTGTACATGCGATCAAAAAATTCAAACATTATATCACTGGTTATGAAAACTTCATTCACATAGATCATTCTACAATTAGATATTTAATGAGTAAATCAATTACTAATGGAAGAATTACAAGATAGTTATTGTTATTATAAGAATTCACTATTACTATTTTGGATAGACTTGGAAAACAAAACACAATTGTTGATTTTCTATCTAGAATCCAAAATGATAATAATGATGTTCCTGTAGAGGATAATTTTGTTGATGAATATCTTTTTGAAGTATTTATGAAATCTCCTTGGTTTGCAGATATTACTAATTATTTGGCTACAGGGAAATTACCATCATACTTGTCTCCTCAAGAGAAAAGGAAGATTATTCAAACTAGTGCATCTTATTCTTGGGTAAATGAAGAATTTTACAAGAAAGGACATGACTTAATCATTCAAAGATATGTTAGAGAGGAGGAAGTACCAGAGATATTAAAAGCTTCTAATGATGAACCATGTGGAGGACATTTCATTGATAAAATAATTGCCTATAAAGTCCTTCTCTTAGGATATTATTGGCCTTCTCTTTTTAAGGATGCCAAATAATATGTTAATATATGTGATAGTTGTCAAAGAATAGGGATACTTGTTCCTTTGGATGAAATTCCACTACAAACTCAAGTACTTACTGAACCTTTTGAGAAATGGACTTTGGATTTTGTTGGTCCAATCAATCCACCATCAAGACCAAAAGCATACATTTTTTTTTATACATATTATGTCACAAAATGGGTAGAAGCTAAAGCACTTCCTTTTGCTACTGAAAAATTTTGTAGTTTCATTTCTTTTTTATGATATTTTCACTCGTTTTGGTGTCCCAAGGGAAAGTGTGGTAGATTAAGGTACTCAATTTACATCCAAGTTAGTATAGAATATAATGGAGGAGTAAAAAATAAAACATAGGAATTCTGCTCCATATCATCCACAAGCCAATGGATAAGTTGAATATACCAATAAAGTAATTGAAGAAATTCTTACCAAGACCCTAAATCTACATAGAAGGGATTCGACAAAAAATATTCCAGAAGATTTAAGTGCATATCGTACCACATGGATAAACACAATAGGACACACTCCTTATGAACTTGTTTATGGAAAGAAAGTCCTATTTACTATTGACTTCTACAAAAAGGCTTTTTAAACAAAAACCAAATTGGGTCTTGATCTATCATAATCCTATAGATAAAGAATGGAGAAATTGAATGAACTTGATGAAATACGGAAAATTTTTATTCATAGAAGTAATATAGTCCAACATCAAAGATCCATTTCGCATGATAATTTTATCAAAGAAAGAAAATTCTAGCATGGTGATTGGGCATTTCTTTTTTATTCAAAGTTTAAATATTTTCAGGCAAAATTTCAAACTCATTGGGTTAGTCGTTATGAGATTGAAACTGTCTTTGATAATGGAGCAGTCATAATCAAAACCATTGATGAAGAAAAAGTAACTTTCCTTGTAAATGGTCATAGATTACGAATATATCATAAACCATTAACAAATGAAGACTTCATAATAAATATGTAAGATAATATTAATTTGAAGTTCGTCAAGGAAGATGAGTCTTCCTCTCCAACTTAGCCTTCTACATTCTTTTTCAAAACAAAAAAAATGAAAATAATTTTTTTGTATAAGCATGAAAACCAACATTGTTGACATGTTTATACATAAAATCTAAGTTGAAAACCAATAATCCTTGGTAGCATAGATTTTATTTCTAATTCCCTATTTTTGTCCCATTTATGTTTATTCCTCTTTTAAAAAATAAGTCAACTATAGATTTGTTAGTAATATGTAGCTCTCATGGAGTTTTGTGGCTGACTTGACAGATTGCAATCAAGGAAATGAAGATCATGGAAAAAAAAATTGGATGAAGATTACTGCTAAAGCAACCTGAGTACAACCTGTAAAAGGACAAATCCAAAACCAGTCAAGCAAAAAAACATGTATGTAAATATTATATTAAATAATAAATAAATAAAAACATTGAATTATGAAATTAAACAAATGTATGATTATTTCTACCACCATTTTCTATAATGATTAATTTCATATGACTTCGGTTATAATGGAAATATCTTTTCAAAAGAATATAAATATGATATGAAACCTTGTTATCATTTAAATTCACTCCCTTTGTTCTGTATAAAATTCCATTTCCTGTGCATACCATCACCATCTCTTGCATCATTTCACTCGGCCATGTTGCATTGTCAAAAATCCTCACCATAACCCAAATTTTGTCCTCCATAACCCTGTACCAAATTCCTTCCATAAACCTTGTAAGAGAGAGAAATTAAGAGCTAAGACTTCTTCAAGATGGGAGTCATTGTATGCTCAGATCTAGGTGGGTCTAAATTCCTTCAAGGATACCCGCAGGTAAAACAATAGTTGTAGCAAGTGCAGTGGTTATGGTTTGTGGAAAAATTTGATGGGCATGAAAAAGAAGTTAAAAATCATTCACTAGGGCATATGATGGTATAGAAGCAAATATTGGAGATATTAGATTGATTTTGATAGTCATTTGTAGCAGAAGCTACCAGATGGGCGAGGATCGGGGAAAGCCAGTTTAAAATCCAAAAGATCAAGGAAAAAGAATGGGAAGACTTCCTTAAAAACCTAAGTATGGATATCTCTATCTTTAAGAAGGGAATTCCAATCACAACCTTGAAGAATAAATGGAGGAATTTGTTGTTGATTATTCACAAATTGATAACTTGTGAAGGTAGGTTTTGAAACATGTTATTTTACCATGCTCTGCTGATGATGATTTTACTTGATGGTAATAGAATCAACCTACCTTACTTCCTTCTTAATAGTTTAATAAAAATGGCTATAAATATTCATAGGAAAATATATTCCATAGATAATAGGCTTGTACCATCATGGGTTAGTGAAAAATTTAATTGAAGCCCATCTAAAAAAAAGGGAATAACTGGGAGGATTTTCTTATTAGAAATAATTTCAAAGAATCTAAACAAGAAGAACCTAGTGATAAGACTATAAAGAGTAGAATAAAGTTTCCCTAAAACCCTAAGGAAAGCTCACCTACACAAGAAACACAACAAGATTAGGATTCTGATGATGAAACCCCTCTTATAAATGTATTGGAAATGCTTAAGAAGAAAAATGTGAGAAGAAAGATAGCCAACAATAAAAGGGAAAGTACATAAAAAGGAGAAATAGAACAAGAATAAGTTAAAAAGTGTCCTGGTACTACTGAAAAACCATCGTCAACTATAAGAAGAAGTGCAATTATTAATAAACCAATGCATGCACAATCTCAACAGTCTCCATAATTTCTCAATTTAGAAGAAGAAGAGGAACTGAGAGTTCCATCATGAGTTGCATGTCTAGCTAGGAGAACTCCAAAAATTGATCCTATCTAGCAAGAAATATGGGAATACATAGAGTCTCTGGTACAAAGATCTCGGGGAAAAATTGTTGAATCATCCTCAAACTAAGAAGAAATTATCAATTTTTATCCTCCATAAGAACCTAAAATTGTAAAAAACCTCAAGCAAGAAATATATGAATTGGAGCTACTAAATAGACATTTGAAGCAGGAACATGAAATAGTAAAGGCACAAAATTAAATCCAGAGAACTCAAAATGACAACATATTATTACATATTGGTTTATGGTATGATAAAAATAAGAAATTGAACGCTAAAAGAAAAATCTTAAAAATTAGGTCACAAGTATACATAACAAAAATCTTGATGAAGAAACCAAGGATGGAAGCAGTGTGTGTCAGGAAAGCAGGAAAGACTAACTTAGATTTTCTTTCTTAGGCCTCTGAAGATGCTCAATGATAGAGAAAAATTACAAATTTTGAAATTTTGTGCATGAGGACATGCAATGTCTTCTATGTGGGGGAGTGTTGAAGCCCAAATCGTCTCTTTTTGATGACCTTCTTACACTCCATCATCCTTATTTTTTACTCTAATAAATCTAATTGAGCATCAGTCGACAAGGTTCATGGAAATACTAGGTACTTAAACAAATTTTATTTCATAAGTTTCATTGTGCTTTATTATTTAACTTGATATTTGCATGAGCCACTGAATTGCACCAATTTTGTAGATAATAACTGATTCTGAAGCAAAGTCGAAGGTTTGATAGGTTCTGAAACTCTAGCCAAGGAACGATATATAGGCAAGTGGCTAATAGCTGGCATGATAATATTTTCCTATATTCATAGTCTACTTCAATGATAATAACACCATATAGGCTCAGTCAATGTTGAATTCAACCAAGCAAAGGAGTCGAAGGCGAACAAGGTAAGAAAGGAAATTAATTGAAGCTGATATTTAGTCTCATGATTTGCTCGTCCAATAGAAAATCATGAGGAAATCATGAATGTTATATTTTTATAATATTTTTAGTCTCTGTCGAGTTGGATAGGCTCATAAATCTCTAAACGGTTATTTTATGGAGGTTATAAATCTACCTCTCGACATGACAAACACAATCTTGAATATTGTTTGAAAATCTTTTTTTTTTTAAAGTTATAAGACTTTGTTTTATTTCTCCTTGTTGTGTGTTGCCTTAATGCTTATATATTCCATTTGAAGAGTCATTTTTTTCCTACATCTCATAGGAGGGCCCCTTGGAGTTGTAAGGTCTTTATTATTTTCCACTAACATTTCAATTCTGCATTTTATATAGTGTTTTTATTTCATTCATCTAACTGTCTAGTTCGATTGTTAGTGAATTCTTTTGACAGTTGTTATAGACATTTTTGTTCCTTACAGCATGAAGCATGAAATGTCAATAACCTGAGGGATCCAAAGTCCCTAAACATGTTGTTCCTACCCCTAGAGGAACAAGGTTAGCAAACCACAACACTAAATATCAGTTCTCCACCTGAAAACACTCAAAAACAAGCTAATTCAGGATCACGTCAACTGCTCCACTGAGCATCTGCGCTGAATGTCAACTGCTCCACTCTGTACCTGCATTGAATGTCAAAAGCAATGAAGGCTACCTGCGTTGGGCGAGATTGGCCAAGTGGCACAGTCATTCCTCAAGGTGTCAAATGCCCAGGAAGCTTCCAAAATGACACTTGGATGAGGGAATTCGCCTTGTGATGAGTAAGAGGATCTAGATCTCCAAGTGGAAGCAAGAAACTCCAAGTGGACTCAAGAACTGAAGAATAACTGAAGTGGGAGAGGACACTAGTCAGCTTCATGCCAACCTCAAGCTGACTCATCCTTTCTCCAAAACTCCTATATATAGAGCTCTCTCATAAGGTCTAAGAAAGGCTGGAATCTTGTGAATGTAAGGAGGTGCTGTTGGTTTGAGTATAGAACTATTGGGTGATTTGCTTGAAGGAGGTGAAGAGGAGATTTCTTTCTGCTGGGAGGTGTTGCTGGATTGGGCCTCTTACGGTTGTAACACTCTCAGAACTTTACTTCTTCCATTAATAAAGCATTTGAGGTTATTCTATATGCATGTGTCTCAATGGCGTATTGATGCTTGTATATTTGATTTATTCTAATCCTTGAATCAATTATGGATGTATGCTTCTTGTAGTTTCCCTTTCTTGTGATTTTGCAGGATCTTGGTGTAGCTGGGCCAGTGAAAGAGCAAGGAGTTGGGAGCAAGCAGCAAAGAGGGAAGATTGGATCAATCATTAGCGGAAGATAACGGTTAGTGGATCTCTTTCTCCCCTCTCTTACATCTCATAAAGAAGTAATCTTGAATAGCTTTGCATTCAGTTGTTGCTGAGGTACTATCACCCTTAGAGTGGGATAGGGTCATTCCGTATTGGATACTTTTCCCAACAACAAATTGGTGACTCCGCTGGGGACCGTATCTTGTTGGTTGTTTGTGTTTTTTGCTATTCATTTCATAAACACAGGGAGTACCGAATCAAACTGCATTTGGATCTTTCAAATGCAAAGTAGAGGGCAGCTACTCTAGCTCAGTTTTCTGGGAAAGTTTATGATTTGAAGAGCTGATCCACAAGGACTCTAAATAAGCTCTTAGTGATAGCTTTTCATCCTCATTTTCATCCCTTAGTGTGTACTTGACTGATAGCTTCTGATTTGGCCAAAAACTGTGAATTTTTGAGCAATCTGTGACCTGGAAACCAAGAGAAACGAAAGTTTCGTTCTTCAGTGCAGGTTGTGTGAAGGCTGTCTGCATTTCAGCGTAGTTCCCGAAGGGGCTACCTACGCTGAAGGTCAAACTGCCTGTGTACTACCTGTGCTGGACCAATTTTGCCTAGTGCTACTGGGGTTCCCTCCTGTTTATTGCCCTGTTTTCACTCTTTTTTTTGCAGCCTGTTACCAGTCTATGTACCTATCTGAAACCAACTTTCCTTGCCACTATTCCGCCTCGGTTGTATAAAGAAACTGTGTTTGTTCTTTGTGTATTTCTTGTATCATTTGCAGTTTCCCATAATGAAAGTGAACTAGTCTTGCTGTGGCCTCTTAGATCTAGACCTGTGATAAGTGTCGTTTTGATCTTAAGAGTTAGTTTATTTGCTGTTCATAGCTGATTGAGCTTTTGCTTTCGTCATATGGTTTGAATTTATATATTTCTAGTGTCAAAACAAGTAAATATTAAGGTATCTTTTGATTTTGGACAAGCTTGTTTGCTTTCACTTGAAATCGAATTCAAAGTTATACAACAGCTTTCTTTTTGTATTACATCAACATTAAGAAAGAGAAAAGAAATACCTGCATTGTGCATTTTGCATTTGATAAGTTTGTATGTTGATTTAGGGAAAAGTGCATTAGTGTATGCTCTTTGATCTGTGTGAAAAGATGATGTCTTTCTTTTCCCTCAGTAGTTAAGATTTTCATAAGTCGAAAAGATTGAAAAAGCTTGCTTCTCATCTTAAACTGCATTTAGGAATTTGTATCAAACATCTCGTGGTGAACCTTGAAAGGCAAACTTTAAAAAGATCAACTTAAAATATATTGAATGAACCTAACAACGCTTTGAAACACAACGCAAACACATAGAGGTCTAAGCTAGAGACGTGTTCCGGCGTTGTTAAACGTAGTGACTGTCGATCTCGACGAAGGTGGGTGATTCCTCCTGAGAGACGGTGGCACTAATACGGACTTGTGCTCCCACGTACCGTCGCATATATATTGGGAGACCCCTATAGGCATATATCTTTTATCCATAGGAAGCCGTGTCGGCCGCCCTACTGATCGCAATGTAGTGAACACAGCATTCACGAAGATCGACCACCCGTACCGTAAAACGTATTCTGTGGTTTTGCGAAAGGTTTGGCACACCCTCTGCCTAGATCTCCAGAGCAGTTTCTTTTGGCCTTTTTCAAACTCTATAACTGAAAAATTCCCTCCGAGCATTTGTCACTTCGGGCTCGTTAATACATCGAAGGAGACTAGAGTCATCTTTAGCTTTTTCTCGACTCTTAAAAAGTGAAAAAGCAAGTTGTGTCTAAAGCGTCGTTATAAAATTTATTTTAAATGGAATAATCATCACCTTTCCCTCGTTGATCTTTGAAGTTAGTCTATCACCAGTGAAGTTCCTGTAGAATCGCTAGGCGATCTATTGGATAGACTCATTATGTCTGAACAACCGTCGACGTCTAGGACTGTGTCGTCCGACACAACAGCGGCAGAGCCTCCTACCGCTACTCCAACGATGTTCGTTGGTATACCATCTGTCCCGGCAAATTGTCAACAACAAGCTGGAGTCCCATCAGGGACGACGACATGGTTAGTTCCTATTTCTTCATCCGGATTATCATCTGGTATTTCTTATGTTGAAACTCAACAAATTGATCCAATGTGTCTTCAAAGGCCAATTTACCCTTTAAGTACTGGATTTCCACCGTATGGAGGGCAGTATGCTCTTTCATTGTTCCCTCCTAGAGAACAACCATATGGGAGTTTACAACAAAGTTCAGGTCAAACTGGAATTACATCCAGCGGTTGGGTACCAATACTGCCTCGACAACCAGGGGTTGTATATTCAATGCAACCAGTACACCCTGTGTCAGATATTCCCACCACACCTGCTATGGTGAATGCGTCGCTAGTACAAGCGCTACATGTTGTATGTCAACCCCAATTTTCTCAGGTTGCAATACAACAGCCTCTTGTCTCAACGACTCAATCACAATCTCAGGGTAATGCCTCCTTATCTGGAGCGACTCAAGCTCAAACAAGTACTGTGACTCCTCATCCTGGTCAATCATCCAGTATTGGTCAACAGCAAATGGTCCAACAACCAGAGCTGGTTCAATCTCAACAATCGCCATTCCAGCAATCATATCAAGGACCTGAGCAACAAGTCTTTATAAGTAATGGGCAACCATACTATAATGGTTATGCCCATCAACCTTGTCAAAGTTGCTAGCATTATGCTGGTTTGCAAAGACCCATTGCTTAGGCGATCCCATCTTATCCTGGGTATGCTTCGCCTAACCTGAATCAACAGTTGCCCTTTGTAGCAACTCTAGAATTACCAGATCTAAACCGGCTGACGAATGATCCAATTGCTTATGCCCCTTGGTGGCCAGCGATTCCGCATAAACTTCCGTCAGATATTCCTAAATTTAATGGAAATCCGGGTGAAGATCCGTCGAATCATGTGATGACATTCCATCTATGGTGTTCATCGAACACCCTGAATGATGATTCGATAAGACTTCACCTCTTTCAGAGGACGTTAACGGGTCCAGCGGCAAAATGGTACATTGAATTGCCTAGAGCTTCGTTCGACAACTTCAGTACCTTAGCCACAACCTTTTTAACCCATTTTCAATTACCAATAAGGTACGAAACGGGAACAGAACTCCTTACCAACTTCAAACAGACGACTGCCACCCACATATCTGATCATATACATGAGTGGCGACATCGTCGTAGGATGGTAAAAACGTACGTTCCCGATCAACTGTTAGCTGAATGGTTTATCAAGTCATTACTTCCTGCCATCACGGAAGATGTGGCAAAGGGGGGGGGGGGGGGGTCGTAACGGAAGAGCAGGTTATCGCTCGTGCGCAATATTTGGACTTGGTCTATACTCAGTCCGGCATGCTCTATGACAAAATACCTGACGCCCCTAGACCGGAATTTTCAATTCCTCCTCCTCCTAAATCAAACAATGACTCTCACGCCAGCGATGGCGTGATTAGAAAGCACAAAATTTCTAGTCAAAATGCAAATGAAGAACTTCTTGCCTCAGAAGTAAATGCCATGTCGACCGACAAGGGCAAACAACTGAAGCAACCAGAGGGCAAGAAGAAAAAGGAAACCCCCGGCAGGGTGTAATATATGCGATGAGGATCATTGGACGAAAGATTGTCCACATATAGCTGAAGTTAAGAAACCCTTTAAGAGTTCAAAAACCCCAGCAGTATTGACTGATCTGTTTCCCAACCCAGGTCAAAATCTGGTTGCTAATCAAAATGCTTCCCGATCCCAAGTGCTTATGTTGTCTGTCTCGAAGCAACAAAATGATGCTTTGACGAGGAAGAAGGATTACAAGAATCCAAAGCTGTCGAACAACAAGGCTACTGAACAACCTAGTAGTTCGACAACAACTTTGACCGCAGTTGTGCCACCCATCGTCCCTGAGCCAATGATAAAGTCGCAAAAGGGAGCAGTACACAAATCGACATTTAATCCTTGTGCGAGAATAGCACAGATAGAGGACCTGGCCCAATCGCCGTCCGTTATGTCGACACTTGAGGTACCGCAAAATTGCCCCTCCCAAGAGCAAGCTTTATTATCAGCAATAGGTGGGATTGGCCCAATGGATTCCAATCTTGTGGCCTTTGATCATGAAGGATATGACCCTCAGTTACCAGCTCAACTAGCTTTCCTTATTCAAGTGAAAGCCCTCAACAAAACTGTTCATCGAACAATTATTGATGAGGGGGCATCTACATGTATTATGTCGATGAGTTGCTGGAAAACCTTGTCATAGTCTCCGACGACGTTAAAAGCATTTGACGGAAGGACATATACCCCTTATGGTATCCTAAATAACTTGAAAGTTGAACTAGAAGGGAAAACAATAGAAATAGATGTTGAAGTCATAGATGGGAATCTTGATTACAACATCCTACTAGGAAGACCATGGATATATGCCATGGCAGCTGTTGTGTCGACCTATTTCAGAAAGATTGCATTT
The DNA here is from genome assembly GCA_031772625.1 of Pinus tabuliformis. Taxonomy (NCBI): domain Eukaryota; kingdom Viridiplantae; phylum Streptophyta; class Pinopsida; order Pinales; family Pinaceae; genus Pinus; species Pinus tabuliformis. The sequence continues at coordinate 52,423,507 of CM062806.1, read as the reverse complement.
CCCTTTCGAGGAGGGATTACAATCGTCGATCAGCAAAACTTCCTCCCCAATGGTTCTCAAGTTACTGGAAGCATTCCCATGATCCATGGAAGTAATCATTCACTCCAAAATATCGGAGTAGGTCTCCTAAAAGACCCTACCTTAATGGGTACTTTTGCCCTACCGCCTCCGAGTAATCTGGCGGAAGTGGCCACAGTGGAATATGAAACCTTCTATATCTAATGGATTTGGGTTTCGAGGATAGTTCCTATCTCAGGTCAACCTCGTTAAAAAATGAAGAATCAAGGATAGTTCCTATCTCAGGTCAACCTCGTTAAAAAATGAAGAATCGAGGATAGTTCCTATCTCAGGTCAACCTCGTTAAAAAATGAAGAGTCGAGGATAGTTCCTATCTCAGGTCAACCTCATTAAAAAATAAAGAGTCAAGAGGATAGTTCTTTATTGTGTCAACCTCATTAAAAAGTGAAATGACCCCCTGAAGTCTAGGGGGCATGCGCCTCGTTTGCATTATTATGCTGGGGGCATGTAAAATCAATCGAGCAGTTTTACCGTGGAATTTATGCTCGTTAAAAAATAGAAAAGTGTGAGCAAGAGTTTCCTCCAGAGTTTAAGCTCATTAAAAAATGAACCTATTTCGGTAAATAACCATTGTGATCGTAAATTTATTAGCCATAAAAAGACTTAGTCGTGTTTGCACCTGCCACCTCCATTCCATTTGGCCGATCGTTCACCCCCATATGATTGTTTACCCATTTTGAGGAACAGCTGCGAAGAGTGATTTCACTTAGCCATCCTTGTGACACTGCCATGATTGGAAAATTCCAACCTGTACCTGGAATCTGTTGCTATCCCTGTTTATCACTCGTTCCTCAAAAGACGAGTCTTCTTTGAGCTCTTTTCTCCTGACTCGTAAAATATGAAAAGTTTGCCGAGTTTTGGCCTTCCAGCTCGTTAAAATGACCGGAAGAGCTATCCCTCCTCTAGATTTTAATCTTTTTGGACCTGAGGGATTATTGCACAAAAAGGTCGAGCGTTTGTTTTATTCGGCTCGTTAAAGTTATCGAAAACTCATCCCTTCTGTATTGTTTTATACTTTTTCGGACTTAAGGGATTAGATGACGAAAAAGAAATTTTGGAGTTAACTTTCTGTACCTTTTCAGACTCTCTAAAAATGAAAAGAACCAAGTTGTCTTTGTCGCTAAACTCATTAAAATGATTAAATAGCGAAAAAATTGTCTTTAGACGAGAACGAGTTTCCCTATCGCTAGGCTCGTTAAAACATAGCGATGGGCTTGCCCGAAGGGCAGGTTATAGAACAAGCATATGTTATCCTCCTCAAGCTTGACAAAAATAAAGAGGTACTGGTCAGAAATGACTGGGGAAAAATTGGGAGAACCTCAAAGCTTTAATGGTAGCAAGTCACTCTTGAACATGACACTTTGTCCTCTGTATTGCATCGGGTTGGGTTGTTTCATTCACCGGTCTCATCACCATGGTCTGCGCCAAACCATCCACATTTGGGGTAATGCTACCGATCCATCGCATCAGTGTCGTTATATGTTCAAGAGATGTTGTTCAGAAAGAGTCAACCGTGTCCCATCCACTGCCATACATTATCCTTCATCCACCCATGATCGCCACCCTGAATCATATCTCACAGATTGTTTTCACCTCCACTAAAATCATTAGCTCCGTTCCGTGTCACTGATGTGGGATTCATTAAGGCCCTCCTTTGACGGATCACTTCTTGTCGACTTCAGCTCATTATCCAAGAAGTTGATCTAGGAACACCCCCCTCAGTACTTTGAAGCTTGCATGCCTCAATGGCAAGTTTCTCACTTCCGGCGACAGGTATACATCAATGGCCTTCGACCAGAAGATTTTGTGTGGTGTTCGACCCCAAGTCCTTTATTCACACCACGTGAATTGTACTGCAGTACCTTGAGGGTCATTATCATTATCGGTGACTCCTCTCACGCTTGTTAACGGTTTACATTATTGACTGGTAATCAAGCGATGTCTTTCCATGTTCGACTTCAGCGTAATTCTCACATGGATCGACTTGTACTTAGAGTGAAGATCGAACGAGTTTGAAGACCCCGGATCTAGTTTCATCCATCCAGGCTGCGATATATATTCAGGAAACATAAAGACATTTGACATGTACATCATTGCAGCAGATGATCATCCTACTCAAAGGATGATAATTTCAGCAGAGAATTATCAGTCTACCATCAGACGGTCGTCTGTTATATGTACCAAAATGAATTTATGAAGCTGAGCATGGGAATGCCCGCCTCAGCTAGATCATGAAAGCATAATGAAAATAATGTATTGTATTGTATTTTATTACAGGGCGCCTCTCAGTGATTGAATGAACTTCGGATCCTCCTGATAAAGCATTTCACCCGATAAACGACCTCATACTTTAGGGGGCAACTGTTATAGACATTTTTGTACCTTACAGCATGAAGCATGAAATGTCAATAATCTGAGGGATCCAAAGTCCCTAAACATGTTGTTCCTACCCCTAGAGGAACAAGGTCAGCAAACCACAGCACTAAATATCAGTTCTCCACCTGAAAACACTAAAAAACAAGCTAATTCTGGATCATGTCAACTGCTCCACTAAGCATCTGCGCTGAATGTCAACTGCTCCACTCTGTACCTGCGCTGAATGTCAAAAGCAATGAAGGCTACCTGCGCTGGGCGAGATTGGCCAGGTGGCACAGTCATTCCTCAAGGTGTCAAATGCCCAGGAAGCTTCCAAAATGACACTTGGATCAGGGAATTCGCCTTGTGATGAGTAAGAGGATCTAGATCTCCAAGTGGAAGCAAGAAACTCCAAGTGGACTCAAGAACTGGAGAATAACTAAAGTGGGAGAGGACACTAGTTAGCTTCATGCCAACCTCAAGCTGACTCATCCTTTCTCCAAAACTCCTATATATAGAGCTCTCTCATAAGGTCTAAGAAAGGCTGGAATCTTGTGAATGTAAGGAAGTGCTGTTGGTTTGAGTATAGAACTATTGGGTGATTTGCTTGAAGGAGGTGAAGAGGAGATTTCTTTCTGCTGGGAGGTGTTGCTGGATTGGGCCTCTTATGGTTGTAACACTCTCAGAACTTTACTTCTTCCAGTAATAAAGCATTTGAGGTTCTTCTATATGCATGTGTCTCAATGGCGTATTGATGCTTGTATATTTGATTTATTCTAATCCTTGAATCAATTATGGATGTATGCTTCTTGTAGTTTCCCTTTCTTGTGATTTTACAGGATCTTGGTGTAGCTGGGCCAGTGAAAGAGCAAGGAGTTGGGAGCAAGCAGCAAAGAGGGAAGATTGGATCAATCATTAGCGGAAGATAACGGTTAGTGGATCTCTTTCTCCCCTCTCTTACATCTCATAAAGAAGTAATCTTGAATAGCTTTGCATTCAGTTGTTGCTGAGGTACTATCACCCTTAGAGTGGGATAGGGTCATTCCGTATTGGATACTTTTCCCAAAAACAACAGTGATCACTGAGTTTATAATAGAGCATGTTTTTGTTTAATATTTTTTCTGTAGGATGAATGAGTGAAGCCAATATATCTCGTGAACATGATATGTAGTATAGCAGAGTGTGGATTTATTTATGATTTGAAGTATAGTTGAGATTTGCTGAAGATGATTTTAATTTCCAATTAGTGTTAATTTCTCTTTTTCTATCAGAGTGATTTCAATTTAGTTTCATTATTTAGTTGAGTATGTGTGATATTTATTTTTTCAAAGTGTGATATTTATTTTGAGCAAGTTTGAAAATCTTAGTTTTGAATTTCTTCCAAGAAAGTGTGATCTTTCTTTCAAGTAAAGTGTGATATTTTATTTAAGTGCAGTAATTTTGATTTAATTTTTGTTAAAGAGTGACATATTTATTTTCATTTAATAATAGTGAAAACATGTGCATCTGGATATCTCAATTTAATCTAGAAATTTATCGAATAATCAAGAGTTTTAGTACATACAATACACATACACTTCATTAGTATACTAACCATGGTCGATAATTTATGTAGTAATTTAACATCAATTAAATTACCAAATACCTTGCGATAATAATATAACTCCCCAATCTTATAGAGATTTCATAATATATAATTCCATTAGACAATGTCACATATCAATGTCGTGATAGGTTCTATTTCAATTCTTTTCACCTTGTCGACAACAAATTTATGAGTAGAAGAACAAGCAGCAACGCCAACGCCAACTCATTGTATCCTTGTTTATTGTAATATCGATGCCACTGTGAATCAATGTTTGATGATGATTTTTTTTTTCAATACAGAGAATATTTGTTGTCACAACCACTAGCTTAGTAATTATGTATGAATAACCCATCACAATTATATATGAATACGCTGCTCCAAATACATTGTGCATTCAACCAATTCATTGCCCATTCAAACACTACATTCAGCTATATGTTATGCATTTTCTTGATCAACAGAAGTTGATTTTCTATGGAGATAGAGGAGGCCAACAATATTGGATCAGATAACTCTAGATCAAAATCGTAATAATTTATTTGAAAGCCAACAAGCCATATAAAATTTAATAGTTGAATGCATTTGCAGTAGTCACATCATAATAACCCAACCCACATAAATATAATAAGTAGCATGTTGGATATATATGGTTTGCATGTAATAGATGAGCCAATTGTCTCCTAAAGCATCGCCATCATTGATAAATGCATACGATGTTCTAAGAAATAAGTAAGATCAATACCATGAGGCTGATGATGCATGTCAGAATCCTATGCTTTCTGTGGCAATGATCTAACACTTGTAACATTCTTATGAGGTGTAGATATCATTATATTTTTTTCAATACACATTATTCTCTGAATTCCATTAATTTGGCATGTGGTGGACTACGTTACTCTATCATGTTTCTAGCATTACCACTTCATTACTCGTCAAATTATTCAATTTCATAGTATGTGTAATGAATTCTTTTTAAACAAATATTGTTTCCATTGTAGCCAAACTCATACCAATACATTGTATTATCAATTGATTTACATCGTTTCTCTGTCATGATTGAGTGTTTCACTCCATATTTTTCTGCCTCAAGTCCGTTAATATTCCTCTCTATATATTGTCAAAATTTGTAAATTCTTTGTTCACCTAGCAAAATTTGTAAATTCTTTGTTCACCTAGCAGTACGACCATTATACTTCCAATTCTCTTCAAGGATTTCTTCATTTCCTTATGATTTCAAATATACTTACTTCTATTTTATGAAGCCTCTTTAGATTATCGTTGTCTTCATGTTTTTGTTCTTCTATAGGGATGGCCTATCGCTATGGCACTGACTCTTTAACTTTTGCAAACAATGCTAGATTCTATGCTCAATGACCTTTGCAATCTCCGTAAATTCCCTTAATCTCCAAATGTTCACATATTTGAAAAGATGAATGGTAAGAATACTTTTACCTTATGTTTATTTCAAGAGAATCACCCCTCACTTGTTAGGCTTAATAGTTTTTGGACTGGTACACACTACAAAAGTGCATTTATTATTTCAATGAGAGTGATATTTTGCATCCATTTCTTGCTAGTAATTTTTCTTTCTGCTTCTCATTGCTAGGAATGGCATTTTCCTTCAATTTCATCACCTGTTTAGTTGACAACAATAATTCATAGTTTTCCAGCATCTTGTCATTGTCCTCTGGAGAATATTCAGGAAATCCATAGAGCTATAGAGGATAGGTACCTATATTTAGTATTTTCAAACACTCAATGGCCTTCGGGAGGTCAATATAAACATTTTGCTTCTAACATCAAGCATCTAACTTTCCATACAACAATTGTTTTTTCTCTTTCAAATTTTTAAACTTTTCTCTATTCCTTCTAGTATGTTGGCTCTCAAAGACAACTTTAAGATATTCTTACTCCTTTGTAATATTTCCATTTTCTTTTCCCACATATTTAGCCTTTTCAACATCATATAGTTCCTAATTGTATTTGGTCCATGGGTGTCAAACAATCCATTTCATATGGCTTAATTACTACTGATGTGTGTTCCTTATATGTGACAACTTACAATATCTTCAAATCCTTTCTCTGCATAGAAAGTAATATTACATGTCGAGGTTTCATTTCACTTTCAAGCTAACTACATTCGCCTTTTAGATTTTCGATGTTACTCCTATTGAATTCATCCTTTTCTTTCTCGAAAAGCTGCCCCTGAGCCTATGATGCCTTCACTTTTTTCTCATTGAAGTTATAGATTCCTCCTTTTTCTTCTCTTCCACACTTTAGTGTGTTGCCTACTTTTGTCTTCATTTTATTTTAACATAATGTTTGGTCTGCTTACAGTGTCCATATTCTATCTGGGCTTCTTTAGGGTACATGACAACTTGCATTCTTTGGCCTTGTGGCCAGGGTTATCACACACATAACATTTTGTGTTGCCAATAAATGGAGGAAATGTGCTCCTTCTTGATTTCATGCTTTTCTTTGGGTATGATTTTTATTCAATTAATTTATGTCAAAATTCATTACACATATAACAATAAACATAGAAGGAGTTTATGTACTTGGTTGATGACGTTCTCCTATGTTTGATTGTTGGATAATAACTTCGTGTTTGCTGCATTTTTTGTTGAATAATATTGCTCTTATAGTCTGCTGGTATGTGTTTAGGTTCGTGGCAATGGAAGCAAGAGATATATTCTCTCCTTTGAAATTTTCCAAGATATATTCTTTCCTTTGAAATTTTCCAAATTTTCTCAATTCATCTCGAGAAGCAAATGACCTTTTTTCAAAAATCATTTTATTTGACTCAATATTTTCAGTTTTATTTTGTTTCTTTCCTTTCTTTTTAATCATGATGCTACTGGCTTCTTATATATTTAACTTTGAGGTTGTTTTATCTTCATTGATGAATGCCTTCGAGTTATTATTCCTCTCTTCTGAGTTCTTCTTGGAGACCTTCTCCTCTTCTAATTCTTCAAGTAATCTACTCATTTCATCTAATTCATTTTATGTTAATAAAACTTCAGCTTCTATCATTTTACCATGTATCTCTTTCTCCTTCAACTGAATATTCATAACCTCTCCTAATCTCCTCTCTTCTTCAAGGTGTGTCTTCAAACTAACAATTTATTCCTTGTACTCTTGTTCTCTCTCATCACATATTTGCACAACTTTCTTTAGGTCACTGCGCTCAATTCTCAGTATTTCTATTTCAACCAACGCTAAGTCAAGCCTAGCTTGATGTTCATCTATATTTTCTTCATGAGAGTTAGGTACATCCATGCATGCATATATTTAATTTAACATAAGACTTTCCTTTTGACAAAACGTTTTCTTATTCATCTTTCTCTTTTCTTTTTCTACATTGCTACTACTAGTCTCTCCTTCATGCATAGCTATAATTTATCCCAAATTTCTTTCGCATAGGTTAAGTCTATTATTGGATCAAGATCCTTATTATGAATATTTTTATGCATAACACATTTTTTGTTAGTATTCCATTATTGTTCTTGCCACAGAGGGAGAGTCTTTATAGTAACCTTCACATACAAGATTCCATATACCAGGTCCATAAGTTATGAGTTCAATTTTAAACTTATCTCTCCATTCAGGAAGGTTTGATGTACTAAGCACATATACACTTTGTTAGTTAATGACTTAACCAGATCTTCCTTCAAGCTGTTAGGATTACATAAAAGGAATCTTGCTCTGATACCAATTGATGAAAACTTGACTAAACAGAAAGGGGGGTTGAACCAGTTTAGTCCATTCATGGACATTAAAACTATTTTCTTTAAACTCATTAACTGGAGTATTAAATGAGCATCATAACAAATAATCACCAATATATTGAAGATGTGAACACCAAGTAATAAGAAAACCAAAATATCACATGAGCACATAATAACAACACATATGGGAACCAAATATAAGTGGAAACCCATAAAGGGAGAAAACCATGATTTTCTTATTATTGTGATGCAAAGGAAAACTCCTACGCCCTTATTACATCTAATTTTCTATAGGATCCAACCTACAAGAGGCTACTACCACAATTTTCTGCAAGCTGCAACATGCAAGGAAGCTCCAAATCCCAAATGATTTATGTAGGCTACAACCCATAGCACGCTTCTACCTCAACAGGATCCATCCTTATATTTATCAAGCCATTACTTGAAAGGAGACTACAATCCCCTCATTGGGGGAATCTTGAGGTCTAAAATGGGCCTCGTAAGGAAATTATTGAATAATAGTGGAAATAATAAACTAAGATTAGATTACATCATCAAAGTTTATAGGGAAAGCAAAAAACTACTTTTTCAACTCGTATTTTCAACTTATCTCCCTATGGGTTTACTAAAATTTTGAGCGGGAACACTCCTTGGATGCATAGTTTTATTCCTCATCCTATAGGTCTTAATCCCTTACAGAAATTACCTGCATACGAATTCTAAAAATAGAAAATAAATGAAGGCGAGAGCATAACACATAAAACAAAATATACACAGATATTCTTCCACTAGACCCCAAAACCAGGACTACCAAATTGATTTTTCATTAAATTACTTTCATTGTTACAATACACACACACACACATATGTTGAAGCATCCATAAAACCCCAATATATTAACCCTATATTAGAACATAACCATAGTTCCCTTGACCGGATCTACAAAATACCATGGATCAAAAACCATCGCGCCCAAAACCATGTGTGAAAACCATAGGTAGGTTAGCCCACCTAATATAGCGTAAAAAAAAAAAAAAAAATCTCGGGGCGTTGCCCAGGACCCCATAGATGGGGGCTACCAGGCCCCTCAAACCCCCTGTGACCACCCTATTGTACATCGACACAACGAAGGGGGGGCTCCGCCCCTGGTCTAACTACTGGGGATAGTCGTGGAAAGAATATACACAACCCAACAATCCCCCACTTGTTGTTTTCTTTCCACAAAGGGCTATAGGAGAGCTTAGTTATTTATCCAAGCCTGTAATGGCCATTGTTTCTCTACACCAAGAGAAGTTCTGAGAGCTCACATATTTTGTTAATGCATCTACAGTATTCTTTAAAGTGTCCACCTTTACCAACAACACCTTTTTGTCTTCTATCATATCCATCACAAAGTGATACTAAACTTCAATGTGATTTGTCTTTAAATGGTAAGCAGTGTTCTTTTCCAAGAAAATTTCACTTTGGCTGTCACAGTCTATTCTTAAATCTCCCTATACTAACCCCATACTTGAACACAATCTTTACAACTAAGATGCTTCCTTGTTTGCATGAGTGGCTGCCATGTATTCTACCTCTGTAGTTGATATTGCCAGTACAAATTGTTTCTTACTCATCCAACTGACTGCACCTCCAAATAGGTTAAACACATACCCACTTGTAGATCTTCTCTGATCCAAATATCTAGCCCAGTCTACATTGGCAAGGCCACGGATATCCAAAACTCTGTCCAATCCTAGTCTTCCTTGGTAGCAGGAACCATAATCACTAGTGCCATGCAAATACCTAAAAACCTGCTCCACTATTGTCCAATTCTCCTTCCCTCATTTTGATAGAAACCTGCTCAGTACTCCCACTGCATGTGCAATGATTGGTCTAGTACAGACCATCACATACATCAGGCTTTCGACAGCACTTGCATATCAAACATGGGACATGTCCTCTTCCTCTTCTTGTGTCTTGGGACACTATTCAATAGATAACTTTACACCTACAGGAATAGGAACCTTCATCGATTTACTCTCCTGCATATTAAACCTCTGCAGTATTGTCTCAACATACTTGCTCAGGTTTAATCAGAGCTTCCTATTTTCTCGATCTCTTTTAATTTCCATGCCCAAAATATAGTTTGTAGCACCAAGATATTTCATGTCGAATTCAGAGGACAATTGGATCTTCAAATCCTAGAAAATTTCTTTGTCATTTCCAACTAGCAACATATCATCCACATACAAGACCATATAAATAACATGGTCACCAATTAATTTAAAATACACGCAGTGATATTCTTTTCTTCTAGTAAAGCCAAGTCCCCATAAAAATGTAACAAATTTCTGATACCACATCCTTGGTGACTATTTTAACCCATATAGAGACTTTTTTAACTTGCATACTAGTTCTTTCTTACCCTTCATTGCAAAGCCTTCAGGTTGCCTCATGTATATCTCTTCTTATAGATCCCCATGAAGAAATGATGTCTTCACATCCATCTGTTATACCTCAAAATTAAAAGTAGTAACAATAGATAAAAGTAATACAATAGAGGCTGCCTTGGTAACACGAGAAAAAATGTCACCAAAATCAATTCCTAGCACCTAGGAATAACCTTTTTCCACCAAATGAGATTTTTATTTCTCCACCTTTCCTTCTACATTTGTCTTCTTCTTGAACTCCCATTTGCTACCAATGGGTTTCCTTCCAGTCGACAACTCCACTAGATCCCAAGCCTCATTTTTGTGCAAAGATTCCATTTCATCAACCATGGCCTCTTTATAGGGTTTTCCATCCTCTGAATCTACTGCTTCCTTCAGAGTTCTGGGATCATCATCGGTAATAAATAAAGAAAATTTGAATAGAAATCAGATGGACTATACCTTTCTAGCTGCCATCTTTCTTGAATTGATCTTCTCACAACCGGAGTTTGTGGCTCTTCATCTTCTGACTCCTCTTCTGTTGTAGAGTCTGATTCTTCCTCGTTAAGCTAAAACTCTATCTTCTCAGGTTCCTTTGGTTCGAATTCATGTTTAATATCACTTTTCACCTCTCTGAACACCACATCTCAGTTGTACACCACCTTCCTTGTTACTAGGTTCCAAATCTTATAGCCTTTTAAACCATTCTTATACCCAATAAAGATGCATTCTTCAGATTTACTATCCAACTTTGTTCTTTTCTCCTTTGGAACGTGTACATATGCATCACATCCAAATACCCTCAGATGTGAAAGAGAAGGTTTCTTACTAGACCATACCTCTTGCGGAGTCTTATCCTTTGATATGAAAATGGGGCACTAAAGGCTTCTTGTCTAACTTACAAGAACCTCTCCCGCTTCCAAAGCTTAAATGTTCCCAAGATATTATGATTAACCAATTGCAGAATTAATAATGTGCTCAAAATAAGTGTATGCTGGTGTTTGGTTTTAAAACTATTTATGTGTTGTAAGATGATTTTCTTAAACAGATATAAAGCATATAACAGTGGAACAATGCAGCAACTAACAAACACATAAGATAGCAATATAATATGGAGTTCACCCAAAACTCTTGGGCTATGTCTCCTTGAGCTCTATTCAACTCAACTAGGCTCTCTAGGATTATGGCTAAAATCCTTTTACAAGCTCCATGCTCAACTCCATTGTATTACACAGAAACAATGGGCTTAGAATTCCATCTTATCCCTAGCTCTGAAGCTCTCTGGATTTCTGGCTCTGGCTCTCGCTTTGGCTCTCAACCCTTTCTCTGGCTCTAACTCTAGCTTTGGCTCTGGCTCTGGGCTCTGGCTCATGGCTCTGGCTCTAGCTCTGGCTCTAGCTCTGGCTCTGGCTTTGGCTCTGGCTCTTTAGCTCTGGCTTCCCTGAGCTCTCTCTTGGTCTCTGTGTGCATCAATGGATTGCTTGACCTCCAAGCACCCCTTAGCAACCTTCCAGTGGCCTTTAGCAATCTCTGCTGCTGTCAATTGAGCTTTCTGGTTCACTTGACCTCCAAGTGACTCTCGAAACTCTCTCTGCTACCTCAAAAATTGTGCTCTCTAGATTTTGTGAGGCCTCTTCCAGCTCTGCAGCTTCCCCAACCATTTCTCTACATGTAATCACTCCTCTGCGGCTCTGCGGCTTCTTCTGCTCCTTGTCTCTTCGATTTGCCATATGGCTCTATGGCTCTGTGGCTCTCTTAGCATTACAAATGCATCATTTCCTATAAAATGCCTACTTGCAGTGTGGCATAATGATCGGCCGTAGTTACAAGGAATCGGGGGCCTTTCTTCATGTGAAAACCTGAAAACCACCATATTTCCCAATAAAAAGAGATATATCGAAAATACATAGGAAAACGCCTCATGGATCATTTAATCGGACTTCAAATATTATTGAATCGCCCCTAAAAACTATTTCAAGTCTGCCTTTTATGGCTATCGCAAGCCCACCATTGATCTACATGATCGCCGATCCAATGGCTGATAGTTTGTTTTGGGTGGCTTATGTGCACGAAGATTACCCACCCAAAAAAGCAGTTTTCTCTCTTCCGCGCCATGCCATGTCTTGGCCAATGTATGGGTTCGGGCAGAGCCTGTCCAATACCGCTTATCGCCTGAGGCCTGCCTGAAATCCCGCTTACCACGAAACTCAAATAACCCAAAGCTGCATCTTTAAACCTTTCAGGTTCGGCTTTATTTCTTCGGGTCATTTCCTTTGTACTTCAGTTTTTATAGCGGAAACGTGCTAATACATAGAAAATCCGAAAAACTCGGATTTCAAATTTTATGCAATTGGGTCCATAATCCCTATTAGGTCCAGGTCCTGATCGCTGATCATAATCGCAACGGCCTAGGGGTTTTCCCTTTGGGTATTCCGACCGCCGATCTACCGATCTGATGATTCGCTGATCACCGATATCACACCTCGCGTATTGCATGAGCGGGGGTGTATACCTTCTACTCCTCCGATATTTGATCACCTTGATCACTGATCGCTCATCGCAATCGCATTGTCACATATCTCCCAGTCGCATGTCGCTATGCCTGGGATCCTGATATTGGCAAAGGCCTATCTCCGATCCAATATATCAGAGATCGCTAATTGGGGGTCCTTCCACCTTTGCGTTAAGTCCATCCCTTTGCACATTTGCGATGCGATTTCCGTAAGGAGCCTTTTAGGCCATTTTTAGAAGAAATGCCTCCTTTTCCAAAGGACAAAGGCAATCTTCTTTCTGTGATAACTTCTTCATCCAAAGTCCATTTTAGCCCATTCAAGTTGCAGTAGATTTAGAATGAGAATATTTATGCAATGGGACTATTTCCAAGAGAATCCTTGGACTTTCATTTTCATCTGTGAGGAACACTTTAGACTTAGAAGTCTACTTAGATCCATTTTGGATCATCCTCCAATGCTGATGAAGGTGATTTGTTGACTAGGTAACATGCAGTATTGACTGCCTCTGCCCAAAATTCCTGTCCTAACCCAGCACCACTCAACATGCCTATTTCCATTTCCATCAATGTCTTTTCATTCTTTCTGCAACTCCATTCTGTCATGCTATACAACACTTATTACAGAACTCTTAAAATTCCTTTTGCAAAACACTGCACTATCATCTATCCTCATAACATTTATCTTCTTCTCTATATTGTCTTCCACCAGAGCCTTAAATTTGTTAACACTGTCAAAGACTCTAGATTTCTTCTTGAGGAAATATATCCATGTATTCCTTGAAAAGTTATCTATAAATGATACATAGTACATAGACATACCAAGTGATGGAACCTTCACAAGTCCAAACACATCACTATTCACAAGCTCTAATCTATTTCTCCCTCTTACCACCAAAGGGGAAACTCACCCAATTTTGCTTCCCATATACACAATTTTCACAGAAATAAAAATCCACACTTCTTTTCTCCAAAGACCACTAGATTTTCTAGTCCACCTTTAGAAACCACAGAACTATTGCACCCATCAACAATAGTGCTACCTTGTAGCTTGTATAGAGTTCCAATCCGAACTCCCTCCATGATCTAAGTGGATATTGGTGGCCACCTGCCAAGTCCACTTGGACCCCCACCATTGTTTCCTTTAGCTTTTCAGTTTCCTTAATTGTAGCACAATTTACTATTTTTAGTAGTTTTTAAGGTCCTGAACTTCCGGAACCATTTTGAGGCCCTAAACGACGTTTTTTGGGAAAACTGGCAGGGACCCATGTTGCTCTTCCCAAAGTTGTAGTTCTCGGATAGATATTTCTAATGAGATATTGTGCACATCAAACAGAGATCATATGCCAAAGTTATGACCCCAGGGATTTGATGTACCAATTTACCCAAATGGGGCCCACAATTTGGCATTTCATCTTCTATGGTTAGGTTTTTTGATGTTTATGGTTTTCCATTGTTTCTCAACAATAAATAGGCCTTCAAGCCTCATTGTAACACAGTTCATAGGCATGTAGCCACCACATCTCTTCTCAGAGATAAGCTACCATAGCCCTAGCTGGTTTATTTCCATTACTGTTTGTAAGCATATTTCAATATTTTACATTAATTAAATGAAGTATTATTTCCGTTGCATCTCTATGTTTATGGTTATCTTTGTAATTTGTTGTGTTGTTGTTTAAATCTGGATCAATGGTATCATAGCGGTCTGCATTTTCTCTATTTTTCTTTCACATGTCCCCAACAAGGTCGGGATATAAGGAGTTAGGGCTTGAATTGGTCGAACCTTTGCAAAACCAGTCTTGCAAATCCCGATGCCCTCCCATGGCGAATGAAAATAAATGTGAGGGGGCAAGAGATCATATCAAAATCTTGCTCGAAGAAGCCCTCAAGTGACAAAGGAAAGTGATGATGGACAGCTTTTCCCAGATCCTTTAGTGGCTACACAAGCGCAATGCAACGATTCCAACAGCCACTCTAGAAATGCCACACTATTTAAGGTACAAGTTAATTTTGAAATCCCCATATTTGAGGGTCAGATAGATGCAGATGTCATCGATAAATGGTTAAATCTGCTAGAGGGTTATTTTTCTGTTCATGATTTTTCCAGTCGGGAAAAGAGTATTTCCGCTCTTCTCAAAGAAGCCCCCGACGTCAAGGACTAGTGGGAAACCTACTATGAGTAGAAGGATGAAAGTACATGCTCACTATTTTTAGTTGCACCCACTTGGTATTCATTCTGCGATGCCATGAAGAAGCAGTACTACCCTGTCGGAAGCTATGAGGATCAATACATAAAGTGGACCACGCTGCAGCAGGGGAGGGTCCAAGATGTGTTGGAGTTTACCAATATTTTCCATACCCTTCACAAAAATTTGGGTATCAAGGATTCAGAGTAGCATTTGGTACTCAAATACCGTGGCTGCCTGCACAAGCACATCCACGAAGAAATAGAATTCCTGAACATCCCTCGCTCAACACAGCATACTGATATGCCGTTAAGGTCGAGAAAAAGTTTAAACAGAAGAAGTGAGACTTTAGATCTATGAATCTGAAGCAAGGGAAAGGTGCCCCCAATCCACAAAACAAAGGACAAATCCAAGGTAGGGCAGCCCAAGACAACCTGCAAAAGCTGGAAGCAAATAAGAGCGTCATGAAGTCGAAAAAGGACACAGGAAAGTGGTGTGAGTTCCATAAAAGCTCCACTCACAACACAAGTGAGTGTCGGACCAAGCAGTCATTGGTGGCCAAGCTAAAGGTTTCAAAATCAGATGCATGTTCTGACTCTGAGTCAGAACCTAACAAGGGGAATGACAAAGTGAAGTAGATTATCGATGCAGAGCCCAATGCCACCATTGCCACCATGAAGATACAGAAGGAGGAACATGAAGTTCCAGAGGAGGAGGAGCGTCTCTTCCACTCCCAGATGTGGGTAAAGGGCTCCTAGCTACAGTTCATTATTGATAGCAGGAGCCAAAAGAACCTCATTTTGGCAGAGGTTATGAAGTTGTTAGGCTTACCAACCACAACACATCCACAACCGTACACCATCAGGCGGCTTCACCAAGGATAGGATCTTTGCGTGAGCCAACAGAGTCACATTCCAAACAATAGCAAGCCCTTCACGGATGAGATATTGTGTGACATTTCTCCCCTTGAAGTTTTTGATGTACTATTAGGACAAACATACTTGTGGAAGCAACATGCTATGTATGAATCAAGACCCCGTGTTTTTATTGTTACTTTGGGAAATAAGTTGTACAGGATACCGTAGGTAGCACTGCCTACCACCATCTCTTTGGTTACTACAAAACAATGTAGTAAGCTCATTTCCAAAACTGGGAAATTTGTTTTCCTGATGATACGCCCTCAAGGAAAGAAGAAGATAGTGGCCAAAACCTCTAGACAGGGCCCCTACACACGACAACTACAGACAGACAAGGTTGTGGAGGAGTATGAGGACATCTTCACCTCCCCCGCAAGGGTTCCTCTGCACTTTCAGGTCAAGCACTCCATTGATCTGAACCTAGGTGTGCCACTGCCCAATGGAACAATCTATCTGCACTCCATTGAGAACGATGAAATCAAGAGGCAGATTCAGGAGTTGCTGCAAAAAGGTCACATCCGTTCGATTTCATCACCCTGTGGGAGCCTGATCGTGTTAGTACAAAAGAATTATGGGACTTGGAGACTCTTTATTAACTATCGGGCATTGAACAAGATCATTATTCATAATAGGTACCCAATCCCACAGATTGATGACCTCCTGGACCAACTAAAGGGGGGAAAATATTTCAACAAGATTGATTTGAAGTCAGGATATCACCAGGTACCAATCAAACCCTCTGATGTGTGGAAGACTGCCTTCAAAGCCAAGGAGGGCATTTTTGAATGGTATGTTATGCCTTTCGGATTGACGAATTCTCCTACAACCTTCATGAGGCTAAAGGATGACATGTTGCGGCCATTAAAAAACTCATTTGTAGTGGTATACTTGAATGACATCCTGATCTTAAGCCAAAGTTTGGAAGAGAACCTCCACCACATCCAACAGGTTCTCCAAACACTGCGGCAACACAAGTTATGTGTCAATTTGGAGAAATGCACCTTTGGCATGACCCAGGTTCAGTATCTAGGATACATTATTGATGAACAGGGGGTGCACGTGGATCCAACCAACATCCAAGTCATTCAGGATTAGCCATCTCCAACCACTTTAACAGGGATCTGCAGCTTTCTAGGTCTTGCCAACTTCTACCGTAGGTATGTGTTGGGATTTTCTCATATCACTTTGCCCTTGAGTCAAGTTACCAAGGGAGGAGCGAAAGAAAAACTCTTTTGGTCTGAATCTCAATAGAAGGCATTCACAGAGTTGAAAGGTTGCCTCTGCACGACACCAGTGCTCGCATTAACAGGCTTGTAACAACCATTTGAGGTCGAGACAGATGCCTCTGACTATGCGATTGGGGTAGTCCTTACTCAATGCGAGCATCCAGTGGCATATCACAACGAGAAACTTTCAAAAACAATCTGGAAGTATCTCACTTGTGAAAAATAGATGTATTCCATTGTGCATGCCTGTCGACAATGGAAGCATTACATTTTTGGCAACGAAACGGTCATCCACATAGACCACCAACCCTTGCAGTCATACAAACCCAAGGGAAATTACAGAATGATCACCATCAAAAGTGATCCACATACCTACAATAGTTCCATTTGAATATCAAGTATAAGAAGGGCAACACCAATAATGTTTTAGATTGCCTCAGTCGACCACCAATCATGGCATTAACCATCGTGCTCAACTCTTGTGGGCACGAGACTTCTGATTGGCCACTTCTCTTCAAAAGTGAACCAAAATTTGGTCACACATACCAGACACTCTTGGAGGGTTAGTATGTTTTAGATATTCACCTCTAGGATGCCCTGTTATGCCTCCTGGGTCACCTTTGTGTTCCTTCAAGCGAGCATGCCAAGATGATTTGGGAAGAACACTATAGTCAAGCTACTGGGCATTTCAGGGTCGAGAAAACAGTGGCAATACTGCAGAAGTATTTCTATTGGACGTATCTTTGACAGGATGTTGGGAAGTACATCAGATAATTCACTTCCTATGCCATTTCCAAACCGACCATCAAGAAGCAAGGCCTCTATACCCCGCTGCCTACCCCTAGTCGACCTTGGGAATCCATCTCCATGGATTACATGTTATGCCTTCCTTCCACTAAGCATGGAAAAGACTGTGCTTTTATGGCCGTCAACAGGTTCTCGAAGATGGCCATTATGGCGGCCTGCAAGAAGAATATCATAGCAAAAGCCGCTGCTAAACTCTTCTTTGAATGACTGTGGGTACACTTTGGGATCCCACGGTCTATCACCTCATATTGGGACAATGGGTTCCTCAATACATTTTGGTCCAGTCTCTGGTCGATGCTGGACACCAAACTCACTAATTCCACAGCCTTCCATCCTCAAACTGATGGCCAGACAAAGGTTGTCAACAAGATGATTATACACATTCTGTGCATGTACAACTCAAAGCATCCACGCACATGGGACGAGAGCCTCCCCTATGTTCAACATATATACAATCGGGCTCTTCACAGCTCGACTTGCCACAACCCTTTTCAGGTGGCCTTGGGATTCCAACCACTATGTCCCATTGATGTGGCCCTGCCATTTGCAACTACTCACGCAGATTCGACTCATGTCTTTTTGAAAAAGATAAGGAAACTAGCTTCATTGAGCACATCCAACAATTCACCAGTAGGTCCATGAAATTTTGGAGAAATCAAATGCCAAGTACAAGCAGTGACATGATCAACATCGGGTGCCACACAAGTTTCCAGTGGGCGACAAATTCTAGTTGCATTTGCAAAAGGAACACCTTATTAGAGCCTATCGGAAACTCAGACCACTCCGATATGATCCTTACACCATTACCAAGGCTGTGGGAGATAATGCATTTGAGCTCAGCATCCCCCCATTCCTTGCCCTGCACCCAGTGTTCATGGACACACAGATCAAACACACTCGCCAATATAATATCCAACTGTATCAAGTTGTCAAAGTAGGCTAACTCCTTCACCAGGGCAAGAGGCTCACCTGGGACAAGTTTAGCAAAAGTTTCCTCATCTCATGGAGCAACTCAATGCAATGGGGACCATTTCTTCCTAAGGGGGGAGGAATGATCCAAGTAGATATTTGTGGTCACTTTACAACTCCAATTGGACCCCCACCATTGTTTCATTCAACTTTTCAGTTTCCTTAATTGTAGCGTAGTTTAGCATTTTTAGCATTTTTTTGGGTCCTAAACTTCTGGCACCGTTTTGAGGCCCTAAACAACAGTTTTGGGAAAACTGGCAGCAACATCGGTCCATGGACCAATGTTACTCTTCCCAAAGTTGTAGTTCTCATATATATATTTTTGACGATATATTGTGCACATAAAACGGAGATCATATGCCAAAGTTACGACCCCGGGAAGTTGATGTACCAATTTACCTAAATGGGGCCCACAGTTTGGCGTTTCATCTTCTAGGGTTATGTTTTTGGATGTTTGTGGTTTTCCATTGTTTCTCAACAATAAATAGGCCTTCGAGCCTCATTGTAACATAGTTCAAAGGCATGTAGCTGCCACATCTCTTCTCAGAGATAAGCTACCATCACCCTAGTTGGTTTATTTTCATTGCTGTTTGTAAGCATATTTCAGTATTTTACGTTAATGAAATGAAGTATTATTTCTACTGCATCTATTTGTTTATGGTTATCTCTATAATTTGTTGTGTTCTTGTTTAAATCTGGATTACTGCATCACTACCATTGCTCCCCAAACCAACTCAAGAAAAGATAGAAAAGATAGATCAACGCCTTAGAATTCAGCCTCTTCGAGGGGGCAACCTCCTTTACATTACATAAATGAACAATTCTTTGATGATACAAATGACAAAACCTCCTTTCTATATATAGGAGTCTAAGGAGTCACAATATAATCCAGCCGACCTAACAATAATAATATAAAGCCACAAAAATAACAATAGAGGGATTCTATGGGGCACAGAAATAACAATATGGGGGTAATAGGGGCACAACAATATAAATAAGGGGTATAACTACAATAGTAATGGGGTAATCACTAGTATTATAGGGACCCAACATGCCCCTCTCCTTCAAAAAAGTGTTGTCCTCAACGCTTGAGTAGTTCTGGATACTTCTGCATAAAATTCTCATCCTCCCATGTGGAATCTTCAGCAGATAAGTTCTTCCACTTGATAAGATACTCTGAAATTGATCGATTTCGTAGCTGTCGAGTTCTTGTTTCTGTGACTGCTTCCAGTTCCAATATAATTTTTCCTTCCTCGTCAAGTTCTGGCAATATTGTTTGAATTGGGAGCTTGTCACCTATAACCTTCTTTAAACATGAAACATGGAAAACTGGGTGCAATCGAGAAGCTGCAGGAAGCTCCAATTTGTATGCCATAGTACCAATCTTTTGCAACACCTTGTACAGACCATAATACTTTGGTGATAATTTATTATCCTTCTTAGCTTGCTTTAGGGACATTTTCTTATATGGTTGTAGCCGTAGGAATACCCAATCACCTACATCAAAACTTCTTTCACTGCGATGTTGATCTGCCTGTTGTTTCATTCTATTTTGTGCCAACACGAGGTTATCCTTTAAGAGTTGGAGGACTTGTTGTTGATGTTCGATGTGATGTTCCACTGCCTGAACCTTAGAATTTTCTCTTAAATATGATGTGATGGATGGTGGTTGATACCCATAAAGTGCCATAAATGGGGTCATTTTTGTTGCTGTATGGAAGGAAGTGTTATACCACCATTCAGCCAGAGGCAACCATTTGACCCATTGTGTCTGTTTATCAGATACAAAGCAACGAAGATATCCTTCCAAACATTTGTTTACTATCTCAGTTTGCCCATCAGATTGAGGATGATAAGATGAGCTATGAGCTAACTGAGTACCAAGACAAGAAAATAATTCTGTCCAAAAATTTCCAGTGAAAATGGGATCTCTGTCACTTACAATAATCTTTGGGTTTCCATGTAGCTTTTGAACTGTTTCCATAAATGCAGTAGAAACTGTACTGGCTTTAAATGGATGTGATAATGCACAAAAGTGTGCATACTTGGTAAGTCTGTCAACTACCACCATGATGACACTCTTTCCCTCAGACTTGGGTAAACCTGTGATAAAATCCATTGAAACCTCCTCCCAACGTTGGCTTGGAATGGATAAAGGTTGTAATAGACCTGGTGTCTTAATTGTTTCAACTTTATTTTGTTGGCAAACCAAACATTCCGCCACAAACTTTTGAATATCTGATTTAAGGCCATCCCAAAAAAATTCCTTCTTAACCCTGTGGTAAGTTTTTAAAAATCCTGAGTGCCCTCCTAAGGGAGAAGTGTGCAATTCCATAAGAATCTTTTGTTTTAGCTGGGAATTCTTACAGAGGTATAAGCGATCTTTGTACCATAACGAATCATTTTGCCAGCTAAATGTATCAGAAGTACTGGAATCTTGTTGTAGCTTTCGAATAAGTGCCCACACTTCTTCGTCATTCTTCCATTCCTCCCTTGCTTCGTTTATCCAATCTGGTTGGATAATAGAAATGGCACACAACAATGCTTCCACATCCTCATCCTTTCTTGAGAGTGCATCTGCCACCACATTTTGCTTCCCTTTTTTGTAGATGATTTCAAAGTCATAACCCAACATCTTTGTGACCCACTTTTGTTGCTCTTCAGAGGATAATCTTTGTTCTAAAAAGTATTTAAGGCTATCATGATCCGTTTTTACCTTGAAGTGTCTTCCCATTAGGTAGGGTCGCCATTTCTTAAGTGCATGGAGTATTGCCAACATTTCCTTCTCATAAATAGCTTTGCTTAAAAACTTTCCCTTGATTGGACGACTTTCAAAAGCAATGGGTCTTTCATCTTGCATTAGAACAACACCAATTCCATTTCCTGAAGCATCACATTCCACAATAAAGTTTTTGTGAAGTCCGGTGTAGCTAAGACCGGTGCTTGGCACATTGCCTCTTTAAGATGTTCAAAGGCCTTTGTTGCTTCCGGAGTCCATGAAAATGAATCTTTCTTCAATAATGTTGTTAGAGGTGCTGCTATTCTCCCATAATTCTTAACAAACTTGCGATAATACCCTGTCAACCCAAGAAATCCTCGCAGATGCTTTATGGATGTGGGGATTTTCCATTCCTTAATGGCTTTAATTTTGCTAGGGTCTACCTTAACTCCTTCATGAGATACAATATGACCCAAATATTCCACCTCCTGGACTCCAAAGAAACATTTGGATCTTTTTGCATATAATTGTTTCTCCTCCAATAGTTGTAGCACCCTGTCAACATGTTCAACATGATCCTTCCAAGACTTGCTGTAGATTAGTATATCATCAAAAAATACTAACACAAATTTTCTAAGGAATGGTTTGAAAATTGAATTCATCAAACCTTGAAATGTTGAAGGTGCATTGGTAAGGCCAAAAGGCATGACCAAAAATTCATAATGACCCTCATGAGTTCTAAATGCCATTTTCAGAATGTCTTCAATCTTCATTCTGATTTGATGATATCCCGAACGAAGATCCAACTTGGTGAAGTAAATTGATCCATGCAATTCATCCAGTAATTCATCAATAACAGGAATGGGGAACTTATCTTTAATAGTGAGCTTGTTGAGCTCCCTATAATCCGGACACATGCGCCATGATCCATCCTTCTTGTGCACCAATACTACTGGAGCTGAGAAAGAACTTTGACTCGGTTGAATTATACCAGCCTCTAGCATTTCTGCAACCATACGTTCAATTTCACTTTTTTGGACATAGGGATATCTGTACGGCCTGATGTTTGGAGGAACACTTCCTGGAATCAGATGAATAGCATGATCATGATCACGCATAGGTGGGAGACCTTTTGGAGTCTCAAATACCTTGGAATGATTGTCCAAGACTTTTTGGAGATCTGGAGAAATAGATGATTCCAATGTGGAAACATCTAGCGAACATAATTGTGCAATTACACCTCTTTGCTCCCTTTTTAGAAGCTTTGTCATGCCATTAGAGCTGATTATCTTTCCTGGTTTCCCTGCAATACCCCTTAATTCAACTTCCTTTCCTTCGTAGAAAATTTAATGAAAAGTTCTTGAAAATTAAAAGCTATTGTACCCAAGGATTGTAGCCATTGGACTCCTAGTACAACATCAGCACCTCCCATTGGAATGGAAAGCATTGGGCTAGTCAATACATATTCTCCCATGGATAGCTTGATATTATGGCACTTTCCAGAGCAATTTATTGTTCCTCCATTTGCAATCATCACTTGACACTCTGGTGCTGGATATAGGAAGCAATTCAATTCTTTTGCTACCCTACAATGAATAAAATTGTGGGTGCTTCCTGAATCAATCAACACTATTACCTTTTTCTTCTTGATTTGTCCTTCTATCTTGATGGTTTGAGGAGTGGTAATTCCCGCCAATGCATTACAAGATATGGTCGGATTTATTTGTTCTTCATCTAGGCTTTGTTCCTGGAGTATATCTTCTTCTTTTGACCTTTCTTGCTCCTTTTCTTCTTCCTCTTCACAATCTATGTAGAATAATTTCTTCTCAGCACACTTATGACCTTTAGTGTATTTGCTATCACAACTGTAACAAAGCCCTTTTGCTCTTTTTTCTTCCAATTGTTGTGGTGTCAACCTTATAGGTTGTGGAAGACTAGGGGCAACAACACTTCCGTCTTTATAGTTGTGAGTGGTATGCTTCCTGGTTGCCATAATTTTGCTTTCCATTTTTCTTGCTAACCTGAATGCCTTCTCTAATGAATCAGGTTCCCAAAGGCGAACATCATGTTGGATATTATCCTTTAAAGACCCTATGAACACATCAATCCTATGCTCCTCTGGAATATCTTTTACCCTTATGTTCAATTTTTGGAACTCCTCAATGTGCTCCATTACTGAACCCTTTTGTTTGAGACTTATCAATTGGCTAAAAAAAGTGTTGCTTTTTGTATCTTCATAATGTGCTATCAATTCTTCCGTAAAAATTGCCCAAGTGATAAATTGTTTACGAGAGCAAAGCCATTGATACCATACAAACTGATTTGGTTCCAAATATACAGTTGCCATACGTACCTTTTGTGCGTTTTGCACATTATTGAGATCGAAGAATTGCTCCATCTGTAATATCCATGTGGCGGGAT
The DNA here is from genome assembly GCA_031772625.1 of Pinus tabuliformis. Classification (NCBI taxonomy): domain Eukaryota; kingdom Viridiplantae; phylum Streptophyta; class Pinopsida; order Pinales; family Pinaceae; genus Pinus; species Pinus tabuliformis. The sequence continues at coordinate 52,399,593 of CM062806.1, read as the reverse complement.
CCTTGCCATCAAACTTCCTCATATCGATTTTTGGAATATGGTGATTTTTCGATCCAACATTAGTGTCTATGGAATCATGATTAACATTTCTTTTGTTCTCATCATGAGTTTCCTTTACTAACTTTTCACCATTAGTGACCCTTTCTTGTAGCAACTTCTTCAATTCTTCCATGTCCGTCTTCAAATCTATCTTCAAATCTGCCATGTCTCTCTTCAAATCTGTCTTTGAATCATCCATCTTAGCTTTCATGCCCTTTATCTTAGATTCCACGCCACTTATCTTAGCTTCTGTTAGCTTTTGTGAGCGTGACATTTGTTGCACTTGTTCTTGTAATTTTGATATATCATGTAGCATTTCTTCCTCTTCTTCATGAGTCATGCTAGAGCTTTCAGGTTCCTTACTAGGTTTTTGTATTTTCTTTCCTCGGGGCATCAATTACTGATAATAATGCTTTACTATGCCCTTTGAATTCCGTTAAACCAAGCTTACACAAAAATTTAAAAAAAAACTACACACCTGTTTTCACTTTATAGAAGCTTGATATTGAATCTGACGTATCTCTGTAATTTCAGATCATCCAGTTCTGAAATTGCTACTTCTAGTAGCCTTCTGCGTCCTCTTTCCAATGCCACAAGTCTGAGCCGAATTGGATTCTCCAAGGCAGAGTTATGTGAAATCGCCCACAGTGACTTTCTTTTAGACTGGTTCGGTAGAGAAAACTTGTACGACGTGCCACGAGTCACTGTTTCAAACTTTGAATCTAAAACACACAAACAAGAAACTACAGTCCGTCCTCTTTCTATACCTTCTTACGAAAATTCAATCCAATCCCCAGAGAGAAAGTTATGACGATTTTCCCCAGGTCACCTATTTTGAATGTAATTCAGGAGTCTGCAAAAAGACCAACTTCCTCAGATCATATCTCCGCAAATATCGTGCTAAAAGCTCTGAAATTTTGACACGAGGGTCAGCATTCTTTCTTCTCAAATGGGTTTTGTTTGTGACTTCTGAAACATCACAGAAAAAATGTTATAGAAAAAATTCCACGATGACCTGTTTGGAGCAGCGAAACCCTAGAATCCAAAGCTCTGATACCAAATGTTATGAAACCAGCTCAAGAAAAGATAGAAAAGATAGATCAACGCCTTAGAATTCAGCCTCTTCGAGGGGGAAACCTCCTTTACATTTCATAAATGAACAATTCTTTGATGATACAAATGACAAAACCTCCTTTCTATATATAGGAGTCTAAGGAGTCACAATATAATCCAGCCGACCTAACAATAATAATATAAAGCCACAAAAATAACAATAGAGGGATTCTATGGGGCACAGAAATAACAATATGGGGGTAATAGGGGCACAACAATATAAATAAGGGGTATAACTACAATAGTAATGGGGTAATCACTAGTATTATAGGGACCCAACACTGGCAGCATCATCGGTCCATGGACCAATGTTTCTCTTCCCAAAGTTGTAGTTCTCATATATATATTTTTGACGAGATATTGTGCACATCAAATGGAGATCATATGCCAAAGTTACGACCCCGGGAAGTTGATGTACCAATTTACCTAAATGGGGCCCACAATTTGGCATTTCATCTTCTAGGGTCATGTTTTTGGATGTTTATGGTTTTCTATTGTTTCTCAACAATAAATAGGCCTTCGAGCCTCATTGTAACATAGTTCATAGGCATGTAGCTGCCACATCTCTTCTCAGATATAAGCTACCATCACCCTAGTTGGTTTATTTTCATTTCTTTTTGTAAGCATATTTCAGTATTTTACGTTAATGAAATGAAGTATTATTTCTGCTGCATCTATTTGTTTATGGTTATCTCTGTAATTTGTTGTGTTCTTGTTTAAATCTGGATTACTGCATCACTACCATTGCTCCCCAAACCATCTTGCAGGTAGCTTTCTCAAACACTGTTTTTACACCTGCATCATCCATCTTGCTTACAGAAATTAGATTTTTGGCCAATGCAGGAATATGCAAAATACCTGGAAGTGTTCTAATCCTTCCACCTTACAACTTCAACTTGACTTTTCTGTGACCAACGATTCTAGCCTTCCTATCATCCCCTAAGAATACATCACCACCATCATATTTCTTATACTCACAGAACCACTCTCTATGGGGAGTGAAGTGAAAGGATGCACCTGAGTCAATCAACCATGCCTCATGATCTACATGTGTACTTGAAGAAGAAGTTAAGTACACATCCCCACCTTCATCTGATGTAGTTTTTGCCTCTGCTGAAGGAGCATCATCAGATCCCTTTCCTTTGTCAGGAGCTTTATATTTACAGTCCCCTTTGTAGTGCCCTTCCTTTCCACATTTCCAGCACAACTTTACAATTTTCATGGAGATTTAGATCTCCCTCTAGATTTAGATCTCCCACTCGATGACTTATTTTTGTTTTTGTTCTGGGACTGTCCTCATACAGACAATACATCACCATTATGGGTCTCCTTATTTTTTTCGTCTCATCTCCTCCATCAGCAAGCATGAGACTATTTCATCAAACTGCAAGGCAGTTACATTGCTACCTATTGCAATAACTAGACTATCCCACGAATCTAGTAGAGAACACAATAGACTAATGCACTTATCTTCATCTGAAATTTTAACATCAACAAAAAATAACTGGATTACCATAGTATTAAATCCATTCATATGCTCTATAACTGAGTCTCCATCTTTCATCCTCATGTTACACAACTTTTTCCGTAGGAATAGTTTATTCACCAGAGACTTAGAATGGTACAAAGTCCTTAATTTTTCCCATAAAGCCTTCGTCAGAGATTCCCTTGATACATTCAACAACACTGAATCTAAGACACACAATTGTATTGTTCTCTTTGCCTTTCGATCCAACTTCTTTCATTCTTCATCAGACACTCTCATTGGTTTAGTGCCTGGATCTACCATGATCCATTAATCTTTATCCACCAACAGATCCTCCATCTTGAGTTTCCACAACTCAAAACTTCGAACATTAAATTTCTTGATCTCTATCTTTCCACTGCTCTCCATCTTCTTTCACCACGAGAATCGATTCCACAGATCTCCCACTAAATAGGATCTACCATAGGCCCGAGCAAAACCCCTCAACACAAATGCATCCCCTTGAAGCCAAAACAGCTGTGACACTAAACATAGGTTTTTACCCCGTATAGAGATTACCTGCATATGAATTCTAAAAACAGAAAATAAACAAAGGCAGGAGCATAACACTTAAAACAAAATATACACAAATATTTTCCCTTGGATCCCAAAACCAAGACTACTAGATTGATTTTTCATTATATTCCTTTCAATGTTACAATACATATATATACATGTCGAATCATCCATAAAACCCCAATCCATTAACCCTGGATTAGAACATAAGTGTAGTTCCCTTGACTAGATCTACGAAATACCATGGAACGAAATCCATCGCGCCCAAAACCATGTGTGAAAACCATGCACAAAACCATAGGTAGGTTCACCCACCTAATATAGGGTCCAAAAAAAAGAATTCCTAGGGCATTGCCCCGGAACCCGTAGTGGGGGGTTACCTCCCCCCTCAAACCCCCCCGTTGTGGATCACCACAATGAAGGGGTTGCTATTCATGGAAATAATATAACACAACCCAACACATCGAAGGAGTACCCATCTTACATACTTTTGATGGATCCTGTTACACGAAAAATGAGAAAAACATGAAAAAAGTGATTGCAATCATTTTTTTCATTTATTTTTCATGTAGCAAGGTTCATCAAAAGTATGCAACATGGGTACTCTTTGGATGAGGAATTAAATTTTTCAAATGAGTACTCGTACTTGAAATTTGAGTAACTCATTAGGGATATAAGTTGAAAATATGAGTTGAAAAAGTAGTTTTAGATAAAACATAAATAGAATTGAAAAGAAGGAGATGTAGCTCACAGGTGTGGCCTGCACCTGGAGACTACACTCACAAAACAGAGATATCACTCTCATACACTCTATTACAATCAAATGAAGGATTACATCATTTAAGTACAACTCCAGAAATCAGGGAGTTGCAACCACACTCTTAAATTCTTGGAACAAATCCTAAACTAAGGAGATTCATTACAACTATGTAACCATTTCTCCATTAATATAAAATAATATTTAATTATTTTCAACTCCCCCCTTAATGGAGAAAGGGTTCTCCTGGACTCCTAACATCCCTCTAAACAATTCAAACTTTATTCGTGCAAGAGGCTTTGTAAAAATATCAGCCACATTGTCACAAGTTTTACAATATTTAACAATAATTTCCTTTGACTGTACTTTCTACCTAATAAAATGGAGCTGGGTGTCTATATGTTTGGTGTTTTTATGGAACACTGGATTGTGTGCCAATTTAATGGTACTCTAGTTGTCGTTTTTGATGGAAGTGGAATTCTTCTTTTCTTTTCCTGCATCCTTGAGAAGCCTTCTCAACCAGATTGCTTCACACGTCGTTGCACACAATGCTTGATACTCAGCTTCACATGATGACAAAACTACAGTACTCTGCTTCTTACTACTCCATGCTATTACCCCAGATCCTATTTTGAATGCATAACCTATGATGGACTTTCAATCATCCAGGTTACCTGCCCAGTCTGAGTCTAAAAAACCTGCTAGAGTAACATCAGATACGTCAGTGTATAAAATACCATAATTAACAGTACCACACAGATACCTTAACACATTCTTTGTTGCTATCTAGTGACTTTCACATGGTTTTGACATAAATTAGCTTAACACACTAATAGAGTATGCTAAGTCAGGTCTAGTTGTTGTAAGATATATCAAGCTGCCAACCATCTATCGGTACATTGTAGCATCAACCTCTTTAGTGTCGTCGTCACTTCTCAACTTCAGATTCTGCTGCAAAGGTGTCGCTGCTAATCTACACTGATCCATATGAAACTTTTCCAACATATTTCTGGCATACTTCCCTTGGGTAAGAAAATTTTGCCCAGTATCTCTGCATACTTCCAATCCCAGATAGTAATGAAGGCTTCCGAGATCCTTCAACTCAAAAACTTGTGCCATAAGCCTTTTGATTTCTCTAATTAAATCACCTGCATCTCCTATTATAATCATGTCATCCACATGCAAAGAAATCAAAATAATCTGCCTCTGATTATTATACTTGGTATACAAATTTGGGTAATTTAAGCTCCTATGAAGGCCATACTCTAAAACAAAAGAATCAACCTTTTCGTACCAAGGCCTGGGTGCTTGCTTTAAACCATATAAATCCTTTTTCAATCTGCAAACAAGATGTTCCTGCCCCTGCTTTACAAATCCTTTTGGTTGTACTAAGTAAATTTCCTCTTTAAAATCACCATTTAGAAATGCAGATTTAACATCAAGCTGGTGTAATTCCCAATTACATTTAGATGCTAAAGAAATAAGCATTCTGATTGTATTTAGCTTTGCTATAGGTGCAAAGGTATCATCAAAATCTATACCTTCCTGCTGTGAATACCCTTTTGCAACCAACCTAGCTTTTAATTTCTCTATACTTCCATCTGCATTCATTTTTGGTTTAAACAGCCATTTACATCCTATGGGTGTTTTATTCTTGGGTAGCTCAACTAAATCCCAAGTATCATTTCTAAGAATTGATTCCATTTCTTCATTCATTGCAGTCCTCCATTCCTTAAATTGACTAGCTTCTTTGTAATTAGCAGGTTCTACAATGTTTAAAATTTTTGACATTAAAGCATAGTCTCTCAATTTAGCAGGTAATCATGTCTTCCTACCTGACCTCCTTGGTAGGGGACTTACCTCAACTCTGTCTATTTCAGTGCTTGCATCATCATTGATTACATTATCTGTCACTTCTTGTTCTTGTTTCTGCTCCTACTCTTCATCTTCCTCACTCTTTTCTTCTATAAGCAATGGAATGTGGCAATCATTGTTAGAGTCCTCCTTTCCTTCTTCAAACTGTTCATGAAAAATGACATCTCTTCTTGCAAAAACTTTGTGAGTCACAGGATTATACAACTTATATGCCTTAAACTCAGTGCCATATCCAACAAATATACATTTCAAGGCTTTGGGGTCTAACTTCTTCCTATCTGCCTTAGGTATATGAGCATAAGCTTTTGACCCAAAAATTCTTAAATGACTAACTGCTGGTTTGAGTCCAAACAATGCTTCAAAAGGGGTTTTGAAGCCTAGACATCTAGTAGGACTCCTATTCTTCAAATATACAACAGTGTTAATAGCTTCTGCCCAAAGACCATTTGATAGACCCTTACCTTGTAGCATACTCCTTGCGCACTCCACAAGAGTTCCGTTCTTTCGTTCTACCACTTCATTCTGTTGTGGAGTGTGTGGCACTGTAAACTGCTGCACAATCCCATGTTGCTTGTAGAAATTCATGAACTCTCCCAACCTGTATTCTCCCCCTTGATCTGAGCGGAGAATTTTTATCCTTTTTCCCGTCTGATTCTCTACCATAGATTTAAACTCTATAAAATACTGAAAGGCTTGACTCTTTTTACTTAGAAAGTACACCCATGAAAACCTAGTGCAGGCATCTGTAAACAACAGAAAGTAATATGCTCCTCCTAAAGACCTAGTTTGCATAGCTCCACAAATATCTGTATACACTAGTTCTAGAATGTCTCTTTCCTTTCTGTTGACATGCAAAAGGAACTCTTCTCTATGCATTTTCCCTAATGCACACCCATCACAATCCATCTTAACATTATGAAAAACAGGTAGTCTGTCAACCATACCTTTTCTCTGAAGTAAGATGAGGTCGTGCAGATTAAGATGGCCGAATCTCTGATGCCATAGATCTTCGACTGTTGATCCGGCTGCCACCATTGCTTGTTGTGGCATACTCTTTGCATCTAATCTGTACAAGCTCCCCACGTGCACTCCTTTTGCAACTATTTCCATCTGGCTGTCCTTAATAACACAGTTATTCTTAAAGAATTGAACTTGCATATCCTGGTCAGTAATCATTGAGACAGAGACCAAATTTTTCTTAATTCCTGGAACATATAATACATTTTTAAGATGTTTAATGTCTCCACTAGGTAATTTTATAGGAATGTCACCATGTCCTTTGATCTCATATCCACTATCATCTCCTAAATAAATTTTCGACCCACATGATGTTTCTTCAAGAAATTCAAACCATTCCTTCTTACCAGTCATATGTGAGGATGCGCCTGAGTCGACATACCATATGTCGTCCTCATCTCCCTTCGAAGCTGAAAGAGCACAATCGACTATGAATAGTCGAAGATCATGGCTATGGTCCTCCTCTTCTCCAGCAAAACAGCCCTGGTGCTTCCTCTATTTGCTTCTTTTCTCATCCACCTGCCTCTTATAGCATTCTTTAATCTGATGACCAGGTTTTCCACAGTAAAAAAATTTCTTAACATAATTATCAGTCATACCTCTAAATGATCTCTTTTGAAATGTGTTGGCTCCTTTCTGCTGCGGTTGCTGGTGTTGGTGCTGCTTCCCTCTGTACTACCTCCTTTTTGCCATCAAAGCAAGGTCATTGCTCTAAGTTTTCAAATTTTTTCATCGCTCTTCTTCTTGCAGCAGGATCCCAGTCAGTTATTCAAATGAAGGGACTTTCTCCCTTGCTGACAGCCTTGTGATGAATGTCTGATATTCATCAATCACTCTGTTCAATGTGAGTGTGACCAGATCTGAATCAGAAACTTTCTCTCTGATTGCTCCCAGTCTGTCACTCAGATCCTTGACTCTGGCAATGAATCCAGCAACAGACTCATTCTCCTCCATCTTCAATGCAAACAGCTTGCCTTTAAGTGAAAAGACACGGTTTGTATTCTGTGTCTCGTACAGGTTTTTGATTGTCGTCCAAATGTCTGCGGCCAATTTATAGTCTCTAATGTGAGGGATAACACCGTCCTTGACTGACATTTTCAATATGACCTTCGATTTCATCTCCCTTTTATCCCAATCTTGTTCTTGTGTTTTTGTTCCAGCTCTCGTCTCATTTCCTGTGATGATCGCCCACGCATTTGCACTTTCGAGCAAAGTCTGTATCTTGAATTTCCAGTTATTGAAATTTGATCCATCGAGTTTGCCAGACTCGTGGAGGTATGATTCTAAACTGTTATTCATATTGACTTATACCAGATCCAAACCTCTGAAGAAAAAAAAACTTGTACCTTCAATGTGCCACCACCGGGCAAGTTCGATCTGCTGCCACCGAACAGATCTGAAACTTCACTGCGCCACCACCGGGCAATACGCCTCCACCGGGCAAGTCCGATCTGCTGCCACTGAACAGATCTGGGACTTCACTACGCCACCACCGGGCAATACGCCTCCACCGAGCAAGTCCGATCTGCTACCACCGAGTAGATCAGGAACTTCAGCATGCCACCACTGGGCTGCTCTGATCTGCTTCCACTGAACAGATCTGCAAATTGAAAGTGCCACCACTAGGAAACTCCGATCTGCAATGAAAAATTGAAGATTTTCAAATAGAAAGAGGTTTTCTCTTTGGCGCTATTAACAACTACGGATCCGCGCCAATTGCAGAGAAGACAAATTGATGAAGTGCATTGAAATTGGCACGATTAACAGCCACGGATCCGCACCAATTCAGTTACTTTTTCGCTGGCGTGCTTATCAACCTCAAACCCATGCCAATGGGCGCGTCTGTTCACTAAAAAATCGCGCCAATCCACTTCTGCATTTAAAGGCGCGCAACAAGTCCGAGCCAACCCTTTCTTGCACTCAGAGATGATCAGTCATCTGAGATCCGTCTTCAGGTGTTACTGTAGTCCACTTGATACTCCACTGCCACTACAGTTATCTAATCAATGATGCATCCTAAAAAAATAAGGCTGTCCCTACTCTGAGCTCTGATACCAAGATAAAATATAAACAGAATTGAAAAGAAGGAGATGTAGCTCACAGGTGTGGCCTGCACCTGGAGACTACACTCACAAAACAGAGAGATCACTCTCGTACACTCTATTACAATCAAATGAAGGATTACATCATTTAAGTACAACTCCAGAAATCAGGGAGTTGCAACCACACTCCTAAATTCTAGGAACAAATCCTAAACTAAGGAGATTCGTTACAACTATGTAACCATTTCTCCATTAATACAAAATAATATTTAATTATTTTCAATTGTTTTATTATTTTATTATTTTTTATCTTTTTACTCTTTTACTTTTTTACTTCAAAAATGGTGAATCATCCCCAATCGTTGACATCATCATCTTGAATCATATTAGTTCTTATAAAGTTTATTTTGGTTGTAAATTTTTCTTATGAGGCCCAATTTGGACCTCAAAATTCATCTAATCAATGCAAGCAAGAATAAACAATGTGTTGGTTTACTTGGTAATCAATTCTCCATATCTACATCTTCATATCTGCCTCTTCTTCCCTTCAAATCTTCTATACATAAGCTTTGTATGTGTTAGGTAACTAATGCATAACATCTCAATCAACTCTCACATTCTCTAACACTCTAACCAACCATCTCTCCAACCTTGCACAAATTTATAAATGACCTTTGATGGTTGTTTTTGTTCCACTCATCCAAATATGAAATGACAAAACATGCCTCTTTGCATTCCAAGGGTGTCTCTTCAATTACAAAACTTCTTAAACTCTTGATTATTAAAATATATAAAATAAATTTCATCATACCCAAATATCATTCATTGATATTCTTCATGTCAATCAAGTAAATAAATAACATGCAATAATAAAATATTGCATTCATATTTAAATAGCCTTGCATCACAATATTTTTCCATGTCTTTGCCTTTGCCTTGCATCTTTCCTTCCCTTGCATCATGTCTTTGTCTTGCCTTTTCTATCATGGAGTCTTGCCTTTGCCTTGCATCACAACAATGATCATGATTTTGTCTTTCCTTGCATATTTGCATCAACATATTATTCAAAGCTGATCTCTACAACATTTATACAAGCATTCTCACAAAAGCATCAACATCACCCTAAAGAAACACAATCTAAGCTATTTTCCATCTTACTTTGATGCTCCTTCTCCATCACCCTTGTTCTTGTTTCTACATATTGAAAATGCTTCGCTGCAATTTTTTTGCTGGAAGACTTATCTTGCTTTTTTCTCCTATTCATTTGTGCATACATTAACTATGTAACCATTTTTTCATAAATTGATTGTGTACACTTCTTGTTGCTCCTTAATTTTTCCTTGATGTTTCTCTTTTTCCTTTCCTGTTGTTCCTTCTCCATTGCCTTGTTGCTGTTCCTTTTCCTTTATTTCTCTTATTTCTCCTTTGCATTGTATGTTCCTTGCTCCTACATACCTTACTATTCCTCCTTGCCTTGCTTCTATGTTTCTATTCCTTTGTACCCTACTCCTCCTCCTGGATACCTTGTTGTTCCTTTGACATCAATGACAATAATTCCATCAAAATGGGCACCTTTGAAAATTTTTCCCACAAACGTATATAAAAACTAAGTTCATTCATTCGTCATGGGGGAGGCAACATAGAACCCAGCCCAGGCAGGGCATGAATTTCAAGACAGTGAACCTTTTCTTGAATATTCTTATGCAGAATCTTGGAGGAATCTAAAATATTCCATGGAGGGTGATTTTTCACAATGACATAAACATGGAAACTTTATACTCAAAAGAGCTACAATTTTATAGAGAACATGATGGTGTGGTGTGTTCCCCATCTGAGTAATAGAAATTCAAGTGGCCAGTAGCGAGGAATATTTGTAGGATCTTGTGGAATCTAAAAGATTCCCTTGGAGGCCGATTTTTTATAGAGGTGGAATGATGCCCACTTTATAGTCATTTTTCATAGAATTTTTCAAGGAGCGTAATGATGTGCTCAAAATTTTCATCCAAGCAACGGATTTTTCAGCCATCGCCAGGAAGGAATATTTGGGGGAATCTTTGAGATTCTCGAGGGTCCAAATTCTCACGGTGTTTGAAAGGTGTCACGTTTATAGTCGTTTTATGCAATTTCATGGCATTATTTCAGTGTTGCAGTCCATTTCATCAGCTGAGCTTTTCATTTTCCATCCATCCTTGAAAGTGGAGGTATATGATGTAGTTATGCCACGTCTTTCTTTTGATTCGCTGAGATGCTGATTTTGTTGGAGAGATCCTTATTTCCATTATTTTTAAGGATACTTGTATGCCACGTCATGTCAAAATTTATTAGCTTTTCATGCTAAAGGAGGGCCCATTTGAGTGAGAGTTCCTATAGGGAGAGTGTCTCGTGTGGAGACATGCCACTCTAGTTGATGTAATTTATCCTTGTAATGACAAAGAATATACTATGTACATCATCATCATCTTGTAGCATTTAATGAAGCAACCTCTCCACTATTGACACCGATCCAGGAGACGTAACCCACACTGGGTGAAATCCGTTATCAATGTGTCCATGCTATTTATTTTATGGTTTTATTTATGTTTTGTCTTCTTTAAAGCATGCACATGTAGATTTTCACACTCTTTCATACGCAATTCTGCTAACATCACATGAGTACAAGATCTTGGTTAATTCTGGTAGTTCAAGAGATCCAGATCAAGTTTTCTATCATAGTGGTCTTCTCGTTGATGTGAATTGTGAGTGATAACCAAAGATTCAACGTGCAATAAGAAGGGAAATGGAGAAAAACAGAGATATATACGATGATTTCCTCAGGATAACACACATGGTGGACATAATGTATGCAGATTATGAGGGTAATATGGCAAGAGAGGAATGAGATAAATAAAAAGTAGAGAATGATTCTCCATCTACCCCCTCGAGTGAATATTCAACTTCTTCATCGTCCTCTCATCATTTAGATGAGGAGATCAATCATAGCCTTCAAGGAGAGAATGTTGAATTGAGGAGACTTCTACGAGAAGAAAAAGAGGATAAGAAAAGGGTGGAGCTACAATTATGAGCCACGAAAGAGGCCTTGGAAAAATTGAATTGTAATGAAGGCTTAGTGAAGCTATCATCACCTATGTCCGCATTGATAACTAAGGTAAATAATGTTGATCGTTCTTCAATTTCATTTTCACAAGAAGTTATTTCTGTTGGAAACATGGAGGTACCAATTTTAGGAACTGGCATGAGAATCCTTACCAATATGGGGTATGAAGGAGGAGGAATTGGTGTTAATGTCCAAGGAATGACTCAACCATTGGAGGTTATGAAAATAACTAGGTTTATAGGTTTGGGGTACACTGAAGGAAAGTGATCGAAGGTAAAAGAAGCTTCCAAGACATTGTAAAAGCCATCAGAGAACGAGGATGATTGGAGCACATCACAATCCTCCCATGGAAGTGCACAATGTAGAGGAAGAGTTAAGGAAATCTCTCATCTCTAGGGTTGCACCAGAGACAACCAAGAGCGGTATAAATAGTCTCTGTATTCTAAATTTCATCTTGATTACAAGCATGTTAGGGATGAGAAAAAATTAGGTGTAGAAAAACATGTAGTTTTTGTGGTTTACATAACCATGTGGTTGTTGAGTGCTAGAAGAGAATTGCAACAAGAAAGAGGATGAGGCATTAAATACCTTCTTCACATCAAAGAGCCACATATTAGAGGATCCATCTAGAGAAACATCTCAAGGTCAAAGTGCCCATGCAAAAACCAGACGGTGAAGGTGTTCAACAAGAAAACCCACCACATTCTTGGTGGTTGACTTTGTTGAGCAAGAGAGAGTTTTACCAGATATGGTAGCTTGTCATGGTTGCATTTTGTAAATCGTGTTTTGAAATATAAATGTAAAAGTGATGATGTGTTTTCCATCGCTTATTAAAGTAACAATGATGTGTTGGCCTTTTATTGATAGTTGGGGTATCAATTTCTATTATGATGTACACTTGACCAAAGAGTGTGTGTTATAAATTCTTGGAAAGTATGGGGATGATTGGGTTATGATTGGTTATGTAATTGAACATGTAATTTCACAAAGATTTTACTACGGGTTTGCAGATGATGCAGGTGTCGGTTCATCACTTATGGCTCTGAAGAACAAGGGTGAAGGACAGGGAAGTGTGACTTGTCGGGACACTTATTTTGGAGACAATGTAACACAACAATTGCAGATTATGTTCACGCTTTTGGAGGACTAAAAGCTCCTCAGTGGGGAGGAATGATCCAGGTGGCTCAAGACACACTCAAAATTCAGAAGTGGGTCAAAATAGATAAAAAATGAAATTCATCAATTGATATGAAATCAATACCAGATCATATTTCTCATCATCTTGATTCCAACAACAGGAACGAAACTCAAATTTGTGTTCGTATGCTCAAGATATTGACTTTGAAAGTTTTGGTCAAACTAGGCAAAGTGGCAACCACAAATGAGGAAACAATTTGGTAGAGCCTTGGTGCACTAAATCCAACTACTGAAATGGGTGAATTTGTTGCCTACTTAATTTGTATAGTAACCCTTAAAAATTGGTGGACGAATTTTGAATAGTGGATTATTATAAAAACAAAAAAATTATATAAAAAAGGAGGTGTTGGGCCACCACGTCTGCCATCCTGCCACACCACATATATTTCTATATATTATGGTTGGCATATGGTCAAACCCTACCAAGCGCATGCCACGTTGAAAAAAAAACATATGTCATATATAATGGGCCAACGACCCATCATTAATAGCTGAGGCAACCACGTATACGACTAGGGTTGGTGGGTGTCAAACCCACCCCACTATTTGGTGAGACTGCCAAACTGGCAGCCCCACATAACATGACTCTAATCAACATACACCGCTAAAACATAACTGTAATGGTTATTCGGTGTATGCAATATGCACCAACACAAAACATTAAACCATAACATCCAACAATTATGTTAAATGCCGATATTACACTATTTCTCCAAAATGAGCATCGGTACAAAATAATATACTGCCAAAATTGTGACAGCAGGTGGATTTTGAACCTGGACCACCTGCACTCTAAGTTTAGCACTCTGCCAACAACACAAACATGCACATTTGACAACTCCACCCTTAAACGTATATAAAAACTCAGTTCATTTATTCGTCGAGGGGGAGGCAGCACAAAACCTAGCCCAGGTGAGGCATGAATTTCGATACAGGGAATCTTTTCTAGAATATTCTTATGCAGAATGTTGGGGGAATATAAAAGGTTCCTTGGAGGGAGATTTTTCACAATGATAAAAACATGCAAAATTTATACTCAAAAGAACCAAAAGTTCGTAGGGAATGTGATGATACTGTCTATTTCCCCATCTGAGCAATAGAAATTTAGGAAGTCAACAATGAGGAATCTTTTTAGAATCTTGTGGAATCTAAAAGATTCCCTTAGACGCTTGTTTTTGAAAAAGGAAGAATGATTCCAACTTTATAGTCATTTTTCACAGAATTTCACAAGGAGTGCATTGGTGTGCTTAGAATTTTCATCCAAGGAGCAGATTTTTTTACTATTGCTAGGAAGGAATCTTTGGGGGAATCTTCAAGATTCCCGAGGGTCCAAATTTTGATGGTGTTTGAAAGAGGTCAATTTTATAGTAGTTTGACATTATTTCATGCAATGATTTCAGTTGTGCAGTCCATTTCATCAACTGAGCTTTGAATTTTCCAACCATCCCATAAGTGGAGGTATATGATGCAGTTATGCCATGTCTTTCTTTTGATTTGTTGAGATGATGATTTTTTTGTCAAGATCCTTGTTACCATTATGCTGAAGGGTACATATATTCCACATCATGTGAGAATTTATTAGGTTGTCATGTTGAAGGAGGGCCCATTTGAGTGAGAGTTCCTATAGGGAGAACGTCTCGTGGAGAGACATGCCACTCTGGTTGAGGGAATTTATCCTTGTAATGAAAAAAAAATATATTATGTAAATCATCATCTTCTTGCAACATGTAATGAAATGACCTCCCCACTCTTGACACTGGGCCTAGAGATGTAACCCACACTGGGTGAACTCTGTTATCAATGTATTTTTGTTATTTATTTGATGCTTGTCTTTATTTTTCATCTTCTTTAAAGCATGCATGTTAGGCCCCTATACTACTAGTGTAACACCTTATTGTTATAGTAGTGTAGGGGCCTAACAATGCACATGTGTATTTTCATACTCTTTCATATGAAATTTAACTAACATCACAAAATTAAAAGATATATTTTTAATTCTAATAGCTAAAGAGATTCAAATCAAGAGGGTAAAGCGAAGAAGAAAGGGGGCAGTGATGAAACAACATAGGTTATGAACACTCAAGCCTTTGCACCTAAACCTACTCCACCATGTTCTTTGTGTGATCTTCAATTTCATGCCACCAATAATTGTGACAAACTCCCCCAGTTAGAGGGTTTGATTTCCTTGGATGAAATTTAACAAAACCCAAGAGTTCTTGATGTCCAAGTATCTCTACTTGAATCATCTAAGAATAAAAAATAGTTATGAATAAAACACCCTTTCATTTTTTGTAAAACATATGGTCATTGCTCCCATAAATTTCCTTATCTCTCACATTTTCATGATACTCTCCTTATTCTACGTGATATGTATGTTGTTGGTAATGAAATTTCCATTCCTCTACTTATGGCCCCTAGCACGTCTTCTTTGCTAGGGAAGTGACCCGCTTAATTCACTCTCATGAATGGTCCTCCTAATGTAGAGATAATAAAAAAACAATGTACATATAATTTATTTGTCATCATATATGGGTTTGACATCTTAAGACTTTGCAATAGTGTTTAATTGTATAACTTCAGAGACATATTTTGTCTTTGGGTTGACTTTACTCTCAATTTTGGTGGACCTTTAGTACAGTAGTGACCATTCTTCCTCTATACATGTTTCACATGTGAACCATGTCTCTCATAGTGGTCCTTCCAAGTCTCAAATTCGAGTGTTCCACCCAAATTAACACATTATGGAGTCTTTCAACATGCTAGATTATTCATGGGATAATTTGCATCATCGTTCATATTTTCTTCCACCGCCATAAATTCTATTTGACCAATACGTTATGGAATCAAAATTATTTATACATGGTCAAGTATATTGGTTCGAAAACCATGTATTTCGAATGTAGAAATTTGAACGACATCCACCTTGTGGCCATTACATTGTTAATCAATGTTTGGGTAAATGGGCATACCATTTTGAGGGTCAAGAAGAATTTTTTTCCCCAACCCTCATATTACATATAGTAGTGTAAACTCTAGTCCCATCATTCTTCCCATATTGAATAACATCTAGAGTCCCATGTCCCTCTAAATCACCCTCAGGATGATCCACTTAATCATTCCTATATGTTACCTCCAAAACCTAGTTTCTTTGACATTCATCTTGTTCAACTCAAGTTTTGTCTTAGTGAGCATTGGTTCACTATCACCCAAGCGACTCTTTGTTATGGTGAAACAAAAAAATTAGTACCTTGAGTCATACATATAGTTCCAAGTGAGATAGAACTTCCACCATTTCCTTTATCCCATTGCACTCATCTCTTCTTTCCATTAGAAGATAACCAAACCATAACAAATGGAGACCATAGAAAAACATGCATTATCACATGATGTATAACATCATGTAGTATTTTCATCATACAAATGGAATCTACTACTCCAAATACATTTGACATGTCTATAGCATGATACATATAAATCCAACTGAGGGCATCTGATTCCCACCTTTGCATACTTGATCAATCCCCTCCATCATGGCTTTCTTTGGGGTAGCATCTAATGCTTGTGGGTATGATGGCTTGATCTAGACTTATGCATGTATGCAAAAAAATACAGAAATACCCATATACATAGAGATGCAACATAAATAAAACTTCATTTCATTAATACCAAAGAACTGAAATATCCTTACATACACAAATAAAAATGAACTACCTCGGGCGATGGTAGCTTATCTTTGAGAAGAGATGTGGCAAATACATGCCTTTGAACTGTGTTACAGTGAGTCTAAAAGGCCTATTTATTATTGAGAAACAATGGAAAGCCATAAACATCCCAAAAACTAACCCTAGGAGATGAAGTGCCAAAATTGTGGGCGGTACATCATCTTCCTGGGGTCGTAACTTTGGCATATGATAGTATGGCTATCATAATACCTCATTTCAAAGATATCGAAAATAAGGATGAAAAGAAACTTGCCTACAAATTGGGGACTTTTCCAGTCTCTATTTTTACCCTAAAAGCATCCTTTAGGGCCTCAAAAAGGCTCCAAAAGTTTAGGACCCAAAAAAATGCCAAAAAATTGTAAATTGTGCTATAGTTAAGGAAACTGAAAAATCGAAAGGGACAATGTTAGGGTTCCAAGTGGAATAGGTGGGTGGCCACCAATATCCACCTGGATAATTCCTCCCCCCTTAGGAAGCAATGACTCCCATTGTGTTGAGTACCTCCATGAGATGGGGAAACTGTTCCTCAACTTGGTCCCTAGTGAGCCACTTGCCTTGGTGCAGGAGTTAGCCAGCTTTGACAACTTGATAAAGTTGAATATTCTACTGGCGAGTGTTCTTGATATGTGTTTCCATGCTCTGATCAGTTTTGGCTTGGTCCATGTAATTTGGGTTTAACTCTTTTGGTGTGAGTTGTTCTGCAATGTCTGATGTATCTAGTAATGGTGGAAAGTATGGTCGAAGGCAGTCCACACTGAATGCTAGGTGCAAGCCAAGGAATCTTGGCATGCTCAACATGAAAGCATTGTCCTCGATATCCTTAGTGATGGTGTAAGGCAAATATCGGAGTGGGCAAAGTTTGCGGTGGGGCCCAGTGAGACGCTCCTTCTACAGATGTAACCAAACTTTGTTGCCCACCCGGAACTTGTGTGGCAGCTGATGCTGATCATGATGCTTCTTGTACTTAGAATTGGCTCTGTCAAATATGTCATGGATCTATTGGCAGATGTGTTGAATGCACTCAATGAAGCTACTAGCCGTGTCAACTTCAGAATGGACATGAGTCGAATCTACCTGAGTAGTTGCGAATGGTATGACCACATCAATGTGACATAGTGGCTGGAATCCCAATCCCACCTAAAAGGGACTATGGGTAGTTGAGCTATGGAGAACTTTATTGTAGTTGTGTTGGACATAGGGGAGGCTTTCATCCCATGTGCATGGATGCTTCAAGTTGTACATACACAAAATGTGTACGATCATCCTGTTCACAACCTTTGTTTGGCCATCAGTTTGAGGGTGGAAAGTTGTGGACTTAGTGAGCTTAGTATCCAACATCGACCAGAAACTTGACCAAAATTTACTTAGGAAACTATTGTCCCAATCTGAGATAATAGATTATGGGATCCCAAAATGTATCCACACTTGTTCAAAGAAGAGCTTAGCAGTGGCTTCTGCCATGATACTCTTCTTCAAAGCTGCTAGAATGGCCATCTTAGAGAAATTGTGGATGACCAAGAAAACGCAGTTGTTGCAATGCTTAGTAGAAGGAAGCCCTGACATGTAATCCATGGATATGAATTCATGATCTGAAATGAGCATAAGTTAAAATTGTTGTAGAATTGATTAGCCATTATTGAATTGATTGTTAAATAAAAGTTCGGAAATCGAGGAAAACTGCTTCAGAAGAAGACTTTATGACAACTAATTAAAAATAAGAAAGATGCATAACAGAAGTGAAAATAGTAAAAACACAGTGATACCATAAAAAGAGTTGATTACGGAGTTCATCCCTAATGGACTAAGTCTTCGGGTCTGGTTTCAAGATGGGCGACCACTTTATTAGGATTGAAACAGTAGAGGACGATTACACAGATATTTGACCATACTGAATGTGCATACATTCATTTTTTATCACTGTCAAAAGGAAGTTCTCTAAACCATCTTTCAAATGCCTATCACAGTTCCCAATTCCGACTCCGGATGTTCCTATTACACTGAAAATGAAACTGCCTATGACCTCTAGAATTTGCATACAAAAACCAAAACCATGAATCCCACCTTCAATGAAGAAAAACGGCCTCTTATAGGCCCACAAGTACATCAAAACCTCCTTTGGCCTAAACTTGGCAAGAACAAGTTGCAATCTAGGGTGGTTTGTCTCAGTCTAGTCATAAAATGACACTTAAGATTAGGTTTAATGGTCATTGAATTAATTTGTTAACAAAAACCATCATAAAACCCAAAAACAAACTTTGGTTATAACAAAACCCGTTGGCGGTTAGGTTAACTGCATGGAGAAGGCTGACGATTACATTTGACCAGCCACAGGCTGCCACCTCCACACTTGCCCCGACGGTCACGGCTGACAGTGCTCCGGTGGTCCCAGTGTGAAATGTTCACATGTCAACTGTCTTCTCCTGCGTTTTTTGTTACGGTTAGATTGAACTCCGCCAACAGTTAACACTCCACCTATTCACATGAACTAATATGGTCTCCGTTGTGGTTAAATTAATGTTGTAGTGAGCTCCGTTAAGATGACTGGTTCTGCTGCGGCTCCGATGCAGTTGATGTTATAGTTAACTACTAACCAGGCGGTGAACAACTCCTGCTCACATGCCAACTATCCTGACGTGGTTTCCGATAGTGGTTAGGGACTAATAGTTTGTATTTTAATGCTTTTTTTGTAATTACATTAGGCCGAGAGTTAATACAAAGGGTTTTAGACTTAGGAAAATAGGTTTTTATGTATTTTTTGATTTGTTTTTTAATACATAAAGTTGGAATATAACATGTTTGATGGGTTTAGGACAAGTGTTTAGGTATTTAGGTTAGGTTTTTAGGATTAGGTTTTATGTGTATTAGGGTTTTAGGTCAAATAAGAAAACCTCATTACAACTAAATGTCACAAAGTGACATTCAAAACATTTGTCACATGATGACGAACCCATCAACATCAAAAACTGCAAGTGGATGATAGCACATGTCGATTGTTGGAAACAATACTGAGGGGGGGGGGCTGAATCAGTATTAGCAATTTAACAATATTTCTTTTCCATAAACAATTTTATATATGCTACTTATGTTAATGCAACTTGCGTGTATACGCAATTGCGTTTAGAGTAACCAGCATATACCTTGCAAACATATAATTTAGTTAGTTGATCTTTAATCTGTGTATGAGAACCATTTAAACAATAACCAGGTGCAGTAAACAGAATAAGAAATCACACACATGAACACAAGATATAAGGTGGAAACCCAACGTGGGTGAAAACCACCTGCTGCGATCGTCTCTATATTTCTTTAATAAGAAACTTCTTCTTACAAATTTTGTACTGGTGCAACCTTATACCAATACGCAAGCTTCTACCTGTAGAAGGATACAACCTTCTCTCATTCTCGAGCTTTTCCTGGAAGGGAGCTACAACCCCCTTAGCTCTTGTACTAGCTGATGAGTTTAATAGTACGTAGGTGCTGACCTATAGAAGGCTACAACCTTCTCTTTTCTTCTAGGGACCACGTTTCATAAAGTTTCAGATTAGATCCATCAATAACATCAATCAAACATCAAATATATCCGCATTAACCAATCTCCTTTGCACCAACCAAAACTGAATCAAACAATCACTTTTCTGAAGGTTGTAACTAGAATACAATAACAGTAACCAGAACCCAATCCAGAACCCAGAACACTATAACAACAAACGGAAGTAGGTAAGACATATTTTATGAGGTGTACGCTACTTCAATGTGTCAAACCTGCATGCATACACTTTCTTCCCAAGGCGGACTTGCGTATACGCTATTTTGAAATGCCGAACTAGCATGTATACACGCCTTTGCGATAATGAACCTACATACAGATCTGTAAAAGATGATTTAACCTTTACAACTATTCAGACATTAGTTATACCCAGATAATTAGATTTACAGATTGCGTCATGCACCAATTATTCAGATAAAATATCAAAACCACACAAAGATGCTTCTCTTCAAGCCTTAAGATCTTGACCCATCAATAGAACTTATCCTTCTTCAAGCGCTCAGGTTATTCCTTGATTCAGATCCAGCTATGCACCATAACCCAATGACCAGTATTCTAGATCTTGTTCTTCATAAGATATTCAATACTTGAGTGCCTTTGCCTAATGATCTCCTCCTCCTTTTATAGTCTTAGGCCTTACTCAATACCATGGTCCAAAACCACTTAGACTCAATACCTTGGACCAAATGCCTGGGGTCAACACTTCAGACAAGATACCTTGGACTAATACCATGGGTTAAAATACCAAGGACCAAATACCATGGACCAAAACCAAGTTTTCAAACATGTATGTGCTTTCCCTTGCATGAAAGTGCGTTTATATGCATACGTGCCTTTTGTTCTGTGAACCCACATGTATATGTGGCTTGGTCAAGGGGGACCTGCGTATACATCTTTTTCCTTCATTCGGTGAGCCTGAACTATGATTTTTCATCTGAGTGAGTTTCCATCAAGGACGACACTTACGTCATAGAGCCAAACCTATGTCATAATGACAACAATCTCCCCCTTTGGACTTGATGGCAACCCCAAGTCACTCTCCCCCTTTGTCATCAAGGGCAAAGGGTTATGCTCCCCCTAAGTACATGAAAAATTCTCTGATCTACTGAAGTGTGCTATCCATGCTCCCCCTGACTGTAAGCAAGGTTTGCAAAAATATGTTCTACAAGAAGAACATGACTCTATATAGCATAAATAACCTTCCTATCACCAACGACTCATACATACATACATCTCCCAACCAAGTGGGGATATACCAATATTAACTCATCCACCCAACCAAGTGGGGATATACCAAATGTTTATGAAAAAAACAAGAACATTACATCATCCATCCCATGCATAGTGGGGAAACAAAATAGGTCATTACATGACCTTTATAATAAAATATATACATGAAAAAACATCTAAATCAAGACTATGATAGTCATCAACAACTATCATTAGTAGCATCTATCAATCACCATCCAGACCAGTAACCATGATCTCCCTTTGCACCTATTCCACCTGAATCAAAACAACTGTCAAATTGTACCAAGATCTTCTGAGATAATGCCAACAATGCATTATTAGAAGTATATGCTCCCCCTGAACCTATGCCAAATGGTCACTGTCAGACCCATATCAGACTCTTTTCATCTTGAGTCTGGCCCACTTATATTCTTCAAACCACATATACACGACTGTATCCACAACAACTGGCGTATGTACGCGGATATGCTTCATGAAACTCATGTACAACCACTTTTCTTTGAAATAGATAAATGTCAATAGGAAGATGATGCATCAACTACTCCCAGATTCCGTCTGAGGTATTCAAATGTTTCTCTAGGTAGTGGTTTGGTGAATATATCAGCAACCTGTTCCTTGGAGGGAACATACTCCAATTTGGCCTTTTGTTCAAGCACTTGTTCCCGGAGAAAATGATATTTGATAGGTATGTGCTTGGTCTTGGAATGCATGACTGGATTCTTTGAAATATTGATTGCACTTGTATTATCACATAGAATGGAAATGGGTGGAGCACATGTCATCTAAATGTCTTGCAATGTTTGCATCATCCAAAGGAGTTGTGTGTAGAAAGATGCAACAGCCACATATTATGCTTTAGCTGTAGATAATGCAATTGAACTTTGTTTCTTGCTGAACCAAGACACTAATCTGGAACCCATAAAAAAAGCACCACCACTAGTGCTTTTTCTGTCATCCATGCTTCCTGCCCAATCTACATTTGTATATGCATGAAGTGTTAGATTTGTATCTCTAGGATACCATAGACCAAAATATTTTGTTCCTTGAAGATATTTGAAAATCCGTTTGACTTCCTGAAGGTGTGATTCCTTTGGATTTGCTTGGAATCTTCCAACTATTCCCACTACATGCATGATGTCTGGTCGGATACCTGTTAGATAAAGCAGGCTACCAATCATGGACCTGTAGGTTGGTTGATGTACTGTTGTTGATTCATCATTTGCGCTGAGGTTGCATCCTATTACCATAGTTTAGAATCTTCCATGCCATATTTCTTCAAGATTTACTTGAGGTACTTAGTTTGTGATAGAAAAATACCATCTTTATTTTTTTGAACTTGTAAACCAAGAAAATATGTGAGTTCACCAAGAAGGGACATTTCAAATTCTTTCTACATTACCAAAGCAAAGTTTTGACTCATGGATTCTTCATTGCTACAAAAAATGATATCATCAACATACACAACAAGTATTAACAATTTATCATTGTCAATTTTTATATATAGATTGCTATCAGTTGATCCTTTTGTAAAACCTTGTTGATGAAGGTATTTGTCAATACGATAATACCAGGCCCTTGGAGCTTGTTTTAGACCATAGAGAGCCTTTCTGAGTCTGCATACAAGTTTTGTATCATTTCCAAGGATGAATCCATCTGGTTGCTCAATATAAACTTCTTCTTCTAAGTCTCCATTAAGAAAGGAAGATTTCACATCCATTTGATATACTTTGAATTTCTGAAAGCTAGAAAGAGAAAGGAACATTCTTATGGCTTCAAGTCTAGCAACAGGTGCAAAAGTTTCTCCAAAGTCTATACTTTCTTATTGAGCATACCCTTTACAAACAAGTCTGGTCTTGTTTCTAATAACTTCTCCATTTTCATTCAGCTTGTTTTTGAATATCCATTTGGTTCCTATGACATTATTATCATTAAATCTAGGAACCAATTCCCAAGTATTATTCTTTTCGGTCTTCTCAAGTTCTTCATTCATATCCTTGACCCAACATTCATCTCTGCATGCTTCATTTACATTTTGCAGTTCGACGGAGGAAATCAAAGCTAGATAGCTTGAAGCTTCTGTAATAGTTCTTCTCATTTGCACACCTGCCTCTTTCTACCCCAAAATTTGAGTCTCTGGATGATTCTTCTGAACATACCTGGATGGAGTCTTTTCTTCTACCCTTATCTATTATTTTGGTGCCTCATTGGTTTCTTCTTCAGAATTAGTCTGATTTGATGTGGAAGGATAGTCCTTATCTTCTTCATAATCTTCAGTTTTTACCTGCTTTGGATTCTTGCCTGCTTCATCAACCACAACATCAATACTTTCAACAATTTTCCCAACTCTTTTATTATAACACTTATATCCTTTACTTCGGGAAGAGTAACCAAGGAGAATGCCTTCATTTGCTCTAGGTTCAAACTTGCCAAGTTTTTCATCAGTCCTTTTGATGTAACATTTGCTTCCAAAAACTTTGAATTATTTTAAAGTAGGAGTCTGACCATACCAAAGTTCATGTGGAGTTTGAGTTCTATTTACCCAGATGTTTGTTTTGTTGAGAATAGTGACTGCAGCAAATGTAGCTTCACCCCAGAAGGTTGCAGGAGTTCCAGACTCATCTAGCATAGCATGAGCCATTTGTTGAACAGTTATGTTCATCCTTTCTACCACTCCATTTTGTTAACGATTCCTTGCGGTAGAGAATTCCCTTCTTATTTCATTTTCTTCACAGAAGTTGAAGAATTCATCCGAGGTAAATTCCCCTCCTCGATCAAACCTGAGGCATTTGAATTTGTGATCTGATCCATTTTCAACCAAAGCTTTGAAGGATTTGAAATTTTCAAATGCTTCGTATTTATGCTTTAGAAGTCCTATCCAACACATTCTGGAAAAGTCTTCAATCAATAATATAAAGTATTCTTCTCCATGAGGTGACTTTTTCCTAGATGGACCACATAAATCAGTGTGAACAAGTTCAAGAGGCTTACTAGCTAATCCTTCCTTCTTAAGGAAATGTGCTCTGGTTTGCTTACCAAATTGACATGATTTGCATATTGTATTGTCTAGAATGCTGATATCAGAAAGATCACGAATAGCCCAGTATCTGCATGCTTTTCTTATTTGATAGAAACTTAGATGCCCCAATCTTCTGTGCCATAACCAGTGTTCATTGTTTTTGCTTAGGTAGCACCGTTGTTGTCCCCCCTTGAGTATGTACAGGTTGTTTGGAGTTCTTACACCTTTCATCACTATTTGTCTTGTATCAAGCTCACGAACAACACATGCATTTGATCGAAAAAATACCTCATTTCCTTGATCACACATTTGACTGACACTCAATAGATCATGATTTAGACCATCTACATACATAACATTCCCAGCTTTAACTTTTTCTTTTAAGAGAACGAAGCCTTTACCTTTTATGACTGCAAGAGTGTCATTACCAAATGAGACCTTCTTTTCCTTTTCTAGGGCATTATATGACTAAAGTTTTTCTTTATCACCTATCATGTGTTTCGAGCATCCACTATCGATGTACCACTGATTTCCTTGTCCTTCTGCATACAAATTTATGCCACATCTTTCTTTTTGTGGTTCTTTCTTTCTCCATGTTTTGGGACCCAATGAAGCTTTCTCCTTCTGATATGTTTGCTGAAATTTACTCCTACATTTGAAATATTCATGACCGAAGTTGTTACAGATAGAGCATTATGTTTCATTTCAAGAGAAGAAAAGTTATTTTAGGTCCTTTTCATAATCGCAATAACATCCCTTTGATTGTGTGCTTCTCTAGTCATGATGGTCTTGTAAGCAACACATTGAGTAGCTTTGTGTCCAAAGTTATGACATAAAAGACATTGGCCATTAAAGAAATTCCTGTGATTATCGAATCTACTGACCTGATGATTGTAGTTTCCATTGAAATTCATTCTTGAAGCAAATTGAGACTGATTTACCTATGGTTGGTTATAGCTTCTGTTCATCCTTGAAGTAGATTGAACCCAATTTACCTGGTGATCTGCTTTATGCCTTTGCTAACGATTGTCAACCTGTTCACTTCTCCTTACTGCATCAAGATAGCTTTTGGAGGTTGATGGCTTTTGTGCTTGAGATGCTTCTTTAGTATATCCAAGACCTGTATTTATCAGAGGAGAACGTTTCACTTTGATAATTTCATCTAAAGTTTTTGATCCTTTAGCAAATCTAAGATTGAGAGCTTTTGTTTTCTTAATATATTTTCTTAGACCGACAATTTCACATTCTAACTTTTCATTGTGTTTTTCCCTTTCAGCAAGTTGGAATGTCAGAGTATCTATAATCATACTCTTTTATTCTAAATAGATTTTAAGTTTAGAAATTTCTTCATAGAGACCATCTTCATCTAAGGCATCCAAGAAATCATTATCTTCAAAAGCCATCAAAAGTCTATAATCATTACCATGTTCATCTTCATCACTATTTGATAACCCATTGCTATCTTCATGCATATAGTATCTCTTCTTACTTACATTCTGTTTACTATTCCATTTTTCCGGTTCTTTACCTTTATCAAGCTTATCTGTATGAGGACATTTGGCTGCATAATTATTGACTCTTCCACAAGCAAAGCATTTGAAAGGTAGTGATGAGCCCCAAAAATGGATAATTATATGGGCTCATTCAACCTCCTAATTCGACTTAATCCACCATTATCATTAGTTTATTGCATGTTTTTTCATTGTATTTATGCTATTAGAGTGAATTGGGTTAGTCATTATGCCAACAAGTACAATGGGTGCTTTGTGCAGATTTTTAGTCAATTTTGAGACAAAATCAAAGGTTTTAATGAGCACTTGGCAGCCAAATTCGCAGAAGAACAAGGGAGAGGATTTGTAGGAAGGTGTCACTTTCATTTATGGGCCCTTACCTCAAATTCTCCACCATCAGCTCGGAGTTCAAGGGCCACCAAATCGATTATCACAAGGGCAGCCGAGCAAGGGCTAGTAAAGGTGTTGTTAACTACAAGTTTTGGCAGCCGAGTTCCTAAAGTTTAGGAGGGTTGTTGGGGTCCTCAATTTGTATAAATAAGAAGGCTTAGGGCCTCATTTCAGTTAGTCACTTTGTAGGCAGAAGTTAGCTAGTTTGTAGTTCGATTTTAGTCATTCTTTTAGTCATTTTTTAGGCAGTAGATTAGCTCTGCATTTCAGCACACTTTCAAGCTTTCCCTTGTGGACAGTTTTTTATGTAACTATTATTTCTTGCTCAATAAAGATGAATCTAGCTTTGCACCAGCTCTAACCTCTCTTAGGAGGCTGTAGCTCTTGGGGTTGGGCCCAACCCAAGTGCCCGGTACCTCCTTTGTTTACCTTTATGTGTTTTTGCTGCATTCTTAGAATAGAATTTGCTATTTAGATTTAAATCTTGTTTTGTTGTTTAGGTTGATTTTGATGATTAAAAATGATTTTCATGTTCAAATTGATTTGATAGGTTAATAACAGAGAAGATCTTTAGAAAAAGGCTATCAAGCACCTCTGATCTCACCTCTCCCTCAGTGGGACCATGAGCTGGGACCAAGGTGTCCTTGTTGCCACCAAAAACACTGTCTTTGCTTCATCATGCAATTATTGGTGTTAGATTCTCATTTGCAGAAGTTGATACCAATTGTGGTTACATTCTCAGGTTCATGATTGCTTAGTTTTCATAGCTACTTCACATGATTTCATTGCAAATAACTGTTGTTCATTTTCTTTGCTGTTATATAGGACATATTAGGTTAAAGTAGCTAGGTCCTTGATTTTCTGAGTCTTTGTTTGTTCAGTTTGAGAAATAACTTGCAGAGCACCTGTGATACCTCCTTATCTATCCTTACCCCATCCATGCAACCTGCTTCATCCTCCAACCTAGATTCTTGCCTCTCATTTGCTATGTTTTCTCCCTTTGCCCTAATTCTACATTCTTGTGCATCATTGCTCCCTCCATCCTTGAACCAAATCCAATTGCTCCTTAGCCTCATTCACCAAGCCGAGACCCCTTAACATCCTTATCCAACCTCCCTTTCCACTTTCCCACCGTTTTTCCTCCATCAACCCTCCAAAATCCACTTTTCGGAACATCCTGTAGAACCCCTGCAGACTTCCTGTAGAAGCTCACGAAAGTGGTTTATTGAGATCCGATCACTGTGAAACTCTCTGGAAGGGTGCTAGGGCCCCCTTAGGCCCTCTTCTAACCTTTCCGACCTCTTGTAAGCATTTCCTTTCACCAATCCACCTCTGCACAGTCAAAAACAGTTAAAGCACATGCACAATAATTCTGCCAACTTACTCAAAAATACAAAAAGATGTTTCTTTTCAGATTTCACTTTAGAAATAGCTTAGTCACATGCATTTTACCTTTGTAAGAGTCAATGGCATTCCTTTCTGTAGCTTTCATCATTTTTCTTGCACCAGTAGGGTTAGTCGGTAAAACTAGGGTTTGCTAGGGTTTGCATTTCCTTTCCGCTTTCAGTTTCTTTCTGCAAGTAGATTAGCCTCCTTTGAGTTAGCTTTCATCCATCAGTTAAAAAGCTTCTTCTAAGAGCTCATAGAAGTTGTCTTAAGCTCCTAGCGGACTTGTGCCAGCTGATCAAGTGACAGCCGTGGCAAGAGCTAGTACTTGTGCATACAACACCGTCGCTTCCAATTTTGTTACAAACTATTGGGTTGATAAAAGTAAATAAGGGAGTCCCAGGAGTTGCAGCATTATTGCTACAATACTGGGGCCCACCATATTTTTTGCGCCGTTGCTGGGGAAGCGTTAGAATATTGGTGATTGGTGCTTTTCTTCTATTTTCCACTACAACCTTCTGCTAAGTAGTTTATTTCATTTCCATTCTTCAATTTCAATTCTGCAAGCATAGATTAGCATTTCAATTCTGCAATTTCAATTTTGCAAGCGTAGATTAGCATTTCAATTCCAAATTTCAATTCTGCAAGCGTAGCCTAGCATTTCATTCCTGCAATTTCATTTTAGAAAAATAGATTAGTCCTTTCCTGCTTTCATTTCAATTCCACATTTTCATTTCAGCAAGATAGTTAGTTACAGTTCAATCTATTTTAGTTTTGTAGGTACAAGTAGAAAAAAAAAAAGCAAAAATCAACCAAAAAGATTTCCTTTCATGCCTTGTAGGAGTAGAGATAATTCAAAAAAATGATTGCACAACACCCCCACTGCTTCACACAACCAACCTTCTCTCTTCTTTGATGGCTGTGATTAAAGAACCCTTAGGTGGACCACAAGACAGATTTGAAGAACCTCAAGGGAAGAAGAAGAAGAAAACATTCCTCTGGAGCAAATGGATACAAATAGAAATGTTGGGAGCAGTACCTTCTCTAAAAATGAATTTTCAAATCAGATGGAAGATTTCAAGAGTGATATGAGGCAGTTTCTTTCCATGCAACTGGATACCTTGCAAATCCAAAGGAAGCAAGAGGGCTTTGGCCATCTTTTGTCCTAGGTGCACTAGAAAGCATCCTAGGAATGAATGTCCATTGCACTCCATAGAAGTGTGTTTTGTCTGTGAAAAAGACCATCCTATAGATCAGTGCCCTTCCTGACCCAGAATCAAAGTTGTATATCAGAGGGCAAAAGGAGCCACTGAGCCACTCTATTATCTGAACCAAAGGAGGCCACATGGACCCATACCTTACCAGCAGGGAATGCAAGGGACATCCCATACCTATTACAACCCCTATCCAGCCACTTCCATGACTTCTTAGGGCCCCCCTGCTCATCCTTGCTGGTCGACACCCCCTCTTTGGTCAGATCCATCTCCATATTATGCCCAACCAGCTGCTCATTCCTTTCACTCTTATGCTAAGCCACAACCTCAGTGGAATGCACCTCATCAAGGGTGGAGGCCCCAGTACAACTCTCCTCCAACGCCTTTGCCTCCACCACCTGTCCAACCACAACCCCATCCACATCCATCTCAAATACACACCCCCACTCAACTACCCATACCACCATTTCCAAACCCGCACATTGGAATAGCTCAACCCAATTGCAAAGTTGAGGCACAACATGTCCAAACGACTCCTCTTAAGCTCAATGATATTCTCCATAGCTCAGGAAGAGTATTGCAAAAAAGAGATTATCCTGAAAGCATTGAAGGACCACATCCAGCAAAAGAAGGTTCAAAAGCGGAGATCAAAGAACCATGGGTTGCACTTGATGAAGAGAAGGCGACAGAATCAGAGATTGAGAGAGTTCCCTCATGGTTACCATCAAATCCTCCATGTATTCAAGAGAAAACTCAGCAAAAAGAGGAAGATGAGAAGGTCATGATAGAAGGTGACATGAAGAATGATCCAGATCAGCAAAAGGACCAAGGATATCAGAGCTAGATTGAGATATGGTTCTAGACAGTCACTAATTTGCAGTAGTACTCTCTTCCTCAACTATGTTTGATCCCTTCAAAGTCAAATAATTTGGTCTCTGAAATCCAGATAGATGTCAAAGCATGCATTTCAAGCCTCCACATCATTTTGTCTATCATCTCGATGTGCACATGGCTCCATTGGAAGTATTATTATACTTGAAAATGATTTTGTTTTTCAAGTAGGGTAGGGTAGAAAAAATAAAAAATAAAAAATGAAAATAAGAAGAAAATAAAAATCTAAGGTGAAAACCTCCTCGGAGGCGCCTTAGATTGGCTCATTGATTGAAAACCTCCATGAGGTGGTCAATGGGTTGGAAAGAAGAGAAAATAAAAAGAGAATAAGATCACTGGGTGAAAACCTCCCTTGGAGGCACCCAAGGCAGGAAATTAGGGTGAAAACCTCCATGAGGTGCCCTAGTTGTTTTCAAAAAAAATAAAAAAGAAAGAAAAATAGCAGGCCTAATCTCTCTGGAATAATTGCAAGTTGCAGAGAATACATTGCAGGTGAGGAGGGTCATGCAAAACGAGGATAGGGGTCCGTACTAGGCTACATGAAATCCCTACAAACATTCCTTCCATGGCCACTCGCCTTTCCTAAGATTTGATTACATTCAAGTCGAGATTCCACCTTCTAGAGGAAGTTCTGGGATTTCTACAAGATGTTCTGTAATTTTCTATAGGAAACATCCTGTAGAACCTTTGGGCGAGCCAAATTCGATTTTGGAAGGGAATTTGAAGCTTGGAATCTCTTTATTAGGCATACAACCACCCCTCTATTCAACCCATCACCATATGGCACCCTGTTCCATCACTTTACACCTCCGTCACCGACCTGGTTATGTGTTCCTGCACAGTCATACAAGAAACCATGTTTGCCTCAAATTGATAGCAAGAATTCTTAAGTGACAAGTCAAGCAACGAAGCCTCGCAAGCTCTACCTAACCAAGCTCCATATAGACTCTACAACAACGAATTCCAAGTCTGTATTATAGCCCAACCTCATTTTTCTTACCATGCAAAAAACTGCAAAATGCTTGGAAGCAAAAATACATGGTGCTGAAATTTGCTTTTTTCCCTAGCTTGAAAATCGTGCATCCATTTGCAAGACTGTTTCATGGGGAGTTGTATAGGGATGATGGCAACATGCCCGAGAAATTTCAGCCAATTCTGGTGCACGGTTTCCAAGAAATCAACTCCTATCACCTCCAACCACGTTTGCATTTTCTCCATATCCGTGCATCCGTTTCAAAACCTGTTTCATGGGGAGATGCATATGGGTGATAGTAACCTACCCAAGTAGTTTAAGCTAATTTAGATGCACAGTTTCCGAGAAATTGATCTCTGTAATCTTCAGCCATTTTCTGTTTTTCTCGAAATTTGTGCATCCATTGATCGCAATTTTGCTATGGGAGGTGCATAATGATGATAGGAACATGCTCAGAAAGTTTCAAATCGATCTAGGCTATCGTTTAGGAGCAATGGAGAAAATGAGTCACTGCCTTGTAAAAATTCAACATAAACAGCTTGAGGGTGCAAGTCTAAATGTGGAAACAAACTCCTGCAGCTTAGATCTGGACAGAGGACACCTGCACATGGAAAAAAGCCATGAATTAACAACCAAGCCATCATGCAACCACAGAAACCAATGCATGCAGCAAATGAAAGGCCACAACACCTCACAACAACCACGCTCGACTTCCAGGTACGTGACTAACCTCGTTCCTCTGTTGCATGAATCTAATTTAGGAACTGCATGAATGAATGAAATGGTGTGATTCAGCCAGAAATCTAGCCAGTTCAATTGCACTCATCCAGGGATCACCAGCGCACGTGTGTATTCATTCACGGGGAAATTAAAAAAAAAAAAAAAAAAACAAACAGTGGTAGAGATTTTGAACTCCAGCACAACTAATGGTAAGCGATTCCAGGGAGAAAACATCTAGTTCCATAATAGCACTGCAGTCTTCACGTGGCCACATACACCTGGCCACTTCACTCCCTCACCACGAACCACGCCGTAATTAAAAAATGCTCAGCTAAAACCACCTGTTGTTTATGTGCACTTGCAACGTCCTCAACTGAAGTATGCATCCTCCGCTACCACAAATGATTAACTAGTCGTCCTCCACCGGTTTTTCTACCTGTCTTTGAGATTTTGTTACGTATCAGGCTCACTCAGAGGCACAGTGGCATTCTACATGAACCGGGGGGGTCTTCTACAAGAAGTACGGCACAGCCTTCCAGAGCAAGGAATCCTAGACTTTTCCACGTCGAATTTGGAGCTTGAAAAGAGGTAGGCTCAGGAAACTGCTCTGCATATGATATATTTATATAAGGTGGTAAAACACAATATTGGGTTGAAAGAAAGGAAAGTGAAGCTTAAAATACTACCTGTGTGTTTTTTTTCCTTCTTTGGGTTATACACAGTCTCTCCATTTTCCTACTCTGCATCCAAAATATGAATTTTTCTTTCTCACATTCTTTTGAAAAAGGATGCAACCATAGAAGCCAACCTATGAGAAACCAAATTTGCAAGACTGTCCACTCTCTGAAGCAGAACCTTGTGATATAAATATTCTTTGTTTTGTCAAAGGTATTGATTTTTCTCAAAAATCGAGAAACAAATTGAAGTTGGAAAGAGTTCGAAGAAAAAATGGCAAATTGATGTTGTGAAAAAGAAGAACATGAGAAATTCCTAACTCTAGAAAGACAAACCTCAGCCATTTCTCTATTTCCGGTTTTGAAAGTTTGTTTTTTCCCTCCTCACCTGAACATTTCCAGCAGTCACCACACATCATGATAGGGAGATTTTTAGAAATATGGCAGGGGAAGATAAGGAGGAAATAGAAAAAGAGGAAAAGACCAAAATGGAGAAAGAATAAATTGAAAAAAAGGAGGGAATCAAAACAAGATGAGAAGAAATCCAAAACAGAGCATGAGGAAGCAAGCTAACAGAGGAAGAGACACACCATTAGATATTAGTGACAGCAGACTGAAAACAGTTTCTACAGGAAGCATGAAAACAGAACAAAAAAAGGAGAAATCACCTGAAATATTGGCAAGGGAGGTAGCAGCCATGCTTGCCACCTTAAGCACACCTCCAAAACCAAAAAGGAAGAGAAAGAGGCAAACCTCCATGTACTTTAAAGCAAGGAGGAGCACACAGATCAAAGTATGCAGACCCTAGCAAAGGAGAAAATTGTCATTAAGGACACAATAGCTAAACAAAAGGAGGAGTCTCCTTCAAAGATATCCATCACCTATGAATGAGGAAGCCACAAACCTTCACTTGAAGAGAGAGAATTCAGATGATGGACTCAAAGACAACTCTACAGGAAGCTGAGACAGTTCTACAGGAGTTGAGAATTCTCTACAGGAAACTTGGTCTAAGCTAAGAGAGACCAAGCAATTGGAGGAAAAGGTGGCCAAACAATCACAGGAAGAAGGAAAGACAAGGAAACATCTGATGAATAGCAAAGAGAGGACAAGTTACAGGTTGAGGCGCTAACCAAAATGCTACAAGAAAAGGAGCACAAGTAGTGGGAAGAAGCAGAGAGAAAAGCATGGTTTCATGACCGAGAAGAGGACATAACTTCAGAATCTTGGCATGACAGGGAGGCCACCAGGGCCATCAAAGATGAGGATATAGATTAGTTGCTTAGAGGATGAGCAATACTTTTAGTAGGGGGTGACGATGAGGCCCAAAAATGGATAATTATATGGGCTCATTCAACCTCCTAATTCGAATTAATCCACCATTCTCATTAGTTTATTGCATGTTTTTTATTATATTTACGCTAATAGAGTGAATTGGGTTAGTCATTATGCCAACAAGTCTAATGGGTGCTTTGTGCAGATTTTTAGTCAATTTTGAGATAAAATCAAAGGTTTTAATGAGCACTTGGCAGCCAAATTTGTGGAAGAACAAGGGAGAGGACTTGTAGGAAGGTTTCCCCTTCATTTATGGGCCCTTAGCTCGAATTATCCACCATCAGCTCGGAGTTCAAGGGCCACCAAATTGATTATCACAAGGGCAGCTGAGCAAGGGCTAGTAAAGGTGCTGTTAACTACAAGTTTTGGCAGCCGAGTTCCTAAAGTTTACGAGGGCTGTTGGGGTCCTCAATTTGTATAAATAAGAAGGCTTAGGGCCTCATTTCAGTTAGTCACTTTGTAGGCAGAAGTTAGCTAGTTTGTAGTTCAATTTTAGTCATTATTTTAGTCATTTTTTAGGCAGTAGATTAGCTCTGCATTTCAGCACACTTTCAAGCTTTCCTTTGTGAACAACTTTTGATGTAACTATTATTTCTTGCTCAATAAAGATGAATCCAGCTTTGCACCAGCTCTAACCTCTCTTAGGAGGCTGTAGCTCTTGTGGTTGGGCCCAACCCAAGTGCCTAGTACCTCCTTTGTTTACCTTTATGTGTTTTTGCTGCATTCTTAGAATAAAATCTGCTATTTAGATTTAAATCTTGTTTTGTTGTTTAGGTTGCTTTTGATGATTAAAAAGGCTTTTCATGTTCAGATTGATTTGATAGGTTAATAACAAAGAATATCTTCATAAAAAAGCTATGAGCACCTCTAATATCACCTCTCCCTCAGTGGGACCATGAGCTGGGACCAAGGTGTCCTTGCTGCCACCAAAAACACTGTCTTTACTTCATCATGCAATTATTAGCGTTAGATTCTTATTTGCAGAAGTTGATACCAGTTGTGGTTACATGCTCAGGTTCATGATTTCTTAGTTTTCATAGCTACTTCACATGATTTCGTTGCAAATAAACTGTTGTTCATTTTCTTTGCTGTTATATAGGACAGATTAGGTTAAAGTAGCTAGGTCCTTGAGTTTCTGAGTCTTTGTTTGTTCAGTTTGAGAAATAACTTGTAGATCACCTGTGATACCTCCTCATATATCCTTACCCCATCCATGCAACTTGCTTCGTCCTCCAACTTAGATTCTTGCCTCTCATTTGCTACGTTTTCTCCCTTGGCCCTAATTTCTACATTCTTGTGCATCATTGCTCCCTCCATCCTTGAACCAAATCCAATCGCTCCTTAGCCTCATTCACCAGGTCCTAGACCCATTAACATCCTTATCCAACCTCCATTTCCAGTTTCCCACCGTTTTTCCTCCATCAGCCCTCAAAAATCCTCTTTTTAGAACATCATGTAGAAATTTCAAAACATCCTGTAGAACCCCTGCAGACTTCCTGTAGA
Organism: Pinus tabuliformis; assembly: GCA_031772625.1. NCBI lineage: Eukaryota > Viridiplantae > Streptophyta > Pinopsida > Pinales > Pinaceae > Pinus > Pinus tabuliformis. The sequence goes on along the minus strand of CM062806.1, from coordinate 52,364,288 downwards.
AGCTCACAAAAGCGGTTTCTTGAGATCCAATCACTGTGAAACTCTCTAGAAGGGTGCTAGGGACCCCTTAGGCCCTCTTCTAACCTCCCTAACCTCCTGCAAGCATTTCCTTTCGCCAATCCACCTCTACACAGTCAAAAACAGTTAAAGCACATGCACAATAATTCTGCCAACTTACTCAAAAATACAAAAAGATGTTTCTTTTCAGATTTCACTTCAGAAATAGCTTAGTCACATAAATTTTACCTTTCTAAGAGTCAATGGCATTCCTTTCTGTAGCTTTCATCATTTTTTCTTGCACCAGTGGGGTTAGTCGGTAAAACTACGGTTTGCATTTCCTTTCCGCTTTCAGTTTCTTTCTGCAAGTAGATTAGCCTCCTTTGAGTTAGCTTTCATCCATCAGTTAAAAAGCTTCTTCTAAGAGCTCATAGATGTTGGCTTAAGCTCCTAGTGAACTTGTGCCAGCTGATCAAGTGAAAGTCGTAGCAAGAGCTAGTACTTGTGCATACAACACTGTCGTTTCCAAGTTTGTTACGAACTACCGGGTTTATAAAAGTAAAGAAGGGAGTCCCAGGAGTTGCAGCATTATTGCTGCAATACTGGGGCCCACTAGGTAGTTTACCTCTGAATATTCCAGAACCTTGTTGAAGGTTCTTGACAAAGTTTGCTTCTTCCTCTCCTTCTAAAATGTGTCTCGATTCGTTGAGCTCTTCTCTTCCTAAAGCCTTGAATACAACTTATCTCATATCTAATAGACCTCATTTTCTCATTTTAACAATAGTTGGGATTTCATGCAGCTGTGTCATAGTCATACTTTGAAAATCCTGCTTTTCTTCTATGGCAGGAAATTTTGATTCAAACGTAGAAGACAAGGATCTTAAAACCTTTTCAACTAAGGTAGCTTCTTTTATCTCTTCACCCATGTTTTTCATGCGATTAACAATCTCATCTATATGTAGGAAGTAATGAGCTATACTTTCATCAAGGTGCATTTTGAGAGTTTCATATTGAATTATGAGAGATTGTAGTTTTTCATGTTTTACCTAATTGTCTCCTTCATAGCTTAGAGCGATCTTGTCCCATATTTCTTTGGTATTTTTGAGCTGCATAACCTTGAAAAATTCTGCTTGTGACAGACTCCCGAATAGTGTATTGATAGCCTTGGAATTTGTTTCATACTTCTTTTTACCTGTCGTATCTGTAGGAATTGCTGATGGAAATGTATATCCTCCTTCCACGATTTCCCAAACATCTATTCCAAGAGATTGAAGATAGGTTGTGGTTCTTACCTTCCAATAGACGTAGTTGCTCCCATCAAAAGATTGGTGGCCTAATGGATCCCTCTCTTTCCTAACTACCCATGATGATAGATCTTCCTTCAAGCAATCAAGATTCTTCTAAAGGACCTGCTCTGATTCCAATTGTTGGAAATACTACAGAGAGGGGGGGTGAATCAGTATTAGCAATTTAACAATATTTCTTTTCCATAAACAGATTTATATAAGCTACTTATGTTAATGCAACTTGCGTGTATATGCAACTGTGTTTAGAGTAACCAACGCATACCTTGCAAACTTATAATTTAGTTAGTTTATCTTTAATCTGTGTATCAGAACCATATAAATAGTGACCAAGTGTAGTAAGCAGAACATGCAATCACACACATGAACACAAGATATAAGTTGGAAACCCAATGTGGGTGAAAACCACCTACTGCAATCATCTCTATCTTTCTTTAATAAGAAACTTCTTTTTTAAAAATTTTGTACTGATGCAGCCTTATACCAGTATGCAAGCTTCAACCTACAGAAGGCTACAACCTTCTCTCATTCTCCAGCCTTTCCTTGAAGGGAGATACAACCCCATTAGCTCTTGTACTAGCTGATGAGTTTACTAGTACGTAGGTGCTGACCTACAGAAGGATACAACCTTCTCTTTTCTTCCAGGGACCACGTTTCATAAATTTTCAGACTGGATCCATCAATAACATCAATCAAACATCAAATATATATGCATTAACCAATCTCCTTTGCACCAACCAAAACCGAATCAAACAATCACTTTTCTTAATGTTGTAACCAGAATACAGTAATAGTAACGAGAACTAAATCCAGAACCCAGAACACTGTAACAACAAATAGAAGTATCTAAAACATATTTTATGAGGTGTACGCTACTTCAATGTGTCGAACCTACGTGCATACATTTTCTTCCCAAGGCAAACCTATGTATACACTGTTTTGAAATGTCGAACCAGTGTGTATACACACCTTTGCTATAATGAACATGTGTACAGATCTGTAAAAGATGATTTAACCTTTACAACTATTCAGACATCAGTTATACCCAGATCATCAGATTTACAAATCGCATCATGCACCAATTATTTAGATAAAAGATCAAACCACACAAAGATACTTCTCTTCAAGCCTTAAGATCTTGACCCATCAATAGAACTTATGCTTCTTCAAGTGCTCAGGTTCTTCCTTGATTCAAATCCAGCTATGAACCATAACCCAATGACCAGTATTCTATATCTTTATCTTCATAAGATATTCAATACTTGAGTGCCTTTGCCTAATGATCTCCTCCTTTTATAGTCTTAGGCCTTACTCAATACCATGGTCCAAAACCACTTAGACTCAATACCTTGGACCAAATACCTATGGTCAACACTTTGGACAAGATACCTTGGACCAATACCATGGGTCAAAATACAAAGGATCAAATACCACAGACCAAAACCAAGTTTTCCAACATGTACATGCTTTTCCTTGCGTGAAAGTGCGTGTATAGTCATACGTGCCTTTTGGTCTGCGAACCCGTGTGTATACACAGCTTGGTCAAGGGGAACCTGTGTATACATCCTTTTCCTTCATTCAGTGAGCCTGAACTGTGATCTATCATCTTAGTGAGTTGCCATCAAGGAAAACACTTGTGTCATAGCGCCAAACCTGTGTCATAATGCCAACATTGATGACCAATCATATAAAGTGGATGACAACCCAAATCCTACGAGGCGGATAATAAACACATCTCATCGACCAAATCCTGGTGGAACTGAAAACAAACAAAATTCGACAGCCAGGTACAAAAACCATATCAACTGAATGCCATGAAAAAACATAAGCATTACTTGAACAACCTGATCCATAACCAACATTGTCGAAGCTGGCGACACCAAACTGAATTGACGATGACAATGAACACTGATGATGACCCTGTGCAACTGATCAGACAAGATCCTCTTGGATCAATCCTCTCCACTTGAAAGCTTTTGGACCACCAAAAGTTTGACTAAACAAATAGTCGATGAGGGTAGAGCTCCCTCACTTTCCACCTTGACCCGATGATGTACCAATACATTCGATCAATCACCTGCAAGTGATGACCTTGATGATGCTGACCATGACACTTTTTGACTTGGTGACCTGTTTCACCCATCTGCAATATGAACAACTTGCGACGATAGCCAAACAACCTGTTATGAACATGGCAATTGATTTCTTTCCACGAGATACCATGAGTTAGTGATTCATAATCATGTTTGAAGACAATCTCTATAGGATATTTCTCAATACCATTGACATGTATTAACAATCTGTTTTGCGGAATAATAGAGACAATCAAATATATTATTGACATCAAACCAGCTACTTGACTTGACATACTTTCCTGCTTCTTGATTACTAAGTGAACTTGCTACCATAAACCCATCAAACTGTAAGGTGAAATTTGCTGCAACTTAGTTTGTCTTTAAAAGTATGGAGTTAGTTGTTGATTTGTTTGAATCACTTTTTCTTTATTTATTAATTGATGTTTCCATTGATTAGCACTTTCCCCTGATGCCTAAGTTTACCTTAGACACTTGGACACTGCTTTAGTAAAGGCTTTGATATGAAAACAAATAGGTTTCCTCTCCACTTGAAAAGAGGTTTTCAAACTATTCAAAACATGAAATGGTGACACAATATAAGATAAATGTAACACTGACTTTCCCCAATACTGACCTATATCCCTGTAACTGTTTATTTCCAAACTTGAACTGAATTGATTCATTCTGACATTAGGAAGAGGAGCTTTAGGCACAAATTGTAATTCATGTTTTAATCCCTCTTTATGAGTAAGATGTTTGGTTTGATATAGATCTGGAATAGTTTCTATCTCTTTAATCAAACTATATTTATGCCGAGACTCATAACTTGAACAAACATCATGTCGATTGTTATGTTGTTCTTTTACACACATGATTACAAATCTCCTATTTTAACTTATTAATTTCTTCATCTAATTAGCATTAATATTCAAATAATTTTTACTTTGATGTGCCCTGAAAATAGATTCAACCCCATCTTTCTTAACGTGATATTTATGTTGTCTCCTATAAAATACTGCATCACGATCATAAAGATAAGGACTTCCTAAGACAACTCCACATATGTCTATTGGAACCACATCTAATTCTGCTTCATCAATGTAATTGCAAATCTTAATCGAAACTATTTGGTGACTTTTATCTGAGTTGACTTATTTAGCCATCCTAATGCATATGGTTTTGGTTGATTCTGTGTTTCCAAACCCAAACTCTTAACTAAATATTTAGATATTAGATTGGCCTTTGATCCACTGTCAAACATTGTATCTATCTTTGTGTGCTTAGAAGTTATCCTTATGTTAAAAAATTCAACTCTTTTATCCCCATTTGAAGGATTTATGTTTGATGAATATGCAATAGTTTTTGTGCTTGAACCAGTGTCAGAAGTTTTACCTATCGTAACCATAGTAGTTATCCTCCTTTCATCACCTGAATCTAAACCTAGATCTTGCTGGACTGCTGCAATTGCCTTCTTTTCATCCTTCTCCTTAAGAAACTTTTTAAGCTTAAGTTCTGGATGAAGTTTCCAACACTTAGATTCATCATGACCAATTCTCTAGCAATGAGAACAAGTAGGTCTTTCCTCCCGAGCTATCGTTGATTTCTTTCTCTTTGAATTATTCTTCCACTTCCTGTCATTAGAATCTTTGATTTCCAACTCTTTGGATGACTACGATGAAAAATTGAATGGTCTTCCACCTGATTCAATATGTATGGCCTGAACACACACTTCATCAAAATCATCAGGATTAAACATCAATAATGTATGTTGCAGATATGAATGTAAATTGTTGATGTATTTAAATAAAGTTTCACGTGTATCCAATGAAATAATAAGAGTCAATGCTTTCTTTCTGAACTCCTAAACACTCTTCCTTTACCTTACCTCAAATGCTTCTGGTTAATAATAGCTTGTTGCATGTATCCTAAAGGATAGAATTGTTTCCTAAGAGATTTTAAAAACTTAGACCATGAAGAGATGACTTTTCCTTTCCACTTTACATCGATTTGAGTTTTACTTTCCCACCAGATTAAAGTTGTTCCCCCCATTCTAAGTGTAGCTAACTGAATTTTCGTTTTATTGTGAGAAATGTTCTTAATACAACAATACAGTTCTAACTGCTTAATCCAGTTATCTAGCTTTTCAGGATTCATTTTGCCATCATAAATAGGTAACTCAAATTTCACAACAAGTTTCAAAAGAGATGTTTTCTTAGGTTTATTTCTTGTTTCAGATTCTATACTAGAAGAAGAAGAAGAAGAATATGATGATGGAGATGATGGAGGTGAAGGTGATTTATCAGCCTTGCCTTTACCTTTTTCCTTCTTCGATGTCTTTGAAGAAGAAGATGCATCTCTCACCTTTTTGTCTTTGTAAAGTTCTCCCAACATCTGTTGCATAGTCAAGAATGCTTTCTAAAACTATTCATCACTCATCTTAGTTTCAGTATTTTCACCTGCATCAGATCCTGACATGGTTGACTTATTAACGACTCGTCACTTTCCAATCTCTAGATCGATCTACTCAAGGATTCCTTCTCCTCATTGCAACTTTGACCTAGTTAACATTCAATGGAAAATTATACAAATGCAACCTGCTCTGATACCAAATTATATGATCTAAAATGATCATAAGTTAAAACTAATGTAGAATTGATTAGCCATTATTGAATTGATTGTTAACTGAAAGTGCAAAAATTGACGAAAACTGCTTGAGAAGAAAACTTTAGGACAACTGATTAAACATAAGAAAGATTCATAAAAGAAGTGAAAACAATAAAAACAAAGTGATACTAGACATCAAAGTTGATTACGGAGCTCATCCCTGATAAACTACGTCTTCGGGTCCACTTTCAAGATCAGCGACCACTTTATTAGGATTGAAACAGTAGAGGACGATTACACAGAGATTTGACCATACTAAATGTGCACACAGGAACTTCTGATCATTGTCAAAAGGAAGCTCTCTGAACCATATTTCCAAAGCTTGTCACAGTTCCCAATTTTCACTACGGATGCTCCTATTACACTGAAAACAAAACTTTCTATGACCTCCAGAATTTTCATACAAAAGCCAAAACCACTAATCCCTTCTTCAATGAAGAAAAACAACCTCTTATAGGCCTGCAGGTACGTCAAAACCTGCTCTAGCCTAAAATTGGCATGAACAAGCTGCAATCTAGGGTGGTTTGTCTCAGTCTAGTCATATAGTGACACTTAGGATTAGGTTTAATGGTCATTGAATTAATTTGTTAACAAAAACCATAATAAAACCCAAAAACAGGCTTTGGTTATAACAAAACCCACTGGCAGTTAGGTTAACTATGTGGAGAAGGTTGACGGTTACATGTCACCAGCCACAGGCTGCCACCTCCACACTTTCCCCGACAGTCATGGCTGACAGTGCTCTGACGGTTCTGGTGTGACCTGTTCACATGTCAACAGTCTTCTCCCGCAATTTCTGTTACGGTTAGACTAAACTCCACTGACAGTTAACACTCCACCTATTCACATGAACTGCCATGGTCTCCACTACAGCTACATTAAGGTTGCGGTGAGCTCTGTTCACATGACCAGTTCTGTTGCAGCTCCAATGCAGTTGATGTTATGGTTAACCGCTAACCAGGTCATTAACAACTCCCGCTCACATGCCAACTATCCCGACGTGGTTTCCGATAGCGGTTAGGGACTAATATTTTGTATTTTAATGTTTTGTTTGTAATTACATTAGGCCGAGAGTTAATACAAAGGGTTTTAGACTTAGGAAAATAGTTTTGTATGTATTTTTTTGATTTGTTTTAATACATAGAGTTGGAATATACCATGTTTGATGGGTTTAGGACTAGTGTTTAGGTATTTAGGTTAGGTTTATAGGATTAGGTTTTATGTGTATTATGGTTTTAGGTCAAATACGAAAACCTCTTTACAACTAAATGTTGCAAAGTGACATTCACAACATTTGTCACATGACGATGAACCCATTGACATCAAAACCTGCAAGTGGACGACAACACATGTCAATGCCCAATCTTGTAAGGTGGATGACAACCCAAATCCTGGGAGGCGGGTGACAAACACATGTCATGGACCAAATCCTTGTGGAAATGATGACAAACAAAAGTCGACAGCTAGGTACAAAACTATATCAATTGAACGCCATGAAAAACCATAAACATTACCTGAACAACCTGATCCATAACCAACACTGTCAAAGCTGACGACACTGAACTGAATGATGACCACACTAAACACTGACAATGACCCTGTGAAACTGATCTGATGAGATCCTCTTGGATCAATTCCCAAGGTCAACTAGGAGTAGGTAGAGGATTATATAGTCCTTACTTCTTGATGGTCGGTTTGGTAATGGCTCAGGTAGTGCATGATCTGATGTACTTCCCAAAATCTTGTTGAAGGTTTGGCCAATAAAAATACTTCTACAGTACTGCCACTATTTTCTCTACCCCGAAATGTCTCGTGACCCGACTCCAGTGCACCTCCCAAATCATCTTGGCACGCTTGCTTGAAGGAACACATATGTGTCCTAGGTGGAATAACAATGCATCCTAGAGGTGAAAATTTGGAACTTTCTTACCTTCCAGGAGTGTCTAGTATGTGTTGCCAAATTCTAGATCACTCTTGTAAAGATGCATCCACCCCATAGTCTCGTGCCCCCAAGAGTTGAGCACAGTGGTTAACACCATGACCGGTGGTTGGCTGAGGTAGTCTACAAAATTATTGGTGCTTCCCTTCTTTTACTTAATGTTCAAATGGAACTATTGCAAGTACGTGGACCATTTCTAATGGTGATCGTTTTGCAACTTCCCTTATGTCTGTATGAACTACAGGGGTCGGTGGTCTATGTGGATGACCGTTTCCTTCCCCAAAATGTAATGTTTCCATTGTCGATAGGCCTGCACAATGGGATACATCTCTTTGTCATAAGTGGGATACTTTCGGACTGTGTCTAAAAGTGCCTCACTATGACATGCCATTGGATTCCCCTACTGTGTAAAAACTACACCAATAACATAGTCGAAGACATCTGTCTCGATCTCAAATGGTTCTTGCAGGTATGGTAATGTAAGCACTAATGCAGAGTAGAGGCAATGATTCAACTCGACAAACATCTTCTGTTGGGATTCAGACCAAAATAAATTTTCTTTCGCTCCACCCTTGGTGACTTGACTTAAAGGCCAAGTGATATGAGAGAACCCCAGCACCAACCTATGATAGAAATTTGCAAGACCCAAAAAGTTGCGGAGCTCTCTTAGAGTGGTTGGGGCTAGCCAATCTCGAATAAATTGTATATTGGTTGGGTCCACATGCACACCCTTCTCATTAATGATGTACCCCAGATATTGAACCTGGTTCATGCCAAAACTACATTTCCCCAAATCGTCACATAGATTGTGTTGTTGCACGGTCTGAAGGACTTGTCGAATATGGTGGAGGTGCTCTTCCAAAATCTAGCAGAAGATCAGGATTTCATGTAAATACACCACCAAGAATACATAGGTGAATTGTCGCAAGATGTCGTACATCAATCTCATGAAGGTTGCAAGGGCATTCATCAAACTGAAAGGCATGACCAACCATTTGAAAAAGCCCTCCTTGGATTTGAAGGATGTCTTCTACACATTAGAGGGTTCGATATGTACTTAGTGATAATCAAACTTCAAGTCAATATTGCTAAAATATTTGCTCCCCTTGAGCCGATCCAAAAGGTCATCAATCCATGGGATTGGGTACCTATTTTGGGCAGTGATCTTATTCAGCACCTAATAGTCAATAAAGAGTCTCCAAGTCTTGTCCTTCTTTTGTACCAATACAATCGAGCTCCCATAGGGTGATGAGCTTGGCCTAATGTGCCCTTTCCGTAACAACTCCTGAATCTGCCTCTTAATCTCATTGTTCTCTAGAACAAAGCATTGATAGATCGATCCATTAGGTAGCAATGTGCCCAAGGTTAGATCGATGGAGTACTTGACCTGTTAGTGCAGAGGTACCTCGGTAGGTGAGGAAAATTTTTCCTTGTACTCCTCCACAACCTTGTCCATTTGTTGTTGCTATGTGAAGGAGCCCTGTCTAGAAGTCATGGCCACAACCTTCTTCTTTCCTTGAGGGCGAATCATAAGGAAAACAAATTTCTTGGTCTGGGAAACGATCTTACTACATGTTTTTGCAGTGATAAAAGAGATGGAAGTAGGTGGGGATACTTCTGATATCCTGTACAACTTATCGCCTAAAGTAATAATCACGAAGTGAGGTCTAGACTCATATATAGTGTCTTGATTCCACAAGTATGGTTTTCCTAATAGTACATCACAAAATTCAAGAGGAGAAACATCACACAATAACTCATTGTTATGCTCTTGACCTACAAGAAGATACCAGAATACCAAATATGCGAAGAAATATACCCAGAACACAGAACAATAAGAAATAATAGCAAGTATTTTATTATTCAGAAAGGGAAGCAATGTTCACTTGCCTCTTTGAGGGGCCAACCTCCAATAGAGTTGGGCTCAATTATAGAATAAGACATGATGCTCCTCGAGGGGAGTCCCTATCCTTTATATAGGATTCATACATGCAATACCATGGGTCAATACCATGGTTCTTATTAATACCATATATCTAATACCATGGCCCATTTGCAACTAATTGTGGTCCCTTCTTTAAATGCGGGTGAACCACTTACAATTATTAACATGGGATTTAATGACTCTTTACTTAACTATAACTATGACTTGATCCTATTACATAAATAAGGGGGTTAGGGTTGGACCCTAACATGCCCTCCCCCCTAAGAAGAGCCTTGTCCTCAAGGATGAAGCTACAGAAACTACTGAAGGATGGTGGCTGGTTCCCAGATCGTATCTTCTAGAGAGGTGTCTTTCCACTTAACGAGGACTTCCTTGATCATGCGGCCACGCAGGTGCCATTCTCCTATGTCAAGAACCTTTTCAAGTTGGAGCCAAATTGACCCTTCTTCATCCAATTCAGGTAGATTGGTTTGAATTCGGTAATGGTTCCCAATCACTTTCTTGAGGCATGAGACATGGAAACCTAGATGGATTTTTGCAGTGGGTGGAAAAGCTAGCTTGTAGGCAACTTCTCCAATTCGCTGAAGTACTTGATACAGTTCGTAGAATTTTGGAAATAATTTCTGACAACCCTTGTCTTTGAGTGATGTTTACTTATATGGTTGCAGCCTCAAAAATACCTAATCCCCTTCTTGAAATTTGCGTTCTGAACGATGTTGATCTTCCTGTTGCTTCATGTGGTTTTGAGCTTTATGGAGATTCTCTCTGAGGTGGGCCAACATGGTTGTGCGGTTCTACAGGATTTTATCAACTTCTTTTACCTTCGAGCATCCCTTGATATAAGAAGTAGGTGAAGGAGGGAGTTGACCATAAAATAATTCATATGGAGTCATTTTGGTGGTGGCATGATAGTTGGTGTTATACCACCATTCGTCTAGAGGTAACCACTATACCCATAGATGTTTCTTTTCTGAAGTGAAACACCTAAGGTAGGTCTCCATACATTTGTTAACTGCTTCAGTTTGACCATCAGTTTGAGGATGATAGGAAGTACTGAGTTGTAGTTGGGTACCTTGTAGCCTGAAGAGTTCCTACTAAAAGTTACTGGTGAAGATCGGGTCACGATCAGACACAATGGAAGTGGGCATGCCATGCAATTTGAAGATCTGTTCCATGAAAGATTGAGCGACCAAAGTCAGTGTAAAAGGGTGAGGTAGGGCGCAAAAATGAGCATACTTAGAAAGTATATCCACAACCACCATGATGACTGATTGTTTCCTGACTTCGGAAGACCCGTAATGAAATCCATAGAAACCTCCATCCAGATTGAGGCCGGGATGGGAAATGGATGTAATGTGCCTGGGGATTTGACTATTTCTCCTTTGTGGTGCTGACATATGTCGTACTCAGCTACAAAAGTAAGAATTTCCTTTTTCATGCCTGTCCAAAAGAATGAACGTCGAGTGCAAGCATAAGTCTTCTAAAAGCCTGAATGGCCTACAGTGGGAGATGAGTGCAACTCTGCCAAAATGTGGCTTTTGAGGGTGGATGTTGGTGATATCACGAATTTGTTCTTGTAGTGAAGAATCTCATCCTGCCAAGAGTAGCCCACTATGGGATTTGGATCCACCTGCAATTGATTAATGAGTTGGGAGAGCAAGGGATGTGAAAACCATTCCTTGCAAGCCTCTTCAATCCAGTCTAGAATGGGAAGGGAGATTGCGAGTAGGGTGTTTTTCTCCTCAAATTGGCATGATAATGCATCTACTATGACATTTTCATGCCCTTTCTTGTAAATTATCTCATAATCATACCCTAGAATTTTGGCGAGCCATTTATTTTGTTGTGGCGAGGATAGGCATTGCTCCAAGAAATAATTAAGGCTTTGATGGTCTATGCAGATTTGGAAACGCTGCCGCAATAAGTATGGTTGTCAGGTATCTACTGCATGTAAGATGGCCATCATATCCTTATCATAGGTAGATTGTCCCAGATTTGTCCCACTTAGTTGTTATCCAGTGAAGGCTAAGGGTCGACCTTCTTGCATCAAGACTGCCCCAATACCCGTACCTAAAGCATCACATTCAATTACAAAAGTTTTGGTGAAGTCGGGTAGTGCTAATACAGCAGTGGAACACATGGCATGTTTGAGAGCTATAAATGCCTGTTGCACTTCATCATTCCAGAGAGATGAATTTTTGTTGAGGAGGTGAGTGAGGGGTCTAGCAATGCGACCATAATTGCGAACAAATTTGCAATAGTAGCCCGTGAGACCCAAAAATCATCTCAAGCTCTTCAAGGTCTTTGGTTGAGGCCAATCCTGTATTGCCTGGATCTTTTTGGGGTCCACCCTTACACCTTCACGCCCCACAATGTTGCCCAAATACTCAACTTCTTCCATGCCAAAAGAGCACTTGGACATATTGACAAATAATTTATGCTTCTAGAGCAATTGCAGGAGTAGATCTACATGTTGAATATGTGTGGCCAAGGTGCAGCGTAGATGAGGATGTCATCAAAGAAAACAAGGACAAATTTTTTGAGATATGGTTTGAGCAGGTGGTTCATAAGGCTCTGAAAATTGGATGGGGCATTACAAAGACCAAATGGCATGACTAGGAACTCATAATGGCCTTCATGAGTTTGGAAAGCAGTCTTTGGAATGTCTACTTCTTTCATGCGAATTTGGTGATAGCCCGAGTGAAGGTCGAGCTTAACAAATAATTGAGCCCCATTTAGTTCATCCAGAAAATCATCAACAATCGGGATGGGAAATTTATCTTTGACGTAAACTTGTTGAGGGCCCTGAAGTCTAGACACATACGCCATTCCCCATCTTTCTTGAGCACCATAACCATGAGCGATGAATAAGGACTAATGCTAGGACGAGTGACGCCTGCTTCCAAGATTTCCTTAATGATTTTTTCAATTTCATTCTTTTGGGCGAACGGATATCTATATGGGAACACATTTGGTAGTTGGGCCCCTGGGACCAAAGTAATGCTATGATCATGTTCCCCTCTCAAGGGTGGAAGCTCATAAGGCTTGTCAAAGACTGGCAAATGGTTGTTTATGATCTACTGCATCTCAGGATGAATATGAAGAGAAGTGGGTTTGAAGGCCCGAATGGCATTAAATTGGGCTATAACTCCATGGTGGCCCTTTTTTAACAATTTTTCCATCCTATGTGAGCTAATGATAGAGGGATCACCTGCCTGGAGTCCGCGGAGGGTATGTGTGTGGTTGTTTTGTTTAAAGCTCATATATAACTCTTCGAAATCCATTGTGATTGGGCCAAGTGTGCGGAGCCATTCAGCACCCAAGACAATGTCACACCCTCCCATGTGTATGGCAAACATGTGGGTATTTAACTGATAATCCCCCATTTGAAGTTTGACATTTTCACAATGGCCTTCACATTTCATTGTCCCCCCATCAGCAATTTGGACCTGGAAGTTAGAGACTGCTCTGACAAAACAATGCACTACTTCTGCGACTCTTTGATGTATAAAGTTATGCATACTGCCACTATCAATCAAGACTACTACCAGGCGATGTTTAATAAAATCTCTGATTTTGAGAGTTTGGGGAGAAGAAATCCTTGCCAAAGCATGAAGCGAGATAACTGGTTCTTTAGGTACATTGTCCGGCTAGTTGTCCTCATCTTCCTCCTCTGGTTCCTCAAGTGGTGGGGATTCCTCCGATGAACTGTGATCAGTAGCATCAATTTGAAATAATTTGGGCTCCTTGCATTTATGCCCGGGGGAGTATTTCTCATCACAGTAGTAACACAATCGTTGCTTTCTTCTTTCCGCCATTTCCGTTGGTGACACCTTTTGAACCTTGAGTGTTTGGGTAGTTCTTTAAGCCTGGGTGGGGTGACCCTTGGCTATGAAATTTGGGCGATTGGACTGGGCCGCTAATGCACGTTCTACTTCATGAGCTATCCTGCAAGCATCCAGCCATGACATTGGTTGTTGCAGTCGTATGTGGGCTTGTATGGCTTCTTTGAGACCACTAAAAAAACATTCCAAGTAGAACTCATCGTGTAGACCTCCTGTGCAGAAGGCTAAGGCTTCAAAGGCTGTAATATATTCGTTCATTGTTCCTGTCTGTCGGAGCTTAGTGAGACGACCCAAAAAGTTAGATTCATGGTCAAAGCGATCAATAAGATCTTTTGCGAATGTTTGCCAAGTCATGGGCCTTCCGTAGCAACGTTGATGCCACTACCACCATTGCCATCTTTCATTGTCCAAGTACATGCTACCCACACTAAGCTGAGTCGCATCATCTCTGATGTGATTCAGTGTGAAATATTGCTCCATTTGTGCTAGCCATGTGGTCAGATGAGAGCCATCAAATTTATACATGTCCAGCTTGGGTGGTTGCGTCTGGGACTGTTGGTGGTTGCCAAAGATGTGAAGAGAATGGCTAGAATCGCCCTCAATGTTTTCATTGAAAATATATGCCTCCGCACGTTCCTCTGACTTGCCCTTTGCGAGTGTGTCAGCTAAGGTCTTGAGTGACGACAATACTGCATCCAAGTTTGTTTCAATGGTGTCGATCTTCTCATTGGCCATAGCTTGAGCTCTAGTTTGTACCATGCACTGATTCGGCGTACTTAAAATTTGGGACCACCCGAAATTTTTTACGCTAACAATTGAATGGTACCACCTTGCTCAGCTCGTCGACCTGATTCTGATGGGCTAAGTCAATTCTGCTCAATGTCCTACGATAATCACATCCAGGTATAGGAGCCCCCACAAATAGTCAGATCTATTGGTGAACCCTCAACTGCAGAGTATGAGTAGGAATGTGGGAGTGATCAAACCCCTGCTACTAGATCTAAATGGTGGATATGATAGATTTGATTGGTAGATCTAATAGATCTAAATGGCAGATCTAATAGATCTAAATGGCAGCACTGATTGTTGCTGCTGTGATAGAACCCCGCCTGCTAGATCTAACCTGGTAAATATGATTCATGATCCAGAGAGAGACAAGGGAATATGGTCTCAAGGAGTGTCAGGTGCTATAGATCTCAATATACATAAGGGTCTGACAGTAGTACTCGGCCCAATCTTTTAGGGCACTAACCAAGGAGGATAAACCATACCCTTAGCCGTACAACCTGACTACCATATCGTACGTGCAAGTAATCTCCCCGAGTGTTGTTCTCGGTGTACTGTAGCTGCAAGACGCCCGACGGTTTATCTATGGTGAGGTTTCAAGAGAGCTTAGGGGGCTTCCAATATACCCAGAGGGTACTTGGAAGACAGTCTATGTGCGGTTCTATCTCATGTGCTACTCCTCGAAGGGGTACCCACAAGGGTTACAAGGGAGTCCAACAAGCGTGACCACCTCTTGTATTTCCTACATGCATGCCTCCCCAAATCCGTAGGTTTATGCGCTCAATGACAGATCTTGTGGTTTAAAGATGCCGAAACACATCTCTAGCCAAAAAAAAAATTGCTAAAAAATGGAGATCCCACTAGCCCTAGAAAGTGCTCTGATACCACTTGTTATGCTCTTGACCTGCAAGAAGATACCAGAATACCAAATATGCGAAGAAATATACCCAAAACATAGAACAATAAGAAATAACAGCAAGTATTTTATTATTTAGAAAGGGAAGCAATGTTCACTTGCCTCTTCGAGGGGGCAACCTCCAATAGAGCTAGGCTCAATTACAAAATAAGACACGATGCTCCTCCAGGGGATTCTCTATCCTTTATATAGGATTCATACATGCAATACCATGGGTCAATACCATGGCCCATTTGCACCTAATTGTGGTCCTTTCTTTAAATGCGGGTCAACCACTTACAATTATTAATATGGGCTTTATTGAATCTTTACTTAACTATAACTATGACTCGATCCTATTACATAAATAAAGGGGTTATGCTTGGACCCTAACACTCATCCATGAAGGGCCTGACGTTGTAGGGAAGGCAACATTGTTGGATGACACAAGGATATCATCCTTGGTGAAGCCATCTGATGGTGTACAACTGTTGCGGATGTGTTGTAGTTAGTAGGCCCAGTCGTTGTATGACCTCTGCTGAAATGGGGTTCTTTTGGCTCATGATGTCAACAATGAACTACAACAAAGAACCCTTCACCCACATTTGTGAGTGGAAGAGGAGCTCCCCCTCCTCTGGATCTTTACACTCATTCTCCTGGATCTTAGTGGTGCACACAGTGGCACTGGGCTCTGCATCAATGATCTACTTCCCTTTCTCAATCCCCTTGTCGGGTTCTAACTCAGAGTCAGAACATTCGCTTGATTTGGAAGCCTTCAGCTCATCCACCGGTGATTGCTTGGCCCAACACTCACTCGTGTTGTGAGTGGATCTCTTATGGAACACACACCATTTTCTCGTGTCCTTCTTTGTTTTCGCGGTGTTGTTATTTTCTTGTGCCTTCGGTGGGTTGTCCTGGGTTGCCCCACCTTGAATTTGTCCTTTTCTCTGTGGTTTGGGGGCACCTTTCCCTTGCTTCAGATTCACATATCAAAAGTCTCACTTCTTCTATTTAAACTTATGCTCAATCTTGATAGTGTATCAGTATGTCGTGCCAAGTGAGGAGATGTCTAAGAACTCCATCTCGTCTTGGATGTACTGGTGTAGACAGTCACGGTACTTGAGTACCAAATTCCGCTCAAAATCCTTGATACCTAGCTTTGTGCAAAGGGTATGGAAAACATTTGTAAACTCTGACACATCTTGGTCCCTTCCCTACTGTAGCATGGTCTACTTTATGTATTTATCTTCATAGCTCTTGACAAGGTAATATTGTTCCTTGATGGCATCTCGGAAATAATTCCAAGTGGTTGTGACTAAAAACAATGATGATCCCTCTCGTCCTTTTGATCACAGTAGGTTTCGCACTAGTCCTTGACATCTGGTGTGGCTTTGAGAACTAAAAAAAGAATTTTTTCCCCGATTGGAAAAGTCATGAACTGAAAATTACCCTTCCAACATATTTAACCATTTATCTATGGCGCCTACATCTATCTGGCCCTCAAATATGGGAATATCAAAGTTAACTTGTACCTTAAAAGAAGTGGCGCCTCCAGAGTGGCCGCTGGATGAATATCCATCGCCTGTGGGTAGCCATTGAAGGATCTGGGAAAATTTATCCATCATCGCATTCCTTTATCGCTCAAAGGATTCCTCGAGCAATATTTTGAAAGGATATCCTTCCCCTTCATCTTTCTTTTCTTCCGTCATCGGAGGCAATCAATTTTTGTGAAGCTGGTCTTGTAAAAGTTCAACCAAATCGAGTCCTAAGTCCTTATACCCTGACCTCATTGGGGACATGCAAAGAAAAATAGAGAAAGAGCAGACCCCTCTAATACCACTGACCCAAACATATGTAGGAATGCAACAAATACATAAATACCCATATACATAGAGATGCAACAGAAATAAAACTTCATTTCATTAATATCAAAGAACTAAAATATGCTTACATACACAAATAAAAATGAACTAGCTTGGGCAATGGTATCTTATCTCAAAGAAGAGATGCGGCAAATAGATGCCTCTAAATTGTGTTACAATAAGGCTCAAAGACCTATTTATTATTGAGAAATAAAGAAAAGCCCTAAACATCCAAAAAACTAACCCTAGGAGATGAAGTTCGAAAACTATGGGCCCCGTTGTTAGGATATTCCAACACATAGGATATAGTTAAGTTCAACTTGGTCTAGTATAGAGTTAGGTATAGAGTTAGGTAAAATGTCTTTCTTTACCGTTGTACATTTTGTAACTTACAATCCGACAGTCACGATATGTAGTGATCCGACGGTTCACTCTCACCTCGGTATTACTGAAACTTGATCCGTGGCTTGACACCCGATTGGTCCATGAGTTCTATTTAAAGCGCATGGAGGGTCATTGTTCGGGTAATCCGTGCATGAGCGAAGCTTATGTAAATTTTCATTCTTTGATTAATAAATTGCCTGTAGTACCCACGTTGGGATAGGCCGTGGACTGTTTCCCTCTTTGAGGGTTTTAACCACGTCAAAAATACTGGTGTATTGATCTGTGATCTGGTTGTGAGCGGTGTCCTTTTGTTATTCTTTATGAGGAACTTACCCTGTAAATTCCTACATGGTATCAAAGCTATTTGAGGGCCGCGTCCGTTGGTGATCCAAATCTGAAGCCGGTAGAACTGCATGCGGCTGTCGTTTCCTAGATCTGCTATTTCTGATTGCTTTCGGGCCGAGAGGACTGCTCTGTTGCGTTCGGAGCATCTGTTCCAGTGAGGAACCCCTTTCGTTTCACGCGAAAATGTTTCCGGTAGCCCTAGCTGCGTCATTTTTCAGATCGGGAGGTATACAGTGTTTTTGCAGTTTACTGTTATTTTCTCTCTGCTTATTTCAGTTTCGGTTTATTTAGCCCTTTTTTTTAACCGGATCTATACCTTTCATTTCTGCGTATGCTCTTTTCCCTGCGACTCTGTGTGATCTGGGCAAATCAGAAACAGAAAGGAAGGATTTTTCTCATGCGTATGCTCTTTTCCTTGCACCTTAGTGTGATCTCGGAAAATCAGAAACATTGAGAAAAATATTTAGTTTTTCAGTTAAAGCTAACTTTGAGATTTTTTTTTTTTTTTAAATATCTAGTTTTTTGGCTAAAGCTAACTTCGAGCCGCAAGGTTCATTTTTCTTTGCATGTTCGTGTTGGGTTTTGTGTTTTCTGTTTTGTAGGGAAAAAGAGCTTGCTCAAGGCAAGCACGCAAACCAAGGCCTCTCTCTCTCTCTCTCTCTCTCTCTCTCTAATTTTTTGTATAGATCAATTGGTTCAAAGCTATTTTAAGAGAGTAGAGGTCTTGGGTTCAAGTTTCCATTTTGTGGGGGCGGATTTTTTCATTCCCGCACATTCGCGCACTTTGCCAGCAACTTCAACAATTTTTTTTCAAAAAGCCATAACTTCTTCATCCGGAAGCCTTTTTCAGAGCCGTTTTTTTTAAAACCGCCTATGTTTTCGAGATCTATCCATTGGAACACTTACTTTGAGCATCTTCAGCTTCAGTTTTTAAAAAAAAAAATGGAAAGTCCATGCCAAGTCATTCTTGACAGCACTAACTACTTCCAATGGGTAGCCTACATGGAAGATTTACTTAGAAGTAAAGGTTTCTACAGAATAGCCACAGACCAAGAGAAGAAACCAAAAGATGAAGACAAGGCTGCAAAATGGGAAAATAGACAAGATCAAGCACATGGTTTGATATGGATGTCTGTTTCTCCTGATCTTAGATTCCATATTGCAGAACTTGAGACTCCTCATGAAGCATTGGAAAAAATCGCTAAAGTTTTTGGGATTAAAAATGAAATTAGAGCCCATCAACTTGAAAATGAGTTGCTTACTTTGGATCCTAATAATTTTTCTTGCATTGAAGATTTCTTGTCCAAATTCAAGACCCTTAGATATCTCTTGGAAGGTGTTAAGGTTAAGAAAGAAGATGGTAACCTTATTTATTCCATCCTTACTAAGTTGGGACCAGCCTACTCTGTATTTGTTTCCACTTTCCATTCTACAAGGGAAGCTTTCATTTGTCAAGGAAAAGACTACAAGGCCCCTTCCTTTGACTCCTTTTGTGATTCCTTAATAAGAGAACAAGAAAAACTCTTACACCTTGGTCTTCTTAATCTTGGAAACTCTTCCAAGAAAGCGTTAGCCGCCCAGCAGCAACCAAATTCAAAGAATCCTAAGAAGCCATATCCTAAAAAGAATGGTCCTAAACCAAACAAGGGTCCTAAGCAAACTCAGCCTCAAAATGAAAGATCATTTCAGCAAAATGATAAGACCAATAAAAACAAATGGAAGAAGACTGATAGACATTGTAACTTTTGTAATCGAGATGGCCACTTAGAATCTAAATGCTTTAAGAAGATGGAAGCCTTGGAAGCCGCAATGAAGAAACATAACATCCATGTGGAGCATACTTCAACTTCCGGAATGGCACTTTCTGCATGTCGTTGTCAATCATCTCAGTCTGGTTATGCATTAAATGTATCTTCTTCTTCTCCTTCTCATGAGTGGCTCATTGATTCTGGAGCCTCTTATCACATGGCCAAAAACCAAGCCATGTTTTCTTCTTTAAATGATTGTAACACCAAAAATATATATGTTGGTGATGATAGATCTCTTAATGTTGTAGGGACTGGAACTGTTCATCTAGACAATGGTCAGTTTAATGATGTATTATGTGTTCCAACCTTATCCTGCAACCTTCTATCTGTATATCAGATAACTCATTCAGGTGAAGGTAAAATTGTTGAATTTTCACCTCATGATGTTGTAATCAAGGATCTGAGAGATCCTAAACAGATTCTAGCTACTGGTATTGCTGATGATTCCACAAGGTTGTATAAGTTTCACAACTTTGGGTCATCAAATCTTCCCTCAGTATTTGTTGCTCATAATGATGAAGTGAGCAAACTTTGGCATGAGCGATTTGGTCACTTAAACTATCGCTCCCTTCAGCATCTATGTAAAGAAAATATGGTGACAGGTCTTCCTATGGTATCTTGCAGAGATGGTGTTTGTTCCGGATGTGTACTCGGAAAACATCATCGGGACAGTTTTGACAAACGTGCCTCTTGGCACGCCTCAGCCCCTTTACAGCTTGTGCACAGTGATTTATGTGGTCCACTTCCTGTTGCTTCATTCTCTGGCTGCAAGTATTTCTTAACTTTCATTGATGATTTCTCCAGACGCACTTGGGTATACTTCTTAAAACTCAAGAGCGAAGTATTTAACACATTTTTGGCCTTCAAAGCCTTTGTTGAAAAACAATCTGGACATCAAATTCTTAAGCTAAGAACTGATAATGGTGGAGAATATGTTAAAAACACATTCATCAACTTTTGCACCGAAAATGGAATTCAAATGCAACATACTGTTCCATACACTCCACAACAAAATGGTGTAGCTGAAAGGAAAAATCGCACCTTAAAGGAAATGGCTAATTGTATGCTGCAATCTAAAGGACTCAGTCTTAGTTTTTGGGCCGAAGCAATTAATTGTGCAAATTATATAATCAATCGCACTCCTACTAAGGTTCTAAAGAATATCACTCCAGAAGAAGCTTGGAGTTCCATTAAACCAGATGTAAGTCACTTTCGTGTTTTTGGAAGTGAAGCATGGGCCCATATTCCAGATGAAAAGCATAAAGCTTTAGAACCTAAGAGTGAGAAATGTACTTTTGTTGGATATTCTGAAGATGTAAAAGGTTATAGACTTATTCCATTTAAGTCCAAAAATGTTATCATTAGAAGAGATGTAAAATTTGATGAAAATAAATCGGCCTGCGAGCCTAGTCCGGCGGATGTGCCACCTCTTCCTATCTCTTCTACTTTTGAAAACATTTCTTCTTCAGATGATGAAAGTGAGGATGATAATCCTCCCCCACCTTCTCAGGATCCTCAACTTCCAAGATGGGTCCGTGCTACTCGGGATGCAGCAGGTGATCTTGCCGGTGATCCTACAGATCAGCGACGTACACGTTCTCAGTTTGAAAGAGCCTCTTCTTTACTGGCTCAAGCTCCAGTAAATCATGATCCTGACACTTTTGCAGAAGCTTCAGGCCATCCACATTGGGAAGCAGCTATGAATGAAGAATATCATTCATTGTTGACAAATGATACATGGGATCTTGTTCCTCTACCAAAGGGACGCAAACTTGTTAGATGTAAATGGGTTTACAGAACCAAGTATGGACCAGATGGGAAAGTTGATAAACATAAAGCTCGTCTTGTTGCTAAGGGTTTTTCACAGGTTGAAGGCATTGACTACACTGAAACCTTCTCCCCTGTTGCCAAAATGAACTCTATCCGCCTTGTTCTTTCCCTTGCTGCCTCTTTAAAATGGGAAGTCCATCAGATGGATGTTAAATCTGCCTTCTTGCATGGGGACTTGCAGGAAGAAATCTATATGGAACAACCCATTGGCTTCATACAAACAGACTCCAGCCTTGTTTGTCGACTTAAGAAATCCCTTTATGGTCTCAAGCAAGCTCCTCGGGCTTGGTATGCCAAAATGGATAGCTTTCTTTTAGAATCTGGCTTTTCTAGGTGTCATTCTGACAATACTGTCTACACCAAGAAAGTGGGCAACTCTCTTATCATCCTTGTTCTTTATGTTGATGATCTTATCCTTACTGGTAGTGATCCCAACCTTATAAACCATGTGAAGTCTAGCCTCAAAAGAAATTTGAAATGACAGACTTAGGACACTTACACTATTTTCTCGGTCTTCAAGTCTTGCAATCCAAGGAGGGTATTTCCCTTTCCCAGTCCAAGTATGCTTGTGATATTCTTCGTCATTTTCACATGGAAGACTGTAAGCCAGCCCCTTCTCCCTTTCAGTCTGGAGTCAAACTTTCAGTCTCTTGTACTTCTCCTGAAGTTGATGCTACCTTATACCGTCAACTTGTAGGAAAACTCTTGTATTTAACCCATACTCGTCCTGATCTTTCCTTTGTTGTTGGCCTTGTTGCTCGTTTTATGCAAAACCCCCGTGAAAGTCATTGGAAAGCAGCTAAAAGAATACTTCGTTATGTTCGAGGTACAGTACAGTTTGGGATTCATTACAGTGCCAAAGCAGCTCCTCTATTAGTTGGTTTCACTGATTCTGATTGGGCTGGTGACCCTGATGATCGGAAGTCTACTGCCGGTTATGTCTTCACTCTTGGTTCAGGACCTATTACATGGGCTTGTAAGAAACAGGCTGCCATTTCTCTTTCGTCAGCAGAAGCAGAGTATCGTGGTGCCGTGGAAGCTAGTAAGGAAGCCTTGTGGCTTCGTCAGATCCTATCAGAGTTTGGCTTTGAGCAGCAGCATCCAACCACACTTTGGTGTGATAATCAAAGTGCCATTCAGCTATGCAAAGATCCAGTCCAGCATCAGCGCAGCAAACACATTGAACTACACATGCACTTCATCAGAAAGCTCATTCATGACCATGTTCTTGAAGTGCAATATTGTTCAACAGATGATCAGGTTGCAGACATCTTCACAAAGGCTCTCACAGAGGCGAAGTTCACTAAACTTCGATATATGCTTGGAGTTCAGGAAGTTGTCACTAAGGGGGGATAGGCTCTAGTGCCTCCTTCCTTCTCCTATTGTGTCATATTTGTAAATCCTTCAATCCTATCCCAAGTTGTTCTTAAGGGGGGATGTTAGGATATTCCGACACATAGGATATAGTTAAGTTCAACTTGGTCTAGTATAGAGTTAGGTATAGAGTTAGGTAAAGTGTCTTTCTTTACCGTTGTACATTTTGTAACTTACAATCCGACGGTCACGATATGTAGTGATCCGACGGTTCACTCTCACCTCGGTATTACCGACACTTGATCCGTGGCTTGACACCCGATTGGTCCATGAGTTCTATTTAAAGCGCATGGAGGGTCATTGTTCGGGTAATCCGTGCATGAGAGAAGCTTATGTAAATTTTCATTCTTTGATTAATAAATTTCCTGTAGTACCCATGTTGGGACAGGCCGTGGACTGTTTCCCTCTTTAAGGGTTTTAACCACGTCAAAAATACTGGTGTATTGATCTGTGATCTGGTTGTGAGCGGTGTCCTTTTGGTATTCTTTCTGAGGAACTTACCCTGTAAATTCCTACACCCGTTTGGGTAAATTGGCACATCAAATTCTTGGGTCGTAACTTTGGCATATGATATCTGTTTGGCTATCATAATACCTTGTTTCAAAGATCTTGAAGAGCGGGCTAAAAAAAAATTGACAATTCGGTTTGGGACTTTACTGGTCTCTCCATTTTCACTAAAAACATCTTTTAGGGCCTCAAAACGGCAGCAGAAGTTCAGGACTTGAAAAACTGCCAAAAATAGTAAACTGTGCTACAATTAAAGAAACTGAAAAACTGAAAGAGATAGTGTTGGAGGTCCAAGTGGAATATGCAGTTGGCCACCAATATCCACCTAGATCATGGATCCTCTAGCTCATTTTTCCTTTTGACTATTATTCAATCTCGCCCTAGGGCCCAAAGTTTTAAGGATGACTATCCTATTCCTTCTTCAATAATTTTTTCGACCAAACTCTTTGGTGAACCATCTACACACTACATATAGTTGATGATCAATACCTTACATCAAAACGTTTTCCTCTATGTGATGACTCACCTACCATCTATTCCTCCATGTTTGATTCTATCGGGGGATGATTCTAGGCCTCGTCTTGCATTCATCCCCTAATCCTTTTTAGCCTTAATTCTTCACCAAGAAACATATTTCCATGAAGCATTAAGGTCATTCATTTTTGTTGATTTGACGATTCATCTAGAAGCCAATTTTTCCATGATATGTCAACTTTGATGCTATTTAAATCAAATTTCTTCAAATTTGTCTCTTGCACTCGAACACCACCTTGTATTTTCACTTGTTAACTATTTTTCAATTTTCTTCATGAGTAACCACTATTTACTCATATTTATATCATCTCCTTTAGTCCCATTCCCCATGGCATTGACATATTAGTACCACCATTCCATTCATTGCAATTTAATATCATTCCATGGATATCTCCTTAGGGACCCCCACACTTTGGTAGGTGGATCAACCCATCCATATCTTCCATTTTCCACCTATTGAGTGTTAGAGCCTTCTTAACAGAGGCACTCTAGCACCATTACCCTATGCATTTGGTGCCCATGCCATTTCATCTCCTCCACTATGGGAGTCCAATTCATCTTCCTACCAGAGCCAACATCACTTGCATTTCTCATTTTCTTGTTCACGACCCATGTACCCCCAAACTTCTCCCTCTTCTTACCTCTTGGTTTACCCCAAGAGGGCCTTGTATCACTTGTACTTAGTTTTGTGAGTGAAATCATGTTATAGACATTTTTGTGCCTAACAGCATGAAGCATGAAATGTCAATAATCTGAGGGATCCAAAGTCCCTAAACATGTTGTTCTTACCCCTAGAGGAACAAGGTCAGCAAACCACAGCACTGAAAATCAGTTCTCCACCTAAAAACACTCAAAAACAAGCTGTTTCTGGATCATGTCAGCTGCTCCACTGAGCATCTGCGCTGAATGTCAACTGCTCCACTCTGTACCTGCGCTGAAGGTCAAAACTAATGAAGGCTACCTGCGCTGGGCGAGATTGGCCAAGTGGCACAGTCATTCTGCAAGGTGTCAACTGCCCAGGAAGCTTCCAAACTGACACTTGGGTCAAGGAATTCGCCTTGTGATGAGTCAGAGGGTCTTGATCTCCAAGTGGAAGCAAGAATCTCCAAGTGGACTCAAGAACTGAAGATTAACTAAAGTGGGAGAGGACACTAGTCAGCTTCATGCCAGCCTCAAGCTAACTCATCCTTTCTCCAAATCTCCTATATATAGAGCTCTCTCATGAGGTCTAAAGGGGGCTGGAATTTTGTGCAAGTAAGGAAGTGCTGTTGGTTTGTGTATAGAACTATTGGGTGATTGCTTGAAGGAGGTGAAGAGGAGATTTCTTTCTGCTGGGAGGTGTTGCTGGATTGGGCCTATTATGGTTGTAACTCTCTCAGAACTTTACTTCTTCCATTAATAAAGTGTTTGAGGTTCTTCTATATGCATGTGTCTTTATGGTGAACTGATGCTTGTATATTTGATTTATGCTAATCCTTAAATCGATTATGGATGTATGCTTCTTGTAGTTTCCTTTTCTTGTGCTTTTACAGGATCTTTTTGTAGCTGGGCCGGTAGAAGAGCAAGAAGCTAGGAGCAAGAAGCAAGGAGTGAAGATCGGATCAACCATTAGCGCAAGATAACGGTTAGTGGATCATCCTTCTCTTCTCTCTCTCATCTCATAAAGAAGTAATCTTGAATAGCTTTGCATTCAGTTGTTGCTGAGGTACTATCACCCTTAGAGTGGGATAGGGTCATTCCGTATTGGATACTTTTCCCAACAACAAATTGGCGACTCCACTGGGGATCGTATCTTGTTGGTTATTTGTGTTTTTTGCTATTCATTTTATAAACAAAGGGAGTACCGAATCGAACTGTATTTGAATCTATCAAATACAAAGTAGAGGGCAGCTACTCTAGCTCAGTTTCTGGGCAAGTTTATAATTTGAAGAGCTGATCCACAAGGACTCTAATAAGCTCTTAGTGATAGCTTTTCATCTTCCTTATCATTCCTTAGTGTGTCCTTGACTGATAGCTTCTGATTTGAGCAAAAACTGTGAATTTTTGAGCAATCTGTGACCCGGAAACCACCAGAAACGAAAGTTTCGTTCTTCAGTGCAGGCTATACAAAGGCTGTTTGCATTTCAACGCAGTTCCCGAAGGGGCTACCTGCGCTGAAGGTCAAACAAGCAGTGTTCCACCTGCGCTGGACCAGTCCTGCCTTGTGCTGCTGGGGTTTCCTGCTGTTTCTTGCCTTGTTTTCACTCTTGTTTTGTTGTTTGTTACCAGTCAGTAGGCCTATCTGAAACCAACTTTCCTTATCACTATTCCGCCTCGGTTGTATAAAGAAACTGTGTTTGTTCTTTATGTATTTCTTGTGCATTTACAGTTTCCCATAACGAAAAGTGAACTAGTCTTGTTGTGGCCTCTTAGATCTAGACCTGTGATTAAGTGTCGTTTTGATCTTAAGAGTTAGTTTGTTTACTGTTCATAGCTGATTGAGCTTGTCGCTTTCGTCATATGGTTTGAATTTATATATTTCTAGTGTCGAAACAAGTAAATCTTAAGGTGTCTTTTGATTTTGGACAAACTTGTTTGCTTTCGCTTGAAATTGAATTCAAAGTTATACAACAACTTTCTTTTTTGCATTTCACCAACATTAAGAAAGCAAAAAGAAATACCTGCATCTTTGCATTTTGCATATAAGTTTGTATGTTGATTTAGGGAAAAAGTGCATTAGTGAGTGCTCTTTGATCTGTGTGAAAAGATTTTGTCTCTCTTTTCCCTCAGTAGTTAAGATTTTCATAAGTCGAAAAGATTGAAAAAGCTTGCTTCTCATCTTAGACTGCATTTAGGAATTTGTATCAATACATCACGTGGTGAACCTTGAAAGGCAAACTTTAAAAAAGATCAACTTAAAATATATTGAATGAACCTAACAACGCTTTGAAACATAACGCAAACATCTAGAGGTCTAAGCTAGAGACGTGTTCCGGCGTCGTTAAACGTAGTGACTGTCGATCTCGACGAAGGTGGGTGATTCCTCCTGAGAGTCGGTGGCACTAATACGGACTTGTGCTCCCACGTACCGTCGCGTATATATTGGGAGACCCCTATAGGAATAAAGCCTTTATCCAATAGGAAACCGTGTCGGCCGCCCTACTGATCATAATGCAGTGAACACAGCATTCACGAAGATCGACCACTCGTACCGTAAAACATATTCTGTGGTTTTGCGAAAGGTTTGGCACACCCTCTGCCTAGATCTCCAGAGCAGTTTCTTTTGGCCTTTTTCAAACTCTATAACTGAAAAAGTCCAACCGAGCATTTGTCACTTCGGGCTCGTTAATACATCGAAGGAGACTAGAGTCATCTTTAGCTTTTTCTCGACTCTTAAAAAGTGAAAAAGCAAGTTGTGTCTAAAAGCGTCTAATAAAATTCATTCAATTCGGAAACACAAATTTCCCCTTTTAATATTTTAGTTGATCGAGTAATCCGCAATCGTGGAAGAAAGTCAATTGAAACCCCATCGTTCGCAGAGGCTTACGAGTCGACCGTCTTTGTCCCCGGAATCGAAAACAGTACGGGCAAAGCGAACTCGTTTAACCGGTTCAAAATATCCTTTGAAAGTTAGAACAAGTGTTCCAACTGCATCCGAGGTTCCGGTTACTCCTTACATTTCTGGAAACCCTGCCTCTATAGAAGAAGTTCAACAGCCACAGAAGGACAGTAATACTGATCCTAGTCTGGGGGCAAATACTTGTGTAACTGAACCAGTTCCATCTGTAACCGGTCCAGAAAGTTTTGTTCCTCAAAGAACTGTCGCTGTCGAAGCAACCACTTCTTCGGCACCAGAAATATTTTATGGACCTGACGGTCTTCCTCTTCCACTGGGTTTGATTGCGATAGAGGAAATTGTAGAGGATCCGCAAGCAAGTACTCCAACTCATTTTGGAGTCGGGGTCACTCTATTTCCTTCATCAGAAGTTAATCCACCACGAGTGGAAGTCCCTGTAGAATCGCTAGGCAATCTATTGGATAGACTTAAAATGTCTGAACAACTGTCATCGTCTAGGACTGTGTCAAATGACACAGCATTAGCAGAAGCCCCTGTCGTCACTCCAACGATGTTTGCCGGCATACCAGCTGTCCCAACTAGCTCTACCCAGCTAGAAGGAGTCCACCAAGGGACTATTTCGACAGTATGGTCTGTTCCAGTTTGTTCATCCGGAGTAATACCCGGTAATTCTTATGTTGAAACTCGACAGATTGATCCTCATGGAGGTCAATTTGGGCCATCTAGTCCTCAAGGACTAACAATCCCTCTGAGTTCCGGATTGCTACCATATGGGGGGCAGTATGCCCTTTCATTACCTCCTCCGGGAGGATATCCATATGGCAGTGCTCAACAGTATTCTGGTTATACTGGAATTGCATCAAGTAGTTGGGTACCTATGCTACCTCAACAACCAAGGATTGTATATTCTATGCAACAGTGTCTGCCTGTGACGAACATCCCAACCACACCGGCTATTGTAACCGTGTCGCAAGTTCAAGCGATACCTGTTACATGTCAACCTCAGGTTGTAATGCAACAGTCGCTTGACCATGGGTCACAACCACAATCGCCAACTGGTGGGACGACACAAGTACAAATGGGTACAATTACCCCACACCTTGGTCCAATGGTTAGCATGGCGCAACAGAACATGGCGTCGCAACCATGGCTTGTACAATACCAACAACCGCAATTCCAGCAAGTGTACCAAGGTTCTGAGCAGCAGATCTTTGCGAATAGTGGACAACCGTATATCCAAAACGGTCAAAACCAGCCACTTTACAGTGGTCAAGTCCACCAACCGTATCAATCATACCAACATCAATTACATTATGCTGGTATGCAAAGGCCCACTGCTCAAGCGATTCCATCGTACCCTGGTTACGCTTCGCCTAACTTGAATCAATAGTTACCATTCGTGGCAACTTTAGAGTTACCCGATTTACACCGGTTAACAAACGATCCGATTGCTTATGCCCCTTGGTGGCCAGCGATTGCTCATAAACTTCCATCTGACATTCCTAAATTCAATGGAAATCCAGGTGAAGACCCGTCGAATCACGTGATGACTTTTCATCTGTGGTGTTCATCGAACACCCTTAACGACGATTCGATAAGACTTCACCTTTTTCAGAGGACATTGACAGGTCCAGCGGCTAAATGGTATATTGAATTGCCAAGAGCCTCTTTCGACAATTTTAGTTCCCTAGCCACGACTTTCTTAACCCACTTTCAATTACCGATAAGGTATGAACCGGGAACAGAAATATTAACCAACTTCAAACAGACAACTGCTACCCATATATCTGATCATATACATGAGTGGCGTCGTCGTCGTAGGATGGTGAAAACATATCTTCCCGATCAGCTGTTAGCTGAATGGTTTATAAAGTCGTTACTTCCGGCTATTACGGAAGATGTGGCCAAGGGAGGAGTCATAATAGAGGAGCAAGGCATTGCTCGTGCGCAGTATTTGGACTTAGTTTATACCCAGTCCGGCACGCTCTATGACAAAATACCTGACGCCCCTAGACCGGAATTTTTAATTCCTCCCCCTCCTAAATCAAATAGTGACTCTCATGCCGGTGATGGCGTGATTGGCACAGCAAACACGAAATCGATAAAGGCTTCGTCAAAGAAAGCCCGTAAGAATTCGGATCAAAATGCAAAAGAAGAAATTCTTGCTTCGGAAGTAAATGCCGTATCAGAAGATAAAGGCAAAGAAACCAATCAACCAGGAAGCAAGAAGAGACAAAACAAAGGGAAGAAGAAGAAACAGGGTGACTCATCTCCTGGAAAAAATTCTTCAAACCCTCCTGGCAAAGGGAAACCAAATTATCCATGTCTAATATGTGATGATAAGGATCATAACACAAAGAATTGCCCATTCAAAGCTGAGTTAAAAAGGTTCTTTAAAAGTTCCCAAACATCAACAGTGTTAACTGATCCGTTTCCCAACCCAGGTCAAAATCTGGTTGATAGTGGAAATGCTTCCCCGTCGCAAGTCCTTATGTTGTCAGTTTCGAAACAGCAGAATGATGCTTTGATTTCGACAAGGAACAAAGATTATGGGAATCCTCAGGTGTCGAACAAAAAAGGTAAAGATCAACCAAGTAGTTCGACAACAACTTCGACAGAAGTTGTAACACCCACCATCCCTGAATTAACAATAAAACCGCCAAAGGGTGTAGTACATAAGTCGACATTTAATCCTCGCGCCAGAGCGGCGCAGCATTATAATATAGTGGAAGACTTGGCCCAATCGCCATTCGCTATGTCGACTCTTGAAGTGCTACAAAATTGTCCAACCCAAAGGCAAGCATTGTTATCAGCAATTGGTGGGGTTGATCCTAAGGATTCTAATCTTGTATCCTTTGATCATAAGGGATATGATCCTCAGTTACCAGCTCAGCTAGCTTTCCTTATTCAAGTGAAAGCACTCAACAAAACTGTTCAGAGAACAATAATTGATGAGGGAGCCTCGACATGTATTATGTTAATGAGTTGCTGGAAAACTTTAGGATCTCCAACCTTGTCACGATCATCGACGACATTAAAAGCTTTCGACGGAAGGACTTATACCCCTTACGGTATCCTTAATAACTTGAAAGTTGAACTAGGAGGAAAAACAGTAGAAATTGATGTAGAAGTCATTGATGGAAATCTTGACTATAACATCCTACTGGGTAGACCATGGATTTATGCCATGGCAGCTGTCGTGTCGACTTATTTTAGGAAGATCGCATTCCCGTTTGAAGGAGGGATTACGATCGTCGACCAACAGAACTTCCTCCCTAATGGTTCACAAGTTACAGGAAGCATTCCCATGATCCATGAGAGTAACCATTCAATTCAAGATATCGGAGTAGGATTATTGAAAGACCCCACATTGATGGGAACTTTCGCGCTACCACCTCCTATTTATACAGGAAATGTACCGTTTGTAGCAACCTGCAACATGATATCTTCCACGAAGGTCAACATGGATCATTCAATGGTTTTGCCCCCAAGCCCTTTAGAAATATTGTAGCAATCAATGTTTCAAGCATGGGAGGCGAGCCCAAATCAACTCTCGTCAAGCGTTTGGGTAGATAGATCTAGAGAATATGGAACCCCTTTAGATCCTTGGTCGAAAATACATGGGACTGACGAAGGAATCTTACAATCAATGATGATTGAGGGGGCACCATGGAATGATCACCACCATCGTTCCCTTCTTCCGGAACATGAAGAAGATACTCAAAGTGACCTTTATCACCCTTCAGTATTTGAATTCCTAACGAATACTGTAAACACGGTGGATTCCGAGCGAAACCTATCCAATATTGAAGAGACTATAGCCACAAATATCTCGACTAAAACAGATGTTGTAGAGAATATTTATGTCGGCAAAGGTTGTTCCCCTTCAGAACTGGAAATATATAACGCTCTTTTTCGCGAGTTTAGAGATGTCTTTGCTTGGTCATATGATGAAATGCCAGGCATTGACTCGAGTATAGTTGAACATGAAATTAAAATGTATCCTGATGTCAAACCAGTAAGGCAAAGGCTTCGGCAGGTGCACCCGAAGAAAGCTGCTGCCATTAAGGTAGAAGTTGAAAAAATCCTCCATGCTGGATTCATCTACCCGGTTCCTCTAACCGATTGGGTATCGAATATTGTTCCTCTTATGAAAAAACAAGGGACGATTAGAGTGTGTGTTGATTATAGGGATGTAAACCAAGCTTGTCCAAAGGACAACTACCCTACACCCTTCATCGACCAGATAATTGATGAATGCGCCGGATGTGAAATCTTTTCATTTATGGATGGATTTTCCGGGTATAATCAAATAAATATCCGCCCACAGGACCAGTCAAAGACTGCATTTATTTGTCCGTGGGGCACATTCGCTTATCAAAAATTACCCTTTGGTTTAAAGAACGCAGGGGCGACGTTTCAGAGGGCGATGAATTATGCCTTCCATGACATCAAGAACATTGTTCAACCTTATCTCGACGATCTTCCGGCTCATTCGCGAAAGTGGACTGATCATCTGCAGCATTTAAGAGCGATATTTCTACGTTGCCGACACTACAAGATAAGACTCAATCCGCACAAATGTGTGTTTTGTGTTGGTTCTGGTCGTTTACTTGGCTTTGTAGTCTCTAAAGATGGAATTCGTCTCGACCCCTGTAAGGTTCAGGCAATCATTAATTTGCCTCCACCTTCAAATTTGCTTCAGATTCAGAAACTCCAAGGGAAAGCAAACTTTCTGAGGAGGTTCATTCCAAATTACGCAGAACTTGCTAAGG
The DNA here is from genome assembly GCA_031772625.1 of Pinus tabuliformis. Classification (NCBI taxonomy): domain Eukaryota; kingdom Viridiplantae; phylum Streptophyta; class Pinopsida; order Pinales; family Pinaceae; genus Pinus; species Pinus tabuliformis. Next base: position 52,331,863 of record CM062806.1, on the reverse strand, counting down.
GTTATACTCGTCTATTGAAAAAGGATGTACCTTTTGTCTGGGACCAAGTAGCGCAAGCTTCTTTTGATGCTCTGAAATATTGTCTAGTAAAAGCATCATTAATGTACGCCCCGGACTATCAAAGAGATTTTAACCTGTATCTAGCTGCAGCAGATACAACCATTGCGATGGTGTTAGTACAAGAAGTCGATGGAATTGAACATCCTATCTATTATTTAAGTAAAAACTTAAATGATACAGAAAGTAAATATTCTTATGTTGAAAACTAGCGCTTGCAGCTGTTCAAGCGATTTAAAGGTTTCGACATTATGTCCTCTTTCGGAAAACTACCATCCTGTCAGATTGCAACCCCATGACTTATATACTGTCGCGACAGTTGCTCGGGGGCAAATATTCAAAATGGATAGCGATCCTTCAAGAGTTTGATCTGGAATTTGTGAAATCCAAATCAAAGAAAGCTCTAGTTTTCACAGAATTATTGTGCGATCTCCCATCATCATCCAACGATAAAACATCGGAAGAGTCAATCGTGGACGAAAGTTTGTTTCTGATATCTGTAAGCGATGAGTGGTATGGAGACATCATAGTTTATCTCCAAATCTAAAAATTCAGGTCTAATACCTCTCGCTCCGAACAAAAATGTATACGATACCAAGCGAAAGACTACATGATCGTCGGTGATACACTTTACCGTCGTGGTGTCGATACAGTTCTGAGGAGGTGCCTTACCCATGAGGAGGCCGAAAAAGCCCTGAATGATTGTCATTCAGGCGCGTGTGGGGGGCATCAATCTGGATATGCAATAGCACAAAGAATCTTACGAGCAGGATACTTCTAGCCAACCATGTTCAAAGATTGCATAACCGCAGTCAGAAGTTGCCATGCTTGTCAAATCTTTGATAGCAAAACCAGACGACCACCCGCACCTTTACAGCCAATAGTTGTTGTTGGGCCCTTCGCCAAGTGGGGCATTGATTTCATGCAATGTAACCCCACCTCGACCGGGGGGCATGGGTATATTATAGTCGCTGTTGACTATTTTACCAAATGGGCCGAGGCAATGCCTACATTGGATAACACTGGTGAAACAGCTACCCTTTTTCTTTTTCAATCATGTAGTCGCCAGGTTCGGCATACCACAGGCTATAGTTACAGATCATGGATCACATTTTCGCAATCACATGATGGTTGAATTAGCTGCCAAGCTAGGGCTATCTCATGACAGCTCTACCCCATATTATCCACAAGCCAACGGACAAGTTGAGGCAATCAACAAGATCCTGAAGCGTATGTTGCAAAGGATGATCGGGGTTCATAAAAGAAGATGGCACCTAATCCTGTACTCAGCTTTGTGGGCGTACCAGACCTCGGTAAAGAACGCAACCGGGTTCACACCTTTTCAATTGGTGTATGGCCTGGAAGCAGTCTTACCAATCCAGTGCGAAATTTCATCGCTTAAACTCGCAATCGATCTTCTCCCCGGAACTTCAGAAGAAGAGGTTCGTTTCTTGGAATTAATCCAGTTGGATGAAACCCGTCGTGACGCCGCGTTGGCTAACGAAGCTCATAAGAAACGAGTCAAGGCTTAGTTTGACAAAAATGTCAAACCCCGTGTCTTCTCAGAAGGTGATTTGGTCTTGCTTTATGACCAAGAATCCAATAAATTGGGAGCAAGTAAATTCAAGTCCTTATGGATGGGCCCCTATATTGTTAAAAGGGTGTTAGCAAAAGGAGCCTACGAGTTAATGGATTACGATGGAATTCCACTGGCGCAGCCCCGCAACGGGTTGTACCTCAAGCGTTACTATGCTTAAATAGTAACCTGCATGCTTTTGTTGTATTTTGTTTTCGCTAAAGTGTTTATTCTGGTCGAGTGATCCACCTTTTTCCGTTGCAGATGTCGAACCTTCTGGAGACATGTGTTGGGTATGCAGACGGAGCGAGTCGTAGTTCGCGGAACCTGTCCTCCGCAGCCTGGGCCATTTTTGATCCAAGCGACGAGTTAGTAAGTTTCAGAGGTGTATGTATTGGGCAATCAACGAATAACATCGCTGAGTATAGCGCGTTGATAGAACTACTCTCTGATGCCATCACACATGGCATACACCGACTAATTGTCAGGCTAGACTCACAGCTCGTAATACTACAACTCAATGGTATATATTCTGTTCGCAATCCAGCTATTTATCGCATGTTCCTAAGGGTTAAGATCTTGGAAAGACGATTTGATTCAATTCAATATCAACATGTTTCGAGAAACTTAAACACATTAACTGACTCATTAGCAAACTATGTGTTAGATAGACATTTGCAACATTTATAAAAAGGGACACATCATCAAAGATTGTACATATGGATCATATAAGTCAACCAGAATAAAACCCGAAAATCAAAATACATATAAGCTGTTTATATAAGTTCATACATAATGTTCTATAACCAAGACAAAATTGGTCATATAACCTAAAAACTCAAAAAGATGCTAGGGGGCACCCTAGCCTAGTGGTGCTCATGATAGTACGTCACGGCCTGTGCGATCATGCGCAAGAGACGGGTCCATCGTCTAGGCACACCAATGGTATGCCGCTGCATCTGTAAAGGTAACTCATCAATCTGTACATCCGGAAGGCCACGAGTAAGGCTCTCAACCTGCTCCTGCACAGCTGTAAGGATCTCAGTGTTGTCAAGATCGCGAATAACAACTCTCCTAGCAGGCTCCCCTGCCGGGACAGCAACTGGCGATCTCGGACGAACTGCTGGACGAATAGGACCAATATCTGCATGCACCCAAGAGTACAATTAAAAGTCTTGATAGAATAAAGCACAACAACATTATGAATAAGAACAATAAACAGTAATATGGTCAAAAACTTTACCAATGGCACCCCACTGCTCACCGTCCGGTAGCACCAAATCCGGATCACCTCGGAAATCCATACCCACATATGGATACTCAGAAAACGCCATCTCCTGGCGCTCGAACCACCTAAAGAAGGCCTCAGTAAAAGTAATCTGAGGTTGACCTGCATGCCTAGACATGTGGTCAACCCACCTCTGCATGCGTGGCTCGGTCGGAGAAGGCAAGTCAAGTATGATGTACTGAGGCAGCATCAGTGGGATTTTCTCCAAGGCAAAGGCAGTCAAAATAGAACCAAATCCAAAGTTCTTCAGCTTCCCATCCTTTACCTTGGTCAATTGACTTTTCATCTGAACAAGTACTGCATCACACCAGTTGAAGACTTTCGGTTGGAGACACTCCAAGGCATGCTGCATATAAGACCTGTTGGCAACATGTAGAGCTGCGCTGCCAGCCATCCTACCAATAGTGAACAGAATGGACCTGAGAGCCCGATCAGTAATCTCACGGATAACAATCTTACCGTCTCTGCTCGGCTGAGAACTTTCCCTGCAATACTGGCGGACATAATCTCTGGTGGAATCAGTCCCCCGGGCCGTACCTGATAAGGAAATGGGGGCACCTCGTCTTGACAATCCAGTCAAGAAGTACATGTCCTCTATGGTCAAGGGGATGGTCTTCCCCCTAATCTGAAACACTTGGTTAACAGGATCCCAAGCATCAAGCATATACTGCAGTAAAGAAATCTGTGCTCTCATGCTAGAGATACGGAAGAACTTCAGCAGGCCACAGTTCCGCAGCGCGTTCACCGTGACCGGGTCATGGAGGGAAATCATGTCCTCCTCTTCATGTTCTCGTTCTCGCCATGTAAGGGACATTTTGTTCGAGGTTCCCTGCAAAGCAAACAAGAGAAAGAGTGAATTCCTAATTTGATGAAAAACTGGCGAAAAAATCATCAAAAATAACCTTAAAACTCAGTCTTTTTGAGCCCAGCGCAGGCAGGAAGTCTCCCACTTGCACTGAGGGTCAGGCTGCCTTAAGGAAGCTTGACCTTCAGCGCAGGTTTCGAAAGGGAAACCTCCGCTGATCCTAGGGCGCCCTGGAAAAACCCCAGGGGCTCAGAAAGACTGGAAAACGGGCAAAAAATAAGAAAAGGAAACCATGAAAAGAAAGAGCTAGGGTTTAGCTCCTACCTGGTCCAGACGGCACCGAAAATCGTCCGCAGAATCTCCCGGAATCAGCTGGTGAAAATCAAGGGGGAAGAGGCACCTCCAGAGCTCCAACAAATCAAATGCAAATGAAATGGTAAATGAGAGGTAAAAACACCTTTTAATGGCTTTTTACACAGTTTAAAGTGAAATATTAGGGCTATAATCTCATTTTCATGCAAATATTATTCATTTCTAACAAAGTTTGTTGCAGCAATTGAAAAAGCAGTACTATATTTGAAAAGAGAAAAGCTAGTAATGGTAAAAAATCAAGATTTGACCATGAGATCTGAGCAGTTTTAGCATGAAGTTCATGCTCGTTAAAAAATAAACGCAAGATTCAAGCAGTTTTACCGCGGAATTTATGCTCGTTAAAAATAGAAAAGCGTGAGCAAGAGTTTCCCCCAGAGTTTAAGCTCATTAAAAAATGAACCTATTCCGGTAAATAACCATTGTGATCGTAAATTTATTAGCCATAAAAAGCCTTGGTCGTGTTTGCACCTGCCACCTCCATTCCGTTTGGCCTATCGTTCACCTCCATATGATTGTTTACCCATTTTGAGGAATAACTGCGAAGAGTGATTTCACTTAGCCATCCTTGTGACACTGTCATGATTGGAAAATTCCAACCTGTACCTGGAATCTCCTGCTATCCCTGTTTATCACTCGTTCCTCAAAAGATGAGTCTTCTTTGAGCTCTTTTCATCTAACTCGTAAAATATGAAAAGTTTGCCGAGTTTTGGCCTTCCAGCTCATTAAAGTGACCGAAAGAGCTATCCCTCCTCTAGATTTTAATCTTTTTGGACCTGAGGGATTATTACACAAAAAGGTCAAGCGCTTGTTTTATTCGGCTCGTTAAAGTTATCGAAAACTCATCCCTTCTGTATTGTTTTATACTTTTTCGGACTTAAGGGATTAGATGACGAAAAATGAATTTTGGAGTTAACTTTCTGTACCTTTTCAGACTCTCTAAAAATGAAAAGGACCGAGTTTTCCTTGTCGTTAGACTCGTTAAAATGATTAAATAGCGACAAACTTGTCTTTAGACGAGAACGAGTTTCCCTATCGCTAAGCTCGTTAAAACATAGCGATGGGCTTGCCCGAAGGGCAGGTTATAGAACAAGAATATGTTATCCTCCTCAAGCTTGACAAAAATAAAGAGGTACTGGTCAGAAATGACTGGGGAAAAATTGGGAGAACCTCAAAGCTTTAATGGTAGCAAGTCGCTCTTGAACATGACACTTTGTCCTCCGTATCACATCGGGTTGGGTTGTTTCATTCACCGGTCTCATCACCATGGTCTTCGCCAAACCATCCACAGTTGGGGTAATGCTATCGATCCATCACATCTGTGTCGTTATATGTTCAAGAGATGTTGTTCAGAAAGAGTCAACCGTGTCCCATCCACTGCCGTACATTATCCTTCATCCACCCATGATCGCCACCCTGAATCATATTTCACAGATTGTTTTCACCTCCACTAAAATCATTAGCTCCGTTCCGTGTCACTGATGTGGGATTCATTAAGGCCCTCCTTTGACGGATCGCTTCTTGTTGACTTCAGCTCATTATCCAAGAAGTTGATCTAGGAACAAAACCCCCAGTACTTTGAAGCTTGCATGCCTCAATGGCAAGTTTCTCACTTCCGGCGACAGGTATACATCAATGACCTTCGACCAGAAGATTTTGCGTGGTGTTCGACGCCAAGTCCTTTATTCACACCACATGAATTGTACTGCAGTACCTTGAGGGTCATTGTCATTATTGGTGATTCCTCTCGCGCTTGTTAACGGTTTACATTATTGACCGGTAATCAAGCGATGTCTTTCCATGTTCGACTTCAGCGCAATTCTCACATGGATCGACTTGTACTTAGAGTGAAGATCGAACGAGTTTGAAGACCCCGGATCTAATTTCATCCATCCGGGCTGCGATATATATTCAGGAAATATAAAGACATTTGTTATGTACATCATTGCAGTAGATGATCATCCTACTCAAAGGATGATAATTTCAGCAGAGAATTATCAGTCTACCACCAAACGATCGTCTGTTCTATGTACGAAAATGAATTTATAAAGCTGAGCATGGGAATGCCCACCTCAGCTAGATCATGAAAGCAGAATGAAAAATAATGTATTGTATTGTATTTTATTACAGGGCACCTCTCAGCGATTGAATGAACTTCGGATCCTCCTGATAAAGCATTTCACCCGATAAACTACCTCATACTTTAGGGGGCAACTGTTATAGACATTTTTGTGCCTAACAGCATGAAGCATGAAATGTCAATGATCTGAGGGATCCAAAGTCCCTAAACATGTTGTTCTTACCCCTAGAGGAACAAGGTCAGCAAACCACAGCACTGAAAATCAGTTCTCCACCTGAAAACACTCAAAAACAAGCTGTTTCTGGATCATGTCAGCTGCTCCACTGAGCATCTGCATTGAATGTCAACTGCTCCACTCTGTACCTGCGCTGAAGGTCAAAACTAATGAAGGCTACCTGCACTGGGCGAGATTGGCCAAGTGGCACAGTCATTATGCAAGGTGTCAACTACCCAGGAACCTTCCAAACTGACACTTGGGTCAAGGAATTCGCCTTGTGATGAGTCAGAGGGTCTTGATCTCCAAGTGGAAGCAAGAATCTCCAAGTGGACTCAAGAACTGAAGATTAACTAAAGTGGGAGAGGACACTAGTCAGCTTCATGCCAGCCTCAAGCTAACTCATCCTTTCTCCAAATCTCCTATATATAGAGCTCTCTCATGAGGTCTAAAGGGGGGTGGAATTTTGTGCAAGTAAGGAAGTGCTGTTGGTTTGTGTATAGAACTATTGGGTGATTGCTTGAAGGAGGTGAAGAGGAGATTTCTTTCTGCTGGGAGGTGTTGCTGGATTGGGCCTATTATGGTTGTAACTCTCTCAAAACTTTACTTCTTCCATTAATAAAGTGTTTGAGGTTCTTCTATATGCATGTGTCTTTATGGTGAATTGATGCTTGTATATTTGATTTATGCTAATCCTTAAATCGATTATGGATGTATGCTTCTTGTAGTTTCCTTTTCTTGTGCTTTTACAGGATCTTTGTGTAGCTGGGCCGGTAGAAGAGCAAGGAGCTAGGAGCAAGCAGCAAGGAGTGAAGATCGGATCAACCATTAACGCAAGATAACGGTTAGTGGATCATCCTTCTCTTCTCTCTCTCATCTCATAAAGAAGTAATCTTGAATAGCTTTGCATTCAGTTGTTGCTGAGGTACTATCACCCTTAGAGTGGGATAGGGTCATTCCGTATTGGATACTTTTCCCAACAACACATCACCACTAAATTTCGCTTATTCAGAGCATCAAACATGAGTGACCATTATGTCTTGTTGAGTCTGTTTAGAATCATATTGAGTCCTATTACAATATGTCAACACCACAGTGCCTTGCACGTGTCTTGTATTGCTAAGATTTGGCCTCCATATATTTTAATTTGTTTATGAAGAGCCATTTTATGAGTAATTGACTATCCCCTTTGGAACTTTTTCAGTCATTACCAATTTCATCTAAAACTATTTATTTATGTCTTTATAATATTATATAAAATCATATTTTTCTCATTAAATAATATATAAAATATATGTCCTTTTAATTAAAAAATAGAAGATTTAAAATGAAGTGCCATATTTTGTTTCAACCGATGTCCATCTTCATAATTATGAATGACTTATCCACTGGATGGGTCACTGGTGTAATTGGTAGAATTTATAATTAACATTATAAAATTTATTTGTTCTCATCTATGGAAAGTTAAAAGGCCTACCCTGTACCATTGGAACGGTCTTAGAATAAGATTTCCAACAATATATCTGATGCTCCCATTTGAGCTAGGTAATTGGATTAAAAATTCCTTTAAAGATAAGGTTTCCAAATGGCGGCTACTTGTATTTTAGTTGGTTCATCTTGAAAAGATATTTCATATATCCATATTCTTATGGAATTAGATGAGTTCCATGTATCATTGGAAATGTCTCATAATTTACTATTTGATTATGTAGTATCCTCTTGGATTTGGACAACATTTGACATCAATAACAATCATTTTCAACAGATTGAACAACGACTTGGCATTCCTTTAATAACATCAATAACATGAGAGGACCCAAAAGCACCCATCTAGGCTGCAAGATCATATTCAGATTCCTCGCCTTGACTACAGAATGGTTATTCTTTTTGATCTTCTATTTCCAATTACTTTTATACAAGGCCACATAGGCAAGTGTTTCAGTGTCTAGTTATTTTTGTTTCTTTAACCTCACAGTTGTCCCTGTGAGATGATAAGGTTTGATTTTGTGAATAAGATATTAGAGATGATGATCTCAGTTATTATTCATATTTGCAAGGCTTATATCTTATATGTCTTATGTTTAGAGCTATAAGAAAGCTTATATATTATTTTTAAGGTTAAGAGTTGTAAGAAATCATATAGATTTATAAGATTTAGAGATGTAAGTGGAGAATCACTCATTTAAACAAATATGGTGTGATTATTAAAATTGACAAGTTATTTAAAAAATGTATTTGAGAATTTTAAAATTTTTAAAAATAAAAGGAAAATAAATAACCAAGAAAAATATTAATTATATTATATTTAGTTACTTATATACATGTTATAATGATGATGATGATGACAATGATTCATGTCCACTGAGACCAATGATGTTTATGAGAGCTTAAGAAAGTAAGACATTAATTAAGACTTATTAATATTTTATTTATATGAACGAAGATAAGAGAAATAAGTGTTTGTAGATCGCTATAGTTTTTTTGGCTAAACAAATCAAGAAGATTGGCAGTGTGACAAACGTTTTGTAAATGAGAATGGATGTGGGTAAGAATTGTGCACTAAAAGATAAGTGTTTTTCATCTTCAACCCTCTTAGTATCACACAACTAATAAATTCTTCAATCCCAAGGTGTTTTGGGAATACACCAACATGAGGTTTCACTTCGAAACTCATGGGAATGAGTCTGTATCTTTGCAATATTCATTTTCTTGTTAGTTCTCATCACAATAAAGAGAGAATTTTGGTTAGCGAGAGTGGGGTTTATCACCTCCTTATACCATCTTCGCTACTTTTCCCCTCTTGTTCATTAACATCCCACAATTTATGTTTAAATTTGGAAGTAATATTATTTTTAATATTATCTTTATTCTCCAAGCTGATCTCCTCCTTTATCCTCCAATAGTCGAGCTAGGAGTAGGCATCCTTTTGCCAACCTTGCTTGACCTAGACGTGGGGGTTTTGACTAGAGTTAGAAGCAATTTTTTGGAACATCTTGGTTTCCAAATTGTAAAGTTTCTTCTTATTAATTTAATAGCAAAGCATAGCCGTGTTTTCAATAAGTGAAAGACTAGCTTCAGTCACAAGAACAGGATAGGAAATATTACCTTTAATATGGGAGTTATAGGTTATAGATTTCATTTGGACAATAACATGTAAAACAATAAACATAATATATTTAGATTGTAATAATATGTAAAACAATAAGCATAATATATTTATCTTACAAAAATTATCTAATTATTTGTTGGCCAATGAGGATACATGACTTATAAATAAATAGAAAAAAAGAGACGTCCCATACTTAACAAAAAAATCATATCCCAATTAATATCCACAAAATACTTTTTCACATAAATAAATATTTTTATTTATTTATTAGATATCAATTTTAATAATATTACCATCTAAATTCAATTACACACTAATAAAAATAAAATAGAAAAACTCTAAACTAATAAATTTTGATTATTACAAAATATTTTTTATTTTAATTTTTTGTTTATCCATTAATGCTTAGAAATGAATTTTTTATATTAAAAAATAAATAGTCATCTTTATTAATATATGTGCCTCACAACTCAATCATATTTGAGAAAATAGATATCAAACTTAATATTAAATAGTAAATACTTACTTCCCACTTATCAAAAAGTGTCACACAAAATTATTGATTCCTTTATAATATTATATTATATTTTTTTAACAGATTTTTCAATTTTCAAAATTAGAGAAAGCCTCACACAAAATTATTGATTCCTTTATAATATTATATTATATTTTTTAACCGATTTTTCAATTTTCAAAATTAGAGAAAGCCTCACCAAAATTATTGGTCAATTTTATTTATTTATTTATAATATTTATTCGACATTTAATGGTATGGAAGGTGAACAGTCAAAGAGAGTCCAAAGAATTACTTGGAATATGAAACCAAAAGTCATTCCTATGTATTATATATATGTGTCATTGTCAATAAGAAAAGTAAACTAATGCTTATCATTCATATTATATATCTAAAATGTATGTGTTTAACATGATATCAGAACACATACATCAAAACTAGATATTTAAGTCATTGTTTTGTTGCGTTGTATTTGAGTCATTGTTTTGTTGTGTTGTGATCCATATCCACTGCTCCTGTCCCTTTGGTTTCAGAGCAGGTGGATAAGGGTTTTGTCGAAGAATCTCACTGCTCGTGAGCTTTCTATCTATAAAGTCTATGTACATTCTATTTATTCATAACCCTATTTTGTTCCAAAGAGGCTCAATCTTCATACATATATTATATATATTGTCGTTGGAGTTATATTTCGTACATTCACAAATCTTGGATTCTTTATTGGTCCTTCTGCTCTGTATTGTATTGTATTGGTCCCCAATTAGTCGTCAATATGGAAATGGAAAATGAAAATGAAAAGGTCGTGAATATGGAAATGGAAATGGAAAATGAAAAAGAAAACGTGGGTTCATGGTGGAACGAATTGCCTACTGACTTTCAAACGGAGATATGTGCGCGTCTGCCGGTGGAGTTTGTGTATAGTTTTCGCATGATCTCCCAGCAATGGAAGGACCTCCTTTCATCGAACTACTTGTTAACCAAGTGGGTTGAGGCACCTCTCAAAAGGAATCAGCCACGGCTGGTTCTGTGTGATTTGACTATGAAAACCCCATCTATGGCTTTCTGTTTCTACACCAGGACCTGGATTACCTCCTCTTTTGACTTTTCCTTCCTCAAGGACGGGGACTACCAGGAAATCCATCATTTCAAACCCTCTGTGGGAGGGCTCATCTTGGCCACAAATATGGGTGGAGGACGCTGTAGCAGGCTCTGCAATCCTTATACACGAACGTTCGTTGAAATTCCGGCCCCACACCGAAGGATCTACGTCGAATGTATGGCCGTGGATGAGAAAAATAATGATTACAAAGTTGCAGCTGTTGGGACACAGTCGCTGGATGGAGATAGATTTGAGGAACGAGAAGATTCGGTGGAAATTTACGAAGCGTCCCAAAAAAGATGGAAAATAGCGGGATACTTTCCGGAGAATTTAAGTCTGGATATACACCAGGACCTTATTTACTACAAAGGAGCATTCTACACATACTGTTGTTCGGGTGACGTTTATGGTATAGCGTCTTTCACTATTCCCCCCTTACCCTTACCCTTAGAGGAGGGAAGCGGTACTTCACCTATAACCATTCCCATGCGTTTTGTACCATTCCCTCAGAAGTGGGGGAACCGTCGTAATTATCATCATTCGCGGTTGATCACCTGCGCTTCCCGTCTCCTATTCGCGGTTGTTTTGATTTTTTTTTGTTAAATCAGAAAAAGTTAAAAACCAATCTTAATGGAGATATTGGTATCTTTTACTAAATTTTGTGAAGTGACTAAATGTAGCTTTAACCATTCACCTTAAGATGTTCTTACAATATAATTTCCTAAGTCTATTTAATATCTTCATTATCATAAAAACCAACCTATATCCATCTTAACTCCACATCTACCACTCTTAAAGGGATGAAATCTATTTATCCCTCTGAGCACTTGGTAGACCCAGAATTAAGATGGATCTAAGAAGATAAAATTTCCCCTTTAAATAGTCTATGCTCACATGAATACCATGGTATTACCATGGGTTATCATAAACCCGGAGCTTAAAAATTACTATTAGTAATTTATAAAAATTAATAAAATTAATAATTGATTTTTACTTTATTTTTTATTTTAGCCAAGTTAAAATGTTTAACATACATTAAATTACAACATCCATTTTTACTCTTGATCCACCAAGCCCCGAGAGGGATCAAATATTTTTTCACTCTATGCTAGTTTGCATATCACGATATTTGATCCCTCTCAGGGCTTAGTAGATCCAGAGTAAAGATCGATCTATGCTGGTTTAATTCCCCATTTAAATAGGCTACATTCCACGTGAATACCATGGGTCAATACCATGTGCCATTTTTATTTTTATTAATACTAATATTAGGGTTAATAATGCTTTTTTGCATGGTATTAATAATAATCTAGCGCATGGTATTTGGCCCATAGTATTTTTCCCATAGGTTTCACCTAAATATAATGCATTTTTTGAGTGTTTGTAAATATAAGGTGACTTATGGAGTAAATATAAAAAAAAAAAAAAATTGTTTACTGTATCTCTCATTTATTTATATTTTTATTAATTTACCATACCTCTTTTACAAATATGGTATTTGGCCCATAGGATTCACTTAAATAAAACCTCTTTTTTGAGCCTTCATAAATAGAAAGAGGGTTATGGACTAAATATAAAAAGATGTTTTATTTATTTACCATATGTCTAGTTTATTTATATTTTTATTTATTTACCATACCTTTTGAGTAAGTATAAAAGAGGTTTTATTTATTTATCATACCTCCACTTTATTTGTATTTTTATTTGTTTACACCCTTGCATGTATATAAGGTGACTTATGGAGTAAACATAAAAAATGTTTTATTTATTTACCATACCTCTCATTTATTTATATTTTTATTAATTTACCATACCTCTTTTATAAATATGGTATTTGGCCCATAGGATTCACTTAAATAAAACCTATTCTTGAAAATTAGGGTGAATGGAAGGTTGTAACTCCTAATTTCAAGGGCTAAATTTACCTTTTTTACCCTCTCCCTTAAATAAGGTGGGCTATTTGAGGCTATTTGTAAAAATGTACTATGATACAAAATATTCACCCACTAATTTAAAACCCCTTAATTTCGCCAAAGGGCGAACATTCGCCTCTAAAATTTTCCATGATGGGAAGAAGACAGATAATAAGATCTACTCAAAAGAGTAGTCCACTGGTACCATGCATGTGCATCTAGCCATCCAAGAGCAAGGTGAAGCCTTGATCTCACTGGTGCCTCGCTCACTTGAGATGGAAGTTGACCATGGCAGTTATTCTGTGTTGATGTGTAGTAGGTGGATCTTCAATCCTCTCTATCTGTCATGTGGGGGTTGCTATCCTTGTGGATAATTCGTTGGCATCTTGTTGGTTGTTTTCTTACTGGGTGATGTGGGTGGTGATATGCTGAAGGTTTAACCAATAGTGTATCTTTCTTTAATTTACCACCTAATGGAGCCCGATTGGTATCTGGTACATGTTTTGGTGCCTTTTGTTGTTTCTTATCTTCCAATATTACTTCAACCACTGAGTCCTCCTCTGATGTATCAGTACCTGTAACCTTTTCTGCTTCAACCTCTATTTGTGTTTGATTATCAACTATTAAAGGCTCATCATCTGATGTGTAAGTTTCATTAGAGCTTTGTGCTTTTGCCTCCATAGTTTCTGCTTGGGTCTTAGTGGAAATATCCTGCAATGTAATTTTCTTATTTTTATACTAGAGCTTCAAGAATTTCTTCTACACATTAATATTGGCAGTACCCACAGATTCCATTCAAGGATATCCCAAAAAAACATCCACGATATCCATATTTGAAGTATAAAAGTCACAAGGCAACACATACTTATCCATAGAAAGCTTCAAATCTTTATAAACTTGAACATCCTCATCATTAACCTGTGTGTTTTCAATGTGTTTTGCTGGCACTTGCAATTTTTTTGCCAAATTGACATTTATGAGATTTTTCTTGCAACTAGGATTTATAGACACAATGATCTTCTCCTTCTGAATCAATCCATGAACCTACAATAAGGATATACCAATAGGAAATAACCCCACATGTTTCTCCTTATCTTGTTTTCTGGCATGAGACCATCTATCTAAAAGTAATTTTTCAAATTCTTCATCGAGCAGGTTGGAACACTTCTTTTGGTTAAGTAATCCCCACCATGTGGCCGCCTCATTTTCAAAATTACTCAATACAAAAAATCTCCACTGATCTTCCCATAATGACTTTTTTTCTTTTATGTATTCTTCAATAGTAGGACCATTACCTTTTCCTGTAAAACTTAGAACCGCCATGAAGAGGGTTTTGAAAACAATTCACTTACTTGGCGAAATTTTGAAATTGTCACAGTTTAGTCAATATTGCTCAGAATCCCTATTATGACCTGTTTTCAGAAATGGAACAACCATTCTACATCTGCCCATGTGATAGAAATCCCAATCCAGGCACTGGAATTTCATATCTACACTGCAACTCTACGCTATCACCAAAAATTCTAAAAAAATAGTTGATTTTAAATTAACGATATCTCCCTCATCCGGACTCCGATTCGACCGATTTGTTTTTTGAAATTAGGTATTTTTTCACAAAGAATCCATATCTACAATTAGATTTTGCATATTTTGCCCCAAAATGTACATATAGGATCTGCAACACCACTGTTTTTTAGATCAGCGATATCTCCTTCATCCGTACTCCGATTTGGCCGATTTTTTTTTTGAAATCGGGTATTTTTTACAAGGAATCTGGATCTCCAATTAGATTTTATAGATTTTCCCCTAAAACATATATATCTGATCTGCAAACTCGCCACCCTAGAAAGTTCTTGCAAAAAAATAAAAAATATTCTCCACTTTTGCCCAAGAAAGTGCTTTGATACCACTTGTTATAGCTCTGACCTGCAAATATATGAAATGATACAAACATACCTAGAAATAACAAGATAGAAATGCTTCTTTATTGTTATCAAACCCTTAAGGTAGGGAAACACCATACATTCACTCCTTAAGGAAGGAGAACACTTGACAAGCCATATGCCTGTTCATATAATATTCCTTAACATCTCTCAATGGGGTGTCTCTAGCCTCTATATAGGCCTCATACATACAATACCATGGTTCCCTTAATACCATAGGCCCATTACATTATTTCTAACTACTTATGGTCCCTTACATAATACGAGTTAACCACCTTATTTATTACTGTGGCCCATCCCATTATTACATTATTCCCTTAGGTACCTCCCTTTTTACCCCATATTATCCCCCCCTAGGTACACTACAATCTATTTCTATCTTGTTATTTCTAGGTATGTTTGTATCATTTCATATATTTGCAGGTCAGAGCTATAACAGACCCTGTGCAGGGGTGATGTCGCCCCCCTGTTGTGCTCAGAGCAACAAACAAGGGGGGATTCCACCCTCCCCCCCCACACACATGTGGGGTAGTCGTGGAAATAATATAACACACCCAACATTCCACCAATTGTTGTTTTCTTTCCAAAGAGGGCCACAGGAGAGCTTAGTCATTTCTCCAACCCTGCAATGCCCATTGTTTCTCTACACCAAGAGAACTTCTCAATAGTCACAAACTTTGTCAATGCATCTACAATATTCTTCAAAGTGTCCACCTTTACCAACAATACCTATTTATCCTCAAGCATCTCCCTCAATAATTGATACTAAACATCAATGTTCTTTGTCTCTGAATGATAAACAAGGTTCTTTACTGAGAAGATTGCACTTTGGCTGTCATAGTCTATCCTTATAGCTTGTTGTACCAACCCCATACTTGAACACAATCTCTGCAACCAAAATGCTTCCTTGCTTGCATGAATGGTTGCCATGTGTTCTGCCCCTATAGTTGAAAGTTCCACTATAGATTGTCTCTTACTCATCCAACTGAGTGCACCCCCAAATAGGTTAAACACATACCCACTTGTAAACCTTCTCTGATCCATATCTCTAGCCCAGTTTGCATTAAAAAATCCATGGATTTCCAAAACTCTATCCAATCCTGGTCTTCCTTGGTAGCACAAACCATAATCATCAGTTCCACACAAATACCTCCAAATAGGTTAAATGCATACCCACTTGTAGATCTTCTCTGATACATATCTCTAGCCTAATTTGAATTAAAAAATCCACGGATGTCTGAAACTCTATCCAATCTTAGTCTTCCTTGGTAACACAAACCATAATAAATAGTCCCATGCAAATTCCTGAAAACCTGCTTCACTGTTGTCCAATGCTCCTTCGATGGTTTGAAATAAACCTGCTCAATACCCCCACTGCATGTGCAATTTCTGGTCCAATATAGACCATTACATACATCAGGCTACTAACTGAATTTGCATATTGGAACACGGGACATGTCCTCTTCCTCTTCTTGTGTCTTGGAACACTGTTTAGAAGATAAATTTACACTTACAAGAATAGGAACCTTCACTGGTTTACTATCTTTCATATTAAACCTCCAAAGTATTGTCTCGACATACTTCCTTTGATTTAACCAAAGCTTCCTCTTTTCTCGATCTCATTTAATTTCCAAGCCCAAAATATAGTTTGTAGCACCAAGATATTTCATGTCCAATTTGGAGGACAATTGGGTCTTCAAATCCTCTACAATTTCTTTCTATTTCCAACCAGCAACATATCATCCACATACAAGACCAAATAAATAACACGGTCACCAATTAATTTAAAATACGCACAGTGATATGCTTTGCTTTTGGTGAAGTCAAGTCCCCATATAAATGTATCAAATTTATGATACCACATCCTTGGTGATTGTTTTAACCCATATAGATACTTTCTAAACTTGAATACTAGTTATTTCTTACCCTTCACCGCAAAGCCTTCAAGTTGCTTCATGTAGATCTCTTCTTCCAGGTCCTCGTGAAGAAAGTTGTCTTCACATCCATCTATTCTACCTCAAAATCAAAAGCAACAACAACACATAAAGTAATATAATAGAAGCTACCTTGGGAACATGAGAAAAAGTATCACCAAAATCTATTCTCAGCACTTGGGAATAACCTTTTTCTACCAACCGAGATTTGTATTTTTCCACCTTGATTTTTGCATTTATATTCTTCTTAAACACCCATTTTCTGCTAATGGGTGTCCTTCAAGTGGACAACTCCACCACATCCCAAGCCTCATTTTTATGCAAAGATGTCATTTCATCAACCATGGCCTCTTTCTAGAGTTTTCCATCCTCTAAATCTACTGCTTCCATCATAATACCGGGATCATCATCAGTAATAGATAAAGCAAAATTTGAATGGAAAGCAGATGGACTATACCTTTCTAGCTACCTTCTTTCTCGAACTAATCTTCACAGAGCTGGATTTTGTGGCTCTTCATCTTGTTATTCCTCTTTTGTTGTAGAGTCTGATTCTTCCTCCTTTAGCTCAAACCATATCTTCTTAGGTTCCTTTTGTAGGACTTCGTGTTTAATAACATATTTCACCTCTCTAAACACCACATCTCGGCAGTAAACAACGTTCCTTGTTTATGGATTCCAAATATTATAACCTTTTAAGCCATCCTTATACCCAATAAAGATGAACCTTTTAGATTTACTATCCAACTTTGTTATTTTCTCCTTTGAAACATGTACATATGCATTTGTTGTAGCTGCTACAACCACCCTCCAAAAGTTTTCCTTAGCTTTATTTTGGAGCCACCCTACCAACTATCCTTTGCAGCATGTCTTGCAGTCTCAAGTACATAGGATTCAACTGAGTTTCAAAGGCTTTCCAGCTAGTTCATGTCAACTTTCTTGTCTCCCATCGCTGGATGCGTTTTCAACTTAGGTTATCTCCTGGCTGAGAGGTTCACTCATAAAATTGCTTAATTCTAGAGGGGAACCAACCTTCCCTCCAAAAATTGTGCAATCTTTCTGGGCTACCTGCCAAGCTCTAGAATTGTGTAATCGAGCCAAACAACCCTCCCTCAGAAAATTTCACAATCCAGCTAGTCACTGGGCTTCATCCCAAAAATTGCGCAATTCTAGGAGGCAGTGACCTGCTGACCCAAGAAGTTGCACAATGCATGAGGGAAAACTAGCATTGCTTAGCCCAGAAACTTCTCAAATCCCTTTCCCAAGCTTATAGACTGCTGCATGTGCCTTTAGGTTGACCGGTTCACTCCATGACTGAGAAATCCTCATTTGCATGCATGGGCGACTTTCTCCCGAAATAGAAAAAAACAACATGCAAAAAGAATCGCTAAATTTTAGGGATTTATTTTTAGTAACTAAAGGTTACATGAAAAGATCGTTTTAGAAACTTCCCTCCAAGTGTCACGTTTTCCTAGATTTGTGGCATGCACATCATAAGCCTAATACTTATTTATTCAACAATGTAGAGCTCATTCCTAACATCGATCTTGGATCTCTGACATCCCACAACACATCCAGGAGTCTTCGACACATTCAACTCAACTATTTTAGGGTAAGTCTGCTTTTCATGCCATTTACTACTTTTCTGACGCTTTTCATATTTCACTTTCTATGAATGTTGTTTGCTTCGTTTTTTTGAACACCCAATGTCATTTTAATGTATATTAGCTTGTAGAAGAACTATTTTAGTTTTTTTTTGCATTTCATTGTTATCACATGCATGACATTGTTTTTCACTAATGGTCATCGTTGCGACAACTCGTTTCACACACATGCATGCGTTCCAATTTTATGAATGTTACATTCACTATTTGCATGCATGATCATTCACTCTTGTTTACATTCAGTGTCGCCATGCATTCAAACCTCTTGATGTTTACAGTCGCCTGTCGACAGGTCTAGGCTGCCTTGGCTCGGACCTTGCCTCACCTGAATAGAAATGCGCATTTCTGGAAGTGAAGGCTCTGCCTTCCCTCCAGAAATTGCACAAACATGGCCAACACTAACCTATAGGCTTGCATTGCACAATTCTGGGAGGTGGTGTCTTACTGACCCAGAAAATTGCACAATGCAGTTTCTGGGCATGCATGTCTTTACTGACCGAAACTACACATTGCACAGTTTCAGTCCTCAGCAGGCAAGCTGTACTGTGCATTGCGTAGTTCCAGTAGTTAGTCAACCTTCTAATAGCATGGACTATGCCTTGTGGATTTTCAGCGGTCAGTCTCCCAACCTCCTGGTGAAAATTGTGCAATCTTTACTTCCAGTCATCTAGGTGTGTTGCATGTCAGTCCTTAGATTTGTTTTGGTTTTTAGATAACAGATTTCTTGCCATGAGTGTCACTATGTCTCCAGTTATAGCAAGTGTTTGTCCGTCTCTTAGTAGTTACGATGGCCTCCAAGAGAGCAGAGTCAAAGGACACCGTTGGAAGTGAAACTGGAGGTGCATTTGAACAAGTGTCTACGGGCCTGCTCGTTTACGAAGACACCAAGCTGGTCTTAGAAAGAGACATCAAGATCAAATGGCAAGACATCAATGATACATTCTCAAGCACATTTGAGGAAGATCTGGAAGACTGCAGGGTCTATGTCAACATCCACAAATCTGGCTTGTGTTGAAAATGCAACAAGATGATGGAGCTTAGTGAAAAGAAGTCGCCTTCACTAAGTGGGCCTGCAGGCTATTTTCGGCGCAAAGTCTATTTTTAGAATATGTCTATTTTTAGACATATGGATCATGGTCTATGAGTTGCAGGATGATATTTGTGGATGATTGGTCATGTTGGTAAAAATAGATGGACTTTAATTTTTAGACATATGGGCAGAGTCTATTTTTAGACTACCAGTCTAAATATAGAACAGTCGAATATTATTAGCTCTTAATAATATTTGGACTATAAACATTATCTTATCCTCTTGGAGCACTTCAATTCGAGCTACGGATATGGCACATGCAACTATCAGAAGGAAATACGCTTTTCTTATGGGTCAGTTGAGCTATTGCATGATGGACTTCAGTTAGAACTCAAGTGGTTGAGTTTGGTGGAGTTGATTGAGGAGTTGATGGAGTTGTGTTCAGTTTGACTTGGTTGAACTAGTTGTATTTAGTTTAACTGCAAATTCACTAGTGATGAGTGATGTGAATTAATTATTAATTAATTCACTAATTATTAACTCATAAAGAAACTAAAGAATACATCAGTTAACTCAGTGCATGGACAGTTCAGTGGAGACAAATGTTAGAGGTGGGTGAAAGAGTGAGACTACTATCAGTTGTGACTATAGCTGTGCATGAGATTTGCAAAATCATTGATTGAGATTTCCAATGAGGATTGCGCAGTATAATCCAATGAAAAACGAGTTTGGAAAGTGATCATTCTCACTTTGGATTGCGTAGTAGAGGCAGACAGACAGCGAAGGAGATTTGAACTTGTGACTTGATTCAGATCTGAGCTAGTTTGTGTGTAGCAGGTGGAGATAGTACTGAGTACTTGTGAGGAGTATTGTACTATGTCTTGTTACATGTTCTCTATCATTATAATATATAGATAGTGTGGGGTTTTCAGCTGTATGCTTTCCCTAGGTTACATATTGTGTTAATGTGCACATGCGATTGATGTTTCATTGTTTTTAATTTCGCAAAATTGATGATCAACGTAGAGGAGGTTATGTATTATGCATGCATTCCGCAATAGTGTATAATCAGGATAATCTATGTGAATAAGTTTCATATTATTCAAAACTTCTACATGGTATCAGAGCAGAGTTGGTCATCAGATCTATTATTCAGAAAGTGTTTACATTTTATTTCTTCAGGCAGAGTCTGTAATCAGGCCAGGTAGCCTCTGGATTCATCCTTCTTTTGGAAGGTGAGATATCTGGTAAACGCCTATACAGTCAATCTATGTACGAGAAATACTTTGTTCTCATGAATTTTAGATCAGAAGCGGTTGAGTTTTGAGCTGGCGGAATTCGAATTTGCAGAAGTGTTTTCTTGGTGTCGAAGTTGAAATGTCTTTCAACGGATTGCAATTGGAGTATGCTCTTAAAGGAGGCTCGAATTATATTGCATGGAAAGATAGGATGGAGGCGATGTTAGATGACAATGGGTTGAAGGATTTCATAGAGCCTGAGGTCCCAAAGCCTACTGATGCTACTCAAGTTGATGCTTGGCAAAAGAAGACATCAAAGTGTCAAAGGGTTCTGTTGGAGGGCGTGAAGGATCACATTTTATCCAGCCTACATGGAAAGGTTTCTCCATACTTGATGTGGAAAGTGTTGACAGATTTATTCCAAAGCAAGAGCGACCAGAGGAAGTTGGCGCTCAAGGATAAATTTAGAAACATTAAGTGTGAGAAGGGAGACAGTATGCCCAAGTATCTCACGAAGTTCACCCAATGCCGGGATGAGCTGGGAAGTGTGGGGTGACCGCTGATGATGAGGACTTGGTGAGCTTGGCTCTCTTTGGTCTTCCGAAGAGTTGGCATTCCTATCAGGACTCTGTCAATGGTTGGGAGAAATTGCCAGGATGGGAGAGACTTTGGTCAAATCTTGTGCAAGGGGAGATCAGGCGGAATACCAGGAATGGATCTTCATCAAAGGCATCTTATGAAGAAAATTGCACTTTGGCTGCCAAAGCAAAGAAGGGGAAGAACAAGAAAGCTTCTCATTCCGGTGTGAAAGGCAAGAAGCAGGACATGTCCAAGGTGAAGTGCTTTCATTGTCACCATCAAGGACATTATGCCACAAATTGTCTGCAGAAGAAGAAAAATAAGCAAGCTGCTGGATCTGCAGTGAGAGATGCCTTAGCCTCATAGTTTGAGCTGGATTTTTCGTTGATTTCATGCTTGGTATCAAGTGTGATGGGATCGGTATGGTTCTTGGACAGTGGTGCATCTTTTTACATGACAGGAGATCGAGATTTGTTTTCTGATCTGGATGAGAAAGATCTTGGAGTGCACATCGAGATGGGCGATGATGGTAGATACAGTGCGACCGGTATCGGTACCATTTCCTTTGAGAGGGAGTCTGGTAAACCCTTCATATTGAAGGAAGTGATGCATGTTCCAGGATTGAAGAAGAATCTTATCTCTATGGTGATGTTAGAAGACAAGGGATATGATGTTGTTTTCAGCGAGGGAAAGTCTTTCCTGCGCAGTAAGACAACTGGAGAAACCTGGAAGATATGATGTTATTTTTAATATTATCTTTATTCTCCAAGCTGATCTCCTCCTTTATCCTCCAATAGTCGAGCTAGGAGTAGGCATCCTTTTGCCAACCTTGCTTGACCTAGACGTGGGGGTTTTGACTAGAGTTAGAAGCAATTTTTGGGAACATCTTGGTTTCCAAGTTGTAAAGTTTCTTCTTATAAATTTAATAGCAAAGCATAGTCGTGCTTTCAATGAGTGAAAGACTAGCTTCAGTCACAAGAACAGGATAGGGAATATTACCTTTAATATGGGAGTTATAGGTTATAGATTTCATTTGGACAATAACATGTAAAACAATAAACATAATATATTTATCTTACAAAAATTATCTAATTATTTGTTGGCCAATGAGGACACGTGACTTATAAATAAATAGAAAAAAAAAAGACGTCCCATACTTAACAAAAAAAAATAAAATCATATCCAAATTAATATCCACAAAATACTTTTTCAAATAAATAAATATTTTTATTTATTTATTAGATATCAATTTTAATAATATTACCGTCTAAATTCAATTACACACTAATAAAAATAAAAAATTTTGAATATTACAAAATAATTTTTATTTATCCATTAATGCTCAAAAATGAACTTTTTTATATTAAAAAATAAATAGTCATCTTTATTAATATATATGCCTCACAACTCAATCATATTTGAGAAAATAGATATCAACCTTAATATTAAATAGTAAATACTTACTTCAATAAATATATATGCCTCACAACTCAATCATATTTGAGAAAATAGATATCAACCTTAATATTAAATAGTAAATACTTACTTCCCACCTATGAAAAGGTGTGACAAAAAATTATTGATTCCTTTATAATATTATATTATATTTTTTTTTAACACATTTTTCAATTTTTCAAAATTAGAGAAAGCCCCACCAAAATTATTGGCCAATTTTATTTATTTATTTATAATATTTATTGGACATGTAATGGTGTGGAAGGTGAACGGCCAGAGAGTCCAAAGAACTACTTGGAATATGAAACCAAAGGTCATTCATGTATTATAAATATGTATCATTGTCAATAAAAAAAGTAAACTAATACTTATCATTCATATTCTATATCTAAAATGTATGTGTTTAACATGATATCAGAGCATCTAAAATATATGTGTTTAACATGATATCAAAACACATGTATCAAAACTAGATATTTAAGTCATTGTTTTGTTGCGTTGTATTTGAGTCATTGTTTTGTTGTGTTGTGATCCATATCCACTGCTCCTGTCCCTTTCGTTTCAGAGCAGGTGGATAAGGGTTTTGTCGAAGAATCTCACTGCTCGTGAGCTTTCTATCTATAAAGTCTACGTACATTCTATTTATTCATAACCCTATTTTGTTCCAAAGAGGCTCAATCTTCATACATATATTATATATATTGTCGTTGGAGTTATATTTCGTACATTCACAAATCTTGGATTCTTTATTGGTCCTTCTGCTCTGTATTGTATTGGTCCCCTTGCGTTATAAATATGGAAATGGAAAAGGTGGGTTCATGGTGGAACGAATTGCCTACTGACTTTCAAATTGAGATATGTGCGCGTCTGCCGGTGGAGTTTGTGTATAGTTTTCGCATGATCTCCCGGCAATGGAACGACTTTCTTTCATCGAACTACTTCTTAACCAAGTGGGTTGAGACAACTCTCAACAGGAATCAGCCACGGCTGGTTATGTGCGATTTGAGTATGAAAATCCCATGTATGGCTTTCTGTTTCTACACCAGGACCTGGATTACCTCATGTTTTGACTTTTCCTTCCTTGAGGACGAGGAGTGGAAGGAAATCGACAATTTCAAACCATCTGTGGGAGGATTCATCTTGGCCGCAAATATCGATCTAGGACGCTGTAGCAGGCTCTGCAATCCTTATACACGAACGTTCGTTGAAATTCCGGCCCCACAGGCATGGCACTACTTAGATTGCATTGTTGTGGATGAGAAAAATAATGATTACAAAGTTGCAGCTGTTGGGATCCAGTGGCCAGTAGAACGACCAGATTTGGTGGAAATTTACGAAGCGTCCCAAAAAAGATGGAGAATAGCGGGTTACTTTCCCGGGAATTTAAGGATGCCAATATCCGTGGACTTTATTTACTACAAAGGAGCATTCTACACATACTGCTGTTCGGGTCACGTGAGTGGTATAGCGTCTTTCACTATTCCCTTAGAGGAGGGAAGCTGTACTTCACCTATAACCCTTCCCGTGCGTTTTGTACCATTCCCCCGGAAGTTGGGGAACCGTCGTCATTATCATTCGCGGATGATCACCTGCGGTTCCCGTCTCCTATACATCTGTACCAAGACCGTGGATGTGATTAGTGTGTGGGAGTTTAAGTTTAAGAGTGAGGAGGGCCAGCCGGTGCCTCTGTCCAGCTCGCAGAATTGGGAATGGGTGGAGATTACACAGATGCCTTCCTCCCTTCGGGAAGAGTGGAGGGGAAAAATAAAACCACATCGTTTGCATTGGGATTGCATAGGAGTGGGAGATCACGTCTGTTTCGTAGCATCACTCTTTGGGAGGAGCCAAGCAAGGAAAGTAGTACAGGGAATTATTGCTTACAATTTAATTGATAACAGATGGAGTTGGCTTCCCAACTGTCCCATAAGCCTTGAGGCCGAGGCCGAGTTCGCCATTTACGGATTTATAGCCGTTGAACCAAATCCACTTATCGAAATACAGTGAAATAATAATTAGAGTAGTCTTTAAAGCGACTTTTTGAAAGCCTTTCCGGTGATTTTTTCCGGTGAAAATCCGGCAGTAATTTATTGGAATCCAAGTTTGATAGCGAATTTCTGCACAATGAAACCGTCCCAGGGGTTTTTCAGGGTGCTGAATCCGAATATGCAGTTAAAAAACCATTTTAACTGCAACAAAGCATGATTTCATCTCAATTTCTTCCGCCGGATTCCGTCACAGGAATCTCAAAAAGTCGCATTATAGACAACTCCATAATTTTGCAGTGGTTGATTTAAAATAAAATTTGTGTTTAAATATTTAGAAATTTGACGCTCAGAAATTTTCTTTATGAATTTAATGATTAATGGTCGTTTTGCCTTTTCCAAATTCTGCAGTGGTTAATCTAAAATAAATTTTTAGAATTTTGACGCTCCGAAATTTTACTTTATGAATTTAACGATTAATGTTTGTTTTGCCTTTTCCAAATTTATAATTTGGTACGGGTTGTTTTGTCTTTTCAAAATTTATAATTTGTGTTTAAATATTTAGAATTTTGACATTCAGAATTTGTCTTTATGAATTTAATGATTAATGGTCGTTTTGCCTTTTCCAAATTTATAATTTTGTATGGGTTGTTTTTTCTTTTTAAAATTTATAATTTGATAGGGAAACAATAACAATAAATATATTACATTTAAAAGAATTAATAAAATTAGATTTATAATATTTTTTCTAAATTATTTTTAGAGTTAAATATTTTTATTTTATTTTGATGATGATGATGGTGGTGGTTAACGTCACCAAGCATTGTCTATCGGACCTAAAGAAACAAGTTATTTATTTTGATTTAAGATTTTATTCCTATGCTCAAAAAGCTTGGAGAGAAGCCTCCCGAACTCACTATAATTTTGACATTGTAAAAGGCTATGAAAGTTAGTGTTGTAACAAAGATTGTGAAACTGAGATCTAATGTGGTTGTACGCGGGGCACTCTAAGAGGAAGTGGGTTTCACCCTCATGTTCCTATTCTCACATATATGGAAGATCTTTTCCATCCATGGCATTTTAGGAACTGCCCAATGACCTATTTCACTATGGAGCTCATGAGAATTCGTTCTATTCTTTGCTATATTAATTTTCTTCTTTGAGCTAGTTAAAATAGAGAGATTCTTTTGATCTTCTAAGATGTGGTTGATGACCTTCTTATAATAACTTAATTTTCTTTTACCCGCTAAATCTTTCTCACACCACATTTTTTCTTTGAAGTAACAATACCTTTAATGTTATTTAAGTTTTGCAATGCATCATTCTCGTTGATCTCCCAATAGTTTAACCACGCCCTTCTGTTTTTATGCCACCCTCGATTAAGCCTTAGGTGGTTTTGGCTAGAATTTAAAGCTAGCTTAGGAATTCTATGATCTTCTATGTTATTGAGTTTGTGCTTGTACAACAGAAATCTAATCATAGCTAGGCTCTCAATAGGGGAAATACCTACTTCTATAAGGAGAATAGGATGGGGTGTATTACTTTTAATTTTCAGGTCATAAGTTATAAAACACTTCTGGATTTGCTCAATCTTTCTCCATGATTCTCTGGAGATGGTGCAACCCCAAACCTCATAGCCATATAAGATAACAGGAGTGACTAAAGTTTCAAATAGGAACGTCTGTTTATCCCACATTACAAGGTTTGTTGTTTTACAATTATTTTCAAGACCAAAATAAGCTTTCCACCCCCCATTAATCCTTTTCTCAATGCTATGATTCGAGTTGAGCTTGTGATGAATATGAATTCCTAGGTACTTGTATGAATACACTTCCTCCAAGTTATTATTGTCATACATAAAATTAGCGTAAGTGTCCTTTTTGGATTGGATAATCATAACTTTTGTTTTGTTAGTGCTAACAGTCATACCCATGGTAGAGCAGAAATCCTTAAGAAGCCTGAGTTTCTTATCATGATCAGATGGGCACCTTGCCAAAAGAACAATATCGCCAGCATAGAGAAGAAGGATGACGACTATCCCCGCTAAGATCGTGCCATCACATCCTGCTTCCTCTAAATAGCCTTTGAGCTTATCGATGAAAATGCCAAATAGGGTAGGGGAGAGGGGGAAACCTTGTTTAACTCCGATGTTACACTTAATATCTTTCGACCACCCCTCATTGCTCTTTAACTTGACAATTACATTCTCGTATAACCTTATAGTGGCAGCTCTCAACTCGAGAGGAACCTTTATCTCTTCTAATCTATTCCAAAGGTTGTATCTAGGAACCATATCGAAAGCCTTTCTAAAGTCCACAAAGCAACAAAATAAATTGGATTTATCATTACGACATTCTTTCGCAAAAATCCTAAGCGTAAAGAGGTGGTCTGTTGTTGAGTGATGCCTTCTGAAACCTACTTGGTCTTTAGCCCACTTACCTTCACTTTCAATCCATATGCTTAACTTCTTTTCCAAAATACTACCGTATAACTTGGCTAAGAGAGGGTTTATCATAATTGTCCGATAATTAGAGGGGTTATTTATATCCCCACTTTTAAAAATAGGGATAATGAGGCTCTCAGTCCAAGTTTTAGGGAACCCTTGCTTCACTGCTTGATTTACTGGGGGTTGAGGATAGGACCTCCAATTTTTAAGATTTCTGCCTGGTAACCTTCAATGTCCTTAGCTTTCCCATTAGCGAGGCGATTAACCCCAAACTTAATGTCTTCTAAAGAGAAAAATTCTTTCGTTGTGAGAAGGGTTTCCAAATTATCCATGACATTTGGAGATCCATAAATCTTTTTAAGATAGGAATTCCAATCGTGAAGAGCAATTTTATTATTATCTTTAGTCTTCCTAGTCAGAATCTGCCTCCAAAATTTTTTAGGAACTACCTTAGAGAGGTGTAAGAGATTCTCCTGTCTTTGACGAATGTACTGCCTCTTTTTCCTTTTAGTTAGGGCTTTATATATTTTTATCTTGTCCATTTTAAGAGATTCATCAACAACTTCCTTAATTGCTCTCCTCGCACTTTTACAATCTTTGTCATACCATGGATTGGTTTTGCTATTTCTTTTATTATTTGAAACTTCAATTGAGAACTTGTTAATAGAATATGAGAGGGTTGTAGTAAAATTATGATAGAAGTCTTCTATGTTGTCTATACTAGATAAATGAAGCAAATCAGTTTTTAATTCATTTAGAAAGAGATCATTTTTATTTCTATCAAATATTAAGTTCTTTATATGATAATCAAGAAAATTATTAAAGCTTATTAAAATTTATAATTTTTTTCATATTTATAAGAAGATAATAAATTAATAAGAATTTTTTAATATCTTACTTTTATTGATTTAGGCTTCTATGATCCATATCAGATTTTTGAAGATTCTTTGGCGAATATAAAATTAATTTATTTTAATATATATTCCTTTCACTGATATTTTAATTAAAATATAATTAACGCTTACTCTATTTTTAACTTTTATAACTAACTATTATCTATATAAGAACTTTGAATTTTAAATTAATGTATTTTATGTTTTACTTATTCTAACAATTTTAGGTTAATTTATTTTAATATATATTTATATTAAAATTTAATTAACTATTTTTTATATATAATTACCTTGATATTTAACAATTTGAATTTAATTTATTTTATGATAATATATTAATTTTACTTATTCCAATATATATTTATGAAATGGTCCACTTACATTTATTTTAATAAGAATATTAATAACGGTATTAACTTATTTGAATAAATAAAGTTTATAACCCTTATCAAAGTCAAACTAGCCGTTTCCCGGTCAAATCTAGTTGTTGACATTTTAGCCATTACCGTGTCTAAAAATTTGGGTCATTGGATATTCTGCCCTATCTATTTATTGTGCAAAGAGAGATCTGCTCATTCAACTTGTCCTGGCGATGAACCACACTGGTTGGTTCGAAACGCGTCGACAAAAGTATCTCTATGTGATTTTCGCCGAAGAATCTTCAAAAATCTTAATTTTATGTTTGAAAGTTTTAATATTCCAGAATTATAGTTTTTTTAATATAGAATGTAAGATAGATAGATAGCATGGCAAATATTATGAAAACTAAATATAATGTAAGTACAAGATGGATTATTCTCTTTAAATTTGGAAGCAATAATATTCTTATATTATCATTACTCTTTTTGAGATGTTCTTCACCTTTATCCTCTAATGTGTCAGCCAAGCTTGGGTGTCCTTATGGTATCTTCGATTGATTCAAAGATGAGAGTTTAGACTATAGTTAGAAGCAAGAAACCAAGATAATAGATTTCTTATAAATCAAACCAAAATAATAGATTTCCCTCTGAGGGTTTCTCTTATCTATCATTTGTAGGTTTCTTATATATTATGTATCAAAACCCTTGAAAAGGGACCAAGTGCATGTTAAACTTAAAGCAATATTAAGTTGTTGTGGGTTTGTATAAAACTCGTATCAGTTTGAGTTAATACTAGTAGTCCTGTCCTTCGCAGCCGCATTCCCACTGATGAACACCTAAAGCGCAGAGCTGTATCCGGTCCCTCGCGATGTGTACTATGCAAAACAGACTCAGAGACCACCGAACACTTATTCTTAAGATGCCCCATTGTTCTTCAATTATGGCATAACATCAAACTCCATATTCAGTTCTCTGGGGATTGGTCTGGTACAGACCTCATCGACGCTTGGATCGACTGGGGAAACAAACACAGTGGCTCGAAAGCTGTAAACCTTCCGATCATAGTTAACTGGACTATTTGGAAGGTCAGGAACCGAATGATCTTTGATGGATGGGAGGCTAGGTGGCCTCTCGTTGAAGCTGGAATCATTACAGCTTTTAACGAATTACCAAATCCTCCTCTCTTAAAACAGCGACGATCGACCCCTCCTCCCACCATCGACACGAGCTCGCCATGGGCCTTCTTCGATGGGGCTGCAAACGAACATGGCTGCGGAGCGGGCATCATTATCCACAAATCCTCGAGGCACTTCTACCACATCAAAGTTGGATTGGGGGATGGCACAAACAATTACTCTGAGCTCATTTCTCTTCGTCATTTGCTACATTTTGCACTCAGTCACCAATGCACCAACATCAACATTTTGGGCGATTCACAGATTGTCGTTAACTGGGTCAATAGAGTTACCACATGTCACTCACACACCCTAAATGTACTGCTTGATGAAGTTTTTATACTAAAGGAAGCTTTTAATTTATTTCACATCTCTCATATATACAGAGAACATAACCAGACTGCTGACAAGCTTTCCAAGGAGGCCGCGGTGATGGAGCATGGATTATGGGAAATCACTGAATTTTTGGATCAGCAGGAGCAGAAGTACTACCACCGGCCTTATATAGACCCGACATATCCTACTGCGGGTCAAGGGGCGATATAATAAAACAGTTTTTTGTTTTTTGACTGCACATCATGATATATCTTGCAATAGATTGCGGATTGCCAAAAATGGCACCTATCTTGCACAATTTTTGTAAATGTAACAGACAGATATATAGCATTGAACTGCAAATATTTGTGAAAAAGTACAGAACAGTTGGCATATGCTTTCAAAGCATCTACATATGTAATTTTTCATATTTATAATGAAATATTACGGATTTTTCCAGTGGAAAAATACTAGTAGTCCTATTATGGCTACATTTTCAGAGTGACGCTATAACTATTTCCTTGAGTTAATGAAATTATCACGTTATTGTGCACGTACATATGGGTGTGATTGTAATTTCATAGGATTTTACTTTTGGACTAGCAATGACTCACAATTCCAGTGAAGAAACTTTGTATCCTTCTTTGTGTAGCCATTTTCATCATTACATGGTTTTATCATTATTATTTTCCAAGCCATTGATTTTAAGTATTATAAGTGAATTTGTGATTAAATGTTAGGAAATTAACATATTTTCATATATGTCTAAAAGTGTTAAGAGTTTTGTGATATTGTAGGCTTACTTGGAGATTTTAGAAGGGTCATACCTAGCCATACAACCACAAATTCGAATTCCAAATTCCAACTCATGAGGATTTGTGGAATAATCATAGAAGATGTGGATCATTAACTATGTAGAAGAATCATGGATGAGAGGATTTTGAGAGGATTTGTATCTTACGTTCTTAGAAGATTGGTTGTAACCACAAGAGATAAATGTGGATTTATGAGGGATCTAAGGATCTACATTTATTGTATCGTTATCCTCATTTTTTGTATAAATAGTGAACCCTTCATACAAAGCATTGTTAGATGCAAGATAATGGTTAGAGGTTAGACGTAGCTAGTTGTTAGTTGCTAGTTGGAGGTTCCAATTTCCATGCAAGATGTGATTTATAAAGTGTGGAGAGAGAATTCTTGTAATATCTTGTAACTTCATGTTTATGAAATACATAGATACAATGGTTTTTCCAACTTTCTTGAGAAACAAAGTTGCATCATCAAGATCATAATTTTTGAAATTGAGTTTCTAAAGATGCTCAGTTAAATTCTCGTACTAGGCTCGCAGTGCTTGCTTGATTCCATACAAGGATTTTATAAGCTTTCGTACTTTGTTTTCCTCACCCTTCATAACAAGTCCTTCTAGTTGGGACATAAAACATTCTCTTTCATATCTCCATTCAAGAAAGAAATTGTTGCATCCATTTGATGGACTTTCCAACCGTTCTAAGCTGCCAAGGAAAAGACTGTCTGGATGGTAGCCCATTTTTCCGTGGGGAGAAAGTCTCCTCATAGTCGACCCCTTCCTTCTATGAAAAACCTTTTTCCACAAGCCTGACTTTATGCTTGTTAAAAAAACCATCTGGTTTATACTTTTTCTTGAAGACCCACTTGCAGGCTATTGGTTTGTTTCCTAATGGAGGATCAACCAGCTTCCAAGCATCATTCTTTATCAAATCATCATATTCTTTCGGCATTACCTTTCTATTACTCATTAGAAGTAGCTTCTTTGAAGGAAATTGATTCAAAATATGTAGATAAATCTAGTTCGCAATCATAAGAAACATCCATATCAACGAGTGAATTAGGATTGTCTACATCACCTCCATTCTGTATGGTTGAGCTTCTTGTTCTTGTCCTTCCAACCTATTCAAGAGGAACACTTTCAAGTGTCCTTGTTAGCCATTTTGGAGGACCTTTCTGAGATTGTCCAACATGCTCAGTTAACTGAGATGGTGTTGAATCAAGATTTAGTCTCCCAATTCTGTCAATCACGTCACTCAAAATGTCACAAGTGGGTGGATCTTCACGTGGGGGAGAGAGTGCTTCAGAAAAAAGATTCCCCAGATTGATCTAGTATAGGGATCCACCCTTTAAGATGTGGAATCTCATTATCAAACTCTTGAAAAGAATTTTCGTGTCCAAATCTATCCAAGTTATAAAGTTGTCAATAAAAAACATTGCCATTCTTGGAAGATTCAAGAAAGATCATATCTCTAGATATTTTAAACTTCTTATTCAATTCATCATAGAGACAATATGCTTTAGAGGTATTTAAGTACCTAAAGAAGATACCTTTGCAAATCCTTTCACTGAGTTTGTTTCATTGTTCTTAGGTATGAATGCATAATAGGTGGAACAAAATATCCTGAGATGCCTCAACGGAGGAATTTGGCCATAATAGATTTCATAGGGAGTCTTGTTTTAGATAACATTAAATGGACACATATTCCTTATATACGCAACACATAGAACTGTATCAACCCAAAACATCATTTTAACATTCTTGAGAAACATCATGGAACATACCATATTTAAGATTGTCTTGTTCATTCTTTTACCTACTCCATTCTGTTGGGGATTACAAGGCTTATTTTTTTGGTGTTTGTTCCCATGCTTGTAAAGATAGTCTTCAAATTCATTTGTTGTATATTTCTTTCCATTATCGGTACGAATAGATCCAATATGAGATTGTGCATCATTTTCAACCTATGTATGAAAGTTCTTGAATGTTTCAAATTTTTTAGATCTGTTCTTGAATAAATAAACCCAACACATTCTGGTGTAGTCATCAATAAATGTCATCATATATTTATTATCATTTGCGGAAGGAACAAAAATCAGGCCACATAAATCCAAATGAATGAGTTCAAGTTTTCTATGTGCTCTAGAAGGTCAATCATGAAAAGATTGTTTGTTGTGCTTTCCTAAGATACAAGCATCACATTTATTAATTTTCCTAGGAATTTTAGGCAAACCAGTAATAGCATTTTTCTTCAACAAACTAAGGCTTTCATAGTTAAATTGTCCAAAGCTAGCATGTCATAAAAGAATTGATGGAAATGTACCTTCATCATAGTGAGAAAAATATGAAAAAATTTGTGCACGAGCAAAGGTTCTTTGCAACTTTAGAAGTCTTTCTTGTTCTATCCCAGTCATGAAAAGTGAGTGATTTAGTGCTTTTATAACCTCAACCTTGCCATCAAATATGTGAGTGGAGTGTCCTTGTTGATGGATGTGGATCAAACACAAGAAGTTTTTCCTTGTAGGTTTTAACCCCATATAGAAATTACCTACACACAAATTCTAAAATTAGAAAATAAACAATGGCGAGAGCATAAAACATAAAAAAAATATACACAAAGATTTTCCCCTCGATCCCAAAACCAGGACTACCAAATTGATTTTTCATTAAATTCCTTTCAATGTTACAAAACATATATATACACATGTTGAAGCATCTATAAACCCCAATCCATTAACCCTCGATTAGAACATAACCATAGTTCCCTTGATCGGGTCTACAAAATACAATGGACAAAAAACCATCATGCCCAAAATGTTGCGCAAAATCCATGTAAAAAACCATAGGTATGTCTACCCACCTAATATAGGGTCCAAAAAAACATTTCCCGAGGATTTGCCCCAGATCCCATGTAGGGGTGATGTCACCCCCCTGTTGCGCTCGGAGCAACGTATAAGGGGGGCTTCCACCCCCACCCCCCACACATGGGGTAGTCGTGGAAATAATATAACACACACCCAACATTCCCCCACTTGTTGTTTTCTTTCCAAAGGGGGCCACAAGAGAGCTTAGTCATTTCTCCAACCCTGCAATGCCCATTGTTTCTCTACACCAAGAGAACTTCTCAATACTCACAAACTTTGTCAATGCATCTGCAATATTCTTCAAAGTGTCCACCTTTACCAAAAATATCTATTTTTCCTCAAGCATCTCCCTCAATAATTGATACTGAACATCAATGTGCTTTGTCTCTGAATGATAAGCAACATTCTTTACCAAGGAGATTTCACTTTGGTCGTCACAGTCTATCCTTATAGCTTGTTGTACCAACCCCATACTTGAACACAATCTCTGCAACCAAAATTCTTCCTTGCTTGCATGAGTGGTTGCCATGTATTTCGCCTCTGTATTTGAAAGTTCCACTATAGATTGTCTCTTACTCATCCAACTGACTACACCTCCAAATAGGTTAAACACATACCCACTTCTAAATCTTCTCTAATCCATATCTCTACCCTAGTTTGCATAAAAAAATCCATATATTTCCAAAACTTTATCCAATCCTAGTCTTCCTTGGTAGCAAAAACCATGATCATTAGTGCCACACAAATACCTCCAAATAGTTTAAATGCATACCGACTTTTAGATCTTCTTTGATACATATCTCTAGCCTAATTTGAATTAAAAAATCCATGGATGTCCAAAACTTTGTCCAATCCTAGTCTTCCTTGGTAGCACAAACCATAATAAGTAGTTCCATGCAAATTCCTGAAAACCTGCTTCATTGTTGTCCAATGCTCCTTTGATGGTTTGACATAAACCTGCTCAATACCCCCACTGCATGTGAAATTTCTGGTCCAGTATATACCATTACATACATCAGGCTACCGACTACACTTGCATATGGAACACGGGACATGTCCTCTTCCTCTTCTTGTGTCTTGGGAAACTATTTAGAAGACAACTTTACACTTATAGGAAAAGGAACCATGACTAGTTTACTATCTTGCATATTAAACCTCTGTAGTATTGTCTCAAAATATTTCCTCTAATTTAACCAGAGCTTCCTCTTTTCCCGATCTCGTTTAATTTCCACGCCCAAAATATAGTTTTCAGCACCAAGATATTTCATGTCGAATTTGGAGGACAATTGGGTCTTCAAATCCTCTACAATTTCTTTCTCATTTCCAACCAGCAACATATCATGCACATACAAAGCCAAATAAATAACATGGTCACCAATTAATTTAAAATACACACAGTGATATGCTTTGCTTTTGGTGAAGCCGAGTCCCCATATAAATGTATCAAATTTATGATACCACATCCTAAGTGATTGTTTTAACCCATACATATACTTTCTAAACTTGAATACCAGTTATTTCTTACCCTTCACCACAAAGCCTTCAAGTTGCTTCATGTAGATCTCTTCTTCTAGATCCCTGTGAAGAAACGTTGTCTTAACATCCATCTGTTCTACCTCAAAATCAAAAGCAACAACAACACATAAAAGTAATATAGTAGAAGCTACCTTTGAAACAGGAGAAAAAATATCACCAAAATCAATTCTCAGCACCTGGGAATAACCTTTTTCTACCAATCGAGATTTGTATTTTTCCACCTTCATTTTTGCATTTATTCTTCTTAAACACCAATTTTCTTCCAATGGCTATCCTTCGAGTGGACAACTCCACCACATCCCAAGCTCATTTTTATGAAAAGATGCCTCTTCATCAACCATGGCCTCTTTCTAGAGTTTGTCATCCTCTGAATCTACTGCTTTCCTCACAGTTCTGGGATCATCATCAGTAATAGATAAAGAAAAATTTGAATAGAAAGCAAATGGACTATACCTTTCTAGCTGCCTTCTTTCTCGAACTGATCTTCTCAGAGCTGGAGTTTGTGGCTCTTCATCTTGTGATTCCTCTTCTGTCGTAGAGTCTAATTCTTCCTCCTTTATATCAAACTATATCTTCTCAGGTTCCTTTTGTAGGAATTCATGTTTAATAGCATATTTCACCTCTCTAAACACCACATCTCGGTAGTAAACAATGTTCCTTGTTTATGGGTTCCAATTCTTATAACCTTTTAAACCATCCTTATACCCAATAAAGATGAACCTTTCATATTTACTATCCAACTTTGTTATTTTCTCCTTTGGAACATGTACATATGCATTTGTTGTAGCCGGTATAACCACCCTCCAAAAATTTTCCTTATCTTTATTTTGGAGCCACCCTACCAACTATCCTTTGCAACATGTCTTGCAGTCTCACGTACATAGGCTTCAATTGAGTTTCAAAGGCTTTCCAGCCTGTTCATGTCAACTTGCTTGTCTCCCATCACTAGATGCATTGTATACTTAGGTTATCTCCTGGCTGAGAGGTTCACTCATAAAATTGCTTAATTCTGGAGGGGAACCAGCCTTCCCTCCAAAAATTATGCAATCTTGCTGGGCTACCTACTAAGCTATAGAATTGCGCAATCGAGCCAAACAACCATCCCTAAGAAAATTTTACAATCCAACCAATCACTAGGCTTCATCCCAAAAATTGCACAATTCTGGGAGGGAGTGACCTACTAACCCCAGAATTTGCGTAATGCATGAGGGACAACTTGCCCTGCTTAGCCCAGAAACTTCACAAATCCATTTCCCAGGCTTGCAGACTGTTGCATGTGCCTTTAGGTTGATTGGTTCACTCCGAGATTGAGAAATCCTCATTTGCATGCATGGGCGGCTTTCTCCTGAAATAGAAAAAAGCAACATGCAAAAAGCATCCCTAAATTTTGGGGATCTATTTTTAGCAACTGAAGGTTACATGCAAAGATCGTTTTAGAAACTTCCCTCCAAGTGTCACGTTTTCCTAGATTTGTGGCATGCGCATCATAAGCCTCAAACTTATTTATTTAGCAATGCAGAGCTCATTCCTAACATCGATCTTGGATCTCTGACATCCCACAATACATCTAGGAGTCTTCAACACATTCAACTCAACTGTTTTAGGGTAAGTCTGCTTTTCATGTCATTTGCTGCTTTTCTGTTGCTTTGCATATTTTGCTTTCTACGAATGTTTTTTTCTTGGTTTTGTTGAACACCCACTGTCGTTTTAATGTGTATTAGCTTGTAGAAGAATTGTTTCAGTTTTTGTTTGCATTTTACTGTTATCGCATGCATGACATTATTTTTCACTAACGGTTGTCGTTGCGGCGACTCATTTCACACACATGCATGCGCTCTAGTTTTCTAAATGTTGCATTCACTATTTGCATGCATGATAATTCACTCTTGTTTACATTTAGCGTCGCCATGCATTCAAACCTCTTGATGTTTACAGTCGCCTGTATGCGGGTCTGGGTTGCCTTGGCCTAGACCTTGCCTCACCCGGATAGAAATACGCATTTCTAGAAGTGAAGGCTTTTCCTTCTCTCCATAAATTGCACAAACATGGCCAACACTGACCTCTAGGCTTGCATTTCTCAATTCTGGGAGGCCATGCCCTACTGACCCAGAAAATTGCGCAATGCAGTTTCTGGGCATGCATGTCCTTCTTGACCGAAACTACACATTGCACAGTGTCAGTCCTCAGCAGGCAAGTTGCATTGTGCATTGCGTAGTTCTAGCAGTTAGTCAACCTTCTGACAGCATAGACTGTGCCTTATGGATTTTCAGCAGTCAGTCTCCTAGCCTCTCGGTGAAAATTGCGTAATTTTTACTTTCAGTCATCCAGGTGTGTTGCATGTCAGTCCTCAGATTTGTTTTGGTTTTTAACTGAGATATTGCTTGCCATGAGTGTCACTATGTCTCCAGTTATAGCAAGTGTTCATCTATCTCTTAGTAGTTACAATGGCCTCCAAGAGAGCAGAGTCAAAGGACATTGTTGGAAGTGAAACTGGAGGTGCAGTTGAAAAAGTATCTATGGGCCTTCTCATTTACGAAGACACCAAGTTGGTCTTAGAAAGAGACATCGAGATAAAATGGCAAGACATAAATATACATTCTTAGGCACATTTCAGGAAGATCTAGAAGACCGCAGGGTCTATGTCAACATCCACAAATCTAGCTTGTACCAAATTGCATCTAGGTATCCCATGTTTCTGTGCGTGGACATGATACATTAGATTGTCTTTCACACTGATCCTCAGACAATGATGTTGAGAAGTATTAATGGGACAAATATTGCTACCTTCAGGGAAAAGGACTATCAAGGGATGTACCATTTTCCATAGCTAGTGATGACGATGGAGAAACCCTTGAGCACACACAGCGATGTGAACTCTAGAGATATCTTGAAGAGTTGGGTAAAAGATCTAGACAAGTTCAGGACAACACCCAGTCTAGTTTACAAGACAAAGATACTGCAGAAGGCATATTAGTACTTGGTCATCTATTCATTATGCTTATACGGCCAAGAGAGCATAGAGACCTTCCTGCATAGCTAGGTGATTGCATTGGACCAACTAGCTAGTGAAGGAAGACCATGCAACTGGTCCAACATGTTGGCTCTTGGATTGAAGGAATAGGTAATAGGAGCCTGAAATCCACCCAAAAGTTAGCAAGTAAAGATATACAGGTCCACTTATATTTTGGATGAACTCTATACCCACCAACAATTCCTAGGTTTGAAGTGGGCATGGACACCTTCGGAAACCTCTGTGCACACTTATTTCAAATTGTTCTTCGAATGCAACTTCCATAGAGTCATCACACAATTGTCAGACCAATTTGTCACCCCGGTGTACAAAATGATATTTGAGCAATGTAGCTTTCATCCTGGTAGAAAAATTACCTGCATACGAATTATAAAAACAAAAAATAAACAATGGCGATACCATAACACATAAAACAATTATACACAGAGATTTTCCCCTAGATCCCAAAATCGAGACTACCAAATTGATTTCTAATTATGTTCCTTTCAATGTTACAACACATATATATACATGTCGAAGCATCCAAAAATCCCAATCCATTAACCTTGGATTATAACATAACCGTAGTTCCCTTGACCAGATCTACAAAATACCATGGACCGAAAACCATCGCGCCCAAAACCATGTGCAAAATCCATGCACAAAACCTTAGGTAGGTCCGCCCAACGAATATAGGGTCCAAACAAACTTTCCCTGGGGTATTGCCCCGGACCCCATAGAGGTGGGCTACTGCCACCCCTATGACCCCCCCGCTGCGCTGGGTGGAACGAAGGGGCACTCTGCCCCCCCTCTAACCCTTCGATTTAGCTACTGAGGCTAATCATGGAAAGAATATAACATAACCCAAAATTATCACAGATGTTATTTTCATTCAACGGGGGGCCACAAGAGATCTTAATCATTGATCCAGGCCTACAATGCCCATTGTTTCTCTACACCAAGAGAAATTCTCAGAGCTCACGGATTTTTTCAATGCATCTGTAGTATTATTCAATGTGTCCACCTTTACCAGCAACATCTTTTTGTCTTCTTCCATATCACTCACAAAGTGATGATGAACATCAATGT
Source organism: Pinus tabuliformis (assembly GCA_031772625.1). NCBI lineage: Eukaryota > Viridiplantae > Streptophyta > Pinopsida > Pinales > Pinaceae > Pinus > Pinus tabuliformis. The sequence continues at coordinate 52,292,528 of CM062806.1, read as the reverse complement.
GCTTCGTCTTTGAATGATAAGAAGGGTTCTTTGCCAAGAAAATTTCACTTTGGTTGTCATAGTCTATCCTTATAGCTCATTATACTAACCCCATACTTGAACACAATCTCTACAACCAAACTACTTCCTTTCTTCATAAGTGGTTGCCATGTGTTTTGTCTCTATAGTTGACATTGCCACTACAGATTTTCCCTTACTCATCCAAGTGAATGCACCTCTAAATAGGTTAAGCACATACCCGCTTGTAGATATTCTTTGATCCATATCTCCAACCCAGTCTACATCAACAAAGCCACGGATGTCAAAAAATATGTCCAATCCTGGTCTTCCTTGGTAGCACAAACCATAATGACTGGTGCCATGCAAATACCTGAAAACTTGCTTCCCTACTATCCAATGCTCCTTCCCTAGTTTTGACATAAACCTACTCAGTACTTGCACTGCATCTACAATGTATGGTTTAGTACATACCATTTCATACATCAGGCTACAGACTACACTTTCATATGGAACACAGGACATGTCCTCTTCCTCTTATTGTGCCTTGGGGCACTGTTCAGCAGATAACTTTACACCTACAAGAATAGGAACCTTCACTGGTTTACTATCCTGCATATTAAGCCTATGCATTATTGCCTCAGCATAATTCCTTTGGTTTAACCATAGATTCTTGTTTTCCCAATCTCATTTAATTTCAATGCCCAAAATTTAGTTTGAAGCACCAAGATCTTTCATGTCAAATTTGGAAGACAATTGGGTCTTCAAATCCTGGATAATTTCTTTGTCATTTCCAACGAGCAACATATCATCCACATACAAGACCAGATAAATAACATGGTCACATATTAATTTAAAATACACACAGTGATCTGCTTTTCTTCTGGTAAATCCAAGTCCTCGTATAAATGTATCAAATTTTTTATACCACATCCTTGGTGACTGTTTTAACCCATACAAAGAATTTCTTAACTTGCATTCAAGTTCTTTCTCACCCTTCACCATAAAGCCTTTAGGTTGCTTCATGTAGATCTCTTCTTCTAGATCCCTGTGAAGAAATGTTATCTTCACATCCATCTATTCTACCTCAAAATAAAAAGCAGTAGCAACAAACAAAATTAATCTAATAGAAGATACCTTGTCAACAGGAGAAAAAATATCACCAAAATCAATTCCCGACACCTGGGAATAACCTTTTGCTACCAACCGAACTTTGTATTTCTCCACCTTTCCTTTTGCATTCGTATTATTCTTGAACACCCATTTTCTTCCAATGGGTTTCCTTCCAGCATGCAAATATGCCATTTCATCAACCATGGCCTCTTTCCATAGTTTTCTATCCTCTGAATCTACTGCTTCCTTCATAGTTCTGGGATCATCATCAATAATATATAAAGCAAAATTTGAACAGAAAGCAGATCGACTGTACCTTTCTAGTTTCCTTGTTTCTCGAACTGATCTTCTCATAACCAGAGTTTGTGGCTCTTCTTCTTATGATTCGTCTTCTATTGTGGAGTCTGATTCTTCCTCCTTTAGCTCAAACTCTATCTTCTCAGGTTCCTTTGGTAGGAATTCATGTTTAATAACATATTTCACCTCTCCAAACACCACATCTCAGTTTTACACAATCTTCCTTGTTACTGGGTTCCAAATATTATAACCTTTTAAACCATCCTTATACTCGATAAAGATGCACTTTTCAAATTTACTATCCAACTTTTCTCTTTTCTCCTTTGGAACATGTACATATGCATCACATCCAAATACCCTCAGATGTGAAAGAGAAGGTTTCTTACCAGTCCATACCTCTTGTCAAGTCTTATCCTCCAACGCTGATGAAGGTGAACTATTGACTAGGTAACATCCACTCTCCACCGCCTCTGCCCAGAATTCCTATCCTAACCTAACACCACTGAGCATGCTTCTTTCCCTTTCCATCAACGTCTTGTTCATTATTTTTTCAACTCCATTTTTCTCAGGTGTGTATGGAATAGTCTTCTACCATCATATACCACACTTCTTATAGAACTCTTCAAATTCCTTCTTGCAAAACTCTCCACCATTATCTGTCCTTAGCTCCTTTATCTTCTTCTCTGTCTAGTTTTCCACCAGAGCCTTAAATTCTTTAAACCTTTCAAGGACTTCATATTTCTTATTGAGGAAATATGTCAATGTATTCCTTGAGAATTCATATTTAAATGATACATAGTACACAGACTTACCTAGTGATGTACTAACACAGGTCCAAACACATCACTCACTCGACTCTGCTCCCCATATACACAATTTTCACATAAATCAAAATCAAAATATCTATTAGACATACGTTTACCATGAAGTATTCAAAGGCCCTTCTCTCCATAATGTCCAATCCTTTGATGCCATAGCATGGTCTTTCCTCTGGAGACCACTAGATTTTATACTCCACTTTCAGGAACCACAGAACCATTTCACCCATCAATAATAGTGCTAACTTGCAACTTGTAAAAAGTTCCAATCTGAACTCCCCGCATCAATACCAATGCTCCCTAAACCATCTTGCAAGTATCTTTCTCGAACACTATTTTTACACCTACATCATCCAGCTTGCTTACAGAAATCAAATTTATGGCTAATGTGGGAATATGCAGAACACCCAAAAGTGTTCCAGTCCTTCCACCTTGCAACTTCAACTTCACTTTTCCGCGACCAATGCTTCTAGCCTTCCTGCCATCCCCTAATAAGACATCACCACCATCATATTTCTGATACTCACAAAACAACTCTCTATGGGGAGTGAAGTGAAAGGATGCACCTGAGTCAATCAACCATGCCTCATGATTTACATGTGTACTTGAAGGAGAAGCCAAGTACACATCCCCACCTTCATCTGAGGTGGTTTTTGCCTCTGCAAAAGGAGCATAATCAGATCCCTTTCCTTTCTCAGGAGCTTTAGACTTATAGTCTATTTTGTAGTTCCCTTACTTTGCGCATTTTCAGCACACCTTTAGAGGTTTTCCTAGAGATTTGGATCTCCCACTCGAGGACTTATTTTTGCTTATGTTCTAGGACTATCCTCGTATAGACAAGGAATCACCATTTTGGCACTCCATATATTTCAATCTCATCTCCTCCATCAGCAAGGATGAGACTATTTCATCAAACTACAAGGTAGTTGCATTACTACCCATTGCAACAACTAGACTATCTCATGAATCTAGTAGAGAATACAACCAACTGATGCACTTATCCTCATATGAACTTTTAATATCAACTGATAATAACTGGCTTAACATAGTAGTAAACGCATTTAGATTCTCTATCACTGAGTCTTCATCTTTCATCCTTATGCTATACAGTTTTTTCTGTAGGATTAGTTTATTCACCAAAGACGTAGATTTGTACAAAGTCCCTAACTTGTCCCACAAACCCTTCGTCGTAGCTTCCCGTGATACAATCAACAATATTGAATCAGAGACACACAATCGTATTGTGCTTTTTTCCTTCTAATCCAACTTCTTCCAGTCTTCATCGAACATTGTTGTTGTTTTAGTACCTGGATCTACCATGATCCATTGATCTGTATCCACCAATAGATCCTCCATCTTGAGTTTCCATAACTCAAAACTCTAACCATTAAATTTCTTGATCTCTATATTTCCACTGCTCACCATCTTCTTTCACCACAAGAATTGATCCCGTAGATATCGCACTAAACAGGTCTAACACAGGCCCAAGCAAAACCCCTTAGCAGCAAAGGAATCTCCTTCAAGCTAGAACAACTCTGATACTAAATGTAGGTTTTAACCTCGTAAAGAAATTACCTACATACGAATTCTAAAAACATAAAATAAATAATGCGAGAGTATAACACATAAAACAAATATACATAGATATTTTCCCTTGGATGCCAAACTTGGGACTACCAGATTGATTTTTCATTATGCTCCTTTCAATGTTACAATACATATATATACATGGAGAAGCATCCATAAGCCCCAATACATTAACATTGGATTAGAACATAATCGTACTTCCCTTGACCAGATCTACAAAATACCATGGATCAAAAACCGTCACGCCCAAAACCAAGTGCAAAATCCATGCACAAAACCATAGCTAGGTCTGCCAACCTAATATAGGGCCAAAAAAACATTTCCTAGGGTATTCACCTAGATATCGTGTAGGGGGGATGTTGCCCCCCTTAAACCCTCTGACAATGGGGGCTACCACCCCCGTATGACCCTCTAGCTCTGCCTAACGCAAAAAAGGGGGGCTTTGCACCTCCTCTAACCCCCCAATTTAACTACTGGGGCTAGTCGTGGAAGGAGTATAACACAACCCAACAACCAGGATCCACCTTGCATGTCATAGGAACTGATGGAGGAATTGATCTACATAGCATATTGGTATCCCTCACCCCTTTGCACCTTCCTATGGATGTACAAGGTTGAGAAGCCTCCGCATGTTTTATTGAAGTTGGCCATGGACAAGCTCATCATGAAAGAAGTGGCATATCACATCTTGTTAGGGTTGTCAGCTAGAATGCACAGGAAGAAGAAGGTACCTTGGCCTGCTCCTCCTTTGTGGATCGGCTTATACGAGATATGAAATCTCAAGCATGCTGATACCGAGACATAGGAGTTCAAAAGATTCACTTTCGGCACCAGAAGTTTCAATCCATATGACCCGCATTGCTTCGTAAAGGACCACTGTGTGAGAGTGCAATTTCCCTGGATCCACGAGGTGTGTCATTGGCCTAAGGAAGACCTATGGAGATATTGTCAAAAATTCTCCAGGCTTAATGAACTAGTCAGCATAGCTGTGGAATGGTTAGCAAAGCTACATGAAGAACAATCTCAGAGAGCACCATCATCAGCAACAACAAAGGGTAAAAAACCTGCGCATGACAAAGGTAAGAGAAAGGTTAATGACAACGCAGAGGCAGAACAAAGCCGCAAGTTTAAATAAAATTCACTCGTGATGAAAGAAACTTTGGAGATTGAGGCGAAGAGGTGACAACGCGATAAGAGGAACGCACAAAGGCAAATAGGTAAACAGAGGATGGAGGAAGAAAAAAAGGAGTTGCAACAATTGAAGCAACAACTCTGGGAAGAACAAGAGCTGCCCAGAAGAGAGAAGGAAGCACAATAGGGAAAAACACAACACGAGGTGCAGCATGCACAGATTGACGAAATTGTGCCCATACAGGATATAGACTCATTCGAACAGTTGGCACAAATCAAACAGGGTGAGCAGTTGCAGGAGAAGGACTTAGCTCAAGATATTGAATAGATGATAGATCAGATGGATACGGATGTGGCACAACCAAAGGTAGATTAGGATACATACCACATGCCTCATAACCAAGAGTTAACCGCACCGGCTTCACCAAATCCAGAAGCAGAGCAAGTCCCAAGTGATCAAGGAGACATAAATATCCTTGAAGACAATCCTGAAACTGAGATGTAGAACATATCTTTCGACGATTCACAACACAAATTTGTGTAGTCGCGCAGAGTGCCTACTCTAGATTTCCATACATCTCCTGCGTAGTTTGAATAACGAGTGATCATAACTGATGTGTGCAAACATCCTACATCATTGGATGGTGCTATCAAAGCATATGCCAAGGCCACCAGTTCGAGTGTTCAATTTTTGATAATATAGAACGAGCGCATGGCCAAGGAGTTACAAGCGGCCAAGCAGGGAGGAGAACATATTACATGATCTTCCAGAGTAGATTTTAAGAGAATGGTATTAAATGAAGTATCATCCATCAAAACATTCATGTGAACATTGTAATCCAAATTCAGCATTGTGCATAAGGTAGTTGTCCAACTCAACGATTGGTAAGAAGGTTGTGTTAGTAGAGCACACATCTTATCAAATCTTCACACTGTTGTTGAACACATGCAAACATGGACAATGAGATAGAAAGGATTGCCATTACATTTGCTAAAAATTATGAAGCCGAAGTCGGTAGAGTTGAAGGCATGCATCCAAAGTTATACTAGGAACTATGAGGAACTCCCGCAACTCATCACCAGTTTGTAAGCTTCGCATGCAAGGGTATTCAGAAGCATGGATTTCATTGTGCGCATGCGAAAAATCCCATTTATTGGCACACTCACTGAGGCAAATTCAAAGAACCAAGTACGAATGGAGTTGGACATGTACTTTGATGAATTGATGCATGTATCCACCAGTGCAAAATTGGATATCAGTGTAGACACTATGCATAAGTATGTTGTTGGTCCTGCTGCACTTAAGACTATGATGCACATGTTAAAATATGAGTTGGACAGAGGTGCAAGATTCGTGTACCCAGATGCAACGGAGGTGAACGTTCACTTTCAACAGGATGTCACCATTGAGCATGCTGACACCATCATGGACTACCAAGCTTGGCATCAGTTTGCCACCATCGATCATCACGAGGATGTCGAAGAGTTGGTCTTCTTGAGGCTGTCTGAGTCTTAGTGATAACTTGCATGGATTTCTCAAGCCTATTTTGTCTCACATGGTTACATGTGCATATTGTGATGTAACATCTTGTAAAATTGAAAGACCAAGTGTCGATGGTCAAATGTAACAGTCATGTAGTAGTTGAAGAGTCATGAGGGTAGGTGAAGAGTCACAAAGGGGAATGTCAAGGGTCACCCGACCCTTCGCTATTTATAGAACCTCATAACTCATTGTATAATCTTTTGGAAGCCTAGCTTCCTATAGGTGTATCTTGGAGAAAGCTTGGAGTGTATTGTAATGAGCCTTGGATTGTCCACGCTACAGAGCTAGTATATCGCTTTGGAGGAGAAGGTGTAAGTGACTGTAATGTTCCGTTGTTGAAACTAGTGGTTGGTCATGGTTGCATGTATTATTGGAACTTTCACTTTCTTAATATAATAGAGCCAACACATTTCATGCATATGTTGAATTATTATTTCAGTTGTCTTGGTTACTCTAATGATATATGTAGTTGTTTTCTTACACATGTATGTATGGACTCTTTCTATATGTGTGTACGAATCTTGTTGAGATGTGTTGTTGGTTTAACCATCACTTTGGATTTTTAGTTCACCTGCCTTCCAGCCTATGATGTATCTTTTCTCGTGTGTTTTTTCCAAGCTACGTATTTCCACAGGTTTCCAAGGGGCACACTCATTCCACTCTCCATGTGCTAGAACCCTTCATGCACCTTCCTTGGCTTGCTACACTTATCACACCCTTGCTACCAACAAGGACATCCTCCTTGCCTCTCCATGCAACCATGGTCAAGGTGATACTGTACAACCCACTGCTGGGACTCCTATGCCAAACAGTATGAGGTCTAGTTGGGACTTCTTAAAGAGGAGATCCCCTTGACATGTTAGAGGGTCCAATATGGTCAACATTTATGGCACTAGAAGAAGGTCCAGATGAAAAGATGAGTCCTCGCATGCTATTTTGAATCTTCACATATCTATCATGTATACTGTTAGACTCATCCCTCCATGATGCCTATCTTATGCTGAACCTATTGGCATCACGAGGTAGTTTTTTGATCTCTTGTTGGAATTCACATATGATGGTGAAGGCGAAGTGGCCTAGCCTACGTACTTACAAGACTTATTTGCATTTATTGATGATGAAAATGAATTTTCTTATGAATATGCCAACTTGCTGCTTTCACACACACTTTGCGACTCCCCACAACGATGCTGCCACAACGTGCCTCCCGACAGCATGCACTCACTTGACCAGTTCTATGGTCTCATTGAATCTACTTTCCATCATTTTGATCTGAAACGTCTTGACAAAAAGCTATTAAGTAGCACTCCAACCACATGCAACATCAAATATCCAATTAAATCAACATGTTTGTAATTCATCTCCTCAACTAAGTAATGCCCCCACTTGGTCTAGTCATAAGTGTGTTGACATCAATGCCACCTAACAAGACCATCAAGCCAATCATCCATCACACAACACTCATCACGCATGCATATTACTAGCAACCTCATCAGTTTATTAACATCAATGGAAACAGTACAATGCCAACACAACAAATATAAACATCATCCACCATCATATTACTTCTTAGTAGCATCACCTGCAAAATATCATCAAAACAAGATGCATAATATATTCCAACTACATGTCAACTCATATAGGCAACATATATTCCATGCATAATCAAAACAAAAAAATATGAAATGGATTAGCACATAGCATGAGATGCATAGCCAAATCCTCTAATAAAACTCTTTGAAGGTTAGAGCTATATCTATTTATTTTTATGTTTCTCTTAACCTTTTCGAGTTGTTGGTCCTTTTCTTCAAGTTGCCTCCTCAATTTATTTACTACACTTTTTACTGCATCTACATAATCGTTTTTTTCCTTTTTCTCTCTTCACATAATTCGTCATTTTTTTTAATCCTCCAGCTAGGTTCTCTAGGTTCTCTAGGTTCTCAAGGTAGTGAACTCGTCCTTGATATTTTTCTCCTTCTCGTTACAAATCTGCAACAATTTCTTATAATCTCTACATTCAATGGTTAGTTTTTCCACTTGAGCACCTAATTATTTGATCACAACCATTACCAACTTATATTCATCCTTAACAGGAGAAAAATCCTTCTTATCTTCACTAAGTGGTTGTGTAGAGTCATCCAAATCATAATTCAAAAATTACTTCAAAATATTGCCTCATGAGACATCTGATTTGGCTTATATTTCACAATTTGCAGCTTCTTTTTCAATGGACAAGTTTTCTTCCTTCTTCAAATTATTTGCCTTTTGAGACATCCCCTTCTTTCTTTTGGCCATGATCCACAATATACTCTCTAAGAGGTCAAGCTTCACTTAATAGGACTTGGCTCTGATGCCAATTGTTTGAAACTAGATCACTACTGAGAGGGGGGATGAATTATAGTGGTGGCCTTTATATCAATTTTCACCAATTTAAGATTTTACCACAATGTTAATTATCCATGAACATTCATAACATTAACTTATCAAAACATGTAAGAAAGAATAAACTAAAATCATAACAATCATGAGAAATAACCATAAGAAACACAAACATTCACACATAAGAACACAAGTGTTTCTAGTTGAAATCCTTTGGGAGAAAACCACCTTGCTACTATTGCACTGCTCATATCTTTTATTAATATGTTAAACGAATTGTACATGGATTTTATTACACCTGTAAGCTAGAATACTTGGCTTCCTCTACGATATGCTCACATATGTAAATTTGATATTTTTTTTTCTCTCACAAATCTATGGAAATCTATCCACTGGAAGCTCCCATGACTAATGATCCTCACCCAACTACCATTCAACCATCAACTCCTCTTTGATGGATAAATATGTTCCCGCTATTGAATCTACCAAGTCATTGTCTATTCTAAAGCCTCCACAACCTCACTTCCTGTATGCAAATCATGTTTCATATAATTTCAAATTGGATTCTCAATTCACTCAACATGAGAAACACAACAACTCCATCATTCTAGACATAAAATATGACCTAGAGGGGGGAAATTCTTCACTACTTCACACACCAAAACACCACCCTCAAACACAGCAAAAGCTACCAATTTCTTGTAACAACACACAAATTCTAAATCTACTTCTCAATTGTATCTTTGATTTCTGCACACAATTCTCTAATATATATCTACATAAACTATGTGAGAAGTTATTTCATTCTCTACTCACTCACAATTCCCACAAAATAGCATACTATCACACTCTCAAGATAACCAACCAAATAGACTAAATGCCTTCCTCTATTTATCAATTTTATGTGTTGATTCAGTTAGTAAATGCTACATGTTATGGACCACTCAACAATCCTTTTCACACACTTCATATTTGGTTGTTATAGGATTCTTGATGAAATCAACCACTAAGTCTACTAGCCCTTTCATATCTTGAACCTTGATCAACTTCTAGAGGCCCTACGAACTTTTCCAACCATATGCTGAAAATTTTCGATTAAAAACATCACCATAACATCAAAATTATATGATTGGCACAAGGAATACAAAAACATTCTCATGAAAATACTTGGTCTCTCCCAAAACATAGATTCCATGCAGCTAGAACTCCTTACTCACACGCATAGGCCTTCCTGTCAGTGACTGGAGCATTTCAATCGCTCCCGCAAGCTTGGCTCCATGCGACTTTGGCTAAATATTGTAAAAAATCAGTCAACTCAACTTAGAAACTACTCAACCTTCTTCTAGAGCTTGAAAATCCTTCGTAGGACCTCTGGAAATCACTGGAACCTCTGTAACACCTCATAGAAGCACTTCCATATCATCAACATCATCACAAGTCAAATGAGGTTGACTAGAATGCCAACCAACAACCATGCTAAACATCTGGGCCATCAAACTTCCCAAAAAAAATCTCTACCATCGATATGAAACTCTGACACCTATTAGGAATACTCCAATACTTGTACAACTAGATCAAGCCTCCACTAGCACATATATATTCTCTCCGAGCACAAAGTACAATCTCATCAACATGAGAGACCTAATATGGGACATGGAGACCTAATTAACAAAATTTCTCAAGGATAATTCCTGTCATATCGACCAATATTTGTATGCAGAAACATGATCAAGAATATCTTCATCATGGGAAACCTGTATACAGAAACATGATGAAGACTATCATCATCATAGGAAGGAATCGAAGCTAGTGCAACACACCATCATCTAGCTCAACAACAACAACATGATCATCATGACCATGACGTCCTTTGATCACACTTTATATGCAACACATCATCCACATACAAGCCACCTGCAAACCATACAAACCTACACTAAAAGGTTGACAAAAAATCCAACCAACACATATGAAACAAAGATCAATGCCAACAAAATCATTTAAACATTTGCATGAGGGCAGGGGCAGATGAAATAATAGAGAAAACATAAAATTGTTTTTATGTTTTCTTTACTATTTCCTCTACCTCCGTCCACACATTGATGGCATGGATGGGGAAATAATAGAAAACACACACACACACATATGTACATATATTATGTTTTCGATATTATTTCTCATGTCTCTATTGGCTTATATTTTCTATATTATTCCCCTTTCCACCTCCCCCCCGCCACACCCTCTTACTAGAAAACATAAAAGTATTTGTAAATTTTATATATTATTTACCCCACCCCAACCTTCATACTATGAGGGGAGAGGGTAGAAAAAATAATAGAGAAAACATAAATTAAAAAGAAAAATATGATTTCCCTATTATTTCTCATGTGGTCTACTCTCATACTAGATTTTTTTTAATGTTTTCTCCACTATTTCTCTTGCCCTCATATCTTTTATGTTTTCACTATTATTGGCCTCGTCATTATATCTGCCATGACTATGAGGATGGGATTAGGTAAAAAATAGAGAAAACATAAATGTTAACTTCAAAGGTTGGGGATTGCAAATTTGACACAAAAAAATGAGGAGAGAAAGCATTGTAGAAAATTTCACATATTGTTGTTACTGCTGCAACACCCTCTAGAAAGTCACTACATTCAAATTTTGGATCCTACTAAATTGTCGTATCAAGTGTAACTTTGGTATTCAAGTGTAATTTCATGTAATTCCATGTGCCTCAATTGTTCTTAATCATTCATGACTATCATCGCAATGTTTAGAATAAATCTATTAAATTTTATGTTTATAATACCTTTTCTTGTTTTAAAAAGACACTTTTAGTCATAGTCATGTGTTGGGTTGTGTTATATTATTTCCACGACTAGCCCACATAGTTAACTGGAGGGGGTGTGGAGCCCCCCCTTCATTGCCTCGATTGAGTAGCGGGTGGGTCACAGGGGGGTCACAGGGGGTTTGAGGTCCATGGTTTTGGATGCGATGTTTTTCGGTCCATGGTATTGGATGCTTCGACATGTATAAATATGTATTATAACATTAAAAGGAACATCATGAAAAATCATCCTGGCAGTCCCAATTTTGGGATCTAGGGGAAATATCTGTGTATCTATCTTTTATGTGTTATGCTCTCGCATTGTTTATTTTATGTGTTTTAGAATTCGTATGCAGGTAATTTCTGTATGGGGTTAAAACCTACGTTTGGTATCAGAGTTGTTTTGGCTTCAACAGGATGCCTTTGTTGCTGAGAGGTTTTTCTCAGGCCTATGGTAGAACCTGTTCAGTGGGAGATCTACAAGATCGATTCTGGTAGTGAAAGAAGATGGCAAGCAGTGGAAAGGTAGAGATTGATAAATTTAATGGTCAGAGTTTTGAGTTGTGGAAACTCAAGATGGAGGATATGTTGGTGGATAAAGATCAGTGGATCACAGTAGATCCAGGTACCAAACCAACGGGAGTGTCGGATGAAGAATGGAAGAAGTTGGATCGGAAGGCAAAGAGCACAATATGATTGTGTGTCTCAGATTTAGTATTGTTAAATGTATCAGAGGATGCTATGGTGAAGGCCTTGTGGGACAAGTTAGGGACTTTGTACCAATCTAAGTCTCTGGTGAATAAACTGTTACTACGGAAAAAGTTGTATAACCTGAGGATGAAAGATGGAGACTCGGTGACAGAGCATCTGAATGCATTTAATACTATGGTAAGTCAATTATCGTCTGTTGATATCAAAATTTCAGATGAAGATAAGTGAATTAGTTTTTTCTATTCTCTACCAGATTTGTGGGATATTCTGGTTATTGCAATAGGTAGCAATGCAACTGCCTTGTGGTTTGATGAAATAGTCTCATCCTTGCTAAGAGAGGAGATGAGATGGAAAAATATGGAGAACCAAAATGGTGATGCCTTTTCTGTACGAGGACGGTCCTAGAATAGAAACAAAAATAAGTCATCTAGTGGGAGATCTAAATCTAGATGGAGATCTAAATCTCCAGGAAAACCTATAAAGGTGGTGTGCTGGAAATGCGGAAAGGAAGGGCAATAAAAAAGGGACTATAAATTTAAAGCTCCTGATAAAGGAAAGGGATCTGATGATGCTCCCTCTGCAGAGGCAAAAACCACCTCAGATGAAGGTGGGGATGTGTACTTGGCTTGTTCAAGTACACATGTAGATCATGAGGCATGGTTGATTGACTCAGGTGCATCCTCTCACTTCAATCCCCATAGAGAGTGGTTATGCGAGTGTGAGAAATACGATGGTGGTGATATCTTCTTAGGGGATGATAGGAAGGCTAAAATCGTTGGTCGCAGAAACGTGAAGTTTGGGGCCTCAAAACGGCTCCGGGAAGTTGATGTACCAATTTACCCAAACGGGGCCCACAGTTTGGCATTTCATCTCCTAGGGTTAGGTTTTGGAATGTTAAGGGTTTTCCACTGTTTCTCAACAATAAATAGGCCTTCGAGCCTCATTGTAACAGAGTTCAGAGGCATGTAGCCACCACATCTCTGCTCAGAGATAAGCTACCATCGCCCTAGCTGGTTTATTTCCATTTCTGGTTGTAAGCATATTTCAGTATTTTCCATTAATGAAATGAAGTATTATTTCCACTGCATCTTTGTGTATATGGTTATCTCTGTAATTTGTTGCGTTCATGTTTAAATCCAGATTAGTGGTATCAGAGCGGTCTGCTTTTTCTCTGTTTTTCTTTGCATGTCCCCAATGAGGTCGGGATATAAGGAGTTAGGTCTGGAACTGGTCGAACCTTTGCAAGACCAGCCTCGCAAATCTCGACGATCTCCCATGGCGGATGAGAAGAAAAATGAGGGGGTAGGAGATCCTATCAAAATCTTGCTCGAAGAAGCCCTCGAGCGACAAAGGAACGCGATGATGGACAACTTTGCCCAAATCCTTCAGCGGTTACCTAGAGGCGACGCATCGGCTTCTAACAACTACTATGGAAATGCCACACCATTTAAGGTACAAGTTAGATTTGAAATCCCCATCTTCGAGGGTCAAATAGACGCAGATGCCGTAGATAAATGGTTAAATCTACTCGATGGGTATTTTTTTGTTCATGAATTTTCAATCGGGAAAAGATTGTTTTCGCTCTTCTCAAAGTAGCCCCCCACGTCAAGGACTGGTGGGAAACCTACTGTGAACAGAAGGATGAAAGTACAGGCTCACTGTTTTCAGCCGCACCCACTTCGAATGACTTTCGGGATGCCATCCATGAGCAGTACTACCCTGTCAAAAGCTATGTCAAGAACAAATACATCAAATGGACCACACTACGGCAGGGACGAGACCAAGATGTGCCGGATTTCACAAACATTTTTCATACCCTTTGCACACAATTGGGTATCAAAGATTCTGAGCTGCATCTGGTACTCAAATATCGCGGCTGCCTACACAGATACATCCAGGAAGAGATGGAGTTCTTGAACATCTCCTCACTCGGCACAGCATACCGATACGCTGTCAAAATTGAGCAAAAGTTCAAACAAAAGAAGCGAGACTTTGGATCTGCAAATCCAAAGCCAAGGCGGGGTGACCCAAGACAACCCATCAAAGCCACAAGAAAAGAACAACACCACGAAGCCGAAGAAGGACACAGGAAAGTGGTGTGAGTTCTAAAAGAGTCCCACTCATAACACAAGTGAGTGTCGGACCAAGCAATCGCTAGTGGCTAAGTTGAAGGCTTTCGAATCAGATGCATGTTCCAACTCTGAGTCAGAACCCGACAAAGGGAATGACAAAGGGAAGTAGATCATTGATGCGGATCCCAGCGCCACTGTTGCTACTTCTAAGATCCAGAAAAATGAGCCCGAAGATCTAGAGGAGGGGGAACGTCTTTTCCACTCACAGATGTGGGTGAAGGGTTCGCCGCTGCAATTCATTGTCGACAGTGGCAGCCAAAAGAACCTCATTTCAGCAGAGGTCGTGAAGCGGTTGGGCCTACCAACTACACCACACCCACAGCCGTACAATATTGGTTGGCTTCACGAAGGACGAGATCTCAAAGTTCGCCAGCAGTGCCACCTTCCCTACAGCATCAAGCCCTTCACAGACGAGGTATTATGTGATGTTACACCTCTGGAAGCTTGTGATGTACTATTAGGCCAACCATACTTGTGGAGGCAACATGCTGTGTATGAGTCAAGGCCTCGCGCTGTCATCATTTCTTTGGATAATTCATTATACAGGATACTGGAGGTAGCCCCACCTACCGCCACCTCTTTGATCACTGCTAAGATAGGCAGCAAGCTCATCTCACAGACTAGGAAATTTATTTTCTGTCTGGTTTGCTCCCAAAGTAAGGGGAAGATCGTTGCTACATCCATGACCCCCGCGAAGGGTTCCTCCACACAGCAGCAACAACAGAGGGATAAAGTCATGACAGAACACAGGAATAACTTCTCCTTACCTGGAGGGGTACCACACAAGTTTTAGGTGGGTGACAAAGTTTGGTTACATTTGCAGAGGGAGCGCCTTACCAGAACCCATCAGAAACTCATACCACTTCGACATGGTCCTTACACCAGTAACAAGGCTACGGGAAACAATGCTTTGAAGCACAAAATTCCTCCATTCCTTCACTTGCACCAAGTGTTCAATGTGGACCATCACCAACCATGCTCCCCACCATTTCTAGACACATCAGAGACTGCAGAACAACTCACCAGAGACCCAGCTCAGCAGAAGCTTCCTCATCTTAGGGAGGAACTCAACGCAACGGGGACCATTGCTTCCTAAGGGGGGAGGAATGATCCAGGTTGATGTTGGTGGCCACCCACCTATCCCATTTGGACCCCCACAACTGTCTCTTTCAGTTTTTCTATTTCCTTAATTATAGCACAGTTTACTATTTTTAGCAGTTTTTCGGGTCCTAAACTTCCGGAGCCGTTATGAGGCCCTAAATGACGTTTAAATCCGGAAAATGATCCAGATTTAAACAGGAACGCAGTAAAATACAGAGATAACCATAAAGACAAATATGCAATGGAAATAATACTTTATTTCATTACTGTAAAACACTGAAATATGCTTACAAATAGAAATGGAAATAACCCAGCTAGGGCGATGGTAGCTTATCTCTGAGAAGAGATGTGTCGGCTACATGCCTCTGAACTGTTCTCCAAGAACTGTGTTACAATGAGGCTCGAGGGCCTATTTATTGTTGAGAAACAATGGAAAACCCTTCACATTCCAAAACCTAACCCTAGAAGATGAAACGCCAAATTGTGGGCCCCGTTTTTGGGTAAGTTGGTACATCAACTTCCCGGGGTCGTGAATTGGTCGTACTATCTCCGTTTGATGCACATGATAGCCCGTTGGAAATATCTCTCTAAGGACTACGGCAAAAAAGATGATTTTTAGATAGAAAAATCGTTGGCAGTGGATTTCCCAAAAAATGTCATTTAGGGCCTCAAAACGGCTCCGGAAGTTTAGGACCCAAAAAACTGCTAAAAATTATAGTAAAATGTGCTATAATTAAGGAAATAGAAAAACTGAAAGAGACAGTTGTGGGGGTCCAAATGGGATAGGCAGGTGGCCACTAACATCCACCTGGATCATTCCTCCCCTTTTAGGAAGCAATGGTCCCCATTGTGTTGAGTTCCTCCCTAAGATGAGGAAGCTTCTACTGAGCTGGGTCTCTAGTGAGTTCTTCAGCAATCTCTGATGTGTCTAGAAATGGTGGGGAGCATGGTCGGCGACGGTCCACATTGAACACTCGGTGCAACCGAAGGAATGGAGGAATTTTGTGCTTCAAAGCATTGTTTCCGGTAGCCTTGTTACTGGTGTAAGGACCATGTTGAAGTGGTATGAGTTTCTGATGGGTTTTGGTAAGGCGCTCCCTCTGCAAACGTAACCAAACTTTGTCACCCACCTGAAACTTGTGTGGTACCCCTTCGGGTAAGGAGAAGTTGTTCCTGTGTTCTGTCACAACTGTATCCCTCTGTTGTTGTTTCTATGTGGAGGAACTCTTCATGGGGGTCATGGATGTAGCAACGATCTTCCCCTTACTTTGGGAGTGAACCAGACAGAAAATAAATTTCCTAGTCTGTGAGATGAGCTTGCTACCTTTCTTAGCAGTGATCAAAGAGGTGGCGGTAGGTGCGGCTACCTCTGGTATCCTGTATAATGAATTATCCAAAGAAATGATGACAGCGCGAGGCCTTGAATCATACACAGCATGTCGCCTCCACAAGTATGGCTGGCCTAATAATACATCACAAACATCCAGAGGTGTAACATCACACAATACCTCGTCTGTGAAGGGCTTGATGCTGTAGGGAAGGTGGCACTGCTGGCAAACTTTGAGATCTCGCCCTTCATGAATCCAACCAATATTGTACGGTTGTGGGTGTGGTGTAGTTGGTGGGCCCAACCACTTCACGACCTTTGTTGAAATGAGGTTCTTTTGGCTGCCACTGTCGACAATGAATTGCAGCGGTGAACCCTTCACCCACATCTATGAGTGGAAAAGACGTTCCCCCTCCTCTGGATCTTCGGGCTCATTTTTCTGGATCTTGGCAGTAGCAACAGTGGCGCTGGGATCTGCATCAATGATCTGCTTCCTTTTGTCATTCCCCTTGTCGGGTTCTGACTCAGAGTCGGAACATGCATCTGATTCGGAATCCTTCAACTCAGCCACCAGCGATTGCTTGGTCCGACACTCACTTGTGTTATGAGTGGGACCCTTGTGGAACTCACACCACTTTCCTGTGTCCTTCTTCAGCTTCGTGGTGTTGTTCTTTTCTTGTGGCTTCGATGGGTTGTCTTGGGTCACCCCGCCTTGGCTTTGTCCTTTGGGCTTTGGATTTGCAGATCCAAAGTCTCACTTCTTCTATTTGAACTTGTGCTCGATTTTGACAGCGTATCAGTATGTTGTGCCGAGTGAGGAGATGTTCAAGAACTCCATCTCTTCCTGGATGTATCTGTGTAGGCAGCCACAGTATTTGAGTACCAGATGCAGCTCAGACCCTTTGATACCCAATTGTTGCGAAGGGTATGAAAAATGTTTGTGAACTCCGGCACATCTTGGTCTCGTCCCTGTCGCAGTGTGGTCCATTTGATGTATTTGTCCTCATAGCTTTTGACAGGGTAGTACTGCTCCTTGATGGCATCCCAGAAGTCATTCCAAGTGGGTGCAGCTGAAAACAGTAAGCCTGTACTTTCATCCTTCTGTTCGCAGTATGTTTCCCACCAGTCCTTGACATGGGGGGCTGCTTTGAGAAGAGCGAAAACAATATTTTCCCGACTTGAAAATTCATGAACAGAAAAATACCCATCGAGCAGATTTAACCATTTATCTACGACATCTGCGTCTATTTGACCCTCGAAGATGGGGATTTCAAAATTAACTTGTACCTTAAATGGTGTGGCATTTCCAGAGTAGCTGTTGGAAGCTGATACGTCACCTCTCGGTAACCGCTGAAGGATTTGGGCAAAGTTGTCCATCATCGCGTTCCTTTGTCGCTCGAGGGCTTCCAATGATCCAGGTGGATATTGGTGGCCACCTGCCATGTCCACCTGGACCCCCACCATTGTTTCTCTCAGCATTTTCAATTTCATTAATTGTAGCACAACTTACTATGTTTAGCAGTTTTTTCGAGTCCTGAACTTCTGGAGCCGTTTTGAGGCCCTAAACGACGTTTTTTGGGAAATCTGGGGGACCCATGTTGCCCTTCCCAAAGTGGTAGTGCTCGGATAGATCCTTTTCTAATGAGCTATTGTACGCGTCAAACGGAGATCATATGCCAAAGTTACGACCCCGGGAAGTTGATGTACCAATTTACCCAAACGGGGCCCACAATTTGGCGTTTCATCTCCTAGGGTTAGGTTTTGGAATGTTAAGGGTTTTCCGTTGTTTCTCAACAATAAATAGGCCTTCGAGCCTCATTGTAACATAGTTCAGAGGCATGTAGCCACCACATCTCTGTTCAGAGATAAGCTACCATCGCCCTAGCTGGTTTATTTCCATTTCTGGTTGTAAGCATATTTCAGTATTTTCCATTAATGAAATGAAGTATTATTTCCACTGCATCTTTGTGTATATGGTTATCTATGTAATTTGTTGCGTTCTTGTTTAAATCTGAATCGGTGATCTTGTTCAGCGCCCGATAGTCAATACAGAGTCTCCACGTCCCATCCTTCTTCTGTACCAACACGATCGGGCTCCCACAAGGCGATGAACTCGGACATATGTGACCTTTCTGCCGGAGCTCCTGAATCTGCCTCTTGATTTCATTGTTCTCCAGAACGGAGCGCCGATAAATTGGTCCATTGGGTAGCGACGCACCTGGGGTCAGATCGATGGAGTGCTTGACCTGACAGTGCAGAGGAACCCCTGCAAGGGAGGTGAATATGTCCTCGCTCCACAACCTTGTCAGTCTGTAGTTGTCATGCAGAGGGACCCTGTCTGGAGGCCGTGACCACCGTCTTCTTCTTTCCTTGAGGGCGTATCATCAGGAAAACAAATTTCCTGGTTTTGGAAATGATCTTACTGCATTGTTTTGCTGTAATCAAAGAGATGGCGGTAGGTGGTGCTACCTCTGGTATCCTGTACAACTTATTTCCCAATGTAATAATAACAGCACGGGGCATTGATTCATACACAGCATGTCGCTTCCACAAGTATGGTTGTCTTAATAATACATCAAAAACTTCAAGGGGAGAAATGTCACACAATACCTCATCCATGAAGGACTTGATGTTGTATGGAAGGCGACACTACTGGCTCACGCGAAGATCTCATCCTTGGTGAAGCCAACCAATGGTGTATGGTTGTGGATGTGCTATGGTCGGTAAGCCCAACCGCTTCGCGACCTCTGTCGAAATGAGGTTCTTTTGACTCCCGCTATCAATGAACTGTATCGGGGAGCCCTTTACCCGCATCTGGGAGTGGAAGAGACGCTCCTCCTCCTCTGGATCTTCGGGTTCATTTTTCTGGATCTTGACGGTAGCAACAGTGGCATTGGGATCTGCATCAATGATCTGCTTCCCTTTGTCATTCCCCTTATCGGGTTTCAACTCAGAGTCAGAACATGCATCTAATTCTGAAACCTTTAGCTCAGCCACCAGTGACTGCTTGGCCCGACACTCACTTGTGTTGTGAGTGGAGCTCTTATGGAACTCACACCATTTTCTAGTGTCCTTTTTCGGCTTCGCGGTGTTGTTCCTTGCTTGCAGCTTCGGCGAGTTGTCTTGGGCTGTCCTGCCTTGGCTTTGTCCTTTGTTCTATGGTTTAGGGGCACCTTTCCCCTGCTTTGGATTCGTAGATCCAAAGTCTCGCTTCTTTTGTTTAAACTTCTGCTCGACCTTGACGGCATATCGGTATGCTGTACCGAGCAAGGAGATGTTCAGGAATTGTATTTCTTCCTGGATGTACTTGTGCAGGCAGCCACGGTATTTGAGTATCAAATGTTTCTCTGAATCCTTGATACCCAACTTTGTGCGAAGGGTATAGAAAATATTGGTGAACTCCGGCATGTCTTGGTCCCTTCCCTACCGCAGCATGGTCCACTTTATGTATTCATCCTCATAGCTTCTGACAGGGTAGTACTACTCCTTAATGGCATAACGGAATGAATTCCAGGTGGGTTCGGCTGAAAATAGTGAGCCAATACTTTCATCCTTCTACTCGTAGTAGGTTTCCCACCAGTCATTGACGTGGGGGGCTGCTTTGAGAAGAGCGAAAACAATCTTTTCCAGACTCGAAAATTCATGAACAGAAAAATAACCCTCTAGCAGATTGAACCATTTATCTACATCATCTGCGTCTATCTGACCTAGAATATGGGGATTTCAAAATTAACTTGTACCTTAAAGGGCGTGGCGTTTCCAGAGTAGCTGCTGGAAGTCGATGCGTCGCTTCTAGGTAGTCGCTGAAGGATCTGGGCAAAGCTATCCATCATTGCGTTCCGTTGTCCCTCGAGGGATTCTTCGAGCAAGATTTTGATGGGATCTCCTGCCCCCTCGCCTTTCTTCTCATATTCCATGGGAGGCCGTCGGGATTTGCGAGGCTGGTCTTGCAAAGGTTCGACCAGTTCAAGCCCTAACTCCTTATATCCGGACCTTGTTGGGGACATGCAAAGAAAAACAGAGAAAAAGCAGATCGCTTTGATACCACTGATCCGGATTTAAATAGGAACACAACAAATTACAGAGATAAGCATATACACAAAGATGCAGCGGAAATAATACTTCATTTCATTAATGGAAAATACTGAAATATGCTTACAACCAAAAATGGAAATAAACCAGCTAGGGCGATGGTAGCTTATCTCTGAGCAGAGATGTGGTGGCTACATGCCTCGAAAATGTGTTACAATGAGGCTCGAATGCCTATTTATTGTTGAGAAACAATGGAAAACCCTTAACATTCCAAAACCTAACCCTAGGAGATGAAACACCAAAATGTGGGCCCTGTTTGGGTAAATTGGTACATCAACTTCCCGGGGTCGTAACTTTGGCATACTATCTCCGTTTGACGCGTACAATAGCTTGTTAAAAATATCTATCTGAGCACTACCACTTTGGGAAGGAAAATATAGGTCCATGGAGCCATGTTGCCCCCCTATTTCCCAAAAAACGTCGTTTAGGGCCTCAAAATGGCTCTAGAAGTTCAGGACCTGAAAAAACTGCTAAAAATAGTAATTTTTGCTACAATTAAGGAAATTGAAAATGCTGAGAGAAATAATGGTGGGGGTCTAGGTGGAATTGGCAGGTGGCCACCAATATCCACCTGGATCAATCCTCTCACTTCAATCCCCATAGAGAGTGGTTCTGCGAGTATGAGAAATATGATGGTGGTGATATCTTCTTAGGGGATGATAGGAAGGCTAGAATCATTGGCCGCGGAAACATAACATTGAAGTTGCAAGGTGGAAGGGTTAGAACACTTCCGTTGTTCTGCATATTCCTGCATTGGCTAGAAATCTAATTTATGTAAGCAAGTTGGATGGTGTAGGTGTAAAAATAGTGTTCGAGAAGGATACTTGCAGGACAGTTCAGGGAGCACTGGTATTGATGCAGGGAGTTTGGATTGGAACATTGTACAAGCTGCAAGGTAGCACGGTTGTTGACGGGTGCAACAGTTCTATGGTTCCTGAAAGTGGAGTAGAAAATATAATGGTCTCTAGAGAGAAGACCATGATGTGGCATCAAAGGCTTGGACATATTGGAGAGAAGGGCCTTTGAATACTTAATGGTAAAGGTATGGTAGAAGGTATGAGTAATAGCTCTCTAGATTTTGATTTCTGTTAAAATTGTGTATATGAATGATCTAAAATTGATCCAAGACAAACAATTAAGGTATTACAAACTCATGTGCATGGATGTACCTATGTTATTTTATGCAACAGATCGATAACATTGTGAAATACATAGGCACTGAAGCAGTTAGCGAAAACATAGGAGGAAAACATGTAAACACAACAAGTTTAATAAGGAGTTCACCCAATACTCCTGGGCTACTGTTATAGACATATTTAGGCACTGCAACCCCAATCTCATATGTCGATAAAACAAGGGCTCTTTAACCCCTAAAAATGTTGTTTTATACCCTAAAGGATCATGGTCAACTGATTACATCATTCCCCAGAAGTTCCACCTGAAAAACCACTCAGAATTGGCCAAAATAGGACCATACTAAATGCTCCACTGTGAGGGTGCAATGAATACTGATTGCTACACTAGCCAGGTGTGATCCATACTGTAGAAGCCTTATGTGGGGTGCGATGAGCGAGAATGGACAAATGTATGAGACAGTTTGCTAAGTGGATGCTCATGGAATCTTCTAGAAACTTCCTCTATGACACTTTCCTCTCTGAATTCGCCCAGGGATGAGTAAGAGATCCAAGAAATCTCCAAGTGGAACCAAGAACTACAAGTGGAATTACACTAATCAAAAACCCAGAGATGACTCACACCTTTACAAACATCTATAAATGGATCCCTCATCCGAGAGATCTAGAGGCTCGAATTTTGTAATCTGTAAGGAAGTGCTAATAGTTTTTCTTTGAGAAGAAGCATTGTATTGTTGGCTGATCTTGCTTTTCATGAGGTGAAGAGGGCTTTGATGCTAGGAGGATGATGTTGGATCAAACAGCTGGGTTATAATTCTCCCTTCTATTTTAATAAAGTTCTTTGAGTTTTCCTCCATACAATCGTGTACTTGTGAATCTTGTTATTTGTAAATTCCATTGTATGTTCAATGTATTTCTGATTCTGCATTGTTTATGATATAATAGATCGAGATGCTTTGATGGTGGATTTTTACTTTTTTTCTATAGGTATTCTCTAAGTAGGACAAGTAGGAGAGGAGTTGCAAGCTCTATCGAGGGGGAGAGAAATCAAGCAAGGAGTCAAGCGGAAGATATAGGTTGGTCCCTTTGCTTCTCTCTCTTATCTATCATACATAGAGGAAATCGCAAATTGCTTTGATTGTTTGTTTCTAGGATAGCTGCCAATCCTAGTGGGACTAGTAGATTGAAAAGACACTAGTTTTCGTAGAAGCAAAATGGCAACTCTGCTAGGGATCGAATAGTTTGTTTGTTTGTTGTTGATTTTTTGTTTTATAAACTATAGACGGAGCATGAAGTTAGTCAGATATCCAACTGCTCTTGCTCTGCAATTGCAAAGTAGATGAATGCTGCTTCAGTCAATCTCTGATTTAGTTTATGATTTGAACATCTCACTTACAAGCATTCTAGATGCCATTTTTGCTAGCTCAATAACCTCCCAAGATCATACCCCTATACTTTACCTTTTACTGTCCATCATAGCTCAGCTTAAATCACTGAACTCAGCTGCAAATTTGAGCAAAAACCCACCTTAGTTTTGCTCCTTGGCCCATCGCACTGTCTATCACTGGAAGCTAGTATGCATTGCACCTCTCAAGTGTAGCAGGTGAGATGCATCCCTGTTTCTATGAAGCACAGGTGCGATGACTGAGTAATCCTATTTCTCTCTTTGAAATTTGGGTTTTTGTCCTTGTTTTTAGCTCTATTTAGTTGTTTTGCTGCTTATGATCAGTATCTCATTGCTGAAGCCTCCTCGCTTTACATAGTTTAGCCTCCATTGATCAGGATTAGTAAATGTTTTTATGTATTTTTCCATCATTTACGATCCTTAGTCAAAATGTTGCTTAAATCAAATTGTCGTTTTGGTGCAAAAAGTGTTGTAGTTGTCGTTTTGTGTCAAAAAAGAGAAGTGTCGTAAAGTATTCCTTATCTAGATAGTTGATTGAACTTTTTGTCGTGTATTTTATTTGAATTCTCAATATTTGAAGTGTCGAAATAATTTTTCTATTTGAAATCAAAATGTGTCGTTTAGTCTTCCTTTCATTTTGAAAAGAAATGGTCGAAATGTCGCTTTGAAGAAAATAGTTCAAATCTATACTTAGTTTTCCTTTTTGGCATTCTTCACATTAAGGGAACGAAAAAAAATACATGCATTTGCATTTGCATTTAGACTGTGTGTGAAAAATGACTTAGGAAAAGTGCATTTAGTGTGTGCTCTTTGCCCTCTGTTTGAAAGAATCATAATCTTCTTTCCTTAGTAGCTCGGATTTTCATTGCTAAAAAGTAAACAACGATTTTTTATCATTTTAGATTGAATATGTAGGAATTTTACATCTACACCACATGGTGAACCTTGAAAGGAAAACTTCTAAGCAAGATTTACTCTCAAATAAAGTTCAATGAACTTAACAATTCTTTGGAACCTAATGCAAAACATCTAGAGGTCTAGGCTAGAGATGTGTTCTGATGTCGTAAAATCTAGTAACTATCATTTTCATCAAAGGTTGGGTGATTCCTCTTCTTTGATACGACAAGTGCTAGCACAGACTTGTGCTCCCCATACCGTCGAGTATCTATTGGGAGACCACAATAGGCTTATATCCTTTATCCATAGGAAGCCGTGTCAGACGCCTTATCGATTGCAATGCACTAAACACAACATTCGGGAAGATTGACTGTCGTACACAAGTCCTTGGTAATTTCTCTTTAATTTATCACCAAGGTGTATATTGCAATTTTGTGATTGGTTTGGTAAGCCCTCTATCTAGATTTCTAGAGCAGTCACTTTTGTTCCTTTTCTACTCCTTAAAAGAAAAGGTCCATCTGAGCACTTGTGACTTCAGGCTTACTAGAAATCAAAGGGGACTAGAGTCATATTTAGCTTTTCCTCGACTCTTAAAAATTGAAAAAGCAAAGTTGTGTCAAAGCATCATTAAAATTTATTTGATCCGAAATAACATCCCTATTCCTTCGTTGATCTTAGGTTGAGATAATGGAGTCTACCAATCAAGGAATCCATTTCGAGCGGAATCCTAGTCCTTTATCCTCTTGTGGAGATATTGGTGCTCCATATATGGCCACATTGTCCCTTCCGGGAATCACAATTGGTCTGCTGCTATGGGTATTCTCAACCTCTGTCATTCAAAATACTGTAATTCCTCAGCAATCAAATCAGCAACCATTTGATACTGAAGTTGACCCTTCACCTTCTACTTCGTTTGTTTCTCCCTCCCCTTCTTCCTCTTCGCTTGGTGAAAATAGTGATACTAATAACCAAGTGGCTGAGAAGAAGAAGAAAGGGAAGGAGAAGAAGAAGAAGAAGTCAGTTAAGCAAGGGGGCAACCATGAATCATTTGGTGAAAATCCACACATTAAATCTCCTAAATATCCTTGTCTAATTTGCAATGGAAACCATTTTCATCGAGATTGTCCTTGCATTCCATGGATCTTGAGAGAATGGTCTCCCCATTCACACCATCCAGTCTCATCAAACTCTGGTGATCATGTTGACAGCACACCATCAACTAGTGAAAATGAAGTTCCTAGACAGAAAGGAAAGGTCAAAATTCCATGTTGATTATGTGAAGGAGACCATCATCTTCCCTGTTTTCCTTTTTTGGATGAGGCCAAAAGAGTCTTGCGTAACCATCCTGCTTCACCACAGCAACTTCCATCTAGATACAAGAGACTCACCTCAAGTCCTTTATTAGTTGAAAATACAATTGACATGACTCAACTATCAGTCGAGACACCTATCACTGAAAGTGAATCTTCTAAGTCCACACTGGACCAAAGTCAACAGGTCGAGATGGCAGTCGACCCAGTTTTACCTTTAGAAGGTTCACCTTCAGATGATACAATTTCCAAAGAGAATGAGAACGATACTGTTCAAATTCTTTTTGTTAATGCAGAGTCTGATGAACTTGGGGGCAATCCACCCGTTCCCGCACAACAGGAGGAAAATCCCCCAGTTCCCATTACTCAAGGGGTTCATTCAACCGTTTATTCGGTACCCCCTCCAAGCAGTCTAGTTGGTTATTTCGAATGGAATCGACTAGCGAGATCCCGCCTTCCTTATAATGTACCATTCTGAATCATAGTGCAAGTGTAGAAAATGGTCATGTCTGGCACTATTATAGATGAAGGGGCATCAGTAAGTATCATTTCCTTAACCACTTGGAAAGTGCTTGGTTCGCCATCACTTATGCTTTTCATACACAATTTTTCATGCTTCAACAAAGGAACCAGTCAACTGTTAGGGATCCTTCTTAAGTTACCCATAACTCTGAGAAGAAAAATTGTTCACTTGAACATGATGGTACTCCAAGGACCGCTAGATTACAATCTACTCCTTGGATGTGACTACGTTTATAACATGGAAGCTATTGTTTCAACACTCTTTCAAGTGATGTGTTTCCCGCATGAAGGAAAAATTGTACAGCTTATGACCAGCTTTCATTTCCCAGTTCAAGCACAGCTTCAAGTAAAAAATCATCCCTAAATGTTCCTTTTGTGTCGAGAATGTCTCTTCAACCTTCATTCCATCCACCTAATTACCTCAAGTAGTTTGGTGAATGTAACGAAGCTTAGGGGGCATGCACCCTTGTCTATTTTGAGATGAACCCAGTGGAAAAGATAAGTTTCCCTGTAGGTTATGTGATTGGAAGTGTTATCTCACACTATTCACCTTTGTCTATTTGATGGACGAAGCCAGGAAGTGTTTTGACCATGGAATAAAACCATCTTAATTAACCACAATGATTTCCATATGGTTAGTGGAAACTCTTCTTTTCTCGATGCCTCGGGGCATGCAAACCTTTTAATGCAAGCAAAATATGGCGAATTTCATTTTTTTAGCTTTTTAGTTTTTTAGATTTTTAAATTTTAACTTCTTAGGTTAGGTGATTGGTCTAACACACCATTCAATTTTGTCTGCACCGTAAACAAAGCAAAGGAATTGTTTTATCTAGCTGCGGACGAAACCATCCTACCTAACCTCAGTAATTCCTTAGCTTTCTAGTTTTTCTAGCTTTTTAGTTTGGTCATTACTAGCTTACATAAAAAGGAAGTTGAGCATATGTTATCATAGAGATCAAACTCACTAAAAAATGAACCTACCAATGAGGGACATCTTTGACTACTGCTATGAGAAATTTTTCTGCAAGGTTCAAGATCATTAAAAAATAAACCCACCTTCAGTAAACAATCTCTGTGATTGCCATGCTATCATCCTTTTGAGCCTTGGTTATGTTCTACCATCACCTCCATCCTTTTGGCTGATCAAACGCTTCCACTTGATTGTTTACCTTTTGAGGAACAACTGCGATGAATGGTCTTGTTAGCGAACCTCTTCACATCACCATGTTTTGAGAAGTTCCAAGATTACTCGAAACCAGTTCACTACCCTAAACGCCACTCGTTCCTAAAAAAACGAGTTCATTTTAAATACTTTTCAGACTCGCTAAATATGAAAAGATTGTCCAGCAATTGTCTTCTCCAGCTCCCTAAAGTGATTGGAAACGCCATCCCTCTGGTATATTTTAATCTTTTTTGTACCTGAGGGATTATCCCACAAAAAATATCGAGCGCTTTTCTTTTTGTCTCACTAAATTTATCGAAAAATCAACCCTTTTGCATTATTTTATCCTTTTCAGACTTAAGGGATTATGCTACGGAAAAGGACAGCTGGAGATTCCTTTTAATCCCTTTTCGAACTCTCTAAACATGAAAAGGACTTATTTATCCTTGTCATTAAACTCATTAAAATAATAGCAAGAAACTTTTACACCCAGACAAGAACAAGTTTCACTGTCCCTAGACTCGCTAAAACATAGCGACAGGTTTTCCCGAAGGGAAAATTATAGAACAAGCATATGTTATCCTCCTCAAGCTCGAAAAAAACAAAGAGGTAATAGTTAACAATGACTGGGGAAAAAGGGAAGAAAACTTGAAGACTTTATTGGTAGCACATCACTCTCGAACATGACACTTTCACTCCATCACCCTGATTGAGTCGGGTTGGGTTATTCTGTTCACCAGTCATTTCACCATTGGTCCTCCATACCATCCATTTTTGGGGTTAACACTACCAATCCATCTTAGTGTCGCCGATACGTTCAAGAGAAGTCATTCAGAGAATTCACCATCCAGTTAATGCCTTATCCACTACAATACCTTCACCCTCCATTTTTCATGACTGTCATTCCTGAACCTTGTATCATCAGATCGTTTTTACCTCCAAAAAATCATTTGCTACGTTTCGTGCCATAGATGTGGGATACATTAAGGCCCTCCTATGATAGGTCACTTCTTGTCTACATTAGCTCATTATCCAAGAATTTGACTTAGAAACAACCCTTTCAGTACTTTGAAGTTTGCATGCCTCAATGGCAAGTTTCTCACTTCCAATGATAGGTTTACATCAATGGCCTTCGACCGAAAGATTTTACGTGGTGTTCGACATCAAATCATATATTCACACCATATGAATTGTATTGTAGTACCTTGAGGATCATTATCATTATCGTTGATTCCTCTCGCACTTGTTAATAGCTTACATTATTGGCTGGTAATCAGGCGATGTCCTTCCATGTTCAACTTCAGAACATTTTTTCACATGGATCGACTTGTACATCAGGTGAAGATTGAACGAGTTCACAGACCCCATATCTAGTTTCATCCATCCGGGCTGCGATATACTCAGGAATATAAAGACATCAAATGTACACAGAAGCTGCATAGACGATAATCCAAGCCAAGGGATGATGACTCTACATATAAAGAATCGTTAGTCTGCAACTACAAACGATTATCTATCCTATGTACATGAAAATGAATTTATAAAGTTGAGCATGGGAATGCCCGCCTCGGCTAGATCATGAAAATAATATGATGATGATGTATGGTATTATATCTTATATAGGTCACCTTCCAGTTCAGATACCTCGAATCCTCATGATAAAGCATTTCACCCGACGTCAAAATATTTACGACTTCATGCTTAGGGGCAACTATTATATATGTATTTGGGCACTGCAACGCCAATCTTATAAGTCGATAAACCAAGGGATATTTAACCCCTAAAAATGATGATGATTATGATGATGTATTGAACATACAATGGAATTTACAAATAACAGGATTCACAAGTACACGATTGTTTGGAGGAAAACTCAAAGAACTTTATTAAAATAGAAGGGAGAATTACAACCCAGTTTTCTGATCCAGCATCATCCTCCCAGCATCAAATCCCTCTTCACCTCATGAAAAGCAATATCACCCAACAATACAATGCTTCTTCTCAAAGACCAACTATCAGCACTTCCTTACAAATTACAAAATTCCAGCCTCCAGATCTCTCAGATGAGGGATCCATTTAAAGATGTTTTCAAAGGTATAGTTCATCTCTAGGTTTTTATTAGTGTCATTCCACTTGTAGTTCTTGGTTCCACTTGGAGATTTCTTAGATCTCTTACTCATCCCTGGGAAAATTCAGAGAGGCAAGTTTCATAGAGGAAGTTTCTAGAAGATCCCATGAGCATCCACATAGAAAACTGTCTCAGACATTTGTCCATTCTCGCTCATTGCACCCCACAGAAGGCTTCTTCATTATGCATCACACCTATCTCGTGTAGCAGTCAGTATGCATCGCACCCTAATGGTAGAGCATTCAGTATGGTCCTGTTTTGGCCAGTTCTGAGAGGTTTTTTAGGTGGAACTTCTGGGGAATGATGTAATCAGTTGACCATGATCCTTTAGGGTATAAAAAAAAACTTTTAGGGGTTAAAGAGCCCTTGGTTTATCGACATATAAGATTGGGGTTGTAGTGCCCAAATATGTCTATAACAATTGCCCCCTAAAGCATGAAGTCGTAAATCTTTTGATGTCGAGTGAAATGCTTTATCATGAGGATCCAAGGTATTTGAATTGGAAGGTGACTTGTATAAGATATAATACAATACATCATCATCATATTATTTTCATGATCTAGTTGAGGCGGGCATTCCTATGCTCAGCTTTATAAATTCATTTTCATGTACATAAGATAGATAATCATCTGTAGTTGCAGACTGCTGATTCTTTATATTTAGAGTCATCATCCCTTGGCTTGGATGATCATTTGTATAGCTTCTGTGTACATTTGATGTCTTTATATTCTTGAATATATCACAGTCTGGATCGATAAAACTAGATTCAGGGTCTTCAAATTCGTTCAATCTTCGCCTGATGTACAAGTCAATCCATGTGAAAAGATATTCTGAAGTCAAAAATGGAAGGACATCGCATGATTACCAGCCAATAATGTAAGTTGTTAACAGGCATGAGAGGAATCACCAATAATGATAATGATCCTAAAGGTACTACAGTACAATTCACGTGGTGTGAATATATGATCTACTGTCGAACACCACGTAAAATCTTTCGGTCGAAGGCCATTGATGTAAACCTGTCACTAGAGGTGAGAAACTTGCCGTTGAGGCATGCAAGATTCAAAGTACTGAAAGGGTTGTTTCTAAGTCAACTTCTTGGATAATGAGCTGATGTCGAAAAGAAGTGACCCGTCGTAGGAGGGCCTTAATGTATCCCACATCTACGACACGAGCGTAGAAAATGATTTTCTGGAGGTAAAAACAATCTGATGATACAAGGTTCGGGAATGGCGGCCATGAAAAATGGAGGGCGAAGGTATTGCAGTGGATGAGGCATTAACTAGATGGTGAATTCTTTGAATGACTTCCCTTGAACATATTGGTGACACTAAGATGGATTGGTAGCGTTAACCCCAAAAATGGATGGTATGGAGGACCAATGGTGAAATGACCGGTGAACGAAGTAACCCAACCCGACTCAATCAGGGTGATGAAGTGAAAGTGTCATGTTCAAGAGCGACCTGCTACCAATAAAATTCTTCAAGTTTTCTTCCCCCAGTCATTGCTGACCAGTACCTCTTTATTTTTGTTAAGCTTGAGGAGGATAACATATTCTTTTTCTATAATTTTCCCTTTGGGAAAAATTGTTGCTAATTTTTAGTGAGTGTAGCGACAGTGAAACTCGTTCTTGTCTGGGTGGAAAAGTTTGTCGCTACTATGTTAACGAGCTTAACGATAAGGATAACTCGGTCCTTTTCATGTTGGAAATTTAGCGAGTGGAAAGGACAAGCGCTCGATCTTGGGAGGTTACTGAGCTACCAACAGGGCATCTAGAATGCTTGTATTTCAAATGTTCAAATCATAAACTAAACCGAAGATTGATTGAAGAAGCATTCATCTACTTTGCAATTTCAGAGCAAGAGCAGTTCGAAGGTTATTTGGCTAACTTTAGGCTTTGTCTATAGTTTATAAAACAAACAATCAACAAAAAAAAACAAACTATTCGTTCCCCAGCAGAGTCACCATTTTGTCTTTTCCGGGAAAACTAGTGTCTTTTCGATCTGCTAGTCCCACTAGGATTGGCAGTTATCCTAGAAAAAAACAATCAAAGGAATTTGTGATTTCCTCTATGTATGATAGATAAGAGAGAGAAGCAAAGGGACCAACCTGGATCTTCCGCTTGACTCCTTGCTTGATTTCTCTCCCCCTTGATAGAGCTTGCAACTCCTCTCCTACTTGTCTCGCTTAGAGAATACCTGTAGAAACAAAGTAAAAAAACACCATCAAAGCATCTCGATCTATTATATCATAAACAATGTGGAATTAGAAATACATTGAACATAAAATGGCATTCACAAATAACAAGATTCACAAGTACATGATTGTATGGAGGAAAACTCAAAGAACTTTAATAAAATAGAAGGGAGAATTACAACCCAGCTGTCTGATCCAACATCATCCTCCCAACATCAAAGCCCTCTTCACCTCACGAAAAGCAAGATCAGCCAACAATACAATGATCCTTCTAAAAGACAAACTATCAGCACTTCCTTACAAATTACAAAATTCCAGCCTTCAGATCTCTCAGATGAGGGATCCATTTATATATGTTTGCAAAGGTGTGAGTCATCTCTGAGTTTTTGATTAGTGTCATTCCACTTGTAGTTCTTGGTTCCACTTGGAGATTTCTTGGATCTCTTACTAATCCTTGGGTGAATTAAGAGAGGCAAGTGTCATAGAGGAAGTTTCTAGAAGATTCCA
Organism: Pinus tabuliformis; assembly: GCA_031772625.1. Lineage (NCBI taxonomy): Eukaryota > Viridiplantae > Streptophyta > Pinopsida > Pinales > Pinaceae > Pinus > Pinus tabuliformis. The sequence goes on along the minus strand of CM062806.1, from coordinate 52,260,210 downwards.
TGAGCATCCACTTAGCAAACTATCTCAGACATTTTTCCATTCTTGCTCATCGCACCTCACAGAAGGCTTCTTCAGTATGCATCGCACCTAGCTAGTGTAGCAGTGAGTATGCATCACACCCTGATAGTGGAGCATTCAGTATGGTCCTGTTTTGGCTAGTTCTGAGTGGTTTTTTCAGGTGGAAATTTTGGGGAATGATGTAATCAGTTGACCATGATCCTTTAGGGTATAAAATAACATTTTTAGGGGTTAAATAGCCCTAAAAAAGATTGAGCACTTGTATTTTCGGCTCGCTAAAGTTATCGAAAAATCATCCCTTTCGCATTATTTCATCCTTTTTCGGACTTAAGGGATTATGCTACGAAAAAGGACAGTTGGACTTTCCTTTTCATCCCTTTTCAAACTCTCTAAACATGAAATGGACTGAGTTATCCTTGTCGTTAAACTCGTTAAAATAATAGTGACAAATTTGTCCACCCAGACAAGAATGAGTTTCACTGTCTCTAAACTCGCTAAAACATAGCAACAGGTTTGCCCAAAGGCAAAATTATATAACAAGCATATGTTATCCTCCTCAAGCTTGACAAAAATAAAGAGGTACTAGTCAACAATGATTGGGGAAAAAGGGGAAGAAAACTTGAAGAACTTTATTGGTAGCAGGTCGCTCTTGAACATGACACTTTCACTCCATCACCCTAATTGAGTCGGGCTGGGTTATTCCATTCACCGATCATTTTAGCATTGGTTCTCCATACCATCCATTTTTGGGCTTAATGCTACCAATCCATCTTAGTGTCGTCGATATGTTCAAGAGAAGTCATTCAGAGAATTCACCATCCAGTTAATGCCTCATCCGCTGCAATACCTTCACCCTCCATTTTTCATGACTGCCATTCCTAAACCTTGTATCATCAAATCTTTTTTACCTCCAGAAAATCATTTGCTATGTTTCGTGTCGCAGATGTGGGATAAATTAAGGCTCTCCTACGATGGGTCACTTATTGTCGACACTAGCTCATTATCCAAGAATTTGACTTAGAAACAACCAATTCAGTACATTGAAGCTTGCATTCCCCAATGGCAAGTTTCTCACTTCTGGCGACAGGTTTACATCAATGGCCTTCGACCGAAGGATTTTACGTGGTGTTCGACATTAGATCATATATTCACACCATATGAATTGTACTGTAGTACCTTGAGGATCATTATCATTATCGGTGATTCCTCTCACGCTTATTAACAACTTACATTATTAGCTGGTAATTAGGTGATGTCCTTCCATGTTCAACTTCAAAACATCTTTTCACATGGATCGACTTGTGCATCAGGCGAAGATTGAACGAGTTTGAAGACCCTGATCTAGTTTCATTGATCAGATATTGATCCATGACTTCAGTGATAGCTCAAATTTTAAAGTGTTCAAAGTGTGGCGAATATGAATGACCAGATAGATCTCGTCCTCCTGATTCCGGTGCCGTGAACGGTTCAAAAAACGGTCTCCATATGAGGAAGTTATGCGAAAAAGAAGAATTGCCCAATAACATTGAAATTTTGAATTTTTTGAAAAAATTTAAAATAAAATATTCCACAGAATATTCCATAGAATATTCTAGGAATATTATTTTCTGGGAAATGAATGGAAAGCTACCACGTGGCAGGACCAGAGGCCGCCACGTGGCTCAGCATGACCTAGCGCGTTTTTAAAAAGTCTTGGAACTTCACAAGTTTTGAACCCGCGACCTCATGTGGCCGATTACCCTGCCTTGCCAATGCGCTACCTTAGAAAGCCTTATTAGGGAAGTGGAACAAACTTCATTTGAGTTTTAAGGTACATTGGGCGGGGACCCAAGGGGGCCAGCCCCCATATATATGACTATGCGCCGATAACCGTGGGCCAGAACACTGACCACCGGCATATAAAATGAAACTTCCACCGCGTTTGTTGCATTCACATGCGGATGCAACGGGGGTAACACAGTTATGTCACCGTTAATTACTCCAATGCAGCTAAAACCGCCAACGAACTGATTACATGCATTTAACCCAAACTCCAATTGCATTAAACCATAACGGTTTGTTTAGCAGGATTCTTGGTGGACCACCAAATTTGTGCGGTCCCGCCTTAATTGGCGGAGCTAACTGAACTTCCACTACAGTTAGCTGGAGTGATTTTAGGCAAGGAAAATTTTAAGGATGGAAAATTTTCTTGAAGTTTAAAACATTGGCGAATCTCACTAATCCCTAATATGCAAATTATAAATGTTTATTGATATATTTGTAAAATTATTCAAATTTATAATTATTTTATATATAGTCTCTATATAATGTTGGCGATTTTTAAGGTAAAATAATTTTATATTCTAAAATTTGGGCGAATCGTCTTTTATAAAATTGGAAATTGGCGAATCTTTTTTGTGGAAAAATCATGGAAAATTAGCCCACTGGGCGAACATTAGCCCCTAAAATTTTCCATGATTTTAGGCCAAACTGGAGGAAATCTTCAATGAGCCATAACTTTGGCTAGGAAAGTCCTTTTTGGATGAATTGTTTTTTTGATTTTGAGTATTCAGAGGATTCTGAAGCCATTGGAATAGGTGAGAGAGAAATCAGAGGTCGTTTGCAGGTATATTTGCTCCATGGAAGTTCTAGGAGCCACTAGGGCCCAACATTATGAGAGCTGTATTGGGTTGCAGGTACCCATTGGAGGTGAAAAAGTAGTCAATCCTGAAGGATTTGAGTGTTATGAATCTATTTTTACAGTGTATTTCTCCTGCAGAGGCTTGTATTCAGCTGTACAATCATTCTGAGCTTTTAATCAAATCAAGGACATGCCCATTTGGGAGCCTTGGACCCGACAGATGTAGCCCAAGAGGGGTGAACTGTGTTATCAAATTCTTTTGAATCTATGTTTGAGTTATTTTCCTGAACAAATTTGTTTTAGTATGTTAAACAAATGAATGAATTAATTCTACTACACATAAAAGGCTCATAAACAGCTGAAAAACTCATTTGTTTCTAATTGCAAGAAATGTACATCACTTAAACATGTATGTTTACTAAATTGAATACCTTGCTAAGCATTTACAGGTAGTTTCAAATTCAGATCATTCATCCATTGGGGCTGCGATATATTCAGGAATATAAAGACATCAAATGTACAAAAAAGTTGCATAGTTGATCATCCAAGCCAAGGGATGATGACTCTACATATAAAGAATCATCAGTTTACAACTGCAGACGATTATCTGTCCTATGTACATGATAATGAATTTATAAAGCTAAGCATGGGAATACCCGCATCAGCTAAATCATGAAAATAATATGATGATGATGTTATACAGGTCACCTTCCAGTTCGAATACCTCGGGTCCTCCTGATAAAGCATTTCACCCGACATCAAAATATTTAAAACTTCATACTTTAGGGGGCAACTGTTATAGACATATTTTGGAACTCCAAACCCAATCTTATATGTCGATAAATCAAGGGATCTTTAACCCCTAAAAGTGTTGTTTTATACCCTAAAGGATCATGGTCAACTGATCACATCATTCCCAAAAAGTTCCACTTGAAAAACCACTTAGAACTGGCCAAAACAGGACCATACTGAATGCTCCACTGTGAGGGTGCGATGCATACTGATTTCTCGTTAGCCAGGTGCAATGCATACTGAAGAAGCCTTCTGTGGGGTGCGATGAGCGAGAATGGACAAATGTCTAAGACAGTTTGCTAAGTGGATGCTCATGGAATCTTCAAGAAACTTCCTCTATGACACTTGCCTCTCTAAATTCACCCAGGGATGAGTAAGAGATCCAAGAAATATCTAAGTGGAACCAAGAACTACAAGTGGAATAACACTAATCAAAAACCCAGAGATGACTCACACCTTTTCAAACATCTATAAATGGATCCCTCATCTGAAAGATCTGGAGGCTGGAATTTTGTAATTTGTTAGGAAGTTCTGATAGTTTGTCTTTGAGAAGAAGCATTGTATTGTTGGGTGATCTTACTTTTAATGAGGTGAAGAGGGCTTTGATGCTGGGAGGATGATGCTAGATCAGACAGATAGGTTGTAATTCTCCCTTCTATTTTAATAAAGTTCTTTGAGTTTTCCTCCATACAATCGTGTACTTGCGAATCTTGTTATTTGTAAATGCCATTGTATGTTCAATGTATTTCTGATTCTACATTGTTTATGATATAATAGGTCGAGATGATTTGATGGTGTTTTGTTACTTTATTTCTACAGGTATTCTCTAAGCGGGACAAGTAGGAGAGGAGTTGCAATCTCTATCAAGGGGGAGAGAAATCAAGCAAGGAGTCAAGTGGAAGATCCAAGTTGGTCCCTTTTCTTCTCTCTCTTATCTATCATACATAGAGGAAATTGTAAATTTCTTTTATTGTTTGTTTCTAGGATAGCTACCAATCCTAGTGGGACTAGCAGATCGAAAAGACACTAGTTTTCCAGGAAACACCTATGTCTCCCGGTCTAGCATTCAGTGGTGGCCTTTCTATTAAGTTTTCAAAGTAGAGATTTTACAACAGTGAGCTCACTTTGAGTCTCCCATAGCAGATATAAATCAGCAAGACTATACTTGGATCCCCCAAGTCTCTGGAGTACATTGATTCTCCTTACTAAAAATTCGACCTCTACGGGGCACAGTAGTATGAGCCCAATCTGAGACTCATACATGACATGCATATACAGAGGAGTTTGCTTGAACCTCTCAAACCTTCTCTGGAGTACACAGACTCTCTGACTCTCTCTGGCTCTGTCTTATCTCTGGCTCGATGTTGCCTTTACTTCTGCATGTCATCTTGGCTCCTTCTTTCTGGTCTTAGCTTTCTGCATCTAACTAACTCTGTTCCTTTCTCTATCAGTTCGTGGCTTTAAAGCAATTCTACTTTCTGACTATTCATTTCCACTTCTCAACTTTCTGGTTTCCCTGCCTCTATTCAACTGAATCCCTCTGTTCTGCGTAATCGTCACTGTGTAATGCTTCACAGGGAGGTGGCCACCTATTTCGTAACAAATTAAGTGTTAGTTCTCTTGGAAATGTTTGAATGGTCGTTATTTCCATTTGCTTCAAGATTACCCGCGAAACACGAATCTTTGCCAACTCATTGTCCATGTTGGACTTCAAATCCCATGTGATCTTGCTCTATAACCTTGTCAACTCCGATCATTTATTGGGATTCATCTCCGCTGTTGATCTGGGGCCCCTAAATCCTATGGTCATCGTGCATATCAGGCAAATAAGTAGCTCGATGGTTACCCATCCGATATGTGTGGTTTTCTCTCTCTTCCCCTGGACGCGTGTCACTCGCTATGTGGCATTAGGCGAAACTTGCTTGAAACTGCTTACCGCCTCGAATCCCTTGCGATATCCTACTGGTTTTGAGCAACTCTGCTCTGATGAACCAGAATAGTACTTTTCTGAATTTCATATTCATTTCTGGTCTGGGTGCTCAGGGTTTCTCTTCACTGAGAGGTTCACCCTGCGATATGTGATTAGCGACTTATCACTAATCGCATATCATAACTGCCTCCGTTTGCTTAAATTTGCCCCCGTCTTTGCCGGTTGGTGCCAGTGCGTGTTACCATGGTCTGCCACTCTATGTGCTAGAACTTTGGCCCTCAATGATCCGCACCGACCACCATTGCAGCTGTCTGAGGATTCCTTTCGATAAGCTTGATCTTTTTAAGACTTTGAAACTTTGGTATGAATTTTACAGAGTTCATGAAAACTTAGAGAGTGTTTTAGGATCCAATTCGGATCATAGCCTTCCCACTAAAAAAGCTTTTGGACCACAAAAAATTGGTTTTTAGGCATCAACCAAGTGAGGGTATAGATTCCTCGCTTATGCAATTTCTATCCATTTTACACTGCTTGGTTTTGAACCTTTGAGTCCAATCCTAAGGTACTCAAGATCCCCTCTGTGCATAGTCCTCACCTTCCTGTCTAGAACTATATCTTCCTACAACTCGTTGAGATATTCAGGCAACATATCATCAATAGAAGGTAAGCTGGTTAACAACTGTGTAGATGTGCATGTAAGCTGGTAAATCAAGGCGAAAATCATTCTCACCAATTTTCTAAAGTATCTTGAATGGTCCATACCTTATTGGCTTCAACTTCTTACGATCACCTTGCATTCTGTCTTTGCTAATATATAGCCAGACTTAATCACCAACTTGGAAATTATGCTCAATCCGATGCTTATCATACCTTGCCTTGTACTTGGCTTGGCTCTTTTCCAACTGTTCCTGTATTTCCTGGTGGATCTCTTGTATTTATTCAATGAACTTGGTTTCCTTGTCCATATCACTGTGTCTATCAACTTCTATGTCTTTACCAAAGAAAAAATCCAAGGGAGACCTAGGTGTGAAACCAAAACAGGTCTCAAAAGGAGATCTCTGTGTAGAAGAATGTTTAGCCCAATTGTAAGCATGTTGCACATAACATAAATGTTCATTCCAAAGCTTGGGATGCTTGCTGCAATAGCCTCTGAGCAACTGGATCACTGTCCTATTGATCACTTGTGTTTGGACATCATTTGCGGATGAAACGTTGTGCTCTTCTTTAGTCTGGTGTCCATCAATTCCCACGAACTTGACCAAAATTTCCCAACGAATCGAGAATCTAGATCAGATATAATAGGAGTGGGTAATCCAAAATGAACCCATACATGCTGAAAGAACAATTTTTCTGTTTGTTCTGCTATAATCTGTTTGTTACACGGTATTAAAATACACATTTTGCTGAACCTATCCACAACAACATATAAATAGTCATGAGATTTTCTAGATTTAGGCAGTCCCCCAACAAAGTCCATGGAAACACTTTCCCAAGGATGAGAAGGAAATCTTAGTGGAGTGTAAAAACCTAGTTTTCTATTGCTGGGCTTGCTTTTAGCACACATGGTACACCCTCTTACATATCTAGAAACGATTTCATTCATTTTTGGCCAATAACAAAATCTTTGCAGCTGTGCAACTATTTTACTTACACCAAAGTGACTTGATATTAGACCAGTGTGTGCTTCTCGAATTATCTTTACTTTTCCAGTTTGTTGAATTCATAACTTTCGAAAATGATACAAGAGTTGGTCCTTAACATGATAATCCAATTCTTCTACTTGTTTTCCATGACTTAAAGTTGCATATACATCTTTAAAATCTATATCTTGAGCATACCGTTCAATGTAGCTTTCATGCAATACTGAATTATGCTTAAGTATAGTAGATGCATTTATGATTGGTCTGGACAACATATCTGCAACTTTATTGTGTATGCCCTTTTTATATATGATAACAAGATGAAACTGTTGTAGAAAACCCATCCACCTATAGTGTCTTGATTGCTGCAACTTAGTTTGTGAGTGAAAATATTGAAGTGGTTGATGATCAGTATGTATAACTATCTCTTTCCCCCTTAGATAATGTTTCCACTTTTTCACACTCTGTACTAATTCATACAATTCTTTATCACATGTGGGATAATTAACTACTGCAGAATTAAATGTCACAGAATGATAACATATGGGTTTATTGTGCTGCATCAACACTACTCCCATGGCATAGCCACTAGCATCGGTTTCAATCTCAAATGGTCTTTGAAGATCGGGCAGTGCTAGTCCTGGTGCTGTACTCTTTTCTTTTAGGGTATTGAAGGATTTTTGTTGTTTGCCTCCCCACTGAAACACCTTGTTGAATCATGTTAAAGCATGTAAAGGAGGTGCGATCGAGCAAAAGCTAGAAAAAAACTTTCTCCAACACTGTGCTGCTCTTAGGAAGCTTCTAACTTTTGTAGCAGATTAGGGTTTAGGCTAGTTTACAATGACTGCAACCTTAGAGGGATCTATCTTCAATTCACCACCCCCTACAATATGACCCAAAAATTCAAAGGTGTTTTGCCAAATTCACATTTTGAGAGCTTAACATAAAGATTTTCTCTTTTCAAAACATCTAGAGTTTGCTTTACATGCTTCAAATGTTATTCCCATCTTTTACTAAATATAAAAATGTCATCTAAATATACAATGAAAAAATCATCAATAAAAGGTCTGAGTACATCATTCATTACTCTCATGAAAGTAGCAAGAGAATTAGCTAAGCCAAAAGGCTTAACTAACCACTCATACAATCCCTGCTTCATTTTGAAAGCAGTCTTCCATGCATCTTGCTCTTCAACTCTGATGTGATGATAGCCACTATGCAAGTCCAACTTGGAAAAATAAACAGCTTCTTTCAACTGATCTAATAGATCATCTATGTGAGGAAGGGGATAAGGATTTTTCATCGTTATCTTATACATTGCTCAGTAACTAATGCACATTCTCCATGAGCCATCTTTCTTTCTCATCAAGACAATTGGAGACCCACATGGTGATGTGCTAGGTCTTATGAACTCTTTCTTGAGTAGCTCCTATACCTGCTTCTTGATTTCTTCATTCTCTAAAGCGGACAACCTGTACATTCCGATGTTAGGCAATGGAGCATCCTACTGTAAATTAATATAATGTACTATTTCCTTTTTGGGTGGCATACCTTTAGGTTCTTGAAATAGTATATCATATTTTGAAACAACTTTATCTAAATTAGCTTGTTGTTTCGCATTACATCCCTCAAATACATTGGTTTTATCAGGTTTCTTTTCCTTTACAACCATCAGTAAAAATTGCTTGCATGAATTTACAATTCTTTTCATCTACCCTGAGTTTATGACAGTATAAATTCTTTAGTTTATGAGCTCTTACAATATATTCAATTCCATCTTTAACGAGTTGATACTTGTTTTATGCTCTATAGAAAATAGTTTTTCTATCATACATGTAAGGACTTCCTAAAACAATTCCACATATATCCAAAGGAACAATATCTAACTCAACCTCATCTACAAATGTTGACCCAAAAGAAAACCTAAGTTTACATTGTCTAGTCACTTGTAGGTTTGCTTTATCACATAAAAACCTAATGGATATGGCTTCTTGTGAGGTGTGGTTAGCAATCCCAGCTTCTTTACAATTGCTTCAGAAATTAAGTTTACTTGTGATCCACTATCAAAAAAAGTATCAATCTTTTGATGCTTGGAAATAACTCTAATATGAAAAAGTTCATGTCTTTTCCTCTCGTTTTCTTCATCATCAGTAGATTGTGCAAAATTAATAGTAGATGCTTCAGAATTTTTACCTTTTATACTTGTGGCTACAATCGTTGTTTCATCCCCTAAGTCTGACCCCAAATCTTTCTGAATAGCTGCAGCAATCTTCTTCTTTTTTCCATCGTACTTCTTGGGTTTCAGCTCCAGATGCAGAATCCAGCATTGTTCATCACCATGCCCATCCTTCTTGCAGTGAGTGCATGAAGGCTTGGTATTTTGTATAGCATTTGTATTCCTCTCTTTCCATTTTTGTTTTGTCTTTTCCTTGTTCTAGTTTGTTAGGATATTCTGACACATAGGAAATAGTTAAGTTCAACTTGGTCTAGTATAGAGTTAGGTAAAGTGTGTTTCTTTACTGTTGTACATTTTGTAACTTACAATCCGACGGTCATGATGTAGTGATCTGATGGTTCATTCTCTCCTCGGTATTACTGACACTTGATCCGTGGCTTGACACCCGATTGGTCCATGATTTCTATTTAAAGCGCATGGAGGGTCATTTGTAGGGTAATCCGTCCATGAGAGAAGCATATGTAAATTTTCATTCTTTTATTAATAAATTGCCTGAAGTGGCCGCGTTGGCTCAGGCCGTGGACTGTTTCCCTCTTTGATGGTTTTAACCACATCAAAAATACTGGTGTATTGATCTGTGATCTGGTTGTGAGCGGTGTCCTCTGGTGTTCTGTCTGAGGAACTTACCCTGTAAATTCCTACATGGTATCAGAGCTATTTGAGGGCCGCGTCCGTTGGTGATCCAAATATGAAGCCGGTAGAACTGCATCCGACTGTCGTTTCCTATATCTATTGTTTTTTACTGCTTTAGGGCCGAGATGACTGCTCTGTTGTGTTGGGAGCATCTGTTCCAGTGAGGAACCCCTTTCGTTTCACACGAAAAGGTTTCCGGTAGCCCTAGCTGCGTCAATTTTAAGATCTGGAGGTATACAGTGTTTATTTGCAGTTTACAGTTATTTTCTCTCTGTTTATTTCGGTTTCGGTTTATTTAGCCTTTTTTATTACCAGATCTATACCTTTCATTTCTGCGTATGCTCTTTGCCCTGCGACTCTGTGCGATCTGGGCAAATCAGAAATAGAAAGGAAGGATTTTTCTCATGTGTATGCTCTTTTCCGTGTGCCTTAGTGTGATCTCGGAAAATCAGAAACATTGAGAAAAATATTTAGTTTCCGGCTAAAGCTAACTTTGAGCCGCAAGGTTCATTTTTGAAAATATTTAGTTTTTCGACTAAAGCTAACTTCGAGCCGTAAGGTTCGTTTTCTTTGCATGTCCGTGTTGGGTTTTGTGTTTTTTGTTTTGTAGGGAAAAAGAGCTTTCTCAAAGCAAGCACACAACCCAAAGCACCCCCCCCCCCCGCTCTGTCTCTGTCTCTCTCTCTCTCAAATTTTTTGTATAGCTCAATTGGTTCAAAGCTATTTTAAGAGAGTAGAGGTCTTGGGTTCAAGTCTCCATTTTGTAGGGGCAGACTTTTTCATTTCCGCACATTCCCGCACTTCGTCGGCAACTTCATCAACCTTTTTTTAAAAAGCCATAACTTCTTCATCCGGAAGCCGTTTTCAGAGTCATTTTTTTTAAACTAGCCTAATTTTTCAAGATCTATCCATTGGAACACTTATTTTCAGCATCTTTAGCTTCAATTTCCGTTGAAATGGAAAGTCAATACCAAGTTACCCTTGACAGCACCAACTACTTCCAATGGTTGTCCTACATTGAGGATTTACTTAGAAGTAAAGGTCTCTACAGAATAGCCTTAGGCCAAGAAAAGAAACCAAAGGATGAAGATAAGGCTGCTAAATGGGAAAATAGGCAAGATCAAGCACGTGGATTGATAGGGATGTCTATTTCTCCAGATCTTAGATTCCATATTGCAGAACTTGATTCTCCTGATGAAGCAATGAAACAAATCAATAAAGTTTTTGGGATTAAAAATGAACTTAGAGCCCATCAACTTGAAAATGAGTTGCTTACATTGGACCCTAATAATTTTTCTTGCATTGAAGATTTCTTGTCCAAGTTCAAGACCCTTAGATATCTCTTGGAAGGTGTTAAAGTTAAGAAATAAGATAGTAACCTTATCTATTCCATTCTTACAAAGTTGGGACCAGCCTACTCTGTGTTTGTTTCCACCTTCCATTCTACAAGAGAAGCCTTCATTTCTCAAGGAAGAGACTACAAGTCCCCTTCTTTTGACTCTTTTTGTGATTCTTTAATAAGAGAACAAGAAAAACTCTTACACCTTGGTCTTCTTAATCTTGGAAACTCTTCGAAGAAAGCGTTAGCCGCCCAGCAACAAACAAATTCAAAGAATCCTAAGAAGTCATATCCTAAAAAGAATGGTCCTAAACCAAACAAGGGTCCTAAGCAATCTCAGCCTCAATATGAAAAATCATTTCAACAAAATGATAAGACAAATAAAAACAAATGGAAGAAGACTGATAGACATTGCAACGTTTGTAATCGAGATGGCCACTTAGAATCCAAATGCTTTAAGAAGATGGAAGCCTTGGAAGCAGCAATGAAGAAACATAACATCCATGTGGAGCATTCTTCAACTTCAACTTCATCTTCAGGAATGGCACTTTCTGCATGTGGTTGTCAATCATCTCGGTCTGGTTATGCATTAAATGTATCTTCTTCTTCTCATTCTCATGAGTGGCTCATTGATTCTAGAGCTTCTTATCACATGGCCAAAAACAAAGCCATGTTTTCTTCTTTAAATGATTGTAACACCAAAAATATATATGTTGGTGATGATATATCTCTTAGTGTTGTAGGGACTGGAACTGTTCATCTAGACAATGGTCAGTTTAATGATGTATTATGTGTTCCAACCTTATCCTACAACCTTCTATCTGTATATCAGATAACTCATTCAGGTGAAGGTAAAATCGTTGAATTTTCACCTCATGATGTTGTAATCAAGGACCTAAGAGATCCTAAAAAGATTTTAGCTACTGGCATTGCTGATGATTCTACAAGGTTGTATAAGTTTCACAACTTTGGGTCATCAAATCTTCCCTCAGTATTTGTTGCTCATAACGATGAAGTGAGCAAACTTTGGCATGAGCGATCTGGTCACTTAAACTATCGCTCCCTTCAGCATCTATGTAAAGAAAATATGGTAACAGGTCTTCCTATGGTATCTTGCAGAGATGGTGTTTGTTCCGGATGTGTACTCGAAAAACATCATTCGGACAGTTTTGAAAAACGTGCCTCTTGGAATGCCTCAGCCCCTTTATGGCTTGTGCATAGTGATTTATGTGGTCCACTTCCAGTTGTGTCATTCTCTGACTGCAAGTATTTCTTAACTTTCATTGATGATTTCTCCAGAGGCACTTGGGTATACTTCTTCAAACTCAAGAGTGAAGTATTTAACACATTTTTGGCCTTCAAGGCCTTTGTTGAAAAACAATCTGGACATCAAATTCTTAAGCTAAGATCTGATAATGGCGGAGAATATGTTAAAAACACATTCATCAACTATTGCACTGAGAATGGAATTCATTTGCAACATATTGTTCCATATACTCCACAACAAAATGGTGTAGCTGAAAGGAAAAATCGCACCTTAAAGGAAATGGCTAATTGTATGCTACAATCTAAAGGACTTGGTCTTATTTTTTGGGCAGAAGCAATTAACTGTGCAAATTACATAATAAATCGCACTCCTACTAAGGCTTTAAAGAATATCACTCCAGAAGAAGCATGGACCTCAATCAAACCAGATGTAAGTCACTTTCGTGTTTTTGGAAGTGAAGCGTGGGCCCATATTCCAGATGAAAAGCACAAAGCTTTAGAAACTAAGTGAAAAATGTACTTTTGTTGGATAATCTGAAGATGTCAAAGGATACAGACTTATTCCATTTAAGTCCAAAAATGTTATCATTATAAGAGATGTAAAATTTGATGAACATATATCGGCCTGCGAGCCTAGTCCGACGGATGTGCCACCTCTTCCTATCTCTTCTACTTTTGAAAAAAATTCTTCTTCAGATGATGAAAGTGAGGATGGCAATCCTCCCCCACCATCTCAGGATCCTCCTTCAGCTCCTCAGCTTCCAAAATGGGTTCGTGCTACTCGAGATGCAGCAGGTGATCTTGCCGGTGATCCTACAGATCAGCGACGCACACGTTCTCAGTTTGACAGAGCCTCTTCTTTCTTTGCTCAAGCTCCAGTAAATTATGATCCTGACACCTTTGCAGAAGCTTCAGGCCATCCAGATTGGGAAGCAGCTACAAATGAAGAATATCATTCATTATTGGCAAATGATACATGGGATCTTGTTCCTCTACCAAAGGGACGAAAACTTGTTAGATGCAAATGGGTTTACAGAACCAAGTATGGACCAGATGGGAAAGTTGATAAACATAAAGCTCATCTTGTTGCTAAAGGTTTTTCACAGGTTGAAGGCATTGACTACACTGAAACCTTATCCCCTATTGCCAAAATGAACTCTATCCGTCTTGTTCTTTCCCTTGCTGCCTCGTTCAAATGGGAAGTCCATCAGATGGATGTTAAATCTGCCTTCTTGCATGGGGACTTGCATGAAGAAATCTACATGGAAAAACCCATTGGCTTCATAAAAATAGACTCCAGCCTTATATGTCGGCTTAAGAAATCCCTTTATGGTCTCAAGCAAGCTCCTCGAGCTTGGTATGCCAAAATGGATAGCTTTCTTTTAGAATCTGGCTTTTCTAGGTGTCATTCTGACAATACTGTCTACACCAAGCAAGTGGGCAAGTCTCTTATCATTCTTGTTCTTTATGTTGATGATCTTATCCTTACCGGTAGTGATCCCAACCTTATCAACCATGTGAAGTCTAGCCTTAAAAGGAAGTTTGAAATGACAGACTTAGGACACTTACATTATTTTCTCAGTCTTCAAGTCTTGCAATCCAAGGAAGGTATTTCCCTTTCTCAGTCAAAGTATGCCTGTGATATTCTACGCCACTTTCACATGGAAGACCGTAAGCCAGCCCCTTCTCCCTTTCAGTCTGGAGTCAAACTTTCAGTCACCTGTACTTCTCCTGAAGTTGATGCTACCTTATACTGTCAACTTGTAGGAAAACTTTTGTATCTAACCCATACTCGTCCTGACCTTTCCTTTGTTGTTGGCCTTGTTGCTCGGTTTATGCAAAACCCACGTGAAATTCATTGGAAAGCAGTTAAAATAATACTTCGTTATGTTCGAGGTACAGTTCAGTTTGGGATTCATTACAGTGCCGAAGCATCTCCTCATTGGTTGGTTTCACTGATTCCGATTGGGCTGGTGACCCTGATGATCGGAAGTCTACTACCGGTTATGTGTTCACTCTTGGTTCAGGACCTATTACATGGGCTTGTAAGAAACAAACTGCCATTTCTCTTTCATCAGCAGAAGCAGAGTATCGTGGTGTCGTAGAAGCTAGTAAGGAAGCCTTGTGGCTTCGTCAGATCCTGTTAGAGTTTGGCTTTCAGCAGTAGCATCCGACTACACTTTGGTGTGATAATCAAAGTGCCATTCAGCTATGCAAAGATCCAGTCCAACATCAGCGTAGCAAACACATTGAACTGCACATGCACTTCATCAGAAAGCTCATTCATGACCATGTTCTTGAAGTGCAATATTGTTCAACAGATGATCAAGTTGCAGACATCTTTACAAAGGCTCTCACAGAGGCGAAGTTCACTAAACTTTGATTTATGGTTGGAGTTTAGGAAGTTGTCACTAAGGGGGGACAGGCTCTAGTGCCTCCTTCCTTCTCCTATTGTGTCATATTTGTAAATCCTTCAATCCTATCCCAAGTTGTTCTTAAGGGGGGATGTTAGGATATTCCGACACATAGGAAATAGTTAAGTTCAACTTGGTCTAGTATAGAGTTAGGTATAGAGTTAGGTAAAGTGTGTTTCTTTACCGTTGTACATTTTGTAACTTACAATCCGACGATCACGATATGTAGTGATCCGACGATTCATTCTCTCCTCGGTATTACCGACACTTGATCCGTGGCTTGACACACGATTGGTCCATGATTTCTATTTAAAGTGCATGGAGGGTCATTTGTAGGGTAATCCGTGCATGAGAGAAGCATATGTAAATTTTCATTCTTTTATTAATAAATTGCCTGAAATGGCCACGTTGGCTCAGGCCGTGGACTGTTTCCCTCTTTGAGGGTTTTAACCACATCAAAAATACTGGTGTATTGATCTGCGATCTGGTTGTGAGCGGTGTCCTTTGGTGTTCTGTCTGAGGAACTTACCCTGTAAATTCCTACATGGTTTGCAGTGGGTTTTGATGATCACCCAACTTTTGGGTTCACATTCTTGCCTCTAGCCTCTAGATGTGTAGCCTGAACAGATACCTCATCTATGCTAGTGGGATTAAACATGAGAATGGTGTGCTTTAAATAGTTTTGTAGACCACCTACATGCTTCAGTTAAGTTTCAGGTGAGTCTAAAGAAATTCCTAGAATTAAAGCTCTTTTCCTAAATTCTTGAGTGTAGCCTTGTACACTTTTCCCTTTCAATTGGTGAAGAGTTTGCTAGCTCATCATGGGTTGTTGCATATAGGCTAGTGGATAGAATTTCTTTTTAATTTGCGAAAACAAATTCACTCCAGATAGAAAGAATTTTTGCCATGCTTCTTCATGTCAACTTCTGTCCTGCCTTCCCACCATACCAAGGCAGTGCCTCCAAGGCATAGGATGGCCAGTTGAATCTTACTCTTGTCTAAATCAATGCTCTGCACCGTACAATATACATCAATCTGTCTAATCCAATTATCTAGCCTTTCTGCATTTAACTCTCCATCATATATAGGTAAATAAAATTTAACATCTAACTTAATCAAAAATGTTTTCTTTTATTTTTAGGGCTACTAGGAGGTGTGGGATGTTTTTCTTCTTTCCCTTTTACTTTAGAGTGGTCATGGAGGAGAGATTCTTTTGCCCCTTTATCTTGTTTTAGTTTGATAATTCTTCATCTCTACCTTTCTTAAACTCTCTATACATTTCCTCTACCATGTCTCTCACAGTCAAGAAACTATCCATGAACTAGGAGTTTGATTCCAAGGGACTTTCTTCTGACATTTTTCTCTTAGGATAGACTCTTCCAATTTTTGGGTTAGCTTCAAACCACTCTCCTTCTCCTAATTTAGGTTTTTATCTAGTTAGCATTCAACAACAAAATCTAGCACAAGCTTGTCTAACCTTAGTAACCTAGTGCTCGGATACCACTTGATCTAGAATTGATCCAAGACAAACAATTAAGGTATTAAAAACTCATGTGCATCAATGTACCTATGTTATTTTATGTAAAATAAGATTGTGAAATACACAGGCACTAAAGTAGTTAGCGGAAACATAACAGGAAAACATGTAAACACAACAAGTTTAATAAGGAGTTCACCCAATACTCCTAGACTACGTCTCTCAGTCCAGCCTTCAGTGGTGGCCTCTCTATTATGTTTTCAAAGAAGAGTTTTTACAACAGTGAGATCGATTTGAGTCTCACATAGCAGATATAAATCAGAAAGACTATACTTGGGTCCCCCAAGTCTCTAGAGTACACTGACTCTCCTTACTTAAAACTCGACCTCTACTGGTCAGAGTAGTATGAGCCCAATCTAGGACTCATACATGACAGGCATATATAGAGGAGTTTGCTTGAACCTCTCAAGCCTTCTCTGGAGTACATAGACTCTTTGACTCTCTCTAGCTCTGTCTTATCTCTGGCCCAATGCTACCTTTGCTTCTGCAGGTTAGCTCGGCTCCTTCTTTTTTCTCTTAGCTTTTTGCGTCTAACTAACTCTGTTCCTTTCTCTATCAGTTCATGACTTTAAAGCCAATCTACTTTCTGACTATTCGTTTTCGCTTCCTGACTTTCTGGTTTCCTTGCCTCTATTCTTCTGAATCCCTCTGTTCTACGTAATCCTCACTTTGTAATGCCTCACAGGGAGGTGACATCCTATTTCGTAATGAACTGAGTGTCAGTTGTCTTGGAAATGTTTGAAAAATCATTATTTCTGTTTGCTCCAAGATTTCCCACGAAACATGAACCTTTGCCAACTCATCGTCCATGTTGGACTTCAAATCCCATGTGATCTTGCTCTATAACCTTGTCAAATCTAGTCATTTATCTAGACGCATATCCACCATTGATCTGGGGCCCCCAATTCCTATGGTTGTCGTGCATATCACACGGTTAAGTAGCTCGATGTTTACCCGTCCGATATGCACGGTTTTCTCTCTCTTTCACTGGAAACGTGTCACTCACTGTGTGGCATCGGGCGGAACTTGGTTGAAACCCTTCCGATATCCTACCGGTTTTGTGGAACCCCGCTCCGATGGAACCGAAATGGTACTTTTCTGCATTTCATATTCATTTCAGGTCCAAGCACTCGAGGCTTCTCTTCACTGAGAGGTTCGGCCTGCGATATGCAATTAGCGACTTGTCACTAATCGCATAAACTGCCTCTCTTTGTTTAAATTCACCCCCATCTTTGCCGGTTGGTGCCAATGCGCATTACCATGGTCCACCGCTCTACATGCTAGAACATTTTCCCTTGTTGATCTACACTAACTGCCATTGCAACTGTCTAAGGATTCCTTCCAATAGGCTTGAACTTTTTATGACTTTGAAACTTTGGCATGAATTTTACAAAGTTCATGAAAACTTAGAGAGTGTTTTAGGATCAAATTTGGATCATGGCCTTCCCATTGAAAAGGCTTTTGGACCACCAAAAGTTGGTTTTCAAGCATCAACCAAGTGAGGGTATAGATTCCTCACTTGCGCAATTTCTATCCATTTTGCACTGCTTGGTTTTGAACCTTTGAGTCCAATCCTAAGGTACTCAACATCCCCTCTGTGCGTAGTCCTCACCTTCCTATCCAGAACTATATCTTCTTGCAACTCATTGAGATATTCAGGAAACAGATCATCAATAGAAGGAAATTGACTCTGCTCTTTGGGATCTTCAATGAATGAAGGTTCAAATAGTATCAAGCTATTTATGTTAACAACTAAGTAGATGTGCATGTAAGTTGGTAAATCAAGGAAAAAATAATTCTCACCAATTTTCTCAAGTATCTTGAAAGGTCCATACCTTATTGGCTTCAACTTCTTACCTTCACCTTACATTCTGTCTTTGTTGATATAAAGCCAAACTTGATCACCAACTTGGAAACTATGCTCAATCTGATGCTTATCATGCCTTACCTTGTACTTGGCTTGGCTCTTTTCCAACTGTTCCTGTACTGCCTGGTGGATCTCTTGGATTTGTTCAATGAACTTGGTTGCCTTGTCCATATCACTGTGTGCATCAACTACTATGTCTTTACCAATTTCAAAATCCAAGGGAGACCTGGGTGTGAAACAAAAATAGGTCTCAAAAGGAGATCTTTGTGTAAAGGAATGCTTAGCTCTGTTGTAAGCATGCTGCACATAACATAAATGTTCATCCAAAAGCTTGGGATTCTTGCTATAATAGCCTTTGAGCAACTGGATCACTGTCCTATAGACCACTTCTATTTGGTCATCTGTTTGAGGATGAAAAGTTGTGCTCTTCTTTAGTCTGGTGTCCATCAATTCCCACGAACTCAACAAAAATTTCCCAACAAATCAGGAATCTCGATCAGATATAATGGAAGTGGGTAATCCAAAATGAACCCATACATGCTGGAAGAACAATTTTGTTGTTTGTTTAGTTGTAATATGTTTGTTACATGGTATTAAAATACACATTTTTCTTAACCTATCCACAACAACATATAAATAGTCATGACCTTTAATAGATTTAGGCAGTCCCCGATCAAAGTCCATGGAAACACTTTCCCAAGGATGATAAGGAACTGGTAGTGGAGTGTACAAGAATAGTTTTCTAATGTTAGGCTTGCTTTTAGCACACATGGTATACCCTCTTACATATAGAAACGGTTTCATTAATTTTGGCCAATAACAAAATCTTTGCAACTGTGCAACTGTGCAACTGTTTTAGTTACACCAAAGCTTCTCGAATTATCTTTAACCTTTTAGTTTGTGGAATGCATAACCTTCCAAAATGATACAAGAATTGGTCCTTAACATGATAATCCAATTCTTCTACTGTTTGCCATGACTTAAACTTGCTACATCTTTAAAATCTATATCTTGAGCATACTATTCAATGTAGCTTTCATGCAATACTAAATTATGCTTAAGTATAGTAGATGAATTTATGATTGGTCTGGACAACATATCTGCAACTTTATTGTGTATGCCCTTTTTATATCTGATAACAAGATGAAACTGTTGTAGAAAACCCAACCACCTATAGTGTCTTGATTGCTGCAACTTAGTTTGTGAGTGCAAATATTGAAGTGGTTTATGATCAGTATGTATAACTATCTCTTTGCCCATTAGATA
Organism: Pinus tabuliformis; assembly: GCA_031772625.1. Taxonomy (NCBI): domain Eukaryota; kingdom Viridiplantae; phylum Streptophyta; class Pinopsida; order Pinales; family Pinaceae; genus Pinus; species Pinus tabuliformis. Next base: position 52,240,652 of record CM062806.1, on the reverse strand, counting down.
ATTTTTCCACTTTTTCACACTCTGTACTAATGCATACAATTATGTATCATATGTGGGATAATTAACTACTGCAAAATTAAATGTCTCATAATGATAACATATGGGTTTACCATGCTGTATCAACACTACTCCCATGGCATAGTCACTGGAATTCGTTTCAATCTCAAATGGTATTTGAAGATCAGGCAGTGCTAGTCCTGGTGCTATACTAATCTTTTCTTTCAAGGTGTCGAAGGATTTTTGTTGTTTGCCTCCCCACTAAAACAAATTGTTCAATCTTGTTAAAGCATGTAAGGGAGTTGCAATCAAGGAAAAGTTAGAAATAAACTTTCTCCAATATTGTGTTGCTCCTAGGAAGCTTCTAACTTTTGTAGCAGATTTAGGTTTAGGCCAGTTTACAATGACTGCAACCTTAGAGGGATCTATCTTCAATTCACCACCCCCTACAATATGACCCAAATAATTCAAAGATGTTTCACCAAATTCACATTTTGAGAGCTTAACATAAATATTTTCTCTTTTCAAAACATCTAGAGTCTACTTTACATGCTTCAAATGTTTTTCCCATGTTTTACTAAATATAAGAATTTCATCTAAATATACAATGACAAAATCATCAATAAAAGGTTTGAGTACATCATTCATTACTCTCATGAAAGTAGCAAGAGCATTAGTTAATCCAAAAGGCATAACCAACCACTCATACAATCCCTACTTCGTTTTGAAAGCAGTCTTCCATGCATCTTGCTCTACAACTCTGACCTGATGATAGCCACTATGAAAGTCCAACTTGGAAAAATAAACAACTTCTTTCAACTGATCTAATAGATCATCTATGCGAGGAAGGGGATAAAAATTTTTGATTGCTATCTTATTCAGTGCTCAGTAACCAATGCACATTCTCCATGAGCCATCTTTCTTTCTCACCAAGACAATTGGAGACCCACATGGCAATGTGCTATGTCTTATGAACCCTTTCTCGCATAGATCCTATACCTGCTTCTTGATTTCTGCATTCTCTAAAGCAGACAACCTATACATTCTGATGTTAGGCAATGGAGCATCCTACTGAAAATTAATATCATGTACTATTTCCTTTTTTGGTGGCAAACCTTTAGGTTCTTGAAATAGTATATCATATTCTGAAACAAATTTTTCTAAATCAGCTTACTGTTTACCATTATAGCCCTCAAATACATTGGTTTTATCAGGTTTCTTTTCCTTTACAACCATCAGTAAAAATTGCTTGAATGAATTTACAATTATTTTCATCTGCCCTGAGTTTATGAGAGTATAATTATTCTTGTGTTTATGAGCTCTTACAATATATTCAATTCCATCTTTAACAAGTTGATACTTGTTTTATGCTCTATATAAAATAGCTTTTCTATCATACAAGTAAGGACTTCCTACAACAATTCCACATATATCAAAAGGAACAATATCTAACTCAACCTCATCTACAAATGCTGACCCAAAAGAAAACCTAATTTTACATTGTCTAGTCACTTGTAGCTTTGCTTTATCACATAACAACCTAATGGATATGGCTTCTTGTGAGGTCTGGTTAGTAATCCCAGCTTTTTTACAATTGCTTAAGAAATTAAGTTTACTTGTGAGCCACTATCAAACAAAGTATCAATCTTTTGATGCTTGGAAATAACTCTAATATGAAAAAGCTCATGTCTTTTCCTCTCATTTTCTTCATTATCAATAGATTGTGCAGAATTACTAGTAGATGCTTTAGAATTTTTACCTTTTATACCTGTGGCTGCGATCATTGTTTCATCCCCTGAGTCTGACCCCAAATCTTTCTGAATATCTACGACAGTCTTCTTCTTTTTATCATCCTACTTCTTTAGTTTCAGCTCAGGATGCAGAATCTCGTAGTGTTCATCATCATGCCCATCCTTCTTGCAGTGAGTGCATGAAGTCTTGGTCTTTTCTACAGCATTTGTCTTCCTCTCTTTCCATTTTTATTTTCTCTTTTCCTTGTTCTTGTTTGCAGTGGGTTTTGATGATCTCCCAACTTCTGGGTTCACATTCTTACCTCTAGCCTCTAGATGTGTAGCCTGAACAGATACCTCATCTATGCTAGTGGGATTACACATGAGAATGGTGTGCTTTAAATAGTTGTGTAGACCACCTATATACTTTAGCAAAGTTTCAGGTGAGTCTAAAGAAATTCCTAGAATCAAAGCTCTTTTCCTAAATTCTTGAGTGTAGCCTTGTACACTTTTCCCTTTTAATTGGCGAAGAGTTTGCCAGCTCATCATGGCTTGCTGCATATAGGCTAGTGGATAGAATTTCCTTTTAATTAAAGAAACAAATTCAATCCAGATAGAAAGAATTTTCCCATGCTTCTTCATTTCATATTGTGTCCTGCCTTCCCACCATACCAAGGCAATGCCTCCAAGGCGTAAGATGGCCAACTGAATCTTACTCTTGTCTAAATCAATGCTCTGCACCCTGCAATATACATCAATCTGTCTAATCCAATTATCCTTCTTTTATGCATTTAACTCTCCATCATATATTGTAAAATCAAATTTAACATCTAATTTTAATCAGAGATGTTTTCTTTTTATTTTTATGGCTACTAGGAGGTGTGGGAATTTTTTATTCTTTCCCTTTTCCTTTAGAGTGGTCATGGAGGAGAGATTCTTCTACCCCTTTATCTTGTTTGGAGTTTGATGAATTTTCATCTCTACTTTTCTTAAATTCTCTATACATTTCCTCTACCATGGCTCTCATGGTCAAGAAACTGTCCATGAACTGGGAGTCTGATTCCAAGGGACTTTCTTCTAACATTTTTCTCTTAGGATAGACTCTTCCAATTTCTGGGTTAGCTTCAACCAACTCTCCTTCTCCTAATTTAACCTTTGATCTAGTTAGCATTCAACAACAAAATCCATCACAAGCTTGTCTAACCTTAGTAACCTAGTGCTCTTATACCACTTGATCTAGAATTGATCCAAGACAAACAATTAAGGTATTACAGACTCATGTGCTTGGATGTACCTATGTTATTTTATGCAATGGATCGATAAGATTACGAAATACACAGCCACTGAAGCAGTTAGAGAAAACACAACAAGAAAACATGTAAACACAACAAGTTTAATAAGGAGTTCACGCAATACTCCTGGTCTACGTCTCCCGGTCCTTCAGTGGTGGCCTCTCTATTATTTTTTCAAAGCAGAGTTTTGACAATAGTGAGCTTGATTTGAGTCTCACACAACAGATATAAATCAGCAAGACTGTACTTGGGTCCCCCAAGTCTTTGGAGTACACTGACTCTCCACTGAAAACTCAACCTCTACTAGTCAGAGTAGTATGAGCCCAATCTGAGACTCATACATGGCAAGCATATACAGAGGAGTTTGCTTGAACCTCTCAACCCTTCTCTGGAGTACATAGATTCTCTGACTCTCTCTAGCTCTGTCTTATCTCTAGCCCAACGCTGCCTTTGCTTTTGAAGGTCAGCTCAAATCCTTCTTTTTGCTCTTAGCTTTCTGCGTCTAACTAACTTTGTTCCTTTCTCTGTCAGTTCATGACTTTAAAGCCAATCTATTTTCTGACTATTTGTTTCTGCTTCCCGACTTTCTAGTTTCTCTACCTCTATTCATCTAAATTCCACTATTCTACGTAATCCTCACTGTGTAACGCCTCACACGGATGTGGCCACCTATTTTGTAATTAACTAATTTGAATGATCATTATTTCCATTTTCTCCAAGATTTCCTGCAAAACATGAATCTTTGCCAACTCATCGTCCATGTTGGACTTCAAATCCCATGCGATCCTTCTCTATAACCTTGTCAAATTTGGTCATTTATTGGGACACATATCTGCCGTTGAGCTGGGGCCCCCAAATCCTATGGTTTTCGTGCATATCGGGTGGTTAAGTAGCTTGACGTTTACCGTTCGATATGCGCGGTTTTCTCTCTCTTCCGCTGGACACGTGTCACTCATTGTGTGGAATCGGGTAGAACTTTGTTGAAACCACTTACCGCCTCTTTTGTGGAACCCCGCTTTGACGGAACCGAAATGGTACTTTTCTGCATTTCATATTCATTTCGGGTCCAGGTGCTCGAGGCTTCTCCTCACTGAGAGGTTTTCCTTGTGATATGCGATTAGTGACTTGTTACTAATTGCATATCAAAAATTGCCTCTGTTTGCTTAAATTCATCCTCATCTTTGTCGGTTGGTGCCAGTGCGCGTTACCATGGTCCAGTGCTCTATGTGCTAGAACGTCAGCCCTTGTTGATCCGCACTAACTTCCATTGCAACTGTCTGAGGAATCCTTCTGATAGGCTTGATCTTTTAAAGACTTTGAAACTTTGGCATGAATTTTACAAAGTTCATGAAAACTTAGAGAGTGTTTTAGGATCCAATTCGTATCACGGCCTTCCCACTAAAAAAAAATTTGGGCCACTAAAAGTTGGTTTTTAAGCATCAACCAAGTGAGGGTATAGATTCTTCGCTTGTGCAATTTCTATCCATTTTGCACTACTTGGTTTTGAACCTTTGAGTCCAATCCTAAGGTACTCAACATCCCCTCTGCATGTAGTCCTCACCTTCCTTTCCAAAACTGTATCTTCCTGCAACTCATTGAGATATTCAGGAAATAGATCATCAATACAAGGAAATTGACTTTTCTCTTTGGGATCTTCAATCAATGAAGGTTCAAATAGTCTCAAGCTATCTACGTTAACAACTGAGTAGATGTGCATGTAAGTTGGTAAAATAATTCGAAAAGCATTCTCACCAATTTTCTAAAGTATCTGGAAAGGTCCATACCTTATTTTCTTCAACTTCTTACCTTCACCTCGGATTTTGTCTTTGTTGATATACAACCATACTTGATCATCAACTTGGAAACTATGCTCAATCCAATGCTTATCATGCCTTGCCATGTACTTGGCTTGGGTCTTTTCCAGCTGTTCCTCTACTGCCTGGTGGATCTCTTGGATTTTTTCAATGAACTTGGTTGCCTTGTCCATATCACTGTGTCCATCAACTCCTATGTCTTTACTAAAGACAAAATCCAAGGGAGACCTGGGTGTGAAACCAAAACAGGTCTCAAAAGGAGATCTTTGTGTAGAAAAATGTTTAGCTCGGTTGTAAGCATGCTGCACATAACATAAATGTTCATCCCAAAGCTTGGGATGCTTGCTGCAATAACCTCTGAGCAATTGGATCATTGTCTTGTTGACCACTTTTGTTTGGCCATCTGTTTGCGGACGAAAAGTTGTGCTTTTCTTTAGGCTGGTGTCCATCAATTCCCATGAACTTGACCAAAATTTCCCAACAAATTAGGAATCTCGATCAGATAGAATGGAAGTGGGTAATCCAAAATGAACCCATACATGCTGAAAGAACATTTTTTCTATTTTTTCAATTGTAATCTGTTTGTTACATGGTATTAAAATACACATTTTGCTAAACCTATCCACAAAAACATAGAAATAGTCATGACCTTTCCTAGATTTAGGCGGTCACCCAACAAAGTCCATGGAAACACTTTCCCAAGGATGAGAAGGAATTGGTAGTGGAGTGTACAAGCCTTGTTTTCTATTGTTGGGCTTGCTTTTAGCACACATGGTACACCCTCTTACATATCTAGAAACAATTTCATTAATTTTTGGCCAATAACAAAATCTTTGCAGCTGTGCAATTGTTTTACTTACACCAAAGTGACCTGATATTAGAGAAGTGTGTGCTTCTCAAATTATCTTTACTCTTTCAGTTTGTGGAATGCATAACTTTCCAAAATGATACAAGAGTTGTTCCTTAACATGATAATCCAATTATTCTACTTGTTTTCCATGACTTAAAGTTGCATATACATCTTTAAAATCTATATCTTGAGCATACTGTTCAATGTAGCTTTCATGCAATACTGAATTATGCTTAAGTATAGTAGATGCATTTATGATTGGCCTAGACAACATATCTGCAACTTTATTGTGTATGCCCTTTTTGTATCTGATAACAAGATGAAACTGTTGTAGAAAACCCATCCACCTATAATGTCTTGATTGTTGTAGCTTAGCTTGTGAGTGCAAATATTGAAGTGGTTGATGATCAGTATGTATAACTATCTCTTTTCCCAGTAGATAACGTTTCCACTTGTTCACACTCTGTACTAATGCATACAATTCTTTATCATATGTGGGATAATTAACTACTGCAGAATTAAATGTCTCAAACTGATAACATATGGGTTTACCGTGCTGCATCAACACTTCTCCGAGGGCATAGTCACTAGCATCCATTTTAATCTCAAATGGTCTTTGAAGATCGAGTAGTGCTAGTCTGGGTGCTATAGTAATCTTTTCTTTCAGGGTGTCGAAGGCTTTTTGCTATTTTCCTCCCCACTGAAACACCTTGTTCAATCCTATTAAAGCATGTAACGGAGCTGTGATCAAGGAAAGGTTAGAAATAAACTTTCTCCAGTACTGTGCTACTCCTAGGAAGCTTCTAACTTTTATAGATGATTTGGGTTTAGGTCAGTTTACAATAACCGCAACCTTAGAGTGATCTATCTTCAATTCACAACCCCCTACAATATGACCCAAATAATTCAAAGATGTTTTTCCAAATTCACATTTTGAGAGCTTAACATAAATATTTTATCTTTTCAAAACATCTAGAGTTTGGTTTACATGCTTCAAATGTTCTTCCCATATTCTACTAAATATAATAATGTCATCTAAATATACAATGACAAAATCATCAATAAAAGGTCTGAGTACTGGTGAGCTCCAGTATTGTAGCAATAATGCTACAACTCCTGGGGCTTCTTGTCTCTCATTTTATCAACCCGGTAGTTCGTACAAACTTGGAAGCGACGGTGCTATATGCACAAGTACTAGCTCTTGTCGCAGCTGTCACTTGGTCAGCTGGCACAAGTCCGCTAGGGCTCAAGCCAACTTCTATAGGCTCTCAGAAGAAGCTTGCTAATTGATGGACGAAAGCTATTCTCAAAGGAAAACTACTCTACTTGACAAAATGGACTGAAAGCAAATCAAAGCATGTAAACCTAGGAAACCCTAATTTAACTAGTCTAACCTCTATAATGCAAAGAATGTGAATGAAACCTCTACCAATGCTGTTGTTACCTCTAATAAGTGGAAATGCATGGATCTAAGCTACTTGCATCATAAAAGACATGTTTTTGTATTTTTCCCTTAGGTGGATGGAATGATTGTGATGTTGTGCTAACTAGGGTTTGGTTGTGCAGATGGGATGGAGAAGGAAGGAAAGCGTGGGACAGGTTGGGGAGGCTAGGAGAGGTTCCTAGGGATCCTTAGCATCCATCCACAGAGGTTCCTCACATTCAGAAGCTCGGAAACCGAGTGAGTGGCCTCCTACAGGAAGTCTGCAGGGGATCCTACAGGATACTCTGGTTTCTACAGGATGTTTACAAACGGCTACAGGATGAACTACCGTGAGTGTTTGGCGTGATGGAGGAGTGATGAAACGGTAGGGGGAGATGTGTAAGGTAGGAATGAGGCTGGTGATGGCTATAGAAGTGGAAGAATAGGATAGGGAGTGAGTGTAGGGAGTAGGTTGGAAGATAGAGGACTAGGTCAACGAAAAGGGCTAGAGAATGAAGCTATGTGAGGAGTGAAAGACTTTGGGAGATAACAGAGCGGAGCAGGGGTCAAAGATGTGTTTGCATGCGTGATCAAGATGGAGAATGAGGTAATGGAATGAGGGAGAGCAGTGTAAGTGAAACAAATGCTTATGACTGTCACCAAACCGAAAATGCATCAACCTAAACTACCTGTGCGTATAAATTCAATGAACAGCAATCCAAAACGCGAAGGAGAATGTGCATGAAGCTGTGATGAAGGCGTGTGTGCAGGTGTGAATCATGTGGAAAGATCTATCATAACGAGACTATGTTGCAGCATGTATGAAGTGAAGAACTGCGTGTTTTTGTGGCTGGTATAGGCTGCACTCCAATCTCCAAACGGAGATGGCAGTGGAGACTTCCTCAACCTTTTTTGCTGGAGCTCCAATGTATTATCAACCTGCTAATCTAACTAACCAACCGAAAGCAATTCAACCATAAACTAGTCCTATCTATGCTCATGAAAAAGACTAATTCAACAACCGGTAATTCAAATTGCATGTGAAAATGAAAACTCAGAGTGTTGAAACGAAATGCAAACAACACTACAGCAGAGGGGATCTATGGCTCTCAGGTTGGGCCCTAACCTGAGAGCTATAGTCTCCTTAAGAAAACTCAGAGCTAGATCAAAATCTGCCTTCTTTATTCATAATCTGATGTTATGCCAAAACTGGCTTACAACAAGAACTAACACCGAGTTGTGCTCCAAAATTACAATAGTAATGCGAAAGTTTCAACAACCTATCAAAGGCTACGGCCTCTATACTTATGCAAAACAGTGATCCAACAAGTGTCCTTGATTTTAGGAGCTCGGCTGTCCAACTAGAGTTTAACTGCTGATCCTGTAGGACAGTCATAAGTGTTGTTCCTGTAGAACAGTTGTAACTGTTGTTCCTGTAGAACAGCTGGCTGCTTCTAAGCTCGGAGGGGAGATGGATTGGAGCTCGGAGTTCTTGGTGGGAAACACGAGGAAGGTCCAAGACTGTGGACATCCTCTCCTAAAAACCAGCAGTGCCACCTCGTTGTCTCCTTGTCTCCTTTTTCGTTGTCTTTTGCTCCCTTTTAATGCCAAAACCTAGAATCATAATGCATTAGTCACGTAGATAGAGTGCCTACCCTTCTTCCTACAAACAACATGAACAAACTAAGAAATGCATGCATAAGCAATAAAAAATGAATGGTTTGAGCAAGTATAATAGGCCAAAATGAGCCCAAATTGTACCAAAATTGGGGCTCATCATCACCCCCAGCTGAACCATTTGCTCATCCTTGAGCAACCTTGCTCCTGCTCCTTGTCCTTGGCCGAGGACTCGGGACCGGAACAGGCTCTTTCTTTTCTGCTTTTGATGGCCCTGCCTTCTCTGCCCCTGGTGGTGACGAGGGTGATGCTTCCTTCCCCTTTCCTATTTCCTTGAGTCGGGCTTCGGAAGGCGACTGGCCTATCTTTCGTGTCCAGGAAGTTATTTTTGGGCTCCCCTTTTCGGGGGTGGCTGATGTTTTAGAGGGGGTCCTTGCACTGGGTGAAGTAGGGACATCCCCTGAAGTGGTTTGGCTGCTGGGTGGAGGCTGTGGCTTGCCCGTGGTCATCCTCTTGCTTCTCCTGGCTTCAGATGGTAGAGGGGTCTCCCTCTCCCTTTTCTCTTTCGGTTTTGGAGGTGTGCTGAGGGCAGCCAGTGCCGCTGCTGCCTCCTTTTCGAGAATGCCAGCCTTCTCTTTCCTGCGTTTTTCTCTCTCGGAGCTCCTTGTAGAGGGCCCCTCCTTTTCAGATTTCGGGCTTCCTGTGGAAGACCCTGCTTTGCCCGCTTCCGGGCCTCCTGTAGAAGATTCTTTCTTTGTCTTTGGACTCTCTGTAGGAGGCTGTTTCGCAATGAATTTCGGGCCTCTTGTAGAAGCCCCTCTTTCCAATCTCGGGCTTCTTGTAGAAGCCCCTGTCTCTGTCTTCGGGCTTCCTGTAGAAGCCTGCGGTTGCACTTTCGGGCTTCCTGTAGAAGCTTTTGTCTCCGTTTTTGGGCTTCCTGTAGAAGCCTGTTCTCCAACGATTTTCGGGCTTCCTGTAGAAGCCTTGGTCTTTGCTCTTGGGCTTCCTGTAGAAGCCTGCTCCTTACTGATCTTCGGGCTTCCTGTAGAAGCCTTTGTCTTTGTTTTCGGGCTTCCTGTAGAAGCCTGTGTTTGTGTTTTTGGGCTTCCTAGTAGAAGCCAGTTTTTTCTTTCCTGTAGACACAGGTGTCTCCACTTCCGCTTGCTTGCCTGCTGGAGTTTTGCTTTTTGCTTTTGTTGCAGGTGCTGTTGAGGTACTTGGGCTGACGTGGGCCACCTCTGCTTTGTCCATTCTGCTCTTCATCCTCTTTTCCCTTGCTGACAGGATAGGTGTGCCACCCTTTTCTTTGTCCTTCTTTTCCTCAGCCACTGCTTCCTTGTCTTCACTGCTGGAGGAGCCACTATCTTCGATCAACATTTTAATGTCCCCATCTCGTGTTAGATTCCTAAATGACTCCCAGGAGAGGGGAACTTTATACGAGTGCAGTGCATCCTCCACAAGCAATTTTATTAACCCATGGTGGGCTATCTGATCAGGTATGCCCTCTCGTAGCTTTGTAGCACACTCCATTAAGGACTGCAAGAGATAATAAGGGATGCTCAGCTTTTTCTCTACAGGAAGGTCAATTCGGTGCCTCAACTCAGTGAGTAACCGAAAGTGGTATGCATACACGATGTTGAACCGGCCTTCACAAGTAATATATTTCATGATTTGCAAACTGACTTCATTCCAAGGTGGTGATAAACTCGTTCTTCTTACCCCGTTTTTATCCTCTGAGAATTCTTCCTCAGGTGGAAAGAATTCTTTCTTTGCTTGCTGGCTCTGCTTCCGCTCTTCTTTATCCCACGGCAGACCCATGGGCAGTTTTGTGATTCGACTTATATGCTCTGGGGTGAGTTGGAGGCTGAGACCTCTGAAGCTTACTGTGGCCAGTGTCTGGGATTTAGGCTTCAATGCCTGCAAGAATTCCTCGGCTACTTCATCATCGTAGCCCTGCAGCTTATCACAAAAAGGCATCCATTGTGCTCTGGTGAAGAGCTCTACCACTGCGGGATTTCTCCTTAATTTGGTGGAATCTGTGGGTTCTCGCCTAATAAATCCACCCGTCATGATGGCACAATTTTCTTAACCGGAGGTGGTGATGGTGGAAGAGAGTTTAGTTTTGGTGACAGAGTGCAGAACAATGCGTATAACCCACAAAAATTTTACAACACAGTCTAACCACGCAACAATCCTGTAGAATTGTAGTATGGGCACACAGACAGCAATTTGTCTACTTTCTCATTTACCCAGACAGTAACTGACAATCCTACCACCTTAAATGAGCAATTGCATGAGGAGTCCAGGGTTACCTCATTACTCGGCCACCTTTTTTACGTGAACACCCGTGTTCCTGTAGAAGACTGTGTTCCTGTAGAGACTGCTTCCTGTAGGACTGCGTTCCTGTAGAAACTGTTCCTGTAGGAGCAGTATGCAAACTTCGGGGAGGACTGCAATTGGACTGCGGTTGAGGTGCGCTTCACCGGTGTTCTGGTAGCCGAAAGCTTGGCGTATCAACGTGCCGAGGAAATCAGAAGAGCCACTCAAGTTTTGAAGTGGAGGTTGATGAATACATGCGCATAATCTAGCCGATTAGATTTTGAATCGGCGCAGCTCGTGGCGCGGGGGGTGAGCTGTCCCCGCCGGACCGTTGGGCGACGTCACCCATCATTCACCTGCATATTCACTCGCTGCCGCATTCATTCCCACAGATCTGCCGCCGCCCTTTTCGGTTAAACTCGTTTCTCGGTTGACGGGACTATCCTCACGTGCGTGCTGCGTGTTTTCTTTGTCGTGGCTGCCACCCGATCATCCGACTATACCATAACTAGCCGACGTGGCCAGTCAACTGGCCATACGGCTGCTCAACCATTCACTCTTACGCCATGCAAACAAATCAAAGTAATATTCATGCGATTTGATGGAGAGAAGGTTGAGACACTTACCTGCACGCGTCTGCACACGATTTTCAGTTTTTGGACGACGGATCTACCTGCTGCACGCGGCTTACACAGACCCGGAGGCTCATGGTTACAGGTTGCTGACGCTGGAGTGGATGGTTTTGCTTTCATGCGCCCGCATTTCATCTCGGATGGCGGTGCTGCGGAGGGTATTCACTCGAGCAGGTTGAACTGTTACAGGATCCCCGCGAGGGGTCTCGTCACAGTCCTTTCTCCTTGGGTGCATGCTGCACGCTGGCGGTTCTGGCTTCTCGATCACGATCCCAGCGCTCTTGATGCATATGGTATGAGATCTCGTCATTTGTTACCTTTGGAAATGGCTTGCCCGCGAGAACTCATCGATTTTCTTTGTGGGTGCAGGGACTTGGCCGCATGTCGACACGGGTGGTGGAGCAAGGTAACAGCATCGTGCATGGGCCCAAAAGAGGCTTGCATGCGTCCACACCAACCCGTAGTCATCAGATCTGCTCATGAAACGCATTCTGGGCCGTTCTGAGCTTCTACAGGAAGTTTCCTGTAGAAATACAGAGCTTCCTGTAGACAGGCAGCTCTTCCTGTAGAAATTTGCACCTTCCTGTAGAAACTGGCACCTTCCTGTAGAAAATCGCACCTTCCTGTAGAAAATCTGTGTCTTCCTGTAGGAGACTCAATTTATAATGAAAGTGCACATACCTTGAAGAACATAAGCATTCTTGGAGGAGGTGCTGGTGAGGTGTCCTGGCTGCATGATAAAGACTTTTGGCCTTGAGTTGAGAGGCTTCCTCTCCTCCATAGAACACCTGCAATCTGTATGCAAATAACTTATGGATCTTGTTTTTTCTTTTGTTTTTTATTCTTTTTTTTGAAAGATAGCAGGGGCGCCTCAAGGAGGTTTTCACCCGTGCCATCTGCCCTGAGCGCCTCAGAGAGGTTTTCGCTCAAGGATCTTTTTCAACTTTTTTCCCTTTTTTTTTTTTTTTTTTTTTTAAACAAAAGTAATAGGAGCGCCTCAATGAGGTTTTCACCCCTACTACCTGCCTTGGGCGCCTCGGAGAGGTTTTCACCCAAGGATCTTTATTTCTTTTTCTTCTTTTTTTCTTTTTTTCTCTTTTTTTTCTTTTTTCTTTTTTCTTTTTTCTTTTTTCTTTTTTCTTTTTTCTTTTTTTTTTTCTTTTTTCTTTTTTCTTTTTTCTTTTTTCTTTTTTCTTTTTTCTTTTTTCAGATCTTCTTTCCGGGTGTGCCGGAGGCAGAGGCAGAACCCTTCTCTATGACCAATACAGATTTCTCCATAGTTTTGATAAACTCTTGTCTTGAGATAGGTCTCCTGTAGATCTTCAATCGATGCCCATTGACAAGCATGGGAATGGCTTCCTCATCAATGGTTCGAATGAGGACAGATCCATTGTCATGGCATTGTTCCACTACATACGGTCCCAGCCATCTGGTTCTCAACTTCCCCTTGAAGTCTTTGAATCTGGAGTCATACAACAAGGCCCAATCTCCCGGCTGAAATTGCTTGTCATGGAGATGTTGGTCATGCCACACCTTCCTCTGAAGTTGAATCACTTCTGAGTGAAGGAGGGCCTGCATGCGGTGCTCATCCAGGCCACTCAGCTGCAGCAGCCTTTCTTGTTGTGCATGGCTGAGATCTAGGTCCAGCTGAGCTGCCATCCTCAAAGTGTTATACTCAAACTCAATGGACAGCAAAGCTCTCTTCCCATAGACCAGCTCATATGGTGTGAAACCGGTGGTGGTCTTCCAAGTGGTGTTGTAGGCCCATGTGGCCTCAACCAGGCGATCTGCCCAATCTTTTCTGCTGCTGCTCACCACTTTGGTCAAGATCCCTTCTAATGCTCTGTTGGTGACTTCCACCTGCCCATTTGCTTGAGGATGATAGGGAGTGGAAGTCCTATGCTTGATCTTGTGATGAGCTAGGAGATCTTCAACCAGGTTGGAGGTGAACTGGCTCCCTTGATCGGTGACCAGCTCTCTTGGGTAGCCAAACTTGTAGAAGATGTTCTCTCTTAGGAACTCGGCCACTTTCTCTTCTGTTGTTGCCTTGATTGCTTTGGTCTCTGCCCACTTTGTCAAGTAGTCAGTACACACAATGATGTAGGATCTTTGCCTCGAAGAGGGATTGATTGGACCAACAAAGTCCATGCCCCACTTCTCAAATGGCTCAAGAGTCACTTGAGGTTGGAGAGGCATCTCATCCCTTTGGGTCGGTTTCCCCATTCTTTGGCATTGGTCACACTGGCTGACATATCTTCTGACATCTTGATGAAGTGTGGGCCAATAGTAGCCTGCCTGCAGGATCTTGAAAGCAGTTCTCTTTGCTGCAAAATGTCCTCCACAAGGCCCATCATGACAGGTGAGGAGGATGTCAAAGACTTCCTCTTCCCTTACACAATGCCTTAAGATCTGATCGGGGCCAAGCTTGAACAGGTTGCCCCCGATCCAAGTAAATGAGGCACTTTTTCTGATGATTCTGCTCTTCTCTTTTGAAGAGAGGTGCGGAGGGAACTGAGCTGAAACAAGGTAGTTTGCTATATCAGCAAACCATGGAGAGAGTACTGAGATAGCAAACAGATGCTCATCAGGCATCTGGTCATCCACCGTCCCATCTTCATCTGCAGACAAATCCAATCTAGATAAAAAGTCAGCAACAACATTTTCTCTACCTGGTTTATCAACAATGGTTAAATCAAACTGTTGCAATAAAAGTAACCATCTAATAATACGAGCATTCACATCTGGTTTATTCATCAAATATCTAATAGCAGCATGGTCAGTATGTACAAATGTTTGATATCCAGTGATATAATGACGGAACTTGTTTAGTGCATGGACTACAACTAAGAACTCTTTCTCGGTTACAGTGTAATTCAGCTCTGCTTTGGACAAGTTTTTGCTAACGAAGTAAATGGCATATGGAAGCTTTTGCTCAACTTGTCCTAAGGCTGCACCTATGGCTTTGTTCGAGGCATCAGTGTGGATGTGGAAAGGTAGGGCCCAGTTTGGACCTCTCAGGATTGGTGCTGACACCAACTTGTCCTTTAACTCATTCAAACTCTTCTAACAATCGTCAGTCCACCTAAACTCCACATCTTTTGCCAATAGGCCAAACAATGGTGAGCATAACTTGTTGAAGTCCTTAATGAATCTCCTGTAGTATCCCGCTAATCCCAAGAAACTCATAACATCCCTGACCTTTTGGGGAGGTGGAACCTTCTTGATTAGAGCAATTTTGTTGGGATCCACCTGTAACCCTTGGCAAGAGATGGTATGGCCTAGCACGGTCCCTTCAGTCATTAGGAATTCACATTTTTCAGGGCTAAGGGACAAGTTCATCTCGATGCACTTGGTGAGGACTTTTCCCAAGTTGGACAATGCTTCCTGGAAGTTAGCCCCGTAAGGAGTAAAGTCATCCATATAGATTTCTACTGCATCATGGACCAACTCTGAGAAGATGCTCAAGACAGCTCTCTGAAAGGTAGCAGGAGCATTGCATAGTCCAAAGGGAAGGACTCGGTAGGCAAAGGTACCCCAAGGACAAGTGAAGGTGGTCTTATCTTGGTCTTCCAGGCTGATTTGGATTTGATTGTACCCGCTAAACCCATCCAGGAAAGAGAAGAACTTCTTTCCTGCCAGTCCATCCAACACTTGATCTATGAAAGGTAGAGGGAAATGGTCTTTCTTGGTAGCTTTGTTCAGCTCACGGTAATCCACACAGATTCTCCACTTCCCATTCTTTTTGGGAACCAACACTAGAGGGGACACCCATTCACTATCTGAGATGGGGTAGATGAATCCGGCATCCAACAGTTTCTGCAATTCTTCCTTGACAATGTCTTTAAGTGCTGGATTCATTCTCCTCTGAGGTTGCCTAACCGGTTTACAATCCTCTTTGATGTATATATGATGGGTACAGACCGAGGGATGGACTCCTTTCATCTCTTTATAACTCCAAGCAAAAGTATCTAGGTGGTTGGCCAACAGACTACACAGCTCCTTTTCCTGGGAAGGAGATAGGGAGGAGCTGATTTTCAATGCTTTCTCAGGGCCGAACTCCACATTCTTAACTCTGGGAGTGACAGGGTTGGTTGTACAAAGATCCACTAAGGTGCTAGCTTGGGCATCCTCCACCAATTTTTCTAAAGGTAGTGCACTGGTAGGTGGGTTTTGGATCAGAGTCTCAATCAAGTCATCCTCGGTTGGGGGGTTTCTTTTAGTGGTATCTAGGGTACACAGAGGTGCTGAATACACCTCGTCTTCTTCTCCTTCCTACAACCAGAGTGGTAAATCATGCTCTAAAGAAGGTTGGGCAGGAGGGTATAGGACGAGCTGCTTGGACATGGGACCATTTTTGATGGTCATGTTTCCTGCCCGACAACTTATGTAAGCATCTGCAGTAGCTAACCAAGGCCTTCCCAAGATGAGAGGATATCCAGTAAGCTTGGCCTTTGGTTGCAGAACCAGGAAGTCTGCAGGGTATTCCCAAGAATCGATGGAGACCATGACATCCTCCACAATCCCTTCGGGAGTCACGGTGGAGCGGTCTGCTAATTGCAGTACTGTTGAGGTCTTCCTCAAGGAACCCTGAAGATTGAGTTTAAGCATGGTATCCCTGGTCATCACATTGATGGCCGCCCCCAGATCAATCAAGTTGTGGGGGATAATGGTGCCATTGATGTGAACATCTACTACAGGACTTCCAGGATCTAGGTACTTTGGGCAGATGACTTGTCCTAGCATAAGGTCAGACAGTTGTCCTATGACATTGATAGTTGAGGCATCTTTCTTCCGTCTGCCTGGGTGTTTGAAACAATTCTCCTTAACCAGCTTGTTATATATTGGCACATCCTTGATAGCTTGGAGAAGGGGTATCTTCACACACAACTACTTGAGCTCTCCCAGAAGCTCATCCTCCTCTGGGTTGGGTTGTGTGGTGGCTGTTAGTCTCTCAGGAAAGGGTGGAATAGGCTTTGGTTCACTCTCCTGATGGTCTTCCTCATCCTCTGGGGGAGGAGGTTGGCGATCTGGAAGAGTCTTTCCAGATCTAAGATTGATCTCCTGGATTTCCACAGCATAGGTAGGGCATGAGGTCTCCCCAGTATATACCTGCGGAGCCTGTCTATTGTTGGGGTTCGGGTTCGGTTGAGCAGGCATCTGGGGTTGCCTTGGAGGAGCAGGAGGTAAAGGCTGAGGTTGAACTGGTGGTGGAGGCAAAATGGCAGGAGGAGTGTTGTATTGGGGCCTCCACCCCGACTGAGGTGCACTCCATTGAGGCTGTGACTGGGCATGTGAATGATAGGAATGTGAAGTAGGTTGAGTAGGGTACTGAGGTGGATAAGACCATGGAGGAGGCATGGACCAAGAAGGATGAGCAGGGGGACCCCAAGAAGGCATGGGAGTCGATTGGTTGGGGTTATAATAAGCTTGTGGTGCCCCTTGCATCCCCTGTTGATAAGGTCTAGATCCTTGTGGCCTCCTTTGGTTGATGAAGTAGAGAGGTTCAGTGGGGGCTTCGGTTCCTTGGTACATGGCTTTAAACCCAGGTAAGGTTGGACACTGATTTGTTGGGTGGTCCTCCACACAAACGAAACACACTTCAACCGAATGTAATGGGCATTCGTTCTTAGGGTGTCTTCTGGTGCACCTAGGGCAGAAGACAGCCAAGGCTCTCTCAGCTTCTTCTTTCTTCTGCTGGATCCTGAATGTGTCCAGCTGCATGGCAATGGTCTGTCTCACCTCACTCTTAAGATCTTCTAATTGGTTTGTAAACTCATGTTTGGAGAAAGGGACACCAGTGGAGAGGAGATTTCCTCTACCTCGTTTCCTAGCTGCCCTGGAATGATTTCTAAACACAGTCTTGATGTCCTCATAAGGCAGTTGGTAAATGTCCCCCCCAGCTAACATGTGAAGGGTGTCTAAGAGATCTTCAAGGACTCCTCGGAGTAGAACCAACTTGAGGGATTCAGGGTCAAGTGTGCACCTGGCCCGCTTATAGCTAAGTTGGAACCTCTCCTCATAATCCTCTAAGGACTCATCATTCCCCATGGTCATCTGAAAGATCTCTCCCTTGGTTTCCTTAGACCTACAGTAATCCCTATACTTGGTATTGAAGGCTTGCTGCATTTGAGCCCAAGTAGCGATGCTATTCCCAGGTAGTCCCATGAACCAGCGTAGTGCTGCATCCTTAAGGGTTGAAGGGAAAAGCTTCAGCTTTTGCTCATCTTCAGTATAGTCATAGGTTCTACAAAGGACAGCAAACTCAAACAAGAAGGTATCAGGATCCTCAGTGGTCAGTCCATGGAAGTGAGGCAAGGCGGAGGGGCTAATGTTCTTCATTTTCATCTCTCCATTGGTCTCTCGGATGGGGAAAGCTCCTTCTATTCTCTCATCTTCTCTTCTATTATCAGCCATGGCTTCAGATGGAGTGGTCTCTAACTCTTCTTCTTCTATAGGGTCTTGGTATATCTCAGGATGTTCACCTATAGGTTCCTCTGGGTCACTGTCACCAAAAAAGAGAGAAGGGTGACTCAGTGATGTGGTGGGGGTGTTTGGTAGGAATTTTCCTGATCTATCTCGGTTCCTACGAGGCATGAAATGGAAAGGACTTTTCCTTTTTTTTCTTTTTTTTTTGCTTTTGCTTTGCTTTTCTTTTAGTACCTGCAAAACTGAGACAGATTGATCTACACCTAACTATGAAAGATGTAAAATTAACTGAAAGCAGGAAAGAACTAATCTACTTTGCTCAAAGAAATTGCAGAAAGGAAATGCTAATCTATGAAAGCAGGAAATGCTAATCTATGAAAGCAGGAAATGTCTATGCTACTTTTGCAGAATGGAAATGAAGTAAACTACTAGCAGAAGGTAAGAGTACGAAAGTAGAAGAAAAGCAACAATTACTAATACTCTGACGCTTCCCCCGCAACGGCGCCAAAAAGATGGTGAGCTCCAGTATTGTAGCAATAATGCTACAACTCCTGGGGCTTCCTGTCTCTCATTTTATCAACCCGGTAGTTCGTACAAACTTGGAAGCGACGGTGCTATATGCACAAGTACTAGCTCTTGTCACAGCTGTCACTTGGTCAGCTGGCACAAGTCCGCTAGGGCTCAAGCCAACTTCTATAGGCTCTCAGAAGAAGCTTGCTAATTGATGGACGAAAGCTATTCTCAAAGGAAAACTACTCTACTTGACAAAATGGACTGAAAGCAAATCAAAGCATGTAAACCTAGGAAACCCTAATTTAACTAGTCTAACCTCTATAATGCAAAGAATGTGAATGAAACCTCTACCAATGCTGATGTTACCTCTAATAAGTGGAAATGCATGGATCTAAGCTACTTGCATCATAAAAGACATGTTTTTGTATTTTTCCCTTAGGTGGATGGAATGATTGTGATGTTGTGCTAACTAGGGTTTGGTTGTGCAGATGGGATGGAGAAGGAAGGAAAGCGTGGGACAGGTTGGGGAGGCTAGGAGAGGTTCCTAGGGATCCTTAGCATCCATCCACAGAGGTTCCTCACATTCAGAAGCTCGGCAACCGAGTGAGTGGCCTCCTACAGGAAGTCTGCAGGGGATCCTACAGGATACTCTGGTTTCTACAGGATGTCTACAAACGGCTACAGGATGACCTACCATGAGTGTTTGGCGTGATGGAGGAGTGATGAAACGGTAGGGGGAGATGTGTAAGGTAGGAATGAGGCTGGTGATGGCTATAGAAGTGGAATAATATGATAGGGAGTGAGTGTAGGGAGTAGGTTGGAAGATAGAGGACTAGGTCAACGAAAAGGGCTAGAGAATGAAGCTATGTGAGGAGTGAAAGACTTTGGGAGATAACAGAGCGGAGCAGGGGTCAAATATGTGTTTGCATGCGTGATCAAGATGGAGAATGAGGTAATGGAACGAGGGAGAGCAGTGTAAGTGAAACAAATGCTTATGACTGTCACCAAACCGAAAATGCATCAACCTAAACTACCTGTGCGTATAAATTCAATGAACAGCAATCCAAAACGCGAAGGAGAATGTGCATGAAGCTGTGATGAAGGCGTGCGTGCAGGTGTGAATCATGTGGAAAGGTCTATCATAACGAGACTATGTTGCAGCATGTATGAAGTGAAGAACTGCGTGTTTTTGTGGCTGGTATAGGCTGCACTCCAATCTCCAAACGGAGATGGCAGTGGAGACTTCCTCAACCTTTTTTGCTGGAGCTCCAATGTATTATCAACCTGCTAATCTAACTAACCAACCGAAAGCAATTCAACCATAAACTAGTCCTATCTATGCTCATGAAAAAGACTAATTCAACAACCGGTAATTCAAATTGCATGTGAAAATGAAAACTCAGAGTGCTGAAACGAAATGCAAACAACACTACAGCAGAGGGGATCTATGGCTCTCAGGTTGGGCCCTAACCTGAGAGCTATAGTCTCCTTAAGAAAACTCAGAGCTAGATCAAAATATGCCTTCTTTATTCATAATCTGATGTTATGCCAAAACTGGCTTACAACAAGAACTAACACCGAGCTGTGCTCCAAAATTACAATAGTAATGCGAAAGTTTCAACAACCTATCAAAGGCTACGGCCTCTATACTTATGCAAAACAGTGATCCAACAAGTGTCCTTGATTTTAGGAGCTCGGCTGTCCAACTAGAGTTTAACTGCTGATCCTGTAGGACAGTCATAAGTGTTGTTCCTGTAGAACAGTTGTAACTGCTGTTCCTGTAGAACAGCTGGCTGCTTCTAAGCTCGGAGGGGAGATGGATTGGAGCTCGGAGTTCTTGGTGGGAAACATGAGGAAGGTCCCAAGACTGTGGACATCCTCTCCTAAAAACCAGCAGTGCCACCTCGTTGTCTCCTTGTCTCCTTTTTCGTTGTCTTTTGCTCCCTTTTAATGCCAAAACCTGGAATCATAATGCATTAGTCACGTAGATAGAGTGCCTACCCTTCTTCCTACAAACAACATGAACAAACTAAGAAATGCATGCATAAGCAATAAAAAATGAATGGTTTGAGCAAGTATAATAGGCCAAAATGAGCCCAAATTGTACCAAAATTGGGGCTCATCAAGTACATCATTCATTACTCTCATGAAAGTAGCAAGAGCATTAGTTAAGCCGAAAGGCATAACCAACCACTCATACAATCACTGCTTCATTTTGAAAGCAATCTTCCATGCATCTTGCTCTACAACACTGACCTGATGATAGCCACTATGCAAGTCCAACTTGGAAAGATAAATAGCTTCTTCCAACTGATCTAATAAATCATCTATGCGAGGAAGGGGATAATGATTTTTGATCGTTATCTTATTCAGTGCTTGGTAACAAATGCACATTCTCCATGAGCCATCTTTCTTTCTCACCAAGACAATTGGAGACCCACATGGCAATGTGCTAGGTCTTATGAACCCTTTCACGAGTAGCTCGTGTACCTGCTTCTTGATTTCTTCATTCTCTAAAGTGAAAAACTTGTACATTTTGATGTTAGGCAATGGATCATCCTGCTGCAAATGAATATCATGTACTATTTCATTTTTGGTGGTAGACCTTTAGGTTCTTGAAATAGTATAACATATTTTGAAACAACTTTTCTAAATTAGCTTGCTATTTAGCATTACAGTCTTCAAATAAATTGGTTTTATTAGGTTTCTTTTACTTTACAACCATTAGAAAAAATTGCTTGCATGAATTTACAATTCTTTTCATCTGCCCTGAGTTTATGAGAGTATAATTATTCTTGAGTTTAAGAGCTCTTACAATATATTCAATTCCATCTTTAACGAGTTGATACTTGTTTAATGCTCTATCGAAAGTAGCTTTTCTATCATACAAGTAAGGAATTCCTAAAACAATTCCACATATATCCAAAGGAACAATATCTAACTCAACCTCCTCTACAAATGCTGACCCAAAAGAAAACCTAAGTATACATTGTCTAGTCACTTGTAGCTTTGCTTTATCACATAACAACCTAATGGATATGGATTCTTGTGAGGTGTGGTTAGTAATCCCAGCTTCTTTACAATTGCGTCAGAAATCAAGTTTACTTGTGAACCACTATCAAACAAAGTATCAATCTTTTGATGTTTAGAAATAACTCTAATATGAAAAAGCTCATGCCCTTTCCTCTCGTTTTCTTCATTATCAATATATTGTGTAGAATTACTAGTAGATGCTTCAGAATTTTTACCTTTTATACCTGTAGCTGCTATCATTGTTTCATCCCCTGAGTCTGACCCAAAATATTTCTGAATAGTTGTAGCAGTGTTCTTCTTTCTACCATTGTACTTCTTGGGTTTCAACTCCGGATTCAGAATCCAACAATGTTCATCGTCACACCCATCCTTCTTGAAGTGAGTGCATGAAGGCTTGGTCTTTTGTACAACATTTTTCTTCCTCTCTTTCCATTTCTGTTTTCTCTTTTCCTTTTTCTTGTTTGCAGTGGGTTTTGATGGTCCCCCAACTTCTGGGTTCACATTCTTGCCTCTAGCCTCTAGATGTGTAGCCTGAACAAATACCTCATCTATGCTAGTGGGAATAAACATGAGAATGATGTGCTTTAAATAGCTGTGTAGACCACTTATATACTTCAGAAAAGTTTCAGGTGAGTCTAAAGAAATTGCTAGAATCAAAGCTCTTTTCCTAAATTCTTGAGTGTAGCCTTATACACTTTGCCCTTTTAATTGGTGAAGAGTTTGCGAGCTCATCATAGCTTGCTGCATATAGGCTACTGGATAGAATTTCTTTTTAACTGCAGAAACAAATTCACTTCAGACAAAGAATTTTACCATGCTTCTTCATGTCAGCTTGTGTCCTGCCTTCCCACCATAACAAGGCAGTGCCTCCAAGGCATAGGCTAGCTAGCTGAATCCTTCTTTTCTGAATCAATGCTCTGCACCCTGCAATATACATCAATCTGTCTAATCCAATTATCCAACTTTTCTGCATTTAACTCTCCATCATATATTGGCAAATCAAATTTAACATCTAATTTAATCAAAGACATTTTCTTTTTATTTGCAGGGCTACTAGAAGGTGTGGGAAGTTTTTATTCTTTCCCTTTTCCTTTAGAGTGGTCATGGAGGAGAGATTCTTCTACCCCTTTATCTTGTTTGGAGTTTGATGAATCTTCATCTCTACCTTTCTTAAGTTCTCTCTACATTTCCTCTACCATGGCTCTCATGGTCAAGAAACTGTCCATGAACTGGGAGTCTGATTCCAAGGGACTTTCTTCTAACATTTTTCTCTTAGGATAGACTGTTCCAATTTCTAGGTTAGCTTCAACCAACTCTCCATCTGCTAATTTAAGCTTTGATCTAGTTAGCATTCAACAACAAAATCCAGCACAAGCTTGTCTAACCTTAGTAACCTAGTGCTCTGATACCACTTGATCTAGAATTGATCCAAGACAAACAATTAAGGTATTACAGACTCATGTGCATGGATGTACCTATGTTAGTTTATGCAACAGATCGATAAGATTGCAAAATACACAGGCACTGAAGTAGTTAGCGAAAACATAATAGGAAAACATGTAAACACAACAGGTTTAATAAGGAGTTTACCCAATACTCCTGGGCTACGTCTCCTGGTCCAATATTCAGTGGTGGCCTCTCTATTATGTTTTCAAATCAATTTTTTACAACAGTTAGCTCGATTTGAGTCTCGAAAAATATATATAAATTAGCAAGATTTTACTTTGGTCCCCCAAGTCTCTGGAGTACACTAACTCTCCTTACTAAAAACTCGACCTCTACTGGTCATAGTAGTATGAGCCCAATCTGAGACTCATAGATGATAGGCATATACAGAGGAGTTTGGTTGAACCTCTCAAGCCTTCTTTGGAGTACACAGACTCTCTAAGTGTATTTGGCTCTGTCTTATCTCTGGGCCGATGATGCCTTTGCTTCTACAGGTTAGCTCGGCTCCTTCTTTCTGCTCTTAGCTTTTTGCATCTAACTAACTCTGTTCCTTTCTCTGTCAGTTCGTGGATTTGAAGCCAATTTGCTTTCTGACTGTTCATTTCCTCTTCCTGGATTTTTGGTTTCCCTACCTCTGTCTCTCTAAATCCCTCTGTTCTGCGTAATCATCATTGTGTAATGCCTCACAGGGAGGTGGCCACCTATTTCGTAATGAACTGAGTGTCAGTTCTCTTGGAAATGTTTGAACGATTATTATTTCAATTTGCTCCAAGATTTCCCATGAAACACGAATCTTTGCCAACTAATCATCCATGTCAGACTTCAAATCCCATGTGATCTTGCTCTATAATGTTGTCAAATCTGGTCATTTATCGGGACGCATCTCCACCGTTGATCTGGGGCCACCAAATCCTATGGTTGTTGTGCATATCGGGCGGTTAAGTAGCTTGATGGTTACCCGTTCGATATGCACGGTTTTATCTATTTTTGGACACGTGTCACTCACTCTGTGGCATCGGACAGAACTTGGTTGAAACCACTTACCGCCTTGAAGCCCTTCCGATATCCTGCCTGTTTTTTCGAACACTGCTCTGACGGAACCGAAATAGTACTTTTATGCATTTCATATTCATTTCGGGTCCCGGCACTCGGGGTTTCTCTTCACTGAGAGGTTCACCCTGCAATATGTGATTAGCAACTTCATATCAGAAACTGCCTTCGTTTTCTTAAATTCTCCCCTGTCTTTATTGGTTGGTGCCAGTGTTCATCACCCTAGTTCGCCGCTCTGTGCGCTAGAACGTCAGACCTAGTTGATCCGCACTGACCGCCATTGCAACTGTTTGAGGATTCCTTCCGAAAAGCTTGATCTTTTAAAACTTTGAATCTTTGGCATGAATTCTACAGATTTCATGAAAACCTAGAGAGTTTTTTAGGATCCATTTCAGATTAATGGGAAGCAGAATAGAGTGAGTTTACCCTCTGGTGGTAAAAGGGTGAAACATATATTTGAGCTTGTGCACAATGATTTGTTTGGATCTGTGAAGGTTCCATCACTGGGTAAATCTGTGTACTATGTATCATTTATAGATGACTTCTCAAGGAATACATGGATATATTTCCTTATGAAAAAATCTGAAGTCTTTGACAAGTTTAAAGAATTTAGGGCTCTGGTGGAAAACCAGACAGAGAAGAAGATAAAGGTGTTGAGGATAGATAACTGTGGGGAGTTTTCTAGTAAGGAATTTGACGAATTCTGTAAGAAGTGTGGTATAGCATGGAAGAAGACTACTCCATATACACCTTAGCAAAATGGAGTTGCAAAAAGAATGAACAAGATGTTGATGGAAAGGGCAAGAAGCATGCTAAGTGGTGCTGAGTTAGGATAGGAATTATGGACAGAGGTGGTGGAGACAACATGTTACCTAGTCAATAGATCACGTTCATCAATGTTGGAGGATAAGACTCCACAAGAGGTATGGATTGGTAAGAAACCCTCTCTTTCACATCTGAGGGTATTTGGATGTGATGCATATGTACATGTTCCAAAGGAGAAAAGAACCAAGTTGGATAGTAAATCTTAAAAGTGCATCTTTATTGGGTATAAGGATGGTTTAAAGGGTTATAAGCTTTGGAACCTAGTAAAAAGGAAGGTTGTGTACAACCAAGATGTGGTGTTCAAAGAGGTGAAAGATGTTATTAAACATGAATATTGTTGGAAATAATACTAAGAAGGGGGTGGGGGGTGAATCAGTATTATCAAGTCAATTATTTCTTTTTCAAATTCAGATCATATACGCTACTTCAGTTAGTGAAAACCACATATATACGCAACTACGTATAAGGAAACCCACGTATACCATGCAAACTTATAAATTTACTTTATCTTACAAATGTTGATCATTAATCTGTGTATCAGAATCAAACAAACAGTAACCAGAAATAGTGAAATAGAGCAGAAGACAATGACACACAAGAACACAAGATATAAGGTGGAAACCCAATGTGGGTGAAAACCACCTGCTGCAATTCATCTCTATCTTCTTTTTAATTAGAAACTTCTTTTTACAATGATTCTATACTGGTGCAGTCCTTTACCAGTGCGCAGGTTGAAACCTGCAGAGAGCTACAACCCTCTCTCATTCTCCAGCTTCTCCTGGAAGGGAGCTACAACCCCCTTAGATCTTGCACTAGCCAAGATATTAGTACGTAGGTGATGGCCTACAGAAGGCTACAACCTTCTCTTTCTTCCAGGGACCACATTTCATAAATTTGCAAACTGGATCCATGAACATCAATCAATCATCAAGAATTTCTACATCAAACAATCTCCTTTTCACCAATTAGAATTGAATCAAGTAGACACTTCTATGAGAGTTGTACCCAGACCATAGTAACAGTAACCACACAACAATTTCTTAACCCAGAACACTGTAGAAATAAACAGAAGCAGCTAGAACACAACTCAAGAGATGTACGCTACTTCAATAACCAGAAACCTGCGTCCATACACTTCTGTGTTTGAACCAACCTGTGTATACGATGTTTTTACTCACATTATCTGCGTGTATATGCACCTTCACCTCACTGAACATGCGTATAGGTCTATAAAGGGTAATTCACTCTTTATAGATCAAGCATGCACCACATGTAACGGATCAAAATCATACAAAGATACTATTATTCAAGCCTTAAGATTATGACCCATCAATAGAACTTATCCTTCTCTTTGCACTCAGGTTCCTCCTTCATTCAGATCCAGATCTGCACCATAACCCAATCACCAATATTCCAGATCTAGCACTTTATCAGATATTCAATAATTCAGATGATCCTTTGCCAAATGATCTCCTTCCTCTTTTATAGTCTTAGGCCTTTCACAATACCATTGTCCAAAACCATAATAAAACAATACCATGGACCCAATACTTGGGATCAACACTTCTGACGAGATACCATGGCCCAAAACCATAGGTTCAATTACCAAGTACTAAATACCATGGACGAAAAGTAAGTTCTCCAACATGTATGCACTTTTCCTTGCGTGAAAGTGCGTGTATATGCATACGCGACTTCGGAACGTCTAACCCGCGTTTATACGCGTCTTCGTCTAGGTGAACCTGCGTATATATCTTTTTATTCTTTTTGAGTTCTGTTGAGGGCCCCGAGGTCGGGTCATCAACAAGGGGGATACCCACCCGGTCCGGAACCTGGTTGGCGGCTCCTTGCCCGTTTGGAGTAGCGGGTCCGACTGGGGGTAATGGGACCAGTTTCCCAATGTAATGGGTGTGTGTGTGTGCGTAGAGTCTGATGGTATTAATCTAAGAAAGGGGGGGGGGATTCTTCTAATCTAGTTTTAATTCTAACTGCTAAATTAACTCTATGCTAATGTAATCTAATGAAGAAAAATACATCTAATCTACGCTAACCCGGGGTGTTTTTCTTTTGTTATGCGATCTAGAAAGATTTCTAACAGCAGCCGGTAATAAAGATCATTCAACTGATATCAGAATATAAATCAATAAAGATAAACCATTCTGCATAAGAAGTTAGGCAGAGTAGTTGTGAACAACATATCCCATAATCAGTTTTCTATATGTTAAACATAAATAAATGACCCCACCGTACAGAAGTGCCAAATGGTAATACAGACATTCATGTAATAACATACAAAGAACTCAGCCACATATCACTTTAGGAATACTAGCAGAATCTAGCCAAGAGATAAAAGTACCATTTATGACTAAGTTCACTAATAAACTTCAAGTAACAATGATTTATTTCTACTTGTTCTAACATCTGCTAAGAGTACAGAAGTGCAACATCAGTAACAGATATTAAAATGCAAACATAAATAAATCTCAATCCATCCATTCATCAAAAACCTCCTCTGAGGGTGCAGAAGTGCATGTTCTGAGGATAAGTTTTTTGACAGATTTCCGGACCCCTCTCCAAAAACCATGAGAAGGGTTAAATACTACTAACTAATCAATATTAATTACATGAAATTAGGGAATCGGCCTCAAATGACTGCCCTTTTACTAAAAGCAACTTTATTTCTAAACTTAAAATCTAATTTCTGACCGTTTCTGTATATTCTCTTTAGTGTTGTCAACAGTGTAATGCTTTCCTGGGAAGAGTCGGCTAGTCGCCTTCTTGTTTCGCTCGGGAGATAAAAGTGGAAATAGCAGGAGCTGGCACTTCCTTCCAGCAGACCAGAAGATATTTTCGAAAACCTTTCTCTAGCTGGGTGTATTCGCCGTGTGTATACTTAGCGTGTCCCAGTTTCTTCTCGAACTGATTTTGTTGTTGCCGTGTTCAGTTTTCGGTCATGCGGTGGATTGAGTGGGTTAAGAGTCGTGTTGCATGGGCAACTCCCTGTTTCGAGAATTTCTTCCGTTCTTTGTTCCAGGTTTCCCTGAAGCGTTCTCCTTCTCATGCGCTTCTTTCTCTGCTTCACTAAGTCTTAGCTTCAGGATCTTTTCTGAATACGTTGCTTTTGTGCGCCTTTGACTCTGAGTCCTGGATAGTCTAATTTCATCAGTGTCGGTTGGCTAATAGCCTGGAATCCACGGTTCTGCTGCATGCGGCATCCATTTGCGGAAGCATTCTCTCTTTGTTGATTGGCGCTTTCCTCTTTCCTTCAGATTTCCTGCATATAAACTTATATCAGTTGCGTGTCTTGTAGTCTACGCAAAGGAGAAGTGAAATGAAAAGACTTGACGTGAAAGCATTAATCTCTAATGAACGCATAATTCTGACATCCATCATCACTTGACTCTTCGATAAATGTAACGCAATCATTCCTAGATACTTAAGCATGCGGTCATTAAATTCTTTCAAGGCGTGCGCTTAATGCATGGGTCTATCGTGTGGTAAGTCTTTTCAGATCGCAAGTCACAGATCGCAGATCACCGCCATCGCAGATCGCAAATCGCAAATATCGCAAGTTCTCGTTTAATGGTTATGTCGAATAGCGTAATGCTCACGATTTGCGATATCGCATATCGGCGATCGCATTGCTCGAAGGTTTTTCTTTTAAGGGGCACGTGTGAGGTATGCGATGCGATAAACTTCGCATCGCAATTTCGCAGTATTTGTTTTTCGCGCTCGAGTTATGCTTTGGCCTTTCCTTGCGATGCGATTTGAGCCTTAGGGAGAGAAATACAAAAACTTTAGAAAAAATATTTTTTTGGGATTTTCGTTCAGGGTCCCCTCTTCGCTTGACGTTATTGCTAATGTTAAGTGAAGAAAGGGGGGTTGTTGGTGACCACAACAATGGCGATTCACTGTGAAGAACCAGTTATCTCTGCTTGTTCTATTGCATTTTCACTTCCAAAACAGAAAAGTTTTCTTATGCCTAAATTTTGTTATGGACAGATAGAGTATTACCTTTTATCCTGTCAATGATGCTTCGTCACAACTTCTTATTTGATTTTGATTGTTTGTTTCCCCTGGGTTATTTTTTGTATTCATACCTAGTCATTACTCAGTCTCCTCAAAGAAAAAATAAGGTCTTCTCTGCGTACTAGCTTTGTAAAGTATGCTCATTTGTCGCAGGTAGAGCCTCTGCTGCCCGCAAGCGTCCATAGCCTCGACAGGGTTACCATGTTATCCAGCAATGATCCTTTTTCCTGCTTGAGGTTATTTACAACATTCCAGAGAAAAATCCTTTTGACACTTTTTTTTTTCTTTTTTGATTTTTTATTCTCTAAAGAACAATGTCTTGGTTTGGTGGCCAAATTATGACACAGTCATTCACTTGATTTATACTTTTTGCTGAACAAGCTGGCTCGTGATGAGACCCCTTGTCTTTCGATTGCAGAATCTTGAGTCGTTGCCCTGTTTTAGTAGACAGTAGTGGCAAACTCAGCAAGTTATAATATCTGTGATCATGATAAGCCGGCTCGTGATGAGACCTCTTATTCTTTGAGATATAGTGTTTTCTTGGATTGTCTCTCTGGATGCTGCGATTTTCCTTAGCAGGGAGGAAGTCATTGTTTTTCCTTAAGAAAGCTCTGGACGACAATAATAGAGTTTTAAGAACAACAGTTTTGCAGAGAATACCTATTTTTCTATCGATGATACCTTTCATAGCATTGGCATAAAACAATTTTTTGCCAAAAGTTACTCTCATCCCAGGTTTCTTTGTGAAGTTTGAAACTAACATCATATTCAGGTTGAAGTTAACTCTATTTGTCAATAATAAAAGTCAGATTTTTCGAAAAGTTTTGCTATTTATACAAGTGAAATCAAAATCTGATACAAAAATGGTATGTTGCTTCATGAATACTATTTATGATCATTCACAACCAGCCCTATCTATGAAAAAATGAAAACTAACATGAAAATTTAAAACTATCCTACAAAAACAGAAGGATGACCTTCTATGGGAAATACATTTTGAGGATTTGTCCGTTTACAGGCAGAGAATCTCTTCTGCCTGTCAAGTCCTGCAACACAAAAGTCGACGGGCCTATCACTTCTACGATTTGAAAAGGACCAAGCCATAGCTTCTAGAATTTCGTGTGTTTGCCCTTTTCTTCATGAGCCTTATCCCACTTCAAAACTAGATCACCCATCTGGAAGTTTTTTCTGGTCTTTATGTTCGAGTCAAAAGAGGATTTTATCAGCGCTTGGTGGTGAGCATGGGTTTTCTTGGCCTGTTCTCGTCGTTCTTCTAACTTGATTACCTCCATTTTCCTTAGTTGTAAGGGAGAAGTAGGTACTTCATCAATGTATTGTACTAAGGACAAAGAGGGGATGAGTAAGTGAGTAGGAAGAACTGCTTCTCTCCCGTAAACCAAATTAAAGGGAGAAGTCCCGATAGAGGCTTTCTTGGTAATTCTATCTGCCCATAAGGCGTTTACCAGTGCTTTGTGCCAATTCTTTTGGTTTTGGTCAACTGTCTTTTTGATAATCCTGATTAGGTTCTTGTTCGTTGATTCAGCCAACCCATTGCCTTGCGGATAGTATTTGGCAGAATACTTCAGTTTGAACCCTCTTTTGAGCGCGAACTCAGTCATGGTATTTCCAGAAAAATATGAATCATTATCAAATATTAAGGCCGTCGGCAATCCAAACCTAGTAATGATAAACTGATCTATGAATTCAACAATGTTTTCAGAATTAGTTGTCTTGAGCGGAACTGCCTCTACCCATTTAGTAAAATAGTCAGTTGCAGTGAGGATATACCTATGTTGTTTAGAGGAGTGAGGAACGATCTCACCTATTATGTCCAGGCCCCATTGGCTGAACGGTTGTTCGATGTTAACCGGCTGCAGTGGCATGGATGACTTCTTTTGTTTTCCTGCAGCGGTTTGGCAGACTTGGCATTTTCTCACGTGATTGTA
Organism: Pinus tabuliformis; assembly: GCA_031772625.1. Classification (NCBI taxonomy): domain Eukaryota; kingdom Viridiplantae; phylum Streptophyta; class Pinopsida; order Pinales; family Pinaceae; genus Pinus; species Pinus tabuliformis. The sequence goes on along the minus strand of CM062806.1, from coordinate 52,209,710 downwards.
CGAGTCTTTGAATAGCGTGGGCCAGTAGCATCCTGCACGTAAGATCTTGTGTGCGGTGGCTTCTCCAGCATAGTGTCCACCTGCTGGTCCATCGTGGAGTTCCTGCAAAACCTTTTCGGCTTCAGTTTTCTCAAGACATCTAAGAAGCACAGAAGCATAGTTTATTTTAAATAAGACATCATTTACGAGCTGGTATTGTTTGGCTTTTAACCTCAGGGCTCTCTTTTTTATGTGATCCAGGTGAAATGGAGCATATCCGTTCTTTAGGAAATAAATGATGTCGGCATAAAATGATTCTGCGTCGTTTAGGCTTACCTCATACGCGTGTACCTCTTCAGGTGACTCTTCGGGGATTTGCGATGCTCCAGCTAACATCTTGCAGAAGCCTTGGCCTCTTACGATGTGTGTCGGCTTGATTTCCAGGTCGTATTCTTGCAAGGCGGTGATCCAATTCGCTCTCTTTTCGCCCACGTCTTTCTGAATCAGGAGGTTTCTTACCGCCGGGAATGGTACTATGACCTTGGTATGGGCCTTTAGCAAGAAGGTTCTGAAATATTTGACTGCTTTAAAGACGACATATGCCTTTTTTTCTACGTCCAAATATTTCAGCTCAGCACCTTGTAAGTTTGAGCTAAAGAATGCGATTGGGGCTTCTGCCTTTTCTTTTTCTGCCTGGGTCAAGATCGCAGCATAAGAATGCTCTGAGGCAAACGTGTATAAGACAAATGGTTCTGAAAAATTTGGGGTTGCTAGGGATGGAGCGTCGATGATGGCTTGTTTGATTAAGTTAAACGTTTCGTGCTTGTCTAGACCCCATTTAAAGCTTGAATTCTTTTTTATCATTTTTTGTAAAGGAGAAATAATACGTGAAAAATCTGGGACAAATCTTTTCACAAAATTGATCTGTCCTAGGAAAGATTTCATGGTCTTTTTATTATGGGGCATGGATATCTCAGAAATTTCTTTGATTCTGGCAGATTCGATGTGGATGCCCGATTTGGACACTATGAATCCTAGAAATTTTCCTTCACTCAACGCGAAAAAAGATTTCTTCGGGTTAAGCGAGATTCCATACCTTAAACATCTTTGAAAGATTGGCTTCAAATATTTGAGATGGTCGCTTCGTTTTTTGGAGTACACAGTTATATCATCCAGGTAAATCACTACTGATTTATTGATTAACCCTTTGAATGCAATATCCATAGCTCTTTGAAAAGTAGCGCCGGCGTTGATAAGACCGAACGGCATCTTTCGATACGCGTAGGTACCCCACTTAGTTCGGAAGGTGGTTTTTAGCTGATCGTCTGGGTGTACCAGCACTTGATTATATCCTGAAAATCCATCCAGGAAAGACATCAATTCTGAGCCTGCTACAGCCTGTAATATTTGCTCCATAGGTGGGAGGGGAAAATTGTCCTTCTAACAAGCTTTGTTGAGATTCTGGAAGTCGATGCAGATTCTAATATCTCCGTTTTTCTTCCTAACAGGTACCATATTGGATACCCATTTGGAATGTCTGACCGGGAAAATTATTCTACCTCTCAACAACTTATTCAGCTCAGTTTTTATCTGATTTTCCAGGTTGGGGTGGATTTTTCTGAGCTTTTGTTGGACGGGTTTCTCGTTGTCGATCATAGGGATAGTGTGCTGAATGATAGAAGTGTTATAAGTTTTCAGCTCATCGTAGTTCCAGGCAAAGACGTTCTTGTACTGTCGTAGAAGATGGATGTATGCTGATTTTTCTTCAGGAGCTAGGCCTTGGCCTAGATTGACGTTTTGGGGTTTCTCGTCGGTTCCTAAGTTCACTGATTCATAGTTCAAAGTTGAACTGTAAAGTTTGGCATTAGCTGACCTTTTGAACCGACTTTTCAAGTCATACAAATCTTCTAATTTGACCACTGATTTGGGTATAGCGTTATCAGTGCCACTTTGTTGTATTTGGTGGTCATGGCAGTCCTCGTCGATTATCTGGTTTGAGTAGGATCCTTCGGAGGTAAGGAAACTTACGATGTCTGGGTCGTCGTTGAATACTCTCCAGTTGGTGATGTTGTCAGGGATAGATGGTTTAAAAATTAATTCTATCGAAAACCTATCTGGACTAAAGTCTTCGGAGGGAATGAGTCTGGAGGCTACGTTTGCTAGCAGGTCTGTGCTTGCATTGTGAAGTCTTGGGATTGATGAAATATTAAATGTTGTAAAATGCGCAGTGAGATATTGCACTAAAGATTGGTAGTGCTTTAAATGACTAGACAAGCAATGTATGGTGTTACGTACCTGTTTGACGACGATCTCGGAATCTCCAAAGACTTGAAGATATTTGACGTTGGATCCGATTGCTTTGTATAGGCCTTGCACCAAGGCTTCGTATTCCGCTGTGTTGTTCGTGCAATCGAACTCCAGTCTGCATGTGAGCATGGTCTTATTTCCGTCTGGGCTAATCAAGACGCATCCTGCTCCCACTCCCTCGTTGGACTTAGAGCCATCAAAATATAATTTCCAAAATAAAGAAGTATTTAGAGGGTTATCTAAGAAACTAACACATTTTGAATCATCAGTCTGGGAAAAGTTTTCTACTTGGGACACGACTGAATTTTCTAAATATGGTGATATGTGAGCATTGAAATTTCCAAGGAAAGAGTCTACCGAATAGTTGCCTATGATGCTGTTGTTGTATGCTATGGCTTCGTTCTCTCCCTCCAGGTCCGTCACTATGTACTTTTGGTGCAGTTCTCGTTCAACCTTTATTTGATTTGGCTTCACGTTGAAGGGTAACCACATGTGCGACCAGTCAGTCGAAAAATATCCGTGTAGCTTCTCGGACCAATCCCTGCTAAGAATTAGACCATAAAATTCAGGGATGTCAGCAACTAGAATATCGATGACCTGGCACACCTTGGGGTTGGACGATAGTCTTATGTTCACTTGATTAAGTTCGCCTATCACTTCAACTTGTGATCGATCAAGTTGAACTATGCGCACTGCGGATTTTTTCGGTTGAACATTAAGTTTGGCACATATTGACTTGGGTAGAATATTGGTTGAAGCACCAGAATCAACCAAGCAGTTATGCACGTTTCTGTTAAAGATCTCGTAAGTGAGGAGGAAAGGGGGAGTGTGAGATCTAGACCTCCCTCCAATCAAGGCGATGTCATTTGGATCGATTTTATTGATCGCGTTGATTGGGGGTCTTCCTATATTATGGGAAGCTATAGTTGTAGGTAGAGGCACAGTAGGTACGGCGTGTAACTCTTTCATCATGATCTTCATTTGGTGTTTCAATTTTCTCAGCTCGTACAGGGTGATATTAGCCCTAGTCTTCTTCATGTCGTCGATGATGTTATATTCCATTTCATCCGACACTATTAGTGTCTTTGATGGAGGTGATTGCTCTGATTGGACTGGGCTAAATGAGGTCGCTTTAGGGGTTGTCTTCTTTGTTGCGATCTTTTCTCTTGCTGGAGGGCTTGCGCCCTTCTGTTTTGGGGTAGTCTGGGGAGGATCAAGTTGATTTCTGCTTCTTGTACTAACCGGAAGTGCTTCTTGATCTTCCTCTTGTGGGAGGATGAAATCCCACATTCCTTGCAGTTCCACCACTTTCTCATCATCGGTATGTGTTTCAACGGTGTTCTCTTCTTCTTCTTCTTCAGATTCCACGTTAGAGACCACGTTAGGTGGCTTCGTCTCCATAGGAGGATTTCTCTTAAAACTCCTAAAAGGCTTTCTTGGGGACGATTCTGCTACTTGTTTCCTGATATCAATCATCTCATTTGACATGGCCTTTAATACCTTTTGTAATCCTTCCATGTCGAAAGGATCTTTCGTTTGCTTCTTCTTGGTTTCTTCTTTGAAAGAGATTTTCTTAGTTTTACGCTCTTCGATTGTAGATCTCTTTTCTAGGGCTACTACGCGTCTTTCGACTGCTAATGCCTCATCCAAATTTCGACTAAGGTTGTCTTGTTTGCCTTATCTACGAAGATGGCCAAGTTTGAAGCTAAGGCAGTTATATACCATTCGCATCTTACTTCCTTGCTGGGTTGGGAAGCAGCGGGGATTTTATTGAGGATCTTGTTGAACCGTAAGTTAAAATCTTTAATGGGTTCCCGAGCCTCAGCTTTAAGATTGGACAGATCATTGATCAGTGTCGCTGTCGATCTATCATCACCGAATTTAGTGAGAAATTGATTTTGAAAAATATCCCAGCTGGTGATAGATCCAGAGGGTAGCGAGAAGTACCATGACCCGGCCATCCCTTGCATCGTATAGGGGAAGAGTCGGACCACGGCGTCTTCGTTGGTAACTCTGTTGAGATTAACAGAAAGCATGAAATTATTGATATGTTCTTCAGCTAGCATTCCAGTTTCTGGATTGAACTTTGGTAACCACTTCTCGGGATGGGCAGGTATTGGACTCAGGGGTGGAGGCATTAGAACCGCCCCAGGGTTGTTCCATGGAGATTGTGCCATCGCTGAGTTGCTGGTTAGTAGAAGTGTAGAATATGATCTTTGAGGTTGAGAAGATAGAGATGTTATGATCTTTGACGATTGTGGAGGAAGGGTTGCGGAAGATGGATGAGTGATTTGAGGTGGAGATGTGGGTGGTCGACTTCGCGGAGAGGGAGTTGAAATGGATGAGGTGGATGAAAGAGTCTCTCTGTCAGACTCTTGAAATGCTTTCCTTGCTCTTTCCCAAGTGGGGAGAGGGATTTCAGTTGGCTGAATGCCAAAATTTTCACTCTTCAATCGGGTCAAGGGATGAGCAGGGTTGTATTGCGAAGTCAAGCTACCTTTAGATTTATCAGATTTCTGGTTAAAAAATAGAGAATCCCTGGAGTTTACGGATCAAGGTTTGAACTTCAGGGGGATCGACAATAAGTTTTTCTGATGTATCGGGATGTATAGCAGCGGTGGATGTCCGAGCGACTTCCAGTTCCGAGTTTAGTCGTATTGGGGAAGTCGGGGAAGTTGGTGAGGGTGATTTGCTCTTAGAATGGTATTTGGATTTTGAATTATGTGCCATTCATAGCTGGCCCTCCTTCTAGCGCCAGAAATGTTGAGGGCCCCGAGGTGTCGTGGCGGAAAAAGTCATTTGGGCTGACACAACTGACCTCCCTAGGAGTCTAAACTCTCTAGCGACAAACAAGACAAAATGGAGTAATCTTTCTCTAAATATACCTTTTACAACATGAAAACTACAAGTGTTTAGGCTTACCTTATTCCAAAACGTTGTTGTTGTAGTCCGTCCTTGCCGATCCGGATGAGCTCCTCCTTCAAGTCAATTCCTGCAACCACAAACAATCAAACAATTACCAAGCACTTGTATTTCATATAATAAAACATACATTCAACATGCAGACCAAGGAACACATGAAATAACTCATTAACACAAGCTATTGAGAAAAATAAACCAGTTTGTATTAATAACGAAACAAAGAAACTCTTACAACCTGGCCTTGGTGTTGTGCAAGTTCCTCCCAGGGTCCATCAAGTGTTTTCCTCTACTTTGACAAAGCTCACCCACTTCCAAGTAGAATCATGTAAAGACAATCTCTCCTCACAAAGGTTCTAATGGAAGACCTAAATCCTGCAGCATTTACCCAAAGTAAATGTATAGCTCCAACCTCCCCTCCTTCTGGCTCAATGTCTTTATTTATAGTGCTGTAAAGAGGTTATTCAGGTCCACCATCAATGGGATAATCCCCCTCTTTGGGTGGGATAGCTCCCTTATTGATGGGATAAGTTCCCCTTAATAGAGATACATGAACCAACTGGAGGCGCATTCATTTCATCAAACCGACCTCTAGAATGTTCTAGAAGTAACCACAAGTAACTTTTTCAAGATAAAACTCGCGCATTTTGCCTTTTACAGAAGGACGCACCTGTCCCTTAACATACAGAGCGTCCATGGACGCAGCTTTTGTGAACATGGTCAGCGTCCCCGCAGGTAAGGCTAGAGAGAACCTGCGACCCCAGAGATAAACATAGTTTTTACAAGACTTTCTCTCTTCTTTGAGTTTGAGATGGATAACAGAGGCATAAGACTTGCCTAAGAGGGTAGCATGACTGTTGATTTGAGCCATACTAACTGTAAGTAGTCAAGGTGACATTTTTTAGTGTAACAGATTGCCCCCTAAAGTGCGAAGCCTGGAATAGAATAGGGTTTTGTAATTCTAGGAAGGGTGAAGCGCTTTATCATTTCAAGGATTGACTTGTGGATGACCTGGTTGGAACCTGCAATTTTCAACACAAAATACATGTATAAGATTATATCATCACTGAGGTAGGCATTCCCATACTCAGATTCAAAACTTTAACTAATGGACTAACTATTCTGATACAGGAATGATCTTGCAGTACATCATTTTTATAGACTTTTGTAGACACAGTATGGACGCAGCCATCTGTTTATGATTAGTCTACATAGATAATGAATACAAAACTCCTCGCAGCCTGGATGGTAGAAACTAGATCCAGGGTCTTCACTTCTACTTCCCGAATTGGTACGATTCTAACCATGTGATTAAATGATTTGATGTCGAACATGTTAGAAACCACTTGATTACCAGTCGATGATGTAAACTGTTAACAAGAGTGAGAGAGACCACCAGTAATGTCAATGGTTCTCAAAGTACCAAGCACAACCCGTGAAATGTGAATAGATGTTTTGATGTCGAACACTTCACGGAATCCTTTGATCGAAAGTCAATGATGTAAACTGACGTCAAAGGCGAGAAACCTGCCATTGATGCATGCAGACTTCAAGGTACTGTCGATTCCTAAGTCATCTTTCTAGATAATGTGTCGATGTCGATAGAAAGCGACCCGTTGCAGGCAAGCCTGCAACACGAAATCATTGTTCAAGTTGAAGAAATGTTGCTGTAAGGACTGACTCAGGGATGGTCAAATGGATGATAAGTATTTTGCAGATGAAAGTTTTGCTTGCAGACCTCTTGAACACATAACGACACGACAGATGGTTTGGTGACGAATAACTCAAAGTTAATCCCGGAACCCGGTTAAAGACTTTCAAAGTGATTTGGTCAACTGTGAGGTAAAAGATTTCCCAACCCAGGTGAATGAAAAGTGTCGTGTTCAAGAGTGGTAATAAAGTTTCTTTTGAGACAAAAGGTGACAAATAGGTTCATTCTTCTCTCTTTTCCCCCACCATTTCTGGCAAGTACCTCTTTATTTTTAACAAGCTTGAGGAGGATAACATATGCTTGATTATAAGCTCATCCTTCGGACGAGTCCAACCTAGTTTAAATTCGAACCCTAGGAAGGAGTGGTTCGTTCCTGTTTGTAATTGAACAGGTCCTTTACTGTAAAAGTTTAACGAGCCCAGTATAGGAGAAACTCGGCGTTTTTCAATTTTAGAGAGTCTGAAAAACTTAAGGAAACTCCACGTTGAACTTTTTCGTAAATTTGTGTCCCTCAAGCCCGAAAAAGTATAAAATAATACCTGGGGGAACCGCTTGATCTTGCGACCAAGGAGTACTTTCATAATAGTGTCGTCGACCTGAAAAGTAAAAAGCGATCAAAGACACGTCGTTTTATTTCCTTATCGAGTTTGAAACGACAAAAACCCGGCAATCTTTTCCTGATTTTACGGTCAGAAAAGAGCTAAAAGGGGACCGTCTTTTAATTCCGTTTTAACGAGTGTAAAAGAAACACTCGGCGATCTTTTCATGTTTTAGGAGTCAGAAAAGGGCTTAAAAGATGACTCTGATATTTTTATTTGTGAAAATTACAATTTCCCTCGAAATCCCTTTGTCCTGCACAAAAGCGACACATTACTCATACCTGTTTAAAATAGGCAAAAATACATCGAAAAACATCTTTTCATGGTAAAAAATGAACTAATTCATCCAAAAAACCTATAAAAAGACCTTTTACCATGTCATTTTTACCGTTTGACTTTGAGGTTGAAAAAGGAGCTTTTGACAAGAAACTTCCCGTGGTCGCTGCGGAAAATCTGACCGTCGGAATCGAACGCCGCTTCATCCAGGTATTTTACACATCCTACTCTGCATTTCTATCCGTTTAGAATTAATTTTTAGGTCTTAGTTTCATTTTTTGGGGGGGTTTGGGTTTTGGAATGCGCCTCTCGGCGGACGCAGGTGCCCTTCGGGTGACCTGCGTCCCCCGACTTTTTCTCATACGGGAAAATGGTCGGGGGACGCAGCCCGCCTTCAGGCCAGCTGCGTCCGGACGCCCTGTGCTACAAAGCTGGGGTGCGTCTTCCGAGAAGTGCGCATTTCAAAACCCCAACTCCCTCAAAAAACCACCAAAAATCCTCAAATCAATTTCTAATTGTCTTTTTTGATATGCAGGGCATTAATCATGTTAGACTGGAGAGAGAGAGAGCATGTAGAGGAAGATGAAGCTGCAATAAACCACCAACCTTCTCTGGATGCCCTAAGAACATGCGGGTTATACAAATATTGGACCATACCGGGCATGAGGGGCCAGGTAAGATTCTTGGAATGGCTGGTTGAGCGATGGAACGTTCAAGAACAATGCTTTTACATAGGAGGGCACCAGCTCGAGATAGAGCCCTCGGATGTATACTTTCTCACTGGCTTGCCAAACAGAGGTGAGCAACTCAACCTTGCGGGGACCAGGCCGGGTGGCCAATCCCTTGATGATCTCCGCGAGGATTGGTGCAGACGTGGGGCTCACCATAAAAAAGGCATAGAGATAAAACACATCACTCTGCCTGAACTCAAAGTTATAGCGTTCACGGTTACCAGGATTTGCGGCGCGGCCGCTTTACACATTGCTTCCGGATCCCAAATGCGGATGGCAATTGACTGTTACCAAGGCACCATTTTCAACTGGTGTGAAGCTGTGTCGGCTCATATGAAGAGCCAACTGACCAAGGCAAAGAACGGACGACTAAAGACTTTTGGATATGGGCCTATAGTCGTGAGCTTTGCCTTGGAGAGAGTTCCAATGCTGATCCCTCAGCAACTCACTGTTGATGACTTGGGTCCTCGGGAGCCAAAGCTGATACGATGGGTTGCGGTGATGGCCCGGCATCCTGACGAGGGTGCGGCAGTGGTTCGATTCTCAGACAGTTACTTTGACTGGTTAGAGGGCCAGCTTTTTGTGATACAGGACTTTCCGTATGCCGGAATGGATTTCAGAGGTGATCCGGACATGGTTCTTCCACAGGGAGAACAATGGGACGACAGAGGTACTTTTATTTTCACAAGTTTTCTAATTATGTATTTTTTATTTTTCATATATATCGTCTCAAACTAACAGTAAAATTTTCAAAATGCAGATGTTGGTCCACAGCGTCCAGCCAACCTCCGGCCTTATGATAGACTACATCCAGCTGCACCGGTACCGGCCCCACAGGACGCGGCTGCAGACGTACTAGCTGAGTTGGAGCATGATCTAGAGCGTCTCACGGCAGACATACCTGAGACTACTATGGACGACATTCCTATCAGGCTTCAGCGTTTTGTAGTCGCGGTCCCTGGACCGTTTAGGAGATTTTTGCGTAAGGTAGCCCGCGCAGTGGTGTCGTACAGAGAGCACCACCAGTGATTGACTAGTCACTTTTGTAGTCACATGTGACATTTTTGACTTTTTGTACTATCATTTTGCCGATCATAAGGTGTTTTCAACCTATGATCGAAGACGATGTATATATTTTTTGACACACTTCTATCTATATATATCACTATTACCGGCTTATCTTGTTTAACATGTATGATGAAATGTTTTTAAATTTACTTGCATGATTATTATAAATGTCTGTCCAACACTCGAGAAGCAATTGCATCTGCTAATGTATTCAAAGACCTTGGAATATGTTGATATTCAATGTAATCAAATTCACGTTCCAAGAGACGCACTCTCAAAAACAACCTTAATAACACAGGATTTCTAATGGCATAAACTCTATTAAGCTGTAATACAACAAGTTCAGAATCTAACCTCACTATCAAACGTCGAATTCCAAATGAAATAGATTCGGATAATAATTCAACCACTGCACTGTATTCTGCAATGTTATTCGTTGTTTGACCGAGGCTTACCCCATGCATAGAAACTAACTCGTCAGAGGGCGAATAGATAACCCAAGCTGCGGAAGAGATATTCCGTGTACTACGACAAGCACCATCAGCAAATCCAATGTATGTTTGGAGAGGCATCGACATCTACAATATCAAGAGTGAAACCAAGATAAGCCAGAATAATGACGAAAACCACACTCGCTAAACTAAGCACACTGACTAAACTAACACACTTGCTAGCTAGAAAGAAAATCTAACCTATCTAAAAATTTCTCCATACCCATCATTTTAAGCATAATACCTCTTTAGGTAAAGTCCATTTCTGGGTTTTCCCAAAGAGTCCCCATCAAAATCAACTAGCTCATAGGCCCCTTTTGCTAGCTTTCGCTTTACAATGTAGGGCCCATGCCACATGGGAACGAATTTTCCGGCCCCTAGCTTATCGTTAGCTTGATCATATAATAGTACTAGGTCTCCTTCCGAAAAACTTCGAGGAGTTACATTTTTATCGTACTGAGCTTTCATTCGTTTTGCGTGAGCTAAAGTAGCGTCACGTCGAGTCTCATCTAATTTAGCCAAGTATAACAACCGTTTCTCCTCTTCGGAAGTAGCTGGAAGTAATTCGACAGCCATTTGAAGTGATGGGATTTCGCTTTCAATAGGTAACACAGCTTCTAAGCCATAAACTAGCTGGAAAGGGGTGAAACCTGTTGAATTTTTCACTGAAGTTCGATATGCCCATAGCGCCGAAAATAACATGTTATGCCAATTCGTTCGATGGATACCAATGATTCATGATGACTAGAACTTTGTTGATTGACTCAACCAAACCGTTGGCTTGCGGATAATAAGGAGTAGAGCTATCGTGGCGCAAACCAAGCTGGCTTGTAAGCTCAGTCATCATGACGTTTCGAAAATGGCTCCCATGGTCAGTAATGATTGCTTGTGGGACACCAAACCTAGTTATGATATGATTGAATACGAAAACTGCAGCTGTCTTGCCGCTTGCGTCGAATGTAGGCATCGCCTCGGCCCACTTAGTAAAATAATCAACCGCGAGGATGATATACGCATGCCCCCCGGCCGAGTGAGGGTTACAAGTAATAAAGTCAATACCCCATTTGGCGAATGGACCAGCGGCAATTATAGGGTGGAGAGGAGCAGGTGGAGCGCGCATCTTTCGATCAAACACTTGACAGTTGTGGCATTTTCTGACGGCAAGGATACAATCTTTAAACATAGACGGCCAGAAATAGCCAGCGCGCAACACCTTCTGAGCTGTGGCATACCCAGACATATGACCGCCACATGCTCCAGAGTGACAATCATTCAAAACTCTCTCAGCCTCTTCGTGAGTTAAACAACGTCGAAAAACTAAGTCTGCCCCCAGGCGATAAAGTGTATCTCCAATAATTCTGTATTGCTGGGATTGAAACCGAATTTTTCGACGGTCTTCCTTGGAAGCTTCAGGCCGAAAGGTTTGGGTTTGGAGATAGATGATTATATCCCCATACCACGGATCTAAAGTGCTAATAAGAAACAAAGATTCGTCCGCAATGGACTCCTCTGCCACAGTCTCTGTGTCAGCACTCGGGAAATCACACATCAATTCCGCAAAAACTAAAGATTTCTTAGACTTGGACTTCTCAAACTCCAAGTCGAACTCTTGCAGGATGACGATCCATTTAGAGTACTTGCCCCCTAGCAGTTGTTTTGTCAAAATATAAATCATAGGGTTGCAATCCGAAATAACTGTAGTTTTGCGGAGAAGAATGTAGTGACGAAAACGCTGGACAGCTTGAACGGCTGCCAGGGCCAATTTCTCCACATGCGAATATTTTAACTCAGTGGGATTTAAGGTTCTACTAAGATAATATATCACATGCTCTGCCTTGAATTCATCTTCTTGAACTAACACCATTCCAATGGTGGAATGCGAAGCTGCGAGGTATAAGAAGTAGTCCTGGTTGTAGTTGGGAGGATGCAATAACGGTGCATGGGTCAACGCGTGTTTTAGTGCATCAAAAGATTGTTGGGCAATCTCGTCCCAAAAGAATTGTACGTTCTGTTTCAACAACCGTGTAAAACCTTTAGTGACCTCGGCGTAGTTTGGGATGAATCGGCGTAAAAAGTTCGCTTTCCCTTGCAAACTTTGGAGTTGGCGCAAACTCGAAGGAGGAGGCAATTGGATGATAGCCTCGACTTTCGAGGGATCGACGCGAATGCCGGCTTTGGAAACAACAAATCCCAGCAATCGACCTGTTTCTATACAGAAAACACACTTGTGGGGATTCAACCGAATTCGATAATGCCTACACCTCATAAAGATTGCTCGTAAATGGACAAGGTGATCAGCTCGATGTAAAGAATGAGCAGGCAAATCATCGAGATAGGGTTGCACAATGTGCTTGATGTCATGAAATGCATAAGACATCGCCCGTTGAAAAGTAGCGCCGGCATTCTTAAGCCCAAAAGGTAATTTGCAATAAGCAAATGTCCCCCATGGACAAATGAATGCCGTTTTTGGTTGGTCGGCAGGTAGAATATTGATTTGATTATAGCCTGAGAAACCATCCATGAAGGAAAACATCTCACTTCCGGCACAATCATCAATATTTGATCGATATAAGGCGTAGGATAGTTGTCTTTTGGACAAGCTCGATTGATATCCCTATAGTCGATACAGATTCTTATTGTTCCTTGTTTTTTATTGACGGGAACAATATTCGATACCCAATCCGTTAACGGGATCGGATAAATGAAACCTGCTTTCAACAGCTTTTCGACTTCTGCTTTAATTGCAGCTGCTTTTCGAGGGTGAATCTGACGCAACCGTTGCCGAATGGGTTTAGCATCCGGGTAGGTTTTGATTTCATGAACAACAATGGCAGGATCGATTCCTGGCATTTCCTCGTAAGACCAGGCAAACACGTCGCGGAATTCTTGGAATAGGGCCTTGTAAGTTTGGATTTCTTCTTCAGTACATGCGGCACCTATATGAATGTTCTCCTCGATTCCGGGCTTCACTGAAATATCAATGGGAATAGTACGAGAAATATTCCCTAAATTCAGCTCTGAATCAGAATGTTTCGTTGGATCCTGAGCGTCTTTGACATATTCAGCGGTAAAGATAGATGAAAAATCATTTTCAAATGCATCGCCCTTAGGTAAAAACGAAGATCTGTGATGGAGATCTTCCCATGGTAGATCATCTACACTTAGGATTTCGCGAAGTTGTTCGTCAGATGACACTTCTTCGGGAAACGTTATCCGTTCTAAGGGTGAGGTGAAAAGTGACTCTTCACTGACCACATTCATTTGGTCGTTTCGGTTGAATGAAAATCGGTAAAAGACATAAGAGCTTCATAAGCAATTTCATACGGACTCAACGGCATAACATCACCGAGTGAGTCTAGCTCAGAGTCAGAGGGAACATACCAAGGATCATCATAAATAATGTTTTCTGACGTGATCATATGAATAGTTGCAAACGAAGGGTCTACGTTGAGTGGAGGGAGAGGAAAAGTTCCCAGTAAACCGGAATCCTTAACTAAACCTACACCAATGTCCCTATAAGGGATTGTCGTTTTACCAACATGTTGGATAGTTTCTGAAGAGGTTGGGTCGGATGAAAAGTATGTCAGCTGATCAATAGTCACGATCTTACCGTTATGTGGAAACTTAATGACTCTGAAGACCGATGAAACGACCGCTGTCATAGCATATGACCAACTTCGACCCAAAAGAAGGTTGTAGTCTAGAGGGGCATCAACCACTTCCACATCCAGACTAACGGTTTTACCTTCGACCCCTATAGGCAATTCTTGTAGAATACCAAACGGACGGAACCCACGGCCATCAAAGGCCTTAAGGATGGTGGGGGATTGGTTCAACGAAGGAGAACCAAGCGATCTCCAACATTGAATCGACATAATACACGTAGAAGCTCCCTCATCAATCACAGTCCGATGAATAGGCCTGTTTTTGACTATCACTGGATTTGGAAAGCCATTTGATGGGGGAGACGTGGTGTACTATTTTCTAGATCAAAGATCATTAGGTTCGGGTCCTGAACATCGACAGCTCCAATAGCCGACAAAAGCAATTTTCGTTGCGCTGGACATGATTGCAGCACTTCGAGTGCCGACATTGCTGAAGGTGAAACAGCTAAGTCTTCAACAATGTTGTAATTCTGGGCTGCTCTCGCATGTGGATTGAAAGCAGACCTTCGAAGTACACCCTTGGCGGGCGGCTTAATCACTAAGTCTGGGTTAGGTTTTTCGATCTGTAGTGGATCGGAACCAGGAGCTGAGGTTGATGGGTTAGAGTGAGAAGATTCTGCTTCTTTACCATCAACAGGAGCCTTACTACCATAATCTTGCGATCGAGTCGCAATCCTGACATGAGACATCATCAAAATGGGTTCTTCACTGGCATTCGAAGAAGAACCTATCATCTTATTCTCCTGCTCTGGAAATGGATTCTTTAACACAGCAGGAGTGGGAGAACCTTTGACTATTTTCACTACCTCGGCCCGATGAGGGCAGTCTCTCGTAAAATGATCTTCTTCACAAATGAGACAAGGATATCGAGGTTTGCGCTTTTCGTCATTGGTTTCCGACTTTTCGTTTTCTCCTTTGGAGCCTTGTCTGCTTTGGCCTTCTTCTTTCCTTTCTTCTTTCCACCGTTTTTTGGTTTGGCCGTAGATGACTCTACAGCGTGAATGTCGGCGGTAAGTTCAGGAGAAGACTCTCCTGTCGGAGAATCAGGCAAAGTGATAATTGGAGTAGTTGAAGCCTTGGAAGACTTCTTCTTGCTCTTCGTAGTCACGATACCAATCATACCATCAGCGGCATGAGATCCCGAAGGAGCAGCAGCGATTTGGTTTGACTTTGGAAGATCCGGAATTTTCTCGTGTAACGTACCCGACTGAGTGTAAACTAAGTCAAGGTATTGTGCCTGAGCAATGACTTGCTCCTCAGTAACTACTCCGGCCTTAGCTACATCTTCAGTAATTCTTGGTAATAATGATTTGACAAACCATTCAGCTAAGATTTGGTCCGGGATAAAAACTTTCACTAATCTCCTTCGACGTCTCCACTCATGGATGTGATCAGAAATGTACGTGGATGTCGATTGTTTTAGCGAAGTTAATAATTCCGTACCATTATCGTATCTGACTGGTAACTGAAAATGAGTTAAGAACGAGGTAGCTAACTGGCTAAAGTTGTAAAAAGAAGCCCGTGGCAACTCAATGTACCACTTGGCTGCGAGACCAATGAGTGTACGCTGGAAAAGACGTAAGCGGATGGAATCATCTGAGATGGAATTTGATGCACACCAGAGGTGGTAAGTCATCACGTGATTGGACGGATCCTCTCCAGACTTACCTTCGAACTTGGGTATATCGCTGGGCAACTTATTTGGCATTGGCGGCCAGAACTGAAGATATTGAATTGGATCGTTCGTTAGGCGCGTCAAGTCGGGTAAATCTAAAGTTGCAATAAATGGTAACTGCCGGTTAGGATCTCTAAAACTCTGAGTCACAA
This sequence comes from Pinus tabuliformis, assembly GCA_031772625.1. Taxonomy (NCBI): domain Eukaryota; kingdom Viridiplantae; phylum Streptophyta; class Pinopsida; order Pinales; family Pinaceae; genus Pinus; species Pinus tabuliformis. The sequence goes on along the minus strand of CM062806.1, from coordinate 52,194,137 downwards.
TACCAGCCCCAGGAGGAGGATATCCAGGATAACTAGGAACAGGAGTCGCATTTGGGATATTATATCCTCCTGGAAAACCAGGATTAACCGGACCGTACTGGGGTTGCTGAGGTTGTTGATAAGTGTACCCAGGATACGGTTGATACTGGTAAACCGGTTGTTGGGCAGCTTGCCCAGGTTGATACTGTCCCTGGTACGGAGGTTGAACAAATTGAGGTTGAGTAGTAACAACCGTACTTGTACCAGGTTGGCCTACAGGCATCTGGACTGTGGTTTGAACCGTAGATCCAGACAACGGTACAGATGTCTGAGGAGTGGTTACAGGGACAGTAGAAACCGGAGCTGCCGATACTCCAGAAGTAAGCATGGTAGATGTAGCGGTAGTTGCTGCAGCCGTGTGAGGTGGAGTACCAGGTGCAATTGGCGGCTGAGTAACTACCGAAGTTACAGGGGTCTGAACACTTGACTGGACAGGTTGCGGTTGCTGGGGTGGACCAGGAACTACAGGTTGTCCTGCTTGAGGTACCGACTGTATACTTGGTTGCAACATCTGTTGACCCTGTGACGGATCCCATGTTAACATTCCAGGGTATTGACTCGTAACAGGTTGAGGATACTGAGATCCATAGCCGTATTGAGGATAGGGTTGATAACTGTAAGGTGCAGTCCCATATGATTGCCCTTGAGGTGGTTGATAACTTTGACCAGGGTATTGACCCGTAGGTTGATAACCTTGAGGTAAATACGAGTACTGGGGTTGACCTTGACCTTGAGGTTGGTATCCTTGAGGTTGATACCCTTGGGGTTGATACCCTTGGGGTTGATACCCTTCGGGTTGATACCCTTGAGGTTGCCATCCTTGAGGTTGATATTGATACTGAGGTTGACTTTGGGGTACATATTGAGGCTGGGGTTGATACCCTTGAGGTTGCCCCCCAGACACGAATGAAGTACCTTGAGGTTGCCCCCCAGGCGGTAATTGGCCACCTTGAGGTTGGTTAACGGGAGTTGAACCTGACATCATATAAACATCACCTATACTCAATGGTACATTACCACTGTTTCCAACTAATAACCCATGATCAATGGGTTGAGGAGATGCTCCCGCAAAGGTACCAGAAAGTGATTGATACCCAGTAGGAACAGAAGGACCGCCATGTAAAAATGATTCAGGACTTTGCGTAAACACAGATGACTGACCAGACATATTTACAGGAGTATGAATTCCTCCAGGTGGAAAGGGAGTACGAGGTGTAGAAAAACCTACTGAGTTGTCTAAAAAATTGGTTAATGCAAGGTACCAAGATTCACTTCTAGGAGGACTGTAAAAGATGGATTCACGCTCCCTTAGATCAAGGGTAATTTGATCTTCAGAATCAGAAACGCCTATTTCTTCCTCTGGAACAAGTTCTTCTATAGCAATTAATCCAACAGGAAGATTTTCGGTGATAATTCTTTCTATTCTTGGTGAACCAGGAACACTAGGAGTTGGAGTAACAGGTTCGGAAATTTCAGGTTCTTCGCCTGTTTCACTGGCAGATGAAAAACTACCAGTAAGCTCGGAAACTGTAACAGCTTCGGGATTGTAACCTGTTTCTAAACTTTGGTAATCTGGATGGACTACCAAGGAAAATTCTCCTTCTTCAGGTGAACCTACTCTACTGCCACTAGGAGGTGTTACAGGGACCTTTAAACTTTCTAAATTACTGGGGTCGTCTCGAGGAGGTGAACCCCTAAGTTCACGGGATCTTCTCAACAATTCGGCCACAGAAACAACTTCAGGAGACTGGCCCGCAATTCGACGGGACCGTCTCGGTAATTCCGCCACAATTAAAGATTTTTAACTACAACACACGAAAACAAAGTAAAAAATTTCAAATCAAACCACCTAAAGTCTTCTAAAGAACCAAACAAATTTGAAGCACACGCCTAAAGAATCTAGAGCGTCAAAGCACACACAAACAGTATCTTCCGGACCAAAAGCGCTAGTTGGTGATTAGGTCCAACCTCGCAGGATTCAGTACAGAAATGGCGGGTGGAACAGTTACGCCGACAACCTGCTTAATGAATAGACTGGACCAAGTTCCTCCACTTTAACCGTCTCGAAGTGAAGCGAACCCCCCAGAAAATCCAAGTGAGTATAGCCGACGTCTGCTCCAGGTACAGTGGGACCTTCCCTCCACCGTCACCTTGGGTAGAATCCTAGATATTATGGCCACTAAGGTTACCAATCACAACAATTACACCTGGGGGAACAGTCTAAACTCCGACAGCACGCAAGGGCAGAGTAACAAGCTCAATCCCCTTACCGGCTCCTTGAAAGTAATCCAAGGTTTACCGATAAGTGACCCCTGGCTCCTCGACAATGGTTAATCCGAGGTTTACCGTTTGTAATACGTACTGTCTGGCGTCGTTCCCAACGAGGGAGGAATGATCCCCTCACTGGTTCGGACACGAGCTCGTGCTTCTCCTTTAAGAGGAGCTTTCCCAGAATGTAACTGAAACAATTGGATTTGTTCTACTCAAGATAGACTATCTGTTTGGTTTTGTAGTCTTGGAGAGTTAAGTACTCACCTACTCCAAGACCCTAGCCTAAGCTATGTTGGTGCTTCAGAGCCCTAGAAAATAAAAGTTACTAGTTCAATTTTAATTTAAGCGTTACTTTTAAGGTTGTTTCTTAAGTCAAAAGGTGATGGAAGTGAAACTAGTGGTGTGTTGACTCGACTCGAAACCACTACAAAATGCACCTAGGATGATTTATCCACTACTTTTCTTTCGATGAATTGTTTTAACTAAAAAGTTGAGAGAATGCAATCTTTATAAAAGCAACTTCTTAATTGAAGACAATCAAAGAAACAATTCGTTTTTCTTTTCCAAGCATAAAAACATAACCTCTCTTTACATGCACGAAAAAACTCTTTTCTTCTTTCAAAACAAAAAGCTACTTGAAACAAGACTTTTAAAGAAGATGTTTTTGTATTTTTCTTTTAATAAAGCAAACAAATCTAGTATAACCAAAAATCAATCTTAACAACTATTAAAATCTATGAAAATCCACTCATAAGCAAACTAAAGGCAAATTTATTCTAAGCAATTTTAACGAGGCCAAAACTAACAATGATTATTCTAAGGTGTTTTACTTGATCACAATCAAATCAAGGACTAGCTTATTGCAGAACCAAAAACTAGCCAAAACAAAACTCTAATCTTTTTGTTCTTTTTGTAAAATGGAAATCAATACTTTATGAACAAGCAATTCGAAATTTGACCCAAAACAACTCAAATGACAAGCTGCTCACAAAAGGAGACTTTTCGACAGGCCCGACTTCTAAGAAGGTTGACTAACCAGAGAGATCTAAGGCTGGACAACTTTCTACTATCAAAGTCACTACAGAACCTATCCAAAAATCAAACCCTAGGTCTAAACTTCGTTGAAATCCACTAAAACACTCAAAGCTCACAAAACAAGTTCAGGTGAGAATTTCTGACAGGGTACTAAAGGATCTGGGCAGAAAACACTAAGTAAAATCAAAATCTAAAAGCAAAAATGGAATTTTCTTAAAGTTTACAGGAAGACGCAGGCTACCCGTTGTCACAGGTGCGGGCCCGCTCTGTGCAAACGGCAACTGCGCGTCCAAAGACGCACTGTGCAGTATGCAGAGGGTGCGTCCTTCTGGAAAAAGGAAGAAAAACCAAATCTAACTAAATCTAAAGCTAAGCCACCCAAATACTAATTCTCACAGTCAAAAACCAGAAAATAAAAATGATTTTCTCAAAGCAAAGTTCATATAAAGGAAAAGACTCTCTCATTAATGGATTCCCCAGCGGAGTCGCCAATTTGTCGTGGCGGAAAAAGTCATTTGGGCTGACACAACTGACCTCCCTAGGAGTCTAAACTCTCTAGCGACAAACAAGACAAAATGGAGTAATCTTTCTCTAAATATACCTTTTACAACATGAAAACTACAAGTGTTTAGGCTTACCTTATTCCAAAACGCTGTTGTTGTAGTCCGTCCTTGCCGATCCGGATGAGCTCCTCCTTCAAGTCAATTCCTACAACCATAAACAATCAAACAATTACCAAGCACTTGTATTTCATATAATAAAACATACATTCAACATGCAGACCAAGGAACACATGAAATAACTCATTAACACAAGCTATTGAGAAAAATAAACCAGTTTGTATTAATAACGAAACAAAGAAACTCTTACAACCTGGCCTTGGTGTTGTGCAAGTTCCTCCCAGGGTCCATCAAGTGTTTTCCTCTACTTTGACAAAGCTCACCCACTTCCAAGTAGAATCATGTAAAGACAATCTCTCCTCACAAAGGTTCTAATGGAAGACCTAAATCCTGCAGCATTTACCCAAAGAAAATGTATAGCTCCAACCTCCCCTCCTTCTGGCTCAATGTCTTTATTTATAGTGCTGTAAAGAGGTTATTCAGGTCCACCATCAATGGGATAATCCCCCTCTTTGGGTGGGATAGCTCCCTTATTGATGGGATAAGTTCCCTCTTAATAGAGATACATGAACCAACTGGAGGCGCATCCATTTCATCAAACCGACCTCTAGAATGTTCTAGAAGTAACCACAAGTAACTTTTTCAAGATAAAACTTGCGCATTTTGCCTTTTACAGAAGGACGCACCTGTCCCTTAACATACAGAGCGTCCATGGACGCAGCTTTTGTGAACATGGTCAGCGTCCCCGCAGGTAAGGCTAGAGAGAACCTGCGACCCCAGAGATAAACATAGTTTTTACAAGACTTTCTCTCTTCTTTGAGTTTGAGATGGATAACAGAGGCATAAGACTTGCCTAAGAGGGTAGCATGACTGTTGATTTGAGCCATACTAACTGTAAGTAGCCAAGGTGACATTTTTTAGTGTAACACGAGGTCGGGTCAAAAACAAGGGGGATACCCACCCGGTCCGGAACCTGGTTGGCGGCTCCTTGCCCGTTTGGAGTAGCGGGTCTGACTGGGGGTAATGGGACCAGTTTCCCAATGTAATGGGTGTGTGTGTGTGTGTGTAGAGTCTGATGGTATTAATCTAAGAAAGGGGGGGGGGATTCTTCTAATCTAGTTTTAATTCTAACTGCTAAATTAACTCTATGCTAATGTAATCTAATGAAGAAAAATACATATAATCTACGCTAACCCGGGGTGTTTTTCTTTTTTTATGCGATCTAGAAAGATTTCTAACAACAGCCGGTAATAAAGATCATTCAACTGATATCAGAATATAAATCAATAAAGATAAACCATTCTGCATAAGAAGTTAGGCAGAGTAGTTGTGAACAGCATATCGCATAATCAGTTTTCTATATGTTAAACATAAATAAATGACCCCACCGTACAGAAGTGCCAAATGGTAATACAGACATTCATGTAATAACATACAAAGAACTCAGCCACATATCACTTTAGGAATACTAGCAGAATCTAGCCAAGAGATAAAAGTACCATTTATGACTAAGTTCACTAATAAACTTCAAGTAACAATTATTTATTTCTACTTGTTCTAACATCTGCTAAGAGTACAGAAGTGCAACATCAGTAACAGATATTAAAATGCAAACATAAATAAATCTCGATCCATCCATTCATCAAAAACCTCCTCTAAGGGTGCAGAAGTGCATGTTATGAGGATAAGTTTTTTGACAGATTTCTGGACCCCTCTCCAAAAACCATGAGAAGGGTTAAATACTACTAACTAATCAATATTAATTACATGAAATTAGGGAATCGGCCTCAAATGACCGCCCTTTTACTAAAAGCAACTTTATTTCTAAACTTAAAATCTAATTTCTGACCGTTTCTGTATATTCTCTTTAGTGCTGTCAACAGTGTAATGCTTTCCTGGGAAGAGTCGGCTAGCCACCTTCTTGTTTCGCTCGGGAGATAAAAGTGGAAATAGCAGGAGCTGGCACTTCCTTCCGGTAGACCAGAAGATATTTTTGAAAACCTTTCTCTAGCTGGGTGTATTCGCCGCGTGTATACTTAGCGTGTCCCAGTTTCTTCTCGAACTGATTTTGTTGTTGCCGTTTTCGGTTTTCGGTCGTACGGTGGATTGAGTGGGTTAAGAGTCATGCTGCATGGGAAACTCCCTGTTTCGAGAATTTCTTCCGTTCTTTGTTCCAGGTTTCCCTGAAGCGTTCTCCTTCTCATGCGCTTCTTTCTCTCCTTCACTAAGTCTTAGCTTCAGGATCTTTTCTTAATACGCTGCTTTTGTGCGCCTTTGACTCTGAGTCCTGGATAGTCTAATTTCATCAGTGCCGGTTGGCTAATAGCCTGGAATCCGCAGTTCTGTTGCATGCGGCATCCATTTGCGGAAGCATTCTCTCTTTGCTGATTGGTGCTTTCCTCTTTCCTTCAGATGTTTCCTGCATATAAACTTATATCAGTTGTGTGTCTTGCAGTCTACGCAAAGGAGAAGTGAAATGAAAAGACTTGACGTGAAAGCATTAATCTCTAATGAACGCATAATTCTGACATCCATCATCACTTGACTCTTCGATAAATGTAACGTAATCATTCCTAGATACTTAAGCATGCGGTCATTAAATTCTTTCAAGGCGCGCGCTTAATGCATGGGTCTATCGTGTGGTAAGTCTTTTCAGATTGCAGGTCGCAGATCGCCGCCATCGCAGATCGCAAATCGCAAATATCGCAAGTTCTCGTTTAATGGTTACGTCGTATAGCGTAATGCTCGCGATTTGCGATATCGCATATCGGCGATCGCATTGCTCGAAGGTTTTTCTTTTAAGGGGCGCGTGTGAGGTATGCGATGCGATAAACTTCGCATCGCAATTTCGCAGTATTTGTTTTTCGTGCTCGAGTTATGCTTTGGCCTTTCCTTGTGATGCGATTTGAGCCTTAGGGAGAGAAATACAAAAACTTTAGAAAAAAAAAAAAAAATTGGGATTTTCGTTCAGGGTCCCCTCTTCGCTTGACGTTATTGCTAATGTTAAGTGAAGAAAGGGGGGTTGTTGGTGACCACAACAAGTGCCTAAACTGTGATCTGTCACCATAGTGAGTTGCCATCAAGGACAACACCTTTTCCATAGCTCCAAACCTGTGCCAAAATGCCAACAATCTCCCCCTTTGGACTTGATGGCAACCCCAAGATCCTCAAATTCGTTCTTCCCCTTTGTCATCAAGGGAAAACGGTGGTGCTCCCACTGAGTACATGCTGAAATCTCTACTTTTCTGTGCTAACCATGCTCCCCCTTACTGTAGGCAAGATCTGCAAAAAGATGTTCTTCAAGAAGAACCATGACTTATACATCATCAAAGACCTTCCTATCCCCAAAAGACTCCATACATACATACATCACCCAACCAAGTGGGGATCATCAGAAATTTACATATGACAACCAAGTACATTACATCATTCATCCCAGTCATAGTGGAGAAACCAAAATAGGCTGTTACATGACCTTGACACCATAAAAGAGATATATGACATAGAGACGAAATATCTAGAGCAAGACTTATGAAAGTCACCAATAACTGATATCAACAACATCTGTCTACTATTCAAATCAATGACCATGTTTTCCTTCTGTTCTCCCTCTGCATTTGTTCCACCTGAGATCAACAGTTGTGAACCTAAACCAAGAGCTTCTAATGTAATGCCAATAATGCATTATCAAAAGTTTATCTGCTCCCCCTGGACCTGTGCCAGATGGTCTATGTCAGACCCATATCAAACTTTCTTCAACCAGATTTTGTCCCCACTAATTTCTTTCAAACTGCCATATACGCGACTGTCTCTGCATAAACCGGTGTATGTACGTAGATCCTCCTTAGGCAACTCGCGTGCACCCATTTTTCTCTGAAACAGATGAGTTTCAACAACAAGATGATGCATCAACTACTCCCAGCTTCTTTCTAAGGTATTCAAAAGTTTCCCTGGGCAGTGGTATGGTGAGAATATCAGCAGCTTGTTCCTTAGAGGGAACATACTCCAATTTGACCTTTTGTTCCAAAACTTGTTCCCGAAGAAAATGATACTTGATCGGTATGTGCTTAGTCTTTGAATGCATGACAGGATTCTTTGAGATACTGATAGCACTTGTATTATCACATAAGATGGAGATAGGTGGAGTACAAGTGATTTGAAAATCCTGCAAAGTTTGCATCATCCAAAGGAGTTGTGTGCAACAAGATGCGGCAGCCACATATTCTGCTTCAACTGTAGATAGAGCAATTGAACTGTGTTTCTTGCTGAACCAAGATACTAATCTGGAACCCATAAAGAAAGCACCACCACTTATGCTTTTTCTATCATCCACGCTTCCAGCCCAATCTGCATCTGTATAAGCATGAAGAGTGAGATCTGTATCTCTTGGATACCACAGGCCATAGTTTTGAGTTCCTTGAAGATACTTGAAAATTCTCTTTACTGCCTGAAGATGGGTTTCCTTAGGATTCGCCTGAAATCTTCCAACCATTCCCACTGCATGCATGATGTCTGGTCGAGTACCTGTTAAATAGAGAAGACTTCCAATCATGAATCTATAAGTTGTTTGATGCACTGCTGCTGATTCATCATTTGCACTAACTCTGCATCCTGTAACCATAGGTGTACATACTGGTTTTGAATCTTCCATGCCATACTTGTTCAAAATCTGCTTGAGGTACTTGGTTTGAGATAAAAAGGTATCACCTTTATTTTGTTGGATTTGTAATCCAAGAAAGTATGTCAGTTCTCCAAGCAAGGACATTTCGAATTCTTTATGCATCACCAAGGCAAAGTTTTGACTCATAGCTTCTTCATTACTGCCAAAGATGATATCATCAACATACACAACAAGTATTAGCAATTTGTAATTTTCAATTTTTATATAAAAATTGCTATCTGTTGATCCTTTTGAGAAACCTTGCTGATGAAGATATTTGTCCAGATGATAATACCAAGCCCTTGGAGCTTGTTTAAGACCATAGAGAGCCTTATTAAGTCTGCATACAAGTTTTGGATCATTTCCAAGGATGAATCCATCTGGTTGTTCAATATACTCTTCTTCTTCTAAGTCTCCATTTAGAAAAGCGGATTTCACGTCCATTTGAAATACTTTGAATTTTTGAAAGCTTGAGAGAGCAAGGAACATTCGGATGGCCTCAAGTCTAGCAACGGGAGCAAAAGTTTCTTCAAAATCTATTCCTTCTTGTTGAGTATACCCTTTACAAACAAGTCTGGCCTTTTTTCTAATAACTTCCCCATTTTGATTCAACTTGTTTTTGAATATCCATTTTTTCCCTATGACATTCTTATCTTTGGTCTAGGAAGCAACTCCCAAGTGTTATTCTTTTCAATCTACTCAAGTTCTTCATCCATTTCCTTGACCCAACATTCCTCTTTGCATGCCTCTTTTACATTTTGTGGTTCAGTGAAGGAGAGCAATGACAGATAGCTTGAGGCTTCTACAATTGTTCTTCTTGTTGTATACCTGCCTCTTTATGCCCCAAAATTTGAGATTCTAGATGATTCTTCTGAACATACCTAGATGAAGTCTTATCTTCTATCCTTATCTATTTTTCTGGTGCCTCTTGAGCTTCTTCTTCATCATAAGTCTGATTTGATGTCGAAGGATATTCTTCATCATCTTCGAAATCTTCGGAATTCACTTGCCTAGGAATGTTTCCTTCCTCACCAACCACTACATCTATGCTTTCAACAATTTTCCCAAGCCTTTAATTGTAACACTTGTAAGCTTTACTGTGGGGTGAGTAACCAAGGAGAATGCCTTCATCCGCTCTAGGTTCAAACTTGCCAAGATTTTCATCAGTATTTTTGATATAGCATTTGCTTCCAAAAATTTTGAAATATTTTATCGAAGGAGACTCACCATACCAGAGCTCATGAGGAGTTTGAGTGGTGTTCACCCGGACATTTGTCTTGTTGAGAATAACAACTGCAGCAAATGCGGCTTCACCCCAGAAGGTTGCGGGAGTTCCAGACTCATCAAGCATAGCATGAGCCATTTGTTGAACCATTCTTTTCATCCTTTCCACTACTCCATTCTGCTGAGGAGTCCTAGCTATAGAGAATTCCCTTCTTATTCCATGTTCTTCACAAAAATCGAAAAAATCATTCGAGATAAATTCTCCTCCTCGATCAGACCTAAGACATTTGATTCTGTGATCTGATTCGTTCTCCACCAAGGCTTTAAATGATTTGAATTTTTCAAAGGCTTCTTCTTTGTGCTTCATAAGTCCTATCCAACACATCCTGGAAAAATCATCAATGAATAATATAAAGTATTCTTCTCCTTGGGGTGACCTTTTCGTAGATGGACCACATACATCAGTATGGACAAGTTCAAGTGGCCTGCTAGTTGATCCTTCCTTCTCAGGGAAGTTAGTTCTGGTTTGCTTACCAAACTGACACGATTTTCATATTGTATTGTCTGGAATTCTGATGTCTGGAAGACCACAAACTGCCTAGTATTTGCATGCTTTCCTTATCTATGAGAAGCTAAGATGCCCCAATCTTCTGTGCCATAGCCAGTGTTCATCATTCTTGCTTAGATAGCATTGATGTTGTCCTTTTTTGAATATGTATAAATTATTTGGAGTTCTTACGCCTTTGATCACTGTTTTTCCTATATCAAGATCATGAACACTACATCCATTTAATCGAAATATTACCTCAGTTCCTTGATCACACATCTGACTGACACTTAATAGATTATGCTTTAAGCCATCAACATACATGACATTTCTAGCTTTGACCCTTTCTTTCAACTGAATAGAACCTTTACCTTTTATGAGAGTAGGGGTGTCATTTCCAAAAGAGACCTTCTTCTCCTTCTCTAAGGCACTATATGACTGAAGTTTTTCTTTATCACCTGTCATATGTTTTGAACATCCACTGTTGATGTACCATTGATTTTCCTGCCCTTCCACATATAAGGCTATACCACATCTTTCTGGTTGTGGTTCTTTTATTCTCCATGATTTGGCACTTGAGGCTTGTTCCTTCTGAGTTGTCTCCCGAAACCGGCTCCTACATTCAAAATCTTCATGACCGAAATTGTTACAAATAGAACATTATATTTCACTTTCAAGAGCAGAGAAGTTATTGTAGGTCCTTTTCATGATCCCAGTCATACTCCTTTGTTTATGAGCTTCTCTAGTCATGATTGTCTTATAGGCAACACATTGAGCTGCTTTGTGACCAAAGTTATGACAAGAAAAACATTGGCCATTGAAGAAACTCCTGTGATTATCAAATCTACTAGCCAAATGATTGTAGTTCCTATTGACCTCCATTCTTGAGGCAGATTTAGAAGGTTTTACCTGTGGCTAGTTGTATCTTCTGTTCAAAGTAGATTTCCCCCAATTTATCTGATAGTCTTTGTTCATTCTTGAGGTGAATTGTCCCTGATTTACCTGGTGATTTCCATTTGGACTTTGTTCACTTTTCCTTGCTGCATCAAAATAACTTTTGGAGGTAGATGGTTCTTATGCTTGATTTGTTTCTTCATTATATCCTACACCTGTCTTGATTAGTGGAGAATGTTGCACTTTGATAATCTCATCTAATGTTTCAGATCCTTTAACAAATCTAAGATTAAGAGATTTAGATTTCTCAATCTCTTTTCTAAGTCCCAGAATTTCACATTCTAACTTTTCATGATGTTTTTCCTTTTCAGCCAATTGGAATTGCAGAGTATCAATAATCATATTTTTCTCTTCTAAACAAATTTTGAGTTTAGAAATCTCTTCATAAAGACCTTCTTCATCTATAGCATCCATGAAATCTTCATCTTCAAAAGCCATTAAAAGTCTAGATTTATTGCCTTGTTCATCTTCATCACTATTTGAAAGTCCATCACTATCTTCATGAGTGTAATAGCTTTTCTTATTTACATTTTGTTTCTTGTTCCATCTAACAGGTTCCTTACCCTTGTCAAGCTTATCTTTATGAGGACATTTGGTAGCACAGTGACCGACTCTTCCATAATCAAAGCATTTGAAAGGTAACTTACCTTTGGATCTTCCTGCACCCCGTTGAAGGTTCTTGACAAAATTTGATTCTTCCTCTTCTTCTGACTCATAGTAATCTCCTTTGCCTGAAGCCTTGAAAGAAACTTCTCTCCTATCTGATGGTCCTCCTTTCCTCATTTCGTAAGCAGTCATAATTCCGTGCAACTGTGACATGGTAAGGTTCCGTAGATTCTCTTTTTCTTCTATTGCAGATACTTTAGATTCAAACTTAGGGGACAAAGATCTTAGAACCTTTTCAACTACAACAACCTCTTTTATTTCTTCACCCAAGTTTTTCATATGATTAACAATCTCATCTACATGAAGGAAATAGTTAGCCACACTTTCATCATTGTGCATTCTGAGATTTTCATACTGAATTTTGAGGGTTTGAAGTTTTGCTCGTTTTACCTGTTCATCTCCTTCATAGCTCAGAACAATCTTGTCCCATATTTCTTTTACAGATTTATACTGCATAACCTTGACGAATTCTGATTGAGATAGACATCCTAATAGAGTATTGACAGCCCTTGCATTTGTTTCATATTGCTTCTTACCAGCCGAATCTGTAGGAGTTATGGATGGAAAAGTGTACCCTGTATCTATGAAATCCCAGACTTCTGTACCAAGAGATTGAAATAGGCTGTGATTCTTACCTTCCAATAGACGAAGTTGGTCCCATCCAAAATTGGTGGCTTGATCAATGCTTCTCTCTCATAGTTGCTCATGATGATGGATCTTCCTTCAAGCAATCAAGCTTCTTCAGAAGGACATACTCTAATACCAATTGTTGGAAATAATACTGAGAGGGGGGGGTGAATCCGTATTATCAAGTCAACTATTTCTTTTTCAAATTTAGATCATATATGCTACTTCAGTTAGTAAAAACCGCATATATACGCAACTACGTATAAGGAAACCCATGTATACCATGCAAAATTATAAATTTACTTTATCTTATAGATGTTGATCATTAATCTATGTATCATAATCAAACAAACAGTAACCAGAAACAGTGAAACAGAGTAGAAGACAATCACACACAAGAACACAAGATATAAGGTGGAAACCCAATGTGGATGAAAACCACCTGCTGCAATTTGTCTCTATCTTCTTTTTAATTAGAAACTTCTTTTTACAATGATTTTGTACTGGTGTAGTCCTTTACCAGTACACAGGATGCAACCTGCAGAGAGCTACAACCCTCTCTCATTCTCCAGCTCCTCCTGGAAGGGAGCTACAAACCCCTTAGCTCGTGCACTAGCCAAGATACTAGTACGTAGGTGCTGGCCTACAGAAGGCTACAACCTTCTCTTTCTTCCAGGGACCACATTTAATAAATTTTTAAGATTGGATCCATGAACATCAATCAATCATCAAGAATTTCTGCATCAAACAATCTCCTTTTCACCAATTAGAATTGAATCAAGTAGACACTTCTCTGACAGTTGTACCCAGACCACAGTAACAGTAACCACACACCAAATTCTGAACCCAAAACACTGCAGCAATAAACAGAAGCAGCTAGAACACAACTCAAGAGATGTATGCTACTTCAATAACTAGAAACCTGTGTGCATACGCTTCTGTGTTTGAACCAACCTGCGTATAAGCTGTTTTTACTCACATAACCTACGTGTATACGCATCTTCGCCTCACTGAACCCGTGTACAGATCTATAAAGGGTAATTCTCTCTTTCAAATATTTAGACATTAATTAACCCAGATTACCATATCTATAGAGCAAGCATGTGCCACATATAATGGATCAAAATCATACAAAGATACTATTATTCAAGCCTTAATATTATGACCCATCAATATAACTTATCCTTCTCTTTGCACTCAGGTTCCTCCTTCGTTCAGATCCATATCTGCACCATAACCCAATCACCAATATTCCAGATCTTAGCACTTTATCAGATATTCAATAATTCAGATGATCCTTTGCCAAATGATCTCCTTCCTCTTTTATAGTCTTAGGCCTTTCACAATACCATGGTCCAAAACCATAATAAAACAATACGATGGAACCAATACTTGGGATCAACACTTCTGACGAGATACCATGGCCCAAAACCATAGGTTCAATTACCAAGGACTAAATACCACGAACCAAAAGTAAGTTCTCCAACATGTACATGCTTTTCCTTGCGTGAAAGTGTGTGTATATGCATACGCAACTTCGGAACGTCTAACCCGCGTGTATACAGATCTTCGTCTAGGTGAACCTGTGTATATATCTTTTTCTTCTTTTTGAGTGCCTAAACTGTGATTTGTCACCAGAGTGAGTTGCCATCAAGGATGACACCTGTACCATAGCTCCAAACCTGTGCCAAAATGCCAATAGTCCAACCAAAGGAACCTGAGAAGATAGAGTTTGATCTAAAGGAGGAAGAATTAGACTCTACAGTAGAGGAGGAATCAAAATATGAAGAGCCACAAACTCCGGGTGTGAGAAGATCAGTTCAAGAAAGAAGGCAGCCAGAAAGGTATAGTCCATCTACTTTCTGTTCAAATTTTTCTTTATCTATTACTGATGATGATCCCAGAACTGTGAAGGAAGCAATAGCTTCAGAGGATGGAAAACTCTAGAAAGAGGCCATGGTTGATGAAATGAAATATTTGCATAAAAATAAGGCTTGGGATCTGGTGGAGGTGTTGGCTAGAAGGAAACCCATTGGCAGCAAATGGGTTTTCAAGAAGAAGACAAATGCAGAAGGAAAGGTGGAGAAATACAAAGCTTGGTTGGTAGCAAAAGGTTATTCCCAGGTGTTGGGAATTGATTTTGGTGATATTTTTTCCCCTGTTGCCAAGGTAACTTCTATTATATTACTTTTATTTGTTGCTATTGCTTTTGATTTTGAAGTGGAACATATGGATGTGAAGAAATAATTTCTTCATGGGGATCTAGAAGAGGAGATCTACATGAAGCAACCTAAATGCTTTGTGGTGAAGGGTAAGAAAGAACTGGTATGCAAGTTAAATAAGTCTATGTATGGGTTAAAACAGTCACCAAGGATGTGGTGTTAGAAATTTGATACATTTATATGAGGACTTGGCTTCACGAGAAGAAAATCATATCACTGTGTGTATTTTAAATTAATTGGCGACTGTGTTATTTATCTGGTCTTCTATGTGGATGATATGTTGCTGGTTGGAAGTGACAAAGAAATTATCCAAGAATTGAAGACCCATTTGTCCTCCAAATTTGACATGAAAGATCTTGGTGCTGCAAAATATATTTTGGGAATGGAAATTAAAAGAGATCAGACAAAGAGGAAGCTCTGGTTAAACCAGAGGAGGTATGTCGAGACAATATTGTAGAGGTTTAATATGCAGGATTGTAAACCGATGAAGGTTCCTATTCCTGTAGGTGTAAAGTTATCTATTGAACAGTGTCCCAAGACACAAGAAGAGGAAGAGGACATGTCCTATGTTCCATATGCAAGTGCAGTCGGTAGCCTGATGTATGCGATGGTCTGTACTAGACCAAACATTGCACATGCAGTGGGAGTATTGAGCAGGTTTATGTCAAAACCAGGGAAGGAGAACTGGACAACAGTGAAGTGGGTTTTCAGGTATTTGCGTGGCACTAGTGATTATGGTTTATGCTACCAAGGAAGACCAAGATTGGACATAGTGTTGGATATTCATGGCTTTGTTGATGCAGACTAGGTTGGAGATGTGGATCAAAGAAGATCTACAAGTGGGTATGTGTTTAACCTATTTGGAGGTGCAGTCAGTTGGATGAGTAAGAAACAATCTGTAGTCTCACTATCAACTACAAAGGCAGAATACATGGTAGCCACTCATGCAAGAAAGGAATCAGTTTGGTTGCAGAGATTGTGTTCAAGTATGGGGTTAGTATAGAGATCTATAAAGATAGACTGTGATAGCCAAAGTGCAATTTTCTATAATGTTTTGTCTATTATTTCTCTTTCCCTCATATCTTTTATGTTTTCTCTGTTATTTCCCTCATCATTATATCTGTCATGAATATGAGGATGGGATTAGGTAAAAAATAGAGAAAACATAAATGTTAACTTCAAAGGTTGGGGACTGCAAGTTTGACACAAAAAGATAAGGAGAGAAAGCATGTAGAAAATTTCACATACTATTGTTACTGCTACAACACCCTCCAAAAAGTCACTACATTCAAATTTTGGATCCTACTAAATTGTTGTATCAAGTGTAACTTTGGTATTGAAGTGTAATTTCATGTAATTCCATGTGGCTCAATTGTTTTTAATCGTTCATGACTGTCATCACAATGTTTAGAATAAATCTGTTAATTTTTATGGTTATAATACGTTTTCTTGATTTAAAAAGACACTTTTAGTCATAGTCACACACTTTATTTATTGTACTTGAGTTTGATTTTTTTTTTAATGTTTTCCTTCTATTTCTCTTGTCCTCATATCTTTTATGTTTTCTCTATTATCCCCCTTGCCATTATATCTTCCATGACTATGAGGATGGGATTAGGTAAAAAATAGAGAAAACATAAATGTTAACTTCAAAGGTTGGGGACTGCAAATTTGACACAAAAAGATGAGGAGAGAAAGCATTGTAGAAAATTTCACATACTGTTGTTACTATTACAACACCCTCCAAAAAGTCACTACATTCAAAATTTGGATCAGGAGACTACTAAATTTTTCTATCTAAGTGTAACTTTGGTATTCAAGTGTAATTTCATGTAATTCCATGTGCCTCAATTGTTCTTAATCATTCATGTCTGTCATCGCAATTTTTAGAATAAATCTATTAAATTTTATGGTTATAATACCTCTTCTTGTTTCAAAAAGGCACTTTTAGTCATAGCCACACACTTTATTTATTGTACTTGGCGAGCATTTGTAAATTATCTTTTTGATGTTTATTTCTCATTATTCAATATTCTCTAAGTCTTATTGAGGAGTTAGTATGCATCACACTTTATTTTATGCCTAAACTCATTGTGTTTGCCCTTGATTTTATATTTAAGACTCAAAGAAATTTAAGTCACACAAGCTAGCCCACTACAGCTAGGAGAGTGCATGGTGCACTCTTAAGGCCTAGTTGGGACCCCTTCACTATTCTGAAGTGCAACTTGAGCCCTCCAAGAGTGCATAATGCTCACCCAGGCATCATTCCCCTTTGTTTTTATGAACTGCAACCTTAAGACAAGCCTTCCTCCTTGTTGAGAATATGGGACACCATCGAAGCAACATCATGGCTCCTATTGCGTTGACCCTTGCACCATCCACACTCTTTGGCCCCTATTGAAAGTGTTGGACTTTCCAACATGTCAAGGGATCTTCCCAGTAATAATTCACAAGTAGACCTTAGACCATTTGGAGTAGGAGTCCTAGCAGTGGGTAGTAAACCAATGCCTTGATTGCGATAGCGCGCAGTGGTAATCATGATATGAAGAAAGGGTGTGACCTTGCAACAAGTTAGGAGAGATGTATGGAAAAGTTCTAACACATAGAAAGGGGAAGACGTGTGTCGCTTAGAATATTGAAAGGGAACACACAAGCTGAAAGTCATTAAAAGCTGGAAAGCAGAATAGTCAACAATCCAAAGTGATGAGTGAAATCAACAACACGCTTCGATAAGATTCATACAATGACATACAAAATAATCCATACACAAATGTGTAAGTTACAACTACATGTATTGCTAAGGTAGCCAGAATAGTCGAACTACAATAATAACATATGCATGAAACGTGTTGACTTTGTTACATTATAAAAGTGAAATATCAAATCATACATACAACCATGACAACCATTATCCCCAGTAGTCGAACATTACAGTCACCACTGTTTTCTCCTCCAAAGAGATGTACTCGCTCTGCACTGTGGAGAATCTAAGGCTCCACAAAATACACTCCAAGGTCTCTCTAAGCTATGCCTAGTAGAAGCTTGACTCAAAAAAACATCTTCTATGAGTTATGAGGTTTTATATATAGAAAAGGGTGGGGTGACCCTTGACATTCCCCTTTGACTCTTAGACTACCGTTATGATTCTTCAATTTTGTTACATATAACTATGTACATTACATATGACTATTTGCATTCTACTAATGAAACTTTTGAATTTCACTTTACATTACATTGGATTACAACAGTTATAGCTCACAGTAGTGATGCGGCTGAGACAACTCATAACACAACTTGACATGACACTATGACATGTACTGGATGACTGTGGTGTCCATGTCAAGTTATTGTGATGCTAAGTGATGGATGTGTTCTTGGATGTACTTTGTCTTCATCTCTGCATAGCTTGGTGCCACAAGGTCTTAAATAGTCTTGGTCTTTGCAAGATGGTTCCATGTATGTGTTTCTTCCTCTTGTTGTTTGATGTGCTTCATGTGTACATTCAACCATGAGCAAGCATGCAATCCTTCCTCATCCCACTCATCATCACACCATGTTCCATCAATGTACCTATTCATACAATCAATCATGATGAGATGACATCAAATCCAAAAATATCCTAGTATACCATGATGCATTGTTTTTTGTTTCAAGTGTAGAAAACTAGGAGGGAGGAAAAGGCACTGGAACTACATAGAGCACATTTCAGGTAGGGATGAGAGGCCCTAGAGCATTATTGGGAAAAAATGCACAGAGGTCACTAGGGGAGTAGATTTGAGTAATCCATGACAATAGTGATAGTTGCGGGTGAGACCCAACTATGAGGTACAACTACGCAGTTCTTGAGAGGAAGAGTTGTTAGGGTGTCTGCGGAACTACTAGACAGTTTCGCATAGTTTTCAAGATGGCGACTAGGTAGGTTATCTAGGGGTTCAAATGGGAATTTTCATAGTGTATCCAGTGAAGATATGACTAGAAGTAGGAGGCATTGCCAGGAAAATCTGCTTATTTTCCTAGAGGAAGGGAGGATCGAGTTGCAGGGAGCTACTGGTCAAAACTACGCAATTCTGGGAGACAATATGATACAGACAACAGGGTCTCCGGGATATAACTATGCAATTTATGGGCTGAGTGAAGAGCAAGACAATAGGGAAAGTGTTGGAAATAACTACACAGATTTCAGAGGTAGGACAAAGCAAGCCAGTAGGGACACCTTCTTGTTAGATCTGAGCGGTTTTTTGGGACAATGAAATGAGAGCTAGGAGAGGCCTATCCCACATGTCTCTACAGTTTCTGCAGGCAGTGCAACGCAGGTAGGATGAACATGTTCTGCATATTTTTGGGGATCAATAGAGTCCTAGGTCACATCTCATTTTAGTTTTTTTTGTTAACGAGAGGGAGGCTTGATGAATGATCTTGCAGGAAGCGCAGACAAGATTGGTTTATGGGACAAATTCTACACAGTTCTGGGAGATAATTAGCTAGCTCATTTCTAAAATTTTGCAGTGTAGACTACCCCAAAGGACAACCTCAAGATCTATGAGTTCTAGGCAACAATCCAGGGTCATTGAGAGCTTAGATTGCACAGTGTAGTGCAGTTGAGGTCCAGTTGAAGGACGGTTGTCAGGTCGACAAATTTCGGGAAAAATGTCGAAGTGTGGGAGAAAGTGAACTCGTGCATACACGACCTTGTGAAAACACACTTAGCATGAATCGATGACGAGACACCTCAAAATAGCAAGACAAACATGGAAAAACATGGCCCTCTGCAGGATTGTCAAATGGTGAAAGTGACAAGTGCTACACTTAGGATAGACCTTCGGATGACCATGATGACACTTGCACGACAATGCTTACAAATTATTGTGTGAGTGTGATGGGTGTTCACATAGCTAATAAAACCCAAACACACAAAGGAAAACCTTCAATATCACTAGAACAAGGCTACAAGAATGACATAGAAATCAACATGCCAAAGACGATAGTTGGTTCAACAAGCAAAACGAAAGAAAGACACACAGAGTAAATACATGAAATAAATTTGCGCTTGAAAACATGCATGTTTCTGAAGACAGAATGATATGAAAATGACAAGTTGTCTCTGAAGCTACACTAAGAGATGTACTTCAAAAGATGTACTTTAATTACCATACTTACCTGCAAGATGATATGCATTCGACGAAGTTTGCATGAAGTCCCCATATTTTATCATAACTTGGTTTCTTGGTCCTTCTCCTCAACATCTTGAGAGTGATCTAGCATGCCATCTTCTGTTGTAATCACTAAGAGATATATCACTATAGTTTCAGTGGGTAGTGACTATTTTCGGGATGAGGTCCTGGGGGGACCATCTCCACAGTTTCTGAATGCAAGACAGATTGGACAACTTAGATAAAACTGCATAGTTTTTAGGTGCAATACATTTCTACTAGATGGGGTCCTGGAGGATACCTCTACGCAATTTATGAGTGTAGTGTAGCCTAGGAAGCTGAGGGGCAATAATGCGCAGCTTTTAGATCTAAGGCATTCGTACGAGATGGGTCTAAGGAGGAAACATTTGCGAAGTTTTAAGTTTCAAGATAGATTGAACAGTTGAGGGACAATACTGCATAGTTTTTTATGACAGTGGGTTCTGTCTAGGAAATGAAATTGGAGGAAACCACTACATAGTTTTGGATTTCAAGGAAGACTGGGGTCTCCATGCACTGCGCAGTTCCAGTAGGAAAGGGAAAAAGTTTGAAGGTTAGAGAAGAAAAGTGTTTAGTTTGATAAAGTTAGATGAGGCTGGGTTGCTTGGGAAATTAACCAAGTGTGAGATTAGAGAAAATGGTGTAAGAGTGAAAGGACTTGACTATGATCATATAAAAACACTTAGTGATACAGCATAGACCATCTAAAACATATAAAACATACTTTTCTTGATGCAACAACCTTCGTGACAATAGTGCATGAAGTGAGTCTGAGACATGTCTATGTGATGAGAACAACCCATTCACATGAAGAATCCCCTTAAAGTAGAACAACATCCCCTTTGCATGACAAACAACAATCCCTATGCCCAAATATGACACATACTACATAAATATGAGACGTTAAAAAATCTTAAGATCAAGGAGGGGGCTTGAGATCATCAACTTACCAATCCGTGGCCAAGGAATGGTTGATCACATGATCCAAGGTAATCTCTAAAATTTTCATGTGAGCAAAAGTTTTAGAGGGTGGTTGTAGACACTACAACATTGGTGATACACTGGTAGAACTCCAGCTCTCTGTATGGAACTTGTTTCTTGAAAGCCAAGTCTAACCCTTCTGGAAGTATTGTCTGATTCTTTGATTTTCATGGATTCCTTACTAGCTTGTGTGAAAGATGTAGTCCCTACCATTATCTTGATCGGTCAGCACACATTCCAATCCAAGTCAACTGAGTTGTTTCAATTGGGGATCAGGGGTATATTGTGTAGGAATTTACAGGGTAAGTTCCACAGAAGAATACCAAAAGGACACCGCTCACAACCAGATCTCAAATCAATACACCAGTATTTTTGACGTGGTTAAAACCCTCAGAGTGCAAGGAGGGAAACAGTCCACGGCCTGTCCCAACGTGGGTACAGACAATTTATTAATCAAAGAATGAAAATTTACATAAGCTTCTCTCATGCACGGATTACCCGAACAATGACCCTCCATGCGCTTTAAATAGAACTCATGGACCAATCGGGTGTCAAGCCACGGATCAAGTGTCGGTAATACCGAGGTGAGAGTGAACCGTCGGATCACTACATATCGTGACCGTCGGATTGTAAGTTACAAAATGTACAACGGTAAAGAAACACACTTTACCTAACTCTAACCTAACTCTATACTAGACCAAGTTGAACTTAACTATATCCTATGTGTCGGAATATCCTAACATCCCCCCTTAAGAACAACTTGGGATAGGATTGAAGGATTTACAAATATGACACAATAGGAGAAGGAAGGAGGCACTAGAGCCTATCCCCCCTTAGTGACAACTTCCTGAACTCCAAGCATATATCGAAGTTTAGTGAACTTCGCCTCTGTGAGAGCCTTTGTGAAGATGTCTGCAACCTGATCATCCGTTGGACAATATTGCACTTCAAGAACATGGTCAAGAATGAGCTTTCTGATGAAGTGCATGTGTAGTTCAATGTGTTTGCTGCGCTGATGCTGGACTGGATCTTTGCATAGCTGAATGGCACTTTGATTATCACACCAAAGTGTGGTTGGATGCTGCTGCTCAAAGCCAAACTCTGATAGGATCTGACGAAGCCACAAGGCTTCCTTACTAGCTTCCACGGCACCACGATACTCTGCTTCTGCTGACGAAAGAGAAATGGCAGCCTGTTTCTTACAAGCCCATGTAATAGGTCCTGAACCAAGAGTGAAGACATAACCGGCAGTAGACTTCCGATCATCAAGGTCACCAGCCCAATCAGAATCAGTGAAACCAACTAACAGAGGAGCTGCTTTGGCACTGTAATGAATCCCAAACTGTATTGTACCTCGAACATAACGAAGTATTCTTTTAGCTGCTTTCCAATGACTTTCACGGGGGTTTTGCATAAAACGAGCAACAAGGCCAACAACAAAGGAAAGATCAGGACGAGTATGGGTTAAATACAAGAGTTTTCCGACAAGTTGACGGTATAAGGTAGCATCAACTTCAGGAGAAGTACAAGAGACTGAAAGTTTGACTCCAGACTGAAAGGGAGAAGGGGCTGGCTTACAGTCTTCCATGTGAAAATGACGAAGAATATCACAAGCATACTTGGACTGGGAAAGGAAAATACCCTCTTGGGATTGCAAGACTTGAAGACCGAGAAAATAGTGTAAGTGTCCTAAGTCTGTCATTTCAAATTTCTTTTTAAGGCTGGACTTCACATGGTTTATAAGGTTGGGATCACTACCAGTAAGAATAAGATCATCAACATAAAGAACAAGGATGATGAGAGAGTTGCCCACTTTCTTGGTGTAGACAGTATTGTCAGAATGACACCTAGAAAAGCCAGATTCTAAAAGAAAGCTATCCATTTTGGCATACCAAGCTCGAGGAGCTTGCTTGAGGCCATAAAGGGATTTCTTAAGTCGACAAACGAGGCTGGAGTCTGTTTGTATGAAGCCAATGGGTTGTTCCATATAGATTTCTTCCTGCAAGTCCCCATGCAAGAAGGCAGATTTAACATCCATTTGATGGACTTCCCATTTTAAAGAGGCAGCAAGGGAAAGAACAAGGCGGATAGAGTTCATTTTGGCAACTGGAGAGAAGGTTTCAGTGTAGTCAATGCCTTCAACCTGTGAAAAGCCCTTAGCAACTAGACGAGCTTTATGTTTATCAACTTTCCCATCTGGTCCATACTTGGTTCTGTAAACCCATTTGCATCTAACAAGTTTGCGTCCCTTTGGTAGAGGAACAAGATCCCATGTATCATTTGTCATCAATGAATGATATTCTTCATTCATAGCTGTTTCCCAATGTGGATGGCCTGAAGCTTCTGCAAAAGTGTCAGGATCATGATTCACTGGAGCTTGAGCCAGTAAAGAAGAGGCTCTTTCAAACTGAGAACGTGTACGTCGCTGATCTGTAGGATCACCGGCAAGATCACCTGCTGCATCCCGAGTAGCACGGACCCATCTTGGAAGTTGAGGATCCTGAGAAGGTGGGGAAGGATTATCATCCTCGCTTTCATCATCAGAAGAAGAAATGTTTTCAAAGATAGAAGAGATAGGAAGAGGTGGCACATCCGCCGGACTAGGCTCGCAGGCCGATTTATTTTCATCAAATTTTACATCTCTTCTAATGATAACATTTTTGGACTTAAATGGAATAAGTCTATAACCTTTTACATCTTCAGAATATCCAACAAAAGTACATTTCTCACTCTTAGGTTCTAAAGCTTTATGCTTTTCATCTGGAATATGGGCCCATGCTTCACTTCCAAACACACGAAAGTGACTTACATCTGGTTTAATGGAACTCCAAGCTTCTTCTGGAGTGATATTCTCTAGAACCTTAGTAGGAGTGCGATTGATTATATAATTTGCACAATTAATTGCTTCGGCCCAAAAACTAAGACTGAGTCCTTTAGATTGCAGCATACAATTAGCCATTTCCTTTAAGGTGCGATTTTTCCTTTCAGCTACACCATTTTGTTGTGGAGTGTATGGAACAGTATGTTGCATTTGAATTCCATTTTCGGTGCAAAAGTTGATGAATGCATTTTTAACATATTCTCCACCATTATCAGTTCTTAGCTTAAGAATTTGATGTCCAGATTGTTTTTCAACGAATGCTTTGAAGGCCAAAAAGGTGGTAAATACTTCGCTCTTGAGTTTTAAGAAGTATACCCAAGTGCGTCTAGAGAAATCATCAATGAAAGTTAAGAAGTACTTGCAGCCAGAGAATGAAGCAACAGGAAGAGGACCACATAAATCACTGTGCACAAGCTGTAAAGGGGCTGAGGCGTGCCAAGAGGCACGTTTGTCAAAACTGTCCCGATGATGTTTTCCGAGTACACATCCGGAACAAACACCATCTTTGCAAGATACCATAGGAAGACCTGTCACCATATTTTCTTTACATAGATGCTGAAGGGAGCGATAGTTTAAGTGACCATACCGCTCATGCCAAAGTTTGCTCACTTCATCATTATGAGCAACAAATACTGAGGGAAGATGGGATGACCCAAAGTTGTGAAACTTATACAACCTTTTGGAATCATCAGCAAGACCAGTAGCTAGAATCTGTTTAGGATCTTTTAGATCCTTGATTACAACATCATGAGGTGAAAATTCAACAATTTTACCTTCACCTGAATGAGTTATCTGATAGACAGATAGAAGGTTGCAGGATAAGTTTGGAACACATAATACATCATTGAACTGACCATTGTCTAGATGAACAGTTCCAGTCCCTACAACATTAAGAGATCTATCATCACCAACATATATATTTTTGGTGTTACAATCATTTAAAGAAGAAAACATGGCTTGGTTTTTGGCCATGTGACAAGAGGCTCCAGAATCAATGAGCCACTCATGAGAATGAGAAGAAGAAGAAGATACATTTAATGCATAACTAGACTGAGATGATTGACGATGACATGCAGAAAATGCCGTTCCGGAAGTTGAAGTTGAAGTAGGCTCCAGATGGATGTTATGTTTCTTCATTGCGGCTTCCAAGGCTTCCATCTTCTTAAAGCATTTAGATTCTAAGTGGCCATCTCGATTACAAAAGTTACAATGTCTTTCAGTCTTCTTCCATTTGTTTTTATTGGTCTTATCATATTGCTGAAATGATCTTTCATCTTGAGGCTGAGTTGGTTTAGGACCATTCCTTTGAGGATAAGACTTCTTAGGATTCTTTGAATTTGGATACTGCTGGGCGGCTAACGCTTTTGTGGAAGAGTTTCCAAGATTAAGAAGACCAAGGTGTAAGAGTTTTTCTTGTTCTCTTATTAAGGAATCACAAAAGGAGTCAAAGGAAGGGGGCTTGTAGTCTTTGCCTTGACAAATGAAAGCTTCCCTGGTAGAATGGAAAGTGGAAACAAATACAGAGTAGGCTGGTCCTAACTTAGTGAGGATGGAATAAATAAGGTTACCATCATCTTTCTTAACTTTAACACCTTCCAAGAGATATCTAAGGTTCTTGAATTTTGACAAGAAATCTTCAATGCAAGAAAAATTATTAGGATCCAAAGTAAGCAGCTCATTTTCAAGTTGATGGGATCTAATTTCATTTTTAATCCCAAAAACTTTAGCAAGTTTTTCTAATGCTTCATGAGGAGTTTCAATTTCTGCAATGTGGAATCTAAGATCAGGAGAAACAGACATTCCTATCAAGCCACGTGCTTGATCTTGTCGATTTTCCCATTTTTCGGCCTTGTCTTCATCTTTGGGTTTCTTCTCTTGGTCTGTGGCTATTCTGAAGAGACCTTTACTTCTAAGTAAATCTCCCATGTAGGCGACCCATTGGAAGTAGTTAGTGCTGTCAAGAATGACTTGGCATGGACTTTCCATTTTTGAAAAACAACTGAAGCTGAAGATGTTGAAAGTGAGTGGTCCAATGGATAGATCTCGAAAAAATAGGCGGTTTTAAAAAAAACGGCTCTGAAAAAGGCTTCCGGATGAAGAAGTTATGGCTTTTTGAAAAAAAATTGTTGACGTTGCCGGCAAAGTGCGCGAATGTGCGGGAATGAAAAAATCCGCCCCCACAAAATGGAGACTTGAACCCAAGACCTCTACTCTCTTAAAATGTCTTTGAACCAATTGATCTATACAAAAGATTTGAGAGAGAGAGAGTGTTAGGATATTCCGACACATAGGATATAGTTAAGTTCAACTTGGTCTAGTATAGAGTTAGGTTAGAGTTAGGTAAAGTGTGTTTCTTTACCGTTGTACATTTTGTAACTTACAATCCGACGGTCACGATATGTAGTGATCCGACGGTTCACTCTCACCTCGGTATTACCGACACTTGATCCGTGGCTTGACACCCGATTGGTCCATGAGTTCTATTTAAAGCGCATGGAGGGTCATTGTTCGGGTAATCCGTGCATGAGAGAAGCTTATGTAAATTTTCATTCTTTGATTAATAAATTGTCTGTACCCACGTTGGGACAGGCCGTGGACTGTTTCCCTCCTTGCACTCTGAGGGTTTTAACCACGTCAAAAATACTGGTGTATTGATTTGAGATCTGGTTGTGAGCGGTGTCCTCTTGGTATTCTTTCTGAGGAACTTACCCTGTAAATTCCTACATGGTATCAGAGCTATTTGAGGGCCGCGTCCGTTGGTGATCCAAATCTGAAGCCGGTAGAACTGCATGCGGCTGTCGTTTCCTAGATCTGCTGTTTCTGACTGCTTTCGGGCCGAGAGGACTGCTCTGTTGCGTTCGGAGCATCTGTTTCAGTGAGGAACCCCTTTCGTTTCACGCGAAAAGGTTTCCGGTAGCCCTAGCTGCGTCATTTTTCAGATCGGGAGGTATACAGTGTTTTTTTTTGCAGTTTACTGTCATTTTCTCTCTGCTTATTTCGGTTTCGGTTTATTTAGCCTTTTTTTTCCGGATCTATACCTTTCATTTCTGCGTATGCTCTTTGCCCTGCGACTCTGTGCGATCTGGGCAAATCAGAAACAGAAAGAAAGGATTTTTCTCATGCGTATGCTCTTTTCCCTGCACCTTAGTGTGATCTCGGAAAATCAGAAACATTGAGAAAAATATTTAGTTTTTCGGCTAAAAGCTAACTTTGAGATTTTTTTTAAAATTTCTAGTTTTTTGGCTAAAGCTAACTTCGAGCCGTAAGGTTCGTTTTTCTTTGGATATTCGTGTTGGGTTTTGTGTTTTGTGTTTTGTAGGGGAAAAGAGTCTTCCCAAGGCAAGCACGCAAATCGAGGCCCCCCCCCCTCTCTCTCTCTCTCTCTCTCTCTCTCTCTCTCTCAAATATTTTGTATAGATCAATTGGTTCAAAGACCTTTTAAGAGAGTAGAGGTCTTGGGTTCAAGTCTCCATTTTGTGGGGGCGGATTTTTTCATTCCCGCACATTCGCGCACTTTGCCGGCAACGTCAACAATTTTTTTTCAAAAAGCCATAACTTCTTCATCCGGAAGCCTTTTTCAGAGCCGTTTTTTTTAAAACCGCCTATTTTTTCGAGATCTATCCATTGGACCACTTACTTTCAGCATCTTCAGCTTCAGTTGTTTTTCAAAAAATGGAAAGTCCATGCCAAGTCATTCTTGACAGCACTAACTACTTCCAATGGGTAGCCTACATGGGAGATTTACTTAGAAGTAAAGGTCTCTTCAGAATAGCCACAGACCAAGAGAAGAAACCCAAAGATGAAGACAAGGCCGAAAAATGGGAAAATCGACAAGATCAAGCACGTGGTTTGATAGGAATGTCTGTTTCTCCTGATCTTAGATTCCACATTGCAGAAATTGAAACTCCTCATGAAGCATTAGAAAAACTTGCTAAAGTTTTTGGGATTAAAAATGAAATTAGAGCCCATCAACTTGAGAATGAGTTGCTTACTTTGGATCCTAATAATTTTTCTTGCATTGAAGATTTCTTGTCCAAATTCAAGACCCTTAGATATCTCTTGGAAGGTGTTAAAGTTAAGAAAGAAGATGGTAACCTTATTTATTCCATCCTTACTAAGTTGGGACCAGCCTACTCTGTATTTGTTTCCACTTTCCATTCTACCAGGGAAGCTTTCATTTGTCAAGGCAAAGACTACAAGCCCCTTCCTTTGACTCCTTTTGTGATTCCTTAATAAGAGAACAAGAAAAACTCTTACACCTTGGTCTTCTTAATCTTGGAAACTCTTCCTCGAAAGCGTTAGCCGCCCAGCAGCAACCAAATTCAAAGAATCCTAAGAAGTCTTATCCTCAAAGGAATGGTCCTAAACCAACTCAGCCTCAAGATGAAAGATCATTTCAGCAAAATGACAAGACCAATAAAAACAAATGGAAGAAGACTGACAGACATTGTAACTTTTGTAATCGAGATGGCCACTTAGAATCTAAATGCTTTAAGAAGATGGAAGCCTTGGAAGCCGCAATGAAGAAACATAACATCCATCTGGAGCCTACTTCAACTTCAACTTCCGGAACGGCATTTTCTGCATGTCATCGTCAATCATCTCAGTCTGGTTATGCATTAAATGTATCTTCTTCTTCTTCTCATTCTCATGAGTGGCTCATTGATTCTGGAGCCTCTTGTCACATGGCCAAAAACCAAGCCATGTTTTCTTCTTTAAATGATTGTAACACCAAAAATATATATGTTGGTGATGATAGATCTCTTAATGTTGTAGGGACTGGAACTGTTCATCTAGACAATGGTCAGTTCAATGATGTATTATGTGTTCCAAACTTATCCTGCAACCTTCTATCTGTCTATCAGATAACTCATTCAGGTGAAGGTAAAATTGTTGAATTTTCACCTCATGATGTTGTAATCAAGGATCTAAAAGATCCTAAACAGATTCTAGCTACTGGTCTTGCTGATGATTCCAAAAGGTTGTATAAGTTTCACAACTTTGGGTCATCCCATCTTCCCTCAGTATTTGTTGCTCATAATGATGAAGTGAGCAAACTTTGGCATGAGCGGTTTGGTCACTTAAACTATCGCTCCCTTCAGCATCTATGTAAAGAAAATATGGTGACAGGTCTTCCTATGGTATCTTGCAAAGATGGTGTTTGTTCCGGATGTGTACTCGGAAAACATCATCGGGACAGTTTTGACAAACGTGCCTCTTGGCACGCCTCAGCCCCTTTACAGCTTGTGCACAGTGATTTATGTGGTCCTCTTCCTGTTGCTTCATTCTCTGGCTGCAAGTACTTCTTAACTTTCATTGATGATTTCTCCAGACGCACTTGGGTATACTTCTTAAAACTCAAGAGCGAAGTATTTACCACCTTTTTGGCCTTCAAAGCATTTGTTGAAAAACAATCTGGACATCAAATTCTTAAGCTAAGAACTGATAATGGTGGAGAATATGTTAAAAATGCATTCATCAACTTTTGCACCGAAAATGGAATTCAAATGCAACATACTGTTCCATACACTCCACAACAAAATGGTGTAGCTGAAAGGAAAAATCGCACCTTAAAGGAAATGGCTAATTGTATGCTGCAATCTAAAGGACTCAGTCTTAGTTTTTGGGCCGAAGCAATTAATTGTGCAAATTATATAATCAATCGCACTCCTACTAAGGTTCTAGAGAATATCACTCCAGAAGAAGCTTGGAGTTCCATTAAACCAGATGTAAGTCACTTTCGTGTGTTTGGAAGTGAAGCATGGGCCCATATTCCAGATGAAAAGCATAAAGCTTTAGAACCTAAGAGTGAGAAATGTACTTTTGTTGGATATTCTGAAGATGTAAAAGGTTATAGACTTATTCCATTTAAGTCCAAAAATGTTATCATTAGAAGAGATGTAAAATTTGATGAAAATAAATCGGCCTGCGAGCCTAGTCCGGCGGATGTGCCACCTCTTCCTATCTCTTCTATCTTTGAAAACATTTCTTCTTCTGATGATGAAAGCGAGGATGATAATCCTTCCCCACCTTCTCAGGATCCTCAACTTCCAAGATGGGTCCGTGCTACTCGGGATGCAGCAGGTGATCTTGCCGGTGATCCTACAGATCAGCGACGTACACGTTCTCAGTTTGAAAGAGCCTCTTCTTTACTGGCTCAAGCTCCAGTAAATCATGATCCTGACACTTTTGCAGAAGCTTCAGGCCATCCACATTGGGAAACAGCTATGAATGAAGAATATCATTCATTGATGACAAATGATACATGGGATCTTGTTCCTCTACCAAAGGGACGCAAACTTGTTAGATGCAAATGGGTTTACAGAACCAAGTATGGACCAGATGGGAAAGTTGATAAACATAAAGCTCGTCTAGTTGCTAAGGGCTTTTCACAGGTTGAAGGCATTGACTACACTGAAACCTTCTCTCCAGTTGCCAAAATGAACTCTATCCGCCTTGTTCTTTCCCTTGCTGCCTCTTTAAAATGGGAAGTCCATCAAATGGATGTTAAATCTGCCTTCTTGCATGGGGACTTGCAGGAAGAAATCTATATGGAACAACCCATTGGCTTCATACAAACAGACTCCAGCCTCGTTTGTCGACTTAAGAAATCCCTTTATGGCCTCAAGCAAGCTCCTCGAGCTTGGTATGCCAAAATGGATAGCTTTCTTTTAGAATCTGGCTTTTCTAGGTGTCATTCTGACAATACTGTCTACACCAAGAAAGTGGGCAACTCTCTTATCATCCTTGTTCTTTATGTTGATGATCTTATTCTTACTGGTAGTGATCCCAACCTTATAAACCATGTGAAGTCCAGCCTTAAAAAGAAATTTGAAATGACAGACTTAGGACACTTACACTATTTTCTCGGTCTTCAAGTCTTGCAATCCCAAGAGGGTATTTTCCTTTCCCAGTCCAAGTATGCTTGTGATATTCTTCGTCATTTTCACATGGAAGACTGTAAGCCAGCCCCTTCTCCCTTTCAGTCTGGAGTCAAACTTTCAGTCTCTTGTACTTCTCCTGAAGTTGATGCTACCTTATACCGTCAACTTGTCGGAAAACTCTTGTATTTAACCCATACTCGTCCTGATCTTTCCTTTGCTGTTGGCCTTGTTGCTCGTTTTATGCAAAACCCCCGTGAAAGTCATTGGAAAGCAGCTAAAAGAATACTTCGTTATGTTCGAGGTACAGTACAGTTTGGGATTCATTACAGTGCCAAAGCAGCTCCTCTGTTAGTTGGTTTCACTGATTCTGATTGGGCTGGTGACCTTGATGATCGGAAGTCTACTGCCGGTTATGTCTTCACTCTTGGTTCAGGACCTATTACATGGGCTTGTAAGAAACAGGCTGCCATTTCTCTTTCGTCAGCAGAAGCAGAGTATCGTGGTGCCGTGGAAGCTAGTAAGGAAGCCTTGTGGCTTCGTCAGATCCTATCAGAGTTTGGCTTTGAGCAGCAGCATCCAACCACACTTTGGTGTGATAATCAAAGTGCCATTCAGCTATGCAAAGATCCAGTCCAGCATCAGCGCAGCAAACACATTGAACTACACATGCACTTCATCAGAAAGCTCATTCATGACCATGTTCTTGAAGTGCAATATTGTCCAACAGATGATCAGGTTGCAGACATCTTCACAAAGGCTCTCACAGAGGCGAAGTTCACTAAACTTCGATATATGCTTGGAGTTCAGGAAGTTGTCACTAAGGGGGGATAGGCTCTAGTGCCTCCTTCCTTCTCCTATTGTGTCATATTTGTAAATCCTTCAATCCTATCCCAAGTTGTTCTTAAGGGGGGATGTTAGGATATTCCGACACATAGGATATAGTTAAGTTCAACTTGGTCTAGTATAGAGTTAGGTTAGAGTTAGGTAAAGTGTGTTTCTTTACCGTTGTACATTTTGTAACTTACAATCCGACGGTCACGATATGTAGTGATCCGACGGTTCACTCTCACCTCGGTATTACCGACACTTGATCCGTGGCTTGACACCCGATTGGTCCATGAGTTCTATTTAAAGCGCATGGAGGGTCATTGTTCGGGTAATCCGTGCATGAGAGAAGCTTATGTAAATTTTCATTCTTTGATTAATAAATTGTCTGTACCCACGTTGGGACAGGCCGTGGACTGTTTCCCTCCTTGCACTCTGAGGGTTTTAACCACGTCAAAAATACTGGTGTATTGATTTGAGATCTGGTTGTGAGCGGTGTCCTTTTGGTATTCTTTCTGAGGAACTTACCCTGTAAATTCCTACAGAGAGAGAGAGAGAGAGAGAGAGAGGGGGGGGGGGGGGGCCTCGATTTGCGTGCTTGCCTTGGGAAGACTCTTTTCCCCTACAAAACACAAAACACAAAACCCAACACAAATATCCAAAGAAAAACGAACCTTACGGCTCGAAGTTAGCTTTAGCCAAAAAACTAGAAATTTTAAAAAAAATCTCAAAGTTAGCTTTTAGCCGAAAAACTAAATATTTTCCTCAATGTTTCTGATTTTCCGAGATCACACTAAGGTGCAGGGAAAAGAGCATACGCGTGAGAAAAATCCTTTCTTTCTGTTTCTGATTTGCCCAGATCGCACAGAGTCGCAGGGCAAAGAGCATACGCAGAAATGAAAGGTATAGATCCGGGAAAAAAAAGGCTAAATAAACTGAAACCGAAATAAGCAGAGAGAAAATGACAGTAAACTGCAAAAAAAAACACTGTATACCTCCCGATCTGAAAAATGACGCAGCTAGGGCTACCGGAAACCTTTTCGCGTGAAACGAAAGGGGTTCCTCACTGAAACAGATGCTCCGAATGCAACAGAGCAGTCCTCTCGGCCCGAAAGCAGTCAGAAACAGCAGATCTAGGAAACGACAGCCGCATGCAGTTCTACCGGCTTCAGATTTGGATCACCAACGGACGCGGCCCTCAAATAGCTCTGATACCATGTAGGAATTTACAGGGTAAGTTCCACAGAAGAATACCAAAAGGACACCGCTCACAACCAGATCTCAAATCAATACACCAGTATTTTTGACGTGGTTAAAACCCTCAGAGTGCAAGGAGGGAAACAGTCCACGGCCTGTCCCAACGTGGGTACAGACAATTTATTAATCAAAGAATGAAAATTTACATAAGCTTCTCTCATGCACGGATTACCCGAACAATGACCCTCCATGCGCTTTAAATAGAACTCATGGACCAATCGGGTGTCAAGCCACGGATCAAGTGTCGGTAATACCGAGGTGAGAGTGAACCGTCGGATCACTACATATCGTGACCGTCGGATTGTAAGTTACAAAATGTACAACGGTAAAGAAACACACTTTACCTAACTCTAACCTAACTCTATACTAGACCAAGTTGAACTTAACTATATCCTATGTGTCGGAATATCCTAACATATTGATGGACAAGTAATATAAATTTCAGAGCCTTAGTTTCATCTATGGGGTTACTCCATTGCTAGTAGGCCCAGATAGTCCCCCAACGGAGTCATGCAGTGACACAAACATTGCTCTGCTACTAGTGAGCTTGGAAAGTACCCCGACAAAGTTACTTGCATCACCTCTCTACATAGGAAGCCTTTCTCTTCTTTCACCTTATTCATTTTTAATTTTTCATTTTTTTTTTCATTTTTCAAAGAGCTGTTCATAGGCACTTATTTATTTCAGAGGCGGTAGAGAGATCCCAACTTATTGAGAGCAGAAGAGGTTTTCCCTTCAAAGAAGTATTTTATATATATAACGCTGACATACTTGTTAAGTCTTTCCCCCTCACCTTACTCTACTTGATTGAGATGACAAGGGTAAACCCAAAAAACCAATAAGAGTAAGTGGTACTAGTTAAAGTACAAGCTTTTTGTTTTCACCAAGACTCACTATGATCATAACGCATTTTCCATCAAGGTATCATCGACTGAAGACAACAATTTATTCATAAAGATAGAGGACTAAACCAAATTCTGATAGTTGTACAAGTCCTCTTTCATTTTCCAGACTTAAAAAAAACAAACCAAGTAAGAAAGAAAAAAAAACATGTAAACCAGACAGAAAAGAAAAGAAAAGAAAGAAATAAAACACTACTCCTACTCCTATGCTAAATAATGCATGGGCTTGTTCACATAAAGTGATATTTAAAATGTAACCACCCACGCATTTGTTCACCCATGTTGGTGAAGGCATGGTTGAAGAAAAATATAAACATGTAAACCAACAAACATGAAAGATATAACAATGAATATTAACACGCTTCGAGCTTAACAACTTCCACCGAAATGAAAATAGTAAAAGTGAAAGATAACCACTCTGCGGACATATCATGGTGGTGTGACAAACTGCATGTAAACGATAACCATGAACACTCTTTTGGCCATGAAAAATGAGAAAACATGAGAAATAAATACAACTTATGTTTAGAAAGGCTGCTCAATGTGTATGGTTCCTCCAATGCATGAGTGATAGGATCATGTAATTCAGGTGGAGGAAGTGAAATCTATGAGTTGGATTGATCTTCAATGGAAACATAAGAGTGATGAGGATCCTTGGGCATTTCTACAATTTCCTGATCGGAAGATAAAATAACCTCAACACAATGAGGACTAACATAACCATCAGCTCAGGCTGAAGTGCCTCGACAACTTGTGGGGTTTCCACTTCATCGACAGATAGATCATCGAAAATGGGTGGCTTAGAAAGATCAACAATGATTGAATTAACATTGATCGAATAAAAAAGTAAAGAGATCAAGACAAGCATGATCAAAAAATTGAATGAGTTCATCAGCATTCTCATGATCTGATCAATCTATAGAGGAGTAGATGAGAAGCAATAATGTTAACCCTGTTCGGACGGGGTCACCCGGGTCAGATTTTGTTAAAGTTTTGTTGAAGATATTGTAAAGTCTCCACATTTTGAGGAGCGGAACACGAGTAGTGCATGTCAATAGGATCAAAGGGGCTTTAGGAAGGTCAAAGTCCCTAAGTTTGTTAAATTCAAGTTGTTTTGATACCTGCCCATGGTTCACAGACCATGGTATTGTAATGAAGGAAGAATATAAAAGGTGTAAAAATTTTGAATAATATGACACTTATTCACAGAGATTATCCCGATTATACACTATTGCGGAATACATGCACAATGCATAATCTCCTCTATGTTGATCATCTAGTTAGCAGCATTAAAAACAATGAAAACATCAATCGCATGCACACATTAACACAGTATGTAACCCAGGGAAAGCATACAGCTGAAAAACCCACACTATCTATGTATTATAATGATAGAAAACATCTAACAATACATAGTACAATACTCCTCACAAGTACTCAGTACTATCTCCACCTGTTACACACAAACCAGCTCAGATCTGATGCCTCAAATCTCCTCTACTGTTTGCCTACCTCCACTGCGCAATCCTGCAAGAGAATCAATCACTCTGTGAAATCAAATTCCTTTGGTTACACTACACAAGCCTCATGGGCAATATCCATACATCCATGTGCAAATCTCATGCACAACTATAGTCACAACTGATAGCAATCTCAACTTCTAACACCTGTCTCCACTGAACTGTACATGCACTGAGTTAACTGATGTATTCTTCAGTTTCTTTATGAGTTAATAATTAGTGAATTAATTAATATTTAATTCACACAACCCACACTAGTGTATTCTTTAGTTAGACTAAAATACAACTAGTTCAACCAAGTCAAACTGAACACAACTCCATCAACTCCACAATCAACTCCATCGAAACTCAACCACATGAGTTATAACTGAAGTCCTGCATGCAATAGCTCAACTGACCCACAAGAAAATCATATTTCCTTTTGACAGCTGCATGTGCCACATCTGTAGCTCAAACTGAAGTGCTCCAAGAGGATAAGATAATGTTTATAGTCTAGATATTATTATGAGACAATAATATTCGACTGTTCTATTTTTAGCCCGACAGTCTAAAAATAGAAACCACCCATATGTCTAAAAATAGAAGTCCATCTATTTTTACCGACATGACTAATCATCCACAAATAGCATCCTGCAACTCATAGACCATGATCCATATGTCTAAAATTAGACATAGTCTAAAAAATAGACTTTGCGCCAAAAAATAGCTTGCGGGCCCACTTAGTGAAGGCGACTTCTTTCCACTAAGCTCCATCATCTTGTTGCATTCTCAACGCTCCCTCTCAACAAGATATGGATTATCAACAACCCCTATCCTACCTCGGTGGTATTCGAATTTGCTCCTGGTGAGCGCCTTCGTCAAGATATCACCATCCTGATCCTCCGTTGGAATGTATGAAGGTAACATGATTCTCCGCTACACACAATCTCTGATATGATGGTACTTGGCTTAGATCTATCATGAAATACAAGATTATTCGAGAGTTTAATGCAACTCTGGTTATCACAGTAAATCACAATAGGCTCCAAGTAAGAACCGAACAACCTGACCAGGATCTTCCTCATCCATATAGCCTCACATGCAGCCAAACTTGCTGCCATATACTCG
Organism: Pinus tabuliformis; assembly: GCA_031772625.1. Taxonomy (NCBI): domain Eukaryota; kingdom Viridiplantae; phylum Streptophyta; class Pinopsida; order Pinales; family Pinaceae; genus Pinus; species Pinus tabuliformis. The sequence continues at coordinate 52,157,726 of CM062806.1, read as the reverse complement.
GCCTTTGCTGAACTGAGTGCCACGGATCTCTGCTTCCTATTGTACCAAGAAACTGTTGTCGACCCGATACTGAAGACCCCTCCTGATGTGCTCTTTCTATCCTTTGGGCTCCCTGCCAAATTTGCATCCGTGAAGCCACATAGCTTCACCTCATCCTCCTGTCTATACCACAATCCATATCCCGATGTGCCTCTGAGATAACGCAATACATGCTTGCCTGCCTTCCAGAAGAGCTTGGTTGGCTTAACTGTAGCTTGTGAAAGCTGGTTAACAGCATAGCATATATCGGGTCATGTCTTGATCAGATACATAAGCGACCCCACCAAATGTCGATAAACAATGGTATCCACTTCTTCAACTGAAGTGGCATCCTCCTTCCTCCAACCTACAGAAAGAGGGGTATCAATCGATTCATACGTTCATTTCCCTTGGCTAGGAGATGAGGCTACTTTGGATCCATTGAAGGAAACATTTCCTTCCGATGAAGCCATCATGGAGACCATGTCTCTCGAAGAGCTCCCTTGGTCAGATCATCACCACCTCTCTTCGTTTCTCCCTCCCCATCCGGAAATGATCGCATGTCTCGAGCGGTTTGCTTCGTGTATCCCATCCCCGCCCCTTCAAACACCTATTCAGCTTTACCAAGTGTCTTCTGAGGGCAATATGGGTAACATCACGCAAACCCAACCCATCGACATCTCTGTGAAACCAGGGATTGTTGAATACATTTACATTGGAGTCACTTGTACTCCAGAGGAGGTTCAACTTTACACTGCTCTATTTCGCGAATTCCGTGATGTCTTCGCATGGTCCTATGAGGAAATGCCCGGCATCGACCCCAGTATCGTGGTGCACGAAATACCGACGTACCCAGGGGCTAAGCCTGTCCGTCAGCGCCTACGCCCAGTGCACCCCCGAAAGGCTGCAGCCATCAAGGCCGAAGTCGAAAAGCTTCTCAAAGCCGGATTCATTTACCCCATTCCCCTTACGGATTGGGTTTCTAATATAGTCCCTGTGAATAAAAAGTAGGGTACTATCCGCGTCTGCATTGATTACCATGATATCAATCATGCTTGTCCGAAGGATAACTTCCCTACACCCTTCATCGATCAGCTTATTGATGAGTGTGCATGAAGCGAAATTTACTCGTTTATGGACGGCTTCTCTGGCTATAACCAGATCAACATTGCACCAGCGGATCAACATAAGACGGCTTTTATTTGTCCTTGGGGCACCTTTGCCTATGAAGCTCCCTTTCGGTCTCAAGAATGTCGGCGCCACGTTCCAATGTGCAAAGGGCTCTCCGGGTGGGACTACCAACATGACTAAGCTAGTCCTTTTTTTAGGCTTGTTTCCAAGAAACTGAGGCTTTTTTTTAGCTTAGTACGAACTACATCTTCATCATGTCTAATATATCACCTCAATAGGGCTGAAAATTGAACCAGTGACTTCACATCAAGGAGTGTTCACCCAAGCACCACTGTCTATCCAAAACCAGTGGACAAATCACACTATTTTTTATAAAAATGTAAAAAACGTTTTATAATTTTTGTGATGGACAACTAGTTGGTTTTCAAAATTCAAATCTAGAACACCCATCATATTTAATGGTTTCTGCAATTATAATGCCATTTTTAATCATTTTAATGTTGATGGCAAAAAAGTCAAAGCATCAAATTCCATCCCTGCTCACCACCATAGAGGGTTGGAATTTCAAAACAAAACTGCTTATAAAATTTGACATTTTCATACTTTCTCGGTAGATTTTCACAATTAAAACTAAAAATAATTAACAATTTTACAATTTATTTGGAACTAAAAATAACTAACAATTTTATAATTTATTTTCATTGTATTTAAAAAGCAAATCAACTAGTAACAAACAATTTACCAAACTAGTAACAAACAATTTACCAATCAAATTCAATGCTTAATTACCTTGTAATTTGCCGGATATAGCCGATATCTGGTACCTACCTCATCCTTTGCTAGCTGTAGCCCATATCTCACTTGTATGGTTGTGAACCGGTGAAACTTTTTATTAGTGAATTAGTATAGTAGAGAACCGGTGAAAGTTTTGACTGAGATGCACATGTATGCGCGCACATCTTGTCTTATGCTCGATTGCGCGTCGAATTGTAAACCATATATGATTCAGACAACGACAGGTCCATGTGAGTTAAAGAAAACGCGTCAAGTCATAGTAGGTAGGAAAGAAACTGACATTTTCTTTTATTGAACCTAGGGTTTCATATCAGCGCGCATTGACCAGCGCTAATGGTGTATATGTATGGCTGCACTCCATCCATTTTTTTGTTTACAATCTTCCCTACAAGTTCTCTGCGTCTGAAATTCCAATAGATCTGCTCCCTCACACTCTGTATCGACCGTCTGAAACTGCCCGTCACTCTGTATTTCTAATTTTTTTTTATTGACAATGGCCTCTTCCCTTTCCATCGCTGCATCAAACTCTACCGCTGGTGATTCCAAGTATTCCGTCGTGAATCTCTACCCGCGCCGTCCCCTTTTACATGGACTGAAAACCTTCAAGGATAAGCAGGAATTACAAGAAGGGGGAAATCTAACTCGTGGAATAAAACGCATCAGGTTGGAAAGGCTCAGGCAGTAGAGATCGTCGGTTTGGGCGGAGTAGGAAAATCAACGTTCGCAAAAGATCTCTTCGATCTGAAGAGTTCAAATTACACCTTATCTTGCTTCTTATTTGATGTCAAAGGTAAAAGCCCTTTGCTTCACTTACCAAGCAAACTTCTTAAGAGCTTGACCGGGTCAGATCTGCTAAGAGGCCTTATTGATGAAGGTATAGAGAAACTCAAAAGGTATCTTTCATCTTCTGACGCTTTAATAGTTTTAGATGATGTAAATCAAATGGATTAATTTGATGCAGTTTGAAGCTCTGAATCTTTAGTAGATCAGTTCTTAGAGGGATTTGGTGGATTGTTTTAATTTTTTAGAAAGTTTGGGGTATTTCTTGATGGGAATACCAATTCCATTTACTTCATGTGATACTTTCCATTGAGATACAACAAAGACTTCAAATCAGTTATGAGGCCGTCAAAAGAGAGAATCAAGAAATATTTTTAGACATTCCAGAGATATTCTTAGATATTCCCTGTAGTATTAGGGGAGAAAACAGGGATATGGCGATAAGAATATGGGAACGGATCGGGCTGGAAGTCTTTGCTGAAGTTTCAAAATAGACAAGAAAGTGTCTTGTGGAGGTGGATAGTGAAAATGATATGCAGATGAATCATCATCTTAAAGATTTGGGAAGAAATATTAAGAAAGTTTCAACATCGTCTTGTTGGTTTTGACACAACAGAGAACGCTGGTGATTTGTTGCAGCAAACATATGTAGTCAATCTTTCAATCTTCTATACTCTATTCAATAGTGGTAGTGCAGGGATCAAGATGCTCCAGAATAAATTGCATCCCATGCTACAAAATGTGAAAATTGTAATTGCTCGGTGTTGAAGATAGTTTCCTGGAACGGTACTCACCAAATCTCATATGGTTTTGCTTTGCTTTCCCTGCCCTACCCTGCATTCTTGAATTCCAATGAAGAAGCTAAGGGTTTTAGTGGTGAGCACACTGGAAATGGAAACATTTAGTTAAATTTTGTGTTCTTTTGCTATCAATATGTCACCTTAACATCCGGAAAGAAATTGAAAAATTATCCATATCTTTACAAGTGAATACATTCTTTGTGTTGCTGCAATTATTTAGCCACGCCATTCCTTATACTGCTGCAAAGATTTAGCCACATCAAGTGAAACCCTTGGAATTGGAAATATCAACACACTTTAAAAAATAGATCTTTTTGGTTGTAAGTTAACTGAAACACATCAATTGTTCTAGGAAAAGTATGTGGATACAAGTTAGAAGAGATTTGGCAAGTGCCATTGGAAAGCTTAAGCGATTTGGAAGTCTAGGAGATAGGAAGCTCTTTGCTGTACACGCTACATATAAAGCAAAGCAAAAAACATATGCAGTTCCAGAAACCATCTAATAACTTAGGCTCTGTTGAGATTTGCTTTAATATATTAAAAGATGACTGTTGTGTCTGTTGTTTTAGTGTAGTGTAACAGCATTATGGGAGCTTGAGCTCTCCCTCTGGATAGAGAGCTAACTGTGGATAAAAGGTTTATTGATGAACGATACAGTCTGGTTCTTCCTTTAATATTTAAACATTGAATATTTTCCAATCAGCTGCCCAGACAAGTGTTTGTATGTGTTTATTCAAAACCCTCAAGTAGTAGCCAAATGTTTTTATTCAAATATGCTTAAAGAGGAGTTTTATGAACTTTATGTGCTTTCTCAGTATCTGTAATAGTCTGTTTTTATAAGTAGAATGATAGACAAGCTTGTTCACTCTTCAATCAGCTAGGTTCATTGTGTGATTGTTAACTCTTGTGGGTGGTTGCTTTCTGCTTTTGCCATCCTCTGTGGAGTGAGGTGTCTGGGATTTTTATTGTTTTCTGTTTTTGTATTCTGGGTTGATTTTCCCTTAGATTGAGTATTCTGGGCGGTTGTGTTCTTTCATGGTATAACACCTCTTTTCGCCGGATTTTGTATGCTAGGTTTGAAGTTTTAGAAGTTTTAAAAGGTTGATTGTGCCTTTTGGAATAAGATTGTTGTAATCTATGTAAGAAAAGTATAAGTCTAGTATAAGATGGGAAGCAGCACCACTCCAACAAGGGTGATCGAGGTTCCTATGCCTATGTGTTTTTGAAGGAGTAGCATGACCAGATGGAGATGGTCTTTTCTGTGTCCATCAAGTTTTATTCTATTGGATGAAGTGGCAACGTGCCGTTGTGAGAGTAAACGGATTGAATCTCTGTTTTGGCTGGATCCTTTGTTATTATTGGCTAGAGGTGAATGTGAAGAGTGTTGGATCCTGCTTGCCGTGTTATTTTAATCATATAATAATATTTTTGGTTATTAGACTTGTCCATCGTTAATGAAAGTGGGTTTGAATGCCATAAATAGATATGATAGAAGTGGGTTTGAATGCCATAAACAGATTTATGGAAAAAAAAATTTAAAGGATTATTACGACAAATGTATTTGAACCTTATAATAATGATAAATGCTGTGTTATTTTTAATCATATAATAATATTTTTGGTTATTAGACTTGTCCATCTTTAATGGAAGTGGGTTTGAATGCCATAAACAGATTATGATAGAATATCTTAAAACTTATAGCAATGATAATTGTTTTTTAAGGATTATTACCTAAGATGTTTTTAAACCTTATAACAATGATATGGTCAAAAAGAAGTTAAGTTCAAGCTTGAACAAGCAAGAGGTATATGTAATTTCGTATATGTAATTTCGAGCTTTAACAAGCACGTAATTTCGAGCTTTAACAAGCACGAGGGATAGACAAAAGTCGGAATTTAAAAATATGTTGTAGCCTTGAATGACATGCAACATACATTGGCACTGGGTTGTCAACCGACAAAAGTCGGAATTTAAAAATATGTTGTAGCCTTGAATGACATGCAACATATATTGGCACTGGGTTGTCAATGTTGTAGCCTTGAATGACATGCAACATATATTGGCACTGGGTTGTCAACCGGCACTCAATAGCATAAAAAATATAGGAATCGCATGCATATCTAACCAAATCTAGGTTCTTCACATGCATATCTAACCAAATCTACGGTGATCTGACATATACATGCAGATCTGTCCAATAACTAAGTTGTACACAGCACCAAGAGCCGCAGATCTGCTCATGTAGAGACGGAAGAAACCGTAAGAATAAAAATAAAAAAATAAAAAAACACCTCCAATAGCTAATAGCTCACACATCTGGGTTCTTCACATGTATATCTAACCAAATCTACAGTGATATACATGCAGATCTATCCAATAACTAAACTGTACGCAGTAGCAAAGAGCCGCAAGTCTGGAACCGCAAATCATGAGCCACAAAGACGGAAGGAACCGCAGATCTCGAGCTGCAAAGATGGTAATATCTGGAGCCGCAGAGATGGTAATAGCCGCAGACACGACCCAATATTATAGGTCTGTTATAAATGAAAATATTGAGCAGTATTTATTATAGGTTTGTTATAAATGAAAAGTAAATGGAGTTGTCTAACGAGGCGGAGGAATTGTTTGGACGGCCAAAAGTGGTTGGAATCTCGACAAAAAAAATTAAAAAAATCTTGTAGAGGTAGTGTTTGAATCGTGTTTTTGATGGTGGAAATGGATTCAACACCATCAAAAACTTGTAGGACACCTAAAATTTTGAAGTTTAACAATTATAACTTGGATTTACAAAAATCCTTGCCAGATTTTCTCTAAATATGACCGGAATTTCCATAACTTTCCGGGCAACTTTTCCGCCTCGCTAGACTACGCGTAACACTCAGCAGTGTCACGAATACCAGTATTCCTGATTTTAGACAGAGATTTATTTATAGAAGCTAGTAATATTCCTATTTTGATAATAGTTTTATTTATGAGAGTGTGAGATGGGGTCACAACAACCAAGGTGCGAGCTTCATGGAAAACCCAAATTTGAAGGTCAATCCTCAATATTATTACATCCTTGTTCTGAATGAAAATATTGAGAAAGAGTTTAGTAACTTTCTATATTTTCATGAGATTTTTTTTACTCTGCAATTTAATTAATAAAAAAATAAGTTTTTTAATTGAAATTTAGTTATATAATTTCATGTGATATTAAATGATATTATGATTTTTTGGATTTAAATTATGTTTTTGAGTGAATTTTAAGTAGAGTATTAAAATTTTGTAAATTAAATAATTTATTTATTTATTTTTTATTTTTTTTATTAAAAAAAATGAAAAAAATTCATTTTATCTATTAATTAGACTTGGTGGTTGGACAAAGATAGTCCTTTAAATGTAGACCAAGACAGCAATACAGTTGGCTAAGTGTATGGAAGGCTTGGACTTTCAGCTAGTCCAAAGGGCTCTCAGGGTGGGACTACCAACATCACTAAGCTAGTCTTTTTTTAGGCTTGTTTCCAAGAAACTGAGGCTTTTTTTTAGCTTAGTAGGAACTAAATCTTCATCATGTCTAATATATCACCTCAATAGGGCTGAAAATTGAACGAGTGACTTCACATCAAGGAGTGCCTTAACAGATCACCCCATTCACATCAAGGAGTGTTCACCCAAGCACCACTGTCTATCCAAGACCAGTGGACAAATCGCACTATTTTTTATAAAAGCGTAAAAAACCTTTTAAAAATTTTGTGATGGACAACTAGTTGGTTTTCAAAATTCAAATCTAAAATAACCATCATATTTAATGGTTTCTGCAATTATAATGCCATTTTTAATCATTTTAATGTTGATAAGAAAAAATAGTAGAAGCATCAAATTCCATTCTTGCTCACCACCATGAAGGGTTGGAATTTCAAAACAAAATTACCTATAGAATTTGACATTTTCATACTTACTCCATAAATTTCCACAATTGGAATTAAAAATAGTTAACAATTTTACAATTTATTTGTAACTAAAAATAGTTAACAATTTTACAATTTATTTTCACTGTATTAACTATATTTAAAAAATAAATCAACTAATAACAAACTATTTGCCTATCAAATTCCATGCTTAATTACCTTGTAATTTGCTAGATATAGCCCATACCTGGCATCTACCTCATCCTTTGCTAGCTGTAGCCCATATCACATGTATAGTTGTGAACAGGTGAAACTTTTTATTGGTGAATTAGTATCGTAGAGAACCGGTGAAAGTTTTGACTGAGATGCACATGTATGCGCGCACATCTTGTCTTATGCTCGATTGAGTGTGGAATTGTAAACCATATATGATTCAGACCATGACATGTCCATGTGAGTTTAAGAAAACGCGTCAAATCATAGCAGGTAGGAAAGAAACTGACATTTGCTTTTATTGGACGTTGGGTTTCATATCAGCGCGCTTTGACCAGCGCTAATGGTGTATATGTATCGCTGCACTCCATCCATTTCTTTCATTACAATCTTCCCTACAAGTTCTCTGCGTCTGAAATTCCAATAGATCTGCTCCCTCACACTCTGTATCGACCGTCTGAAACTGCCCGTCACTCTCTATTTCTAATTTTTTATATTGACAATGGCCTCTTCCCTTTCCGTCGCTGCATCAAACTCTACCGCTGGTGATTCCATGTATGCCGTCGTGAATTATCTCTACCCGCGCCGTCCCTTTTTACATGGACTGAGAACCATCAAGGATAAGCAGGAATTACAAGAAGGGGGGAATTTAACTCCTCGAATAAAACGCATCAGGTTGGAAAGGTTCAGGCAGTAGAGATCGTCGGCTTGGGCGGAGTAGGAAAATCAACGTTCCCAAAAGATCTCTTCGATCTGAAGAGTTCAAATTACACCTTATCTTGCTTCTTATTTGATGTCAAAGGTAAAAGCCCTTTGCTTCACTTATCAAGCAAACTTCTTAAGAGCTTGACTGGGTCAGATCTGCTAAGAGGCCTTATTGATGAAGGTATAGAGAAACTCAAAAGGTATCTTTCATCTTCTGACGCTTTAATAGTTTTAGATGATGTAAATCAAATGGATTAATTTGATGCAGTTTGAAGCTATGAATCTTTAGTAGATCAGTTCTTAGAGGGATTTGGTGGATTGCTTTAATTTTTTAGAAAGTTTGGGGTATTTCTTGATGGGAATACCAATTCCATTTACTTCATGTGATACTTTCCATTGAGCTACAATAAAGACTTCAAATCAGTTATGAGGCCGTCAAAAGATAGAATCAAGAGATATTTTTAGACATTCGAGAGATATTCTTAGATATTCCCTGTAGTATTAGGGGAGAAAACAGGGATATGGCGATAAGAATATGGGAACAGATCGGGCTGGAAGTCTTTGCTGAAGTTTCAAAATAGACAAGAAAGTGTCTTGTGGAGGTGGATAGTGAAAATGATATGCAGATGAATCATCATCTTAAAGATTTGGGAAGAAATATTAAGAAAGTTTCAACATCTTCTTGTTGGTTTTGACACAACAGAGAACGCTCATGATTTGTTGCAGCAAACATATGTAGTCAATCTTTCAATCTTCTATACTCTATTCAATAGTGGTAGTGCAGGGATCAAGATGCTCCAGAATAAATTGCATCCCATGCTACAAAATGTGGAAATTGTAATTGCTCAGTGTTGAAGATAGTTTCCTGGAACGGTACTCACCAAATCTCATATGGTTTTGCTTTGCTTTCCCTGCCCTACCCTGCATTCTTGAATTCCAATGAAGAAGCTAAGGGTTTTAGTGGTGAGCACACTGGAAATGGAAACATTTAGTTAAATTTTGTGTTCTTTTGCTATCAATATGTCACCTTAACATCCGGAAAGAAATTGAAAAATTATCCATATCTTTACAAGTGAATAAATTCTTTGTATTGCTGCAATGATTTAGCCACATCAAGTGAAACCCTTGGAATTGGAAATATCAACACACTTTAAAAAATAGATCTTTTTGGTTGTAAGTTAACTGAAACACATCAATTGTTCTAGGAAAAGTATGTGGATACAAGTTAGAAGAGATTTGGCAAGTGCCATTGGAAACCTTTAAGCGATTTGGAAGTCTAGGAGATAGGAAGCTCTTTGCTGTACACGCTACATATAAAGCAAAGCAAAAAAAATATGCAGTTTCAAAAACCATCTAATAACTTAGGCTCTGTTGAGATTTGCTTTAATATATTAAAAGATGACTGTTGTGTCTTTTGTTTTAGTGTAGTGCAACAGCATTATCGGAGCTTGAGCTCTCCCTCTGGATAGAGAGCTAAATGTGGATAAAAGGCTTATTGATGAAGGATACAGTCTGGTTCTTCCTTTAATATTTTTACATTGAATATTTTCAAATCAGGTGCCCAGACAAGTATTTGTATGTGTTTATTCAAAACCCTCAAGTATTAGCCAAATGTTTTTATTCAAATATGCTTAAAAAGGAGTTTTATGAACTTTATATGCTTTCTCTGTATCTGTAATAGTCTGTTTTTATAAGTAGAATAATAGACAAGCTTGTTCACTCTTCAATCAGCTAAGTTCATTGTGTGATTGTTAACTCTTGTGGGTGGTTGTTTTCTGCTTTTGCCATCCTCTGTGGAGTGAGGTATCTGGGGTTTTTATTGTTTTCTGTTTTTGTATTCTGGGTTGATTTTCCCTTAGATTGAGTATTCTGGGTGGTTGTGTTCTTTCATGGTATCACACATCTTTTCGCCGGATTCTGTATGCTAGGTTTGAAGTTTTAGAAGTTTTAAAAGGTTGACTGTGCCTTTTGCAATAAGATTGTTGTAATCTATATAAGGCTCTGTTGAGATTTGCTTTAATATATTAAAAGATGACTGTTGTGTCTTTTGTTTTAGTGTAGTGCAACAGCATTATCGGAGCTTGAGCTCTCCCTCTGGATAGAGAGCTAAATGTGGATAAAAGGCTTATTGATGAAGGATACAGTCTGGTTCTTCCTTTAATATTTTTACATTGAATATTTTCAAATCAGGTGCCCAGACAAGTATTTGTATGTGTTTATTCAAAACCCTCAAGTATTAGCCAAATGTTTTTATTCAAATATGCTTAAAAAGGAGTTTTATGAACTTTATATGCTTTCTCTGTATCTGTAATAGTCTGTTTTTATAAGTAGAATAATAGACAAGCTTGTTCACTCTTCAATCAGCTAAGTTCATTGTGTGATTGTTAACTCTTGTGGGTGGTTGTTTTCTGCTTTTGCCATCCTCTGTGGAGTGAGGTATCTGGGGTTTTTATTGTTTTCTGTTTTTGTATTCTGGGTTGATTTTCCCTTAGATTGAGTATTCTGGGTGGTTGTGTTCTTTCATGGTATCACACATCTTTTCGCCGGATTCTGTATGCTAGGTTTGAAGTTTTAGAAGTTTTAAAAGGTTGACTGTGCCTTTTGCAATAAGATTGTTGTAATCTATATAAGAAAAGTATAAGTCTAGTATAAGATGGGAAGCAGCACCACTCCAGCAAGGGTGATCGAGGTTCCTATGCCTATGTGTTTTTGAAGGAGTAGCATGACCAGATGGAGATGGTCTTTTCTGTGTCCATCAAGTTTTATTCTATTGGATGAAGTGGCAATGTGCCGTTGTGAGAGTAAACGGATTGAATCTCTGTTTTGGCTGAATCCTTTGTTATGACTGGCTAGAGGTGAATGTGAAGAGTGTGTTTTGGCTGAATCCTTTGTTATGACTGGCTAGAGGTGAATGTGAAGAGTGTTGGATCCTGCTTGCCGTGTTATTTTAATCATATAATAATATTTTTGGTTATTAGACTTGTCCATCTTTAATGAAAGTGGGTTTGAATGCCATAAATAGATTATGATAGAAGTGGGTTTGAATGCCATAAACAGATTTATGGAAAAAAAAATTAAAGGATTATTACGGCAAATGTATTTGAACCTTATAATAATGATAAATGCTGTGTTATTTTTAATCATATAATAATATTTTTGGTTATTAGACTTGTCCATCTTTAATGGAAGTGGGTTTGAATGCCATAAATAGATTATGATAGAAGTGGGTATGAATGCGGATTTTTTTTTAAGTATTATTACGACAGATATCTTGAAACTTATATAGCAATGATAATTGTTTTTAAGGATTATTACGAAAGATGTTTTTAAACCTTATAACAATGATATGGTAAAAAAGAAGTTAAGTTCATATGTAATTTCGAGCTTTAACAACCACGAGGCATAGACAAAAGTCGGAATTTAAAAATATGTTGTAGCCTTGAATGACATGCAACATACATTGGCATTGGGTTGTCAACCGGCACTCAATGGCATAATTTTTTTTTTAGGAATCGCACATTGGGTTTCCAACCTGCACTCAATAGCATAAATAAAATATAGGAATCGCACAGTTTTATTTTAAAAGCAAGAGGCATAGGCAATAAGTTCGTAAGTCAGGATTCAAAAAAGTCATATTTTAAAGATTGTAAGTCAAAATTAAAATGAAACCATGGATGGTATCACCTAAACTCAACTTGCACAGCTCATAAGCATAAAACATAAATAAATTAGAGGAAGTACACCTAATTTTTATTTAGGTATAAGTACAAATTTATGTACAAGTACAAATAAAACACAGGCAGCACACTTTAGTGATATTGTAAAAAAGTATGTACGGGGAGAATTGAGAATCCCATAAATAAAACTTCTAAGTTTAATCACTTCTAAGTTTTATTAAACTGTGTATTAATGTGTTTATCTATTAAACTGTATCAGTATGTGTTTATCTATTAAACTGTATATTAATGTGTTTATTTACATATACTCTAGAAAGCAATTAGTTTCAATACTAATGTGTTTATTTACATATACTTGAGAAAGCAACCAGTTTCAAGTATTGAAATATCAGTTAGTTTCAATACTAATGTGTTTATTTACATATATTTGAGAAAGTAACCAGTTTCCAGTATTGAAATAATGAATGACAAATTAATGTTTTGCTTTGGCTGGTTTAATTTTTTTTTTTTAAATTAATAATTTTTTTGGTAGATTGAAAGTTTTCATGGATCTAGGCTATATCTAATTTTTATAAAGTAAAATAGAGCTAACTTGGATCTATTTTTGCTTTATTGTTTTGAGGTGTTTTTGTTACTCATTTCTCTCTTCTTTTACCTTACAATTTTATTGCCCACCTCCTTTGTTTTCTCTTGTTTTTTTTTCTTTTCAACTTTATTTTTCGTCTTTCTATTTCTTTTTCTCATCCTATCGTGAAACAACCACACTATTCTACCCAATAGTCTCCATTAATAAAAGTGCTATGAACCAATTTGTTGGAACCATTGGTTTTCTTTCTTCTATTTTCTTCCTTCTCTTTGTTACAAACTTGTTGGCTTGAGGGGGCCTCACCCAGGTTCGGAGTTAATCAGCCAAACAAATCCTTACCCTTTCGGCATCATTCTGTGGAGCGCGGACTGAAGTCTCACCTGAAGTAGTATGGGGGGATGATGGAACCAAGTTTCCGCACCCTTGAGATGTTTGAGGTGTCGATTTAGTCCAACTGTGACTACCTTCGCGCACTCTTCTAACCTTCAATATCTTCGCGATCTGTTATAATCGTCTTTTGCGCAACCCTAACCAAGGGCTAAGATGTTTTCACAGTGCTATGGTAGCGACTTGTGCTATTTCCTTGAATTACACAGTGAATCTTACTTATCTTCTTACAGATGTTAGTTAACTTCGCGTAAACAGATATTCTGTCTCGCATTCACTTAATTAACCTAGTCATATATATTCACACATCATATAAACACTAGAAGTGCAATTTATACTCAATACATTCAATGCATAAAACAGGAAATCAATACACATAATTGATATGAAACTTCTCTTTATTAATATTTCCAACTATTACAGACTCGACTCGCCCTGCACACTCAGCTGTGGACTACTAAGCCTCTGCGCGCTCAACTACATAGCCTTTCTCCTACTCTACGACCCAAAACTAGACTTTATTCTACATATATGACTCAACTCTTCATCCTTAGATCCGTGATCATTGATTGATGTCTTAACTACTTAGAGCTTCGCTCTATTTATACAATCCCATGGTCCGCGAACCATGGGTAGATCTCTACAACTGACATTACAATAACAAAATTGAGGGCAGACAATCCTAGGAATCTTTTACAAACTACACACTTCGTGCCCACAAAACGCGGAGTCTTTACATCGGAGTTAGAATTTTTGACCAAAATATGGGCTCTAAGCCCCAAAACTTCCCTTGGGGGATCTCGCGCCCAACAGGCCCCCAACACAAACATCGTGACTTGCCCTCGAGTCACTTTGTCGGTGCAGAGATCTTTGTGCAAAGACCTCCCAATTCTTCCTAGATCACTGCAAGATCAGCAATGCACTAAGTAGTTGCCTACTGTACTTCCTCTACGCGCTGTTCATAGACCGCTGTGGCTGAACTGCTGCCCTGAACCTTTTCCTATGTTTCTTACAACAACGCGAGCTTTGCTTCAATGGACGCTATAACAATGTATGTCTCATCTATCCAAGATTGTAAGTGCGCCTTCATAACCACTTCCTTATGTTGAGCAACATCTACCTGTTCCTTGAGTGCTTTCGCCTGTTGAATCGTCGCGAGCCTCTTTGTAAGTGAAACCGTCTGTGCAGTCCCTTTTATTTCATCATATTTCTGTTGTAGCTCGCGTGCCTCTGTCTCTAAGCGTTGTATGTTCGGGTCCTCCTACAGAGTGGTGAAAACCTCGAAAGACTGCTTGAACGACTTTGTGCAGTCTGTCACTACATTGTTAACCTTCGTTATGATTGTTTTAATTGCGCTGGCACATTGTTCCTTAACCTCTGGTGGAGTTGAAGGCTGCGCCTTCAATTGCAGTTCAACTATTTGAAGGTTCAACTCGAGCTGAACCCTGAACATCTCTTGCGCCTCGCGCACCCCTGCTGCTAATTTCTGGACGCGCATCTCCACTGGTTCTTCTGCTTGGATGGCCAACTTCGGGACCATCTTGCAGGCTTCCTCGACCACTTGCACTAGCTATCTGTTCTGCGCCACTACCTCATCACGCTGCAGGCTCAACTGTTTGATGTTGATGCGTTGCTCGCTCATTACCTAGAGTATGCGACCTTCCCTGGCTCACAGTTCTGCAGTAACTCCATCCTGCAAAACATAGAGCGTCTCCCGAGGGAGCGTAGCCATATTTATCCTATCCCGATTCCCTTCAGCGCGCTAACCATAGGCCTGTTGGCCTCATTTTATGTAACTAGTGCTCCCTCTGGCAATACTATTGTGTTAGTCATTCGGGCACGCAGCATTTCCTTGGCCGCAACCGTGCCTAGTGCGGGGCTGGTTGACACAGTTCTAGCCTGTGGAGTGCGCACCTGTAACTCTTGTATCTACATTCAGAGAGCCCCCAAAACCATCTGGTATTTCTCCGCGGTGACGTCCCTCACTGTCTCCCCAATGTTGTGTAGATCCCCCTCAATGAGGGTGAACGGGTCAAAAGAAGTCTTTGAAGCCTTCGACTTCTTCCGCAGTCCTACCTGCTCTATTGGGTACGGACGTTTCAGCTGGGTGGACACTGTCTGCGGGTCCACGCCACGTTACTCTGTTTCTATCTCCGGCTCAGGCGAAGGCGACTTCTGTCCTTCACACTCCTCTTCCGCCACCTTCGTAGTGTCCCGCGCCCCCTGGGCCTTATATGTTGCCACTTCATTTCTGCATTTTTCTGCCAACTGCGCCATCCGTAGTTCCGTCTCATCCTTTTTCCGCTGCACGGCGGACTTCTCTAACTCTACCGTGGAGCTGGCTGGAGCGCGCCACTCCGGCGACCATGACTCAAGGACCGCGAAGATGATATCATCCGTCGCTAGATAAGGTAGCTCGCGCCATGTTTGCGCAGGGTCCTTCCGCGCCCTAATGTATACTTGATGGAAATCTGTGTTGAACTCTGCGAAGCTTTGCACACTGTTATAGATCGTGGGCGATAACCGCGGCTTGCGATTAATCCCCATTCTGATGTTCATCTCCATGAACACCCAAAATATTTACTATCCCTTATTCTCTACGCATCTTTGGTTGCCCACAACGAAGCTTACTTTGCTGCCTTTGGAAGGTCCTGCGCGATCATTGGGAACTAGCTGTCCTCAAGAAATTCCCATGCCACCAGTACTATGGACAACAGGAGCCATGCATAGTGAAATGTTTTTCCCTGCTCCTGTGCCTTGCAACAGTTCTCAAGGAACTATCCGCATAAGTAGTTTTCCCATTTGAATTCGACCCCTTCTACGCATTGCCCTGCAAGTGCAACCACTTTCGCAGGCACCTCATTCGTGTGGCACTTCCACATAACCTTTCCTACCAAGATATGCATCGCGACTTTGACCGTAGGGTTTTTGATGCTGGAAATTACGTACCCTCTCTTCTTCTTCTTCAGCTTAAACTTCTTTTTCATGGCCTCCGCGATGGCCAAATCATCACTCTTACCCTCCGAGATATTCGCTGGGTCCTCCCCTTTGCAAGGGAGTCAGGTAACTCTTGAATCAGATGGTCCGTGATGGGGATGGGCTTCTCCAGCCACAAACACCCATCATGCACCAAGCATAGCAGCTACCTGATGACAAAAAGAGTCACTGAGGCGCAATGGTAATGCGACACTCAGAGCAGGTTTAACAGTCCTACCTTCTCCACACCTCTTAGCCATTTACGCGGCTCCAAATCTATGACTCCAGTTGGCGCGTCTTTATTTTGGTGCATTAGCTGCGTAGTTGCCAAATGTGGGAACTTCTCATGGTCCGTGAGATCCTAGTCTTCAAATTTTAGTACAAGCATTCACCCCAAGTGCACTCCTTCGAAAATGAAGTTGTCACAAAGCAGCGAAGTTTGCAGAGAGCTCTTTCTCTCATCTAGATTACTGGGCACCCTTGCTTTTCCCTTCCGCGAAGGAACATATGCGGGAAACCTGGTCAAAGGGTCTGCACCTTGGGTGTCAACCTCCATTTCTACATCCTCCTCCTCCTTTACCAGGAATTCTTCAAATTCTTCCTCCTCATCTGCCTCCAAATTGATAACCTTCCCCTTTTCTTCCATGGTAAGCCTAGTCCTTAATGGATTCCTAGGGGATACGCACAGTGGTACCATAGCTTGCTTGTCTTTCTTGGGTCTTGACGTGCACGGCGATTTTGGGATTTCTGTGACTATCCTGACACTTTCTGGGGCTTGTACTTCCATCATGGCCTGTGCGGCTTCCTCAACGGTCATTTCTCCGGTATTCATGGCTTCCTCAGGCGCTGCCATAGTGCTATTCCACAATTCTCTTAACAGCTCGAGTAGTTGCTCAAGCAACAAATTCGCCTTCAAAAGATCGAACAAGTCTGGGTTCATGAATGTCTGGGTGTGCAACAACTCAGTTCTCAATTTGCCAAGTGTTGTTTGCTGGACAACTCTTTGTAATTTATAGCACCTTTTGAATTTGAATTCGATCGTTCCCCCGCATTCGATCCATTAATGCTCGATTGACGGTATATTTTCACAAATCTAGCTCATAAAGTTCGCCTTAAATTCCTGCTGCCCACTCCATTTGGTCTCAAACCAAGCATCACATCATGAATAATAACTGCAAAGATCACTTTCCAGCCGACCCACGCGGTAGCACAACAACCCTCGCGTTGTTGCACACTCTGTGACGCTTCACTACTGCGTGCAGTCCTAACATCACACAGCGCCCGGGCATAGTAGTTTATAGTCCTACACCTCCTTTTAGCTGCTTGGAGTGCTAAGACTGTGTTTTCTGTGGCTAGTCAGATGGTCGGGCCTCCTATGTATGGCTTCAAATGACTACGATTTACTTTTCTTGGTAAGAATTGACCATTTAATTTCACCAACTGCATCGCGTCGTCATCTGTGATCTCCTTGATAACATACGGTTCCAACCAATGCATTTTGAGCTTCCCTGGGAATTTATCAAACTTACTATCATATAACAACACCAAATCATTCACCTTAAAGGTGTGCAGCTTAATATGTCGATCGTGCGAGGCCTTTTCGCGATGCTTTTGAACTTGTTGGTGGAATCCAGCCAAAAACCGTTCTTTTTCGAGTTCCTCCAATTGCGCGAGTCTCTCCTCAAGGGCTCCGCGGTCTGTCATACCTGTGAGTGCTACTATGCGCAGACTAGGCACGATGTATTCCATAGGCATTACGGCTTCTACTCCATAGACAAGCCTAAACAGTGTTTGTCTCATTAGTTTCTTACATGTCGTCCGTTAAGCCCATAATACTGCAAGTACATGCAGGTCCCAATCACTTCGTTGTGCATTGCATACCTTGTTCAGTGCGTTGCAAACCTTGTTGAATGCTTCTGCGTGGATAACCTTCTGCGCGATTTTTCTTCCTACATAATGTTTCCCCAACATTAAGAGCCATTTGGACATTTGTCCCCCCAACACATGCTTATTGACCATACCTCTCAGCACGGAGTTCATGTGCATCCGCGTAGGTTGTTTTGCATATCCCCGCACCCACCTATCCAGATGCACGTGCTCATCATCCATCCATTGTACTTGTTTTTCAGTCGCACCCTAGGCTTCCCAAATCGCGTGCGCATCATTATCCTACACTCGTGTTAGTCATCAAAGCTTCCTTTGTGCGTACCCCACCATCTCGTGGGCGTAGTGCGCAGTACCCAATCCAAGGCCTGGAAGTATTGTTGTTCCAACACCTCTCTTTCAAATTTATCCAAGAAAGTATCTACCTCAATTAAACCATCATAAGTAGGTAGGCCTCTCACTTCCGTCGATACACAGCACAGTGACCTTGTTATCATATTACAATTCAGCGTGGTTATTTCATGTAACCGATTATGCCATCGTTTTATCTCGTCATTAGAATCTGAAGTACAAGGAGCTCTCGCGCTCCCATGAAATCCACCCATCCGTGGTGGGATTTACCCAATCTTGCTCTCGCGCGGTTATCTTGTAGTTGCAACCCAAATCATCATCACTTTTATAGTCGCACACCGCCTTTGTATAGTGCGATCCTTCAGCAGGGTCCAGGGGTATAATTACACATAGTGACTTATTTTCAAAAAATATCTTGCACTTCTTCAGATTAATCACCCCGTTCATGTCAGTGGTCCAATCAATTCCTAAGAGCACGGGGTAGGTATTGTTGTCATCAACAATCTCTATCACTTCAAAGTCTACGAGCGCATTCGCTCCCTCAATATCCATAGTTATTACCTGCAATCACCCCATGGGTATTATTTTCTACTGGTTCGCCATTCGCAAATGAATAAGAGACTGCTACAACATAGGTCTCCCCATTCGCTCCCATGTCTATTTCGGCAGAACATTCGCATCCGATCTTGGATTTAGGATAACATGATCCATCTCATATTCTCTGATCTGCATGGTTAGTCTCATTTCTCTTCCCATCCTTGTCTTATGCTTTCCAATTTTTCAGACTATGCGTGGTTCTCTTGGCGCAGTCCCAACGCATCTATTAATGAGTTCCTGTAATCCTTTTACAGCCTTACTATCGCGCAGTAACTTCATACACATTTCCAGGAATGTTGTGAACATAAATGAGTCCATCTCCAACTCCGGTCTATCTTTGTTTCCTAAAGTGGAGGCATTAGCGTAGCTCTTCTTAGCTTCCATGAAAGTTTCTTGAGTGCAATCCAAATCGAACTCCGCTTCTTTCGTCGGAGCTTTGCGAACCCAGGTACTATCTTCTGGCTATTTTCCTTTGCCGTCTCCCGTTGTGATTCCACTTCGGAGCACAATGTTCACATTCAAATCTTCCTCACGCGGCTCAGACCTCATCATCTGCAGGTTCTGAGTCGGGGGAGGTGGTAGCGCTCCTTTGTCGCATATCATAGCTATTAGTGTCGGACAATATTCTATCTCATGATCAAACAAGGTGCAATACAAACATGATGAGAGCGTCGGGTTCGTGCAATCGCGTGCATAATGTCCTGGCCCTCCGCAATTGTAGCATATCAACTGTCTGCGACCTCCCCCAGGTCCTCCTCCGCCTCGGCCTCGTCCGTGCCCCTGAAATACTATTCAGGCCATTCTTGCATTCTGGTCTAGGGGCCGCGTTTCGACTTGAACTCGGTAGGTGGGAGTTCTATCCATCATCAACTCATAGCTTCTACAAGTGCGCTCATTGTGTCCCATCAACCTACAAAAGTTGCAGAACAACTCTTGTGAATTTTGCGTATACTTCTGTAACAAATGGCAGTTGTCTGTGGCATGTTTTCCAGCTATTTAAAAAATCGTGCACCACAATGTAGGTGCCACGCTAGGTCTTGCCTGCGCTTCTGGCCTTAAAGGCACCAGTCCTCCTCCTGCGAGGTAATTTGTGAAAACCAGGTAGTGGTCCTTGTCATGAGCTTGACCCTTGCATTTTATGCACCACACCTCTTCGCGCACTTCTCATCGAGTTGTCCTATCTTGTTTTAGACTCTGCATCTTAAGGCATAAATTCTTCCACTACGTGTGGATCTGCGAAACTCCTAAGTTAGGATCCTACATCGGAGTCTCATGCAACCTCATCGCGATCTTTAAGGCCTCTACCTAAGTTGTTAGCTTCTGCTGTGATAGCGCACTCCTTAAATGTGGTGTTAGAAAAGCTACAAACCATTCACGATGCTATCCATTTTTCAGATTTATATTATCTTTACGAATCATACATTTCAATCTTTAATCTAGCTCCCAATGAGTCTCGCCTGGTAGTGTCGTGATCTCGTTTAATCAAATGATCGATTGTGCTTCAGACTTTGGCCTGCTAAATTCCTTATTTAGCATTGTTTGGATATCCATGATTTCCGCATTTGAATTATCGTTGGAGTGCTTAATATACTAGGTCAGTGCGCAGTCCTACAGGGTGCTAACCAATGTCGCTTTCTTTATGTTGTCATCTGTAACTCCTTGCGCTTCCCATACAACTCTTACAACGAACCAAAATTGGTTCAGATACTCATTTCCCAATCCATTGAACATAGGAAACTTCATTGTGCTTGCCATATTGAATCGCGGTGGTGGTGGAAGTGGTACGGGTGAAGATGGAGGTGATGGCAGTGAAGTTGGTGGCAGTGTGGGTGGTGGTGGTATTCGCGGAATTCTTTGCCTTATCATATGGATCACACTTTGCGGAGAGGCCTTCGCGAGATCTTCCTCGTCCCCTTGCGGAGGTGAAATCAAGGGGCTATTTTCTGGTCCCTTCCTTCGTTCCTATAAGATTTTCCACTTCGCGTAGCCCCAAACATCAAGGTAATTTCATAACCCTCTTTTTGCACAATAACATTTTAATCCAAGTATTCAAAGATCTTACGTACTTACCTCGTGGTCCTTTAAGAAAGCTTCACTTTGCCTCGCTATAGCTGACTAAGGTGTCGACTGCGAACTCAATAATGAATCCTCCTATAATCCGATCGATCCAATGATCAACGACGTGCACGATCTTATCCTCTGGTGCTTCCCATATTCGCACTAACTTTGGGGTCCACACAATAGGATCGTCAAGATTCCACCTTCCTTGGCTATCTGCTAGTTTCGCGATCTCCATGGTTCTCTGTGTACAGGTAGCAATCTAACCACTCTTCTTTTGTCAGTTGCGGGTTCTTGTTCTCCTGTGTTGTGAACTCGTGAATTCTTTTGTCCAACCAGCCTTCAATTTCCTTTTTAGTTGGATTCCAATGATACTACATCAGACATCTCTATGCAGATTCTGATCTTGGCAATGGAACCATTTGTTGGCTTGAGGGGGCCTGACCCAGGTTCAAAGTTATTTAGCCAAACAAATCCTTACACTACTGGCTCTTTCAGCATCAGCTCGCAGAGCATTCACTGAAGTCTCACCTGAAGCAGAATGGGGGAATGCTGGAACCAAGTTTTCGCACCCTTGAGATGTCTGAGGTGTCGATTTAGTCCCATTGTGCCTACCTTCGTGCAGGTCACTTCACGCACTATTCTAACCCTCAATACCTTCGCAATTTGTTATAACATCTTTCGTGCAACCCTAACTAGGGGCTGAGATGTTTTTGCACTACTATGGCAACAACCTGCGCTATTTCCTTGAATTACACGATGAATCTTACTTATCTTCTTACAGACGTTAGTTTACTTCGCGTAAACAGATATTCTATCTCGCATTCACTTAATTAACCCAGTCATATATATTCGCACATCATATAAACAACAAAAGTGAAATTTATACCCAATACATTCAATGCATAAAACAGGAAATCAATACACAAAATTGATATGAAACTTTTCTTTATTAATACTTCCAACTGTTACAGACTCGACTCGCCCTACGTACTCAGCTGCAGGGGTCCGCGCACTCAGCTGTGGACTACTAGGCCTTTGTGCACTCAGCTGCGGAGCCTTTCTCCTACTCTATGACCCAAAACTAGACTTTACTCCACAAATATAACTCAACTCTTCATCTTTAGATCCGTGATCATTGATTCATGTCTTAACTATTTAGAGCCTCGCTCTATTTATACAATCCCATGGTCCGGAGACCATGGGTATATTTTTATAGCCGACATTACAATAAAAAAATTGAGGGTGGACAACCTTATGAATCTTTTACAAACTACGTGCTCCGCGCCCACAAAATGCGGAGTCTTTACATCAGAGTCACTGTTTTTGACCAAAATCTGGGCTCTAAGCCCCAAAACTTCCCTTGGGGGATTCCGCGCTCAATAAAACTCTACCCAATATCTTGTTGCAATTGCTTCTCCTCTCTTTTGAGAAGAATCTTCTTTAGCTCTCCTCTATTCTTCTCATATATCTACTTCCTCTTATGTAAATAAAGTCACACCCCTTCTTATCTCTTTTTTCTCTTCCTAAATTCCTCTACTTTGCCTATCATTTATCTTGTCACTCAGGAAACTACCTTCCTCTTCTCAAATCTCTACCTCTCACATGAAACACCCTCCTTCACTTCTTAAATTGCAACAACACTATTAAATTTTCTTAAACGCTCGACTAAAATGATGCCAAGAGTGCCTTGACCAACATGGAAAACAAGTTAACCACAATAACTCTACCAAAATCATGTGGCACCAAACTCAAATCAAACAAGGATTAATGTAATGGAAAGCCATGGGAAAACATGGAACATAAGATGGAAATGACATCATTAGCATAGATTCATTTTCATGACCCCTCTACTCCTTTCATTGAAATCCTTTTAATTGCTATAGTGACCTTAGGACCATCCAATGTGGTGACAATTAATGGAAAATATTTCCACATGGCCAATTACCTTTCTTGTTAGTCATTCCTCAACCAAAATGATTTTCTATTTTCCATCAAATGGAAAACAAACACAGGGATCAGATTTTTGTAGTGACCATGTTTAATGCCCTTGCAACTAGGTCTCTAGGTTAAAAGAAAAAAATAACCTTTTTTTTGAGGCCACATGTCACTACTAAAACTTTATTGTTGCTCCCTTAATATACTTGCCATGTCCACATGCATACAAACATATATGTGTATTCTTCCCCATTAAACTCCATACTTGAACCGCTTTTGGTTTTGTTCTTTTCTTTTGGAAATTTTCCCATGGCTCATTGCTTTTCATCATTGCAATAATATTTTTCATAGACAAAGGTGGCTCCATCTTCACTCATTCTCTTGAAATCCTTTGAATTGCTACTATGTCCTCATAACCATGAGATGAGGTGACGAATGTGTGGATAAGATCTCTATGGTGGCCTGACTACTTTTCTTGCCACCAATTAGACAACCACGTTGATTCTCCATAGACCATGAGATGGAAAACAAATGTAGGGTTGAGATTTATGTGGCAACCCTAATTGATCCATTGCATTGAGCTCTCTAGGTAAAAATAAAAGCACAACTTCACAATGAGGCCACAAGCCACTATTAAAACATTGTTGTTTCCCCCTCAAAGTTCATGCCATGTCCACATGAATACACAAAAATTTGTGCCTCTTTAGCTTCATTGTTTGACTCCATACTTGGGGCCACTTTTGGCTTTGTCCTTGTCTTCAAAATTTTTTCCATGGCTCAGCAAGATTTCCATCATTACAATAAGTTTTCTCATGGATAAATATGGCTCCATATTCAACTTAGCACAACGCCTTGCACTTCTTATCATTTCATTTGCATATGAACACCAATACATCTCCAAATTTATGAAAGGAACAAGATGAAATAAAGATGAAAAAAGAAATATAGTGAAACTTGACTTCGATTAGTAAGTGGAATGTAGCAAAACTATACAAATGCAAAATGAAACAACTCACTTGAATGGTGATAGCTTATCTCTCATAAGAGATGTGACCATTATGCACATTCACTAGAGCACATTACAATGAGGCTGAAAGGCCCTTTCTAACATAAGAAACAATGAAAAAACCCTAAACATCCAAAACCATAACCTCGAGTGATAAAATGGAAAAATGCTTATGGGCCCAGATGGGTTAGTTGGTACATCAATTTCTTGGGGTCATAAATTTTGCATATGATCTTGGTTTGGTACATTTGGTAAAAAGGTATAATTGAGAATTACACATTTTGATTAGGCCCCTACGCAAACAGAGTTATTTCCTAGGCCGTTGCCACATCAAAAAACATCATTTAGGGCCTCAAACTGGCCTTGGAAATTTAGAACCTGAACACTATAGAAAAGCTGCCAAGAAGAGCTATTCTTTGAGCTAGTGAAATAGGTGGGTGCCCACCAATATCCACTTGGATCAAATTTCCACTTCTTCTTGAGCCATTAACATTAATATGTTGTGTAGACATAATAATGTCCCTCCCACTTGATCCAGACTTATATAGGAACACAAAAAATACAGATATACACATAAACACATAAATGCAGCACAAATAAAACTTCATTTTATTAATATCAAAGAACTGAAAAATGCTTACATACAGAAATGGAAATAAACTAGCTTGGGTGATGGTAGCTTATCTCTGAGAAGAGATGTGTCTGCTACATGATTCACGTGGATGTTGGTGGCCACCCGCCTATTACATTTGGACCCCATCACTTTGTTTTTCAGTTTTTCAGTCTCCTTAATTGTAGCACAATTTGTTATCATTCTATATTTTTGAGGTTGAGGGAGTAAATATATTGGACAACATCAAACCACTTTTGAAGCTGGGATCTAGCCTTGCCAACTTTAGAGAGGGATCTTCTTTTATGATTTAGCTTGGTTTTTAGGTTGATTTTAGGATAGTTATGATTATGCTTGGTTGTTTGTTTGAATTTGTTTGATTGGAATGGTCGGTTGACCTGATAAAATTAATTTCTTTCCATTGGGCTATGGAGTCAAATAAAGCTCGATGCTGCATCAAAAGTTTAAAAGAGTAATCACAGGGCAATCTAGTTACATTTAATCAATCTTTAAATTGAATTATGAAATGGAGAAAATGTGTGTTTCAGTAGTGATTGAAAATCATTTAAGAATTTCCCAATCAGACTTTAGAAGAAAACATGCAGATTGTAAAAACAATCCAAATAAGGTGTTCAATTAACATGCCTTATTTTTCACATTTCCTATTTTACAATTAGATTTCGGATGATTAGCATACAAAGAATAACAGTGAAAACACAATTACACTAAGAAAAAGATCACCAATATATCGCAACACAAGTATCATGTGAAGAGTCTTTTTATTAATGATGCTCTAGCAGCATCGAAAATTTACAGTGCTTGATAAAAAGAGTTACAATGATCAGGAATTGACCCTCAATACTTCGAGTGAATGAAGTATTTAAATAAAATTTTAAAAAAAGATTACAGTCAATGCCTCATTGACATGACATTCTATTATTAACTTCAAACTAACAGAAATGTAATAATGGGACCAAAAGAGGTGAATTTGGTGAAGTGATCTGGACATTTGGCATTGCTTTGGTGGATAACAGTTGCAGAGTGACCACTATTTGAGTGTTGCGCTCATGAAGCCGACCTTTTCTTTAATCTTGCAATTCACATAATTTATCCCACCGCTCCTCATCTGGAATGGTAATTTTTGTTGCCTTGCGGTAGATCTCATCTACCTCGGTATACCGAGCAAATGTAGGTTTTACTACAAAAATGTGCTTTATCTCATGCAGGATGAAACTCATGTTGCTGGTAGCTTCGTAAAATCTCTCCGTGTCATAGAATCTTTAATTTTGGAAGACTTGGCAGTGTCCTTTGCAATATCTTTAATATTCTTGATATAATCTTCCCTGGTCATCAGTTTTTCATTGATCACAAATAAAGAAGCTAGGACCTTCGTAGTTAATGCTTTTATTCTAGTGAAAAACATGTTAGCTACTACCTCCAAATTGTGACATTTCTCTATCAGTTGTACAATCAAATTCTTCTTTGTCGGAGCTTTCTTTACTTCTAAGATTGTTTATGTTTTGTCATCTACTCCCAAATCATCCAATTCATATCTATTTTTAGAATTGAGAAATTTGATGATGATGTTGGATGTGGTAGGCATTTCTCCCAATTCAATGTTGATAGTGGAAATGGCCTGCTTGGCTTTCTCCATCAACTCTTTCTGCTCAAATATAATATAGATACAAGGCTATATTTCATCCATTACCTCAGTAATATTGTTCAAGACAATTTCCTTAAGTTGGGCAAGTGTGGCCAATAGAGGACTTGGTTTCTGATTTCCTCCATGCTTCTATCTTGTTTTGAGCTCTCTGTAGCTCTGCTGCATGAAAATTTTCAGTCTTTGTCTTCTGGTCTTGCAGGATATTAAATTGAGCCCACAATCTTTAGATTTCTTTTGTTTGGAGAGACATATTGTCCAATTCACTTGCCAACTAATTCACAACAATCCCTGTGTTTGTTGTAGAAGATGTAGCTCTAGGAATTACTTTGATAGGAAATGCTTCCAAAGGGACAATGGCCATTTTGGCAGCTTTCTCCTTTTCTTTGATTATCTTCCATCTATGTTTCCATTTGTTTCAACTGTGAACTCCGCTCCATGATGAGCTTCATCATGTCTGCGTTTTGTGACTCTATTTCTTCAATGTCCTTGGCCAAAGGATCTTCCGTGGCCGGTAATTTCAACTACTTTCTTAATGCTGCTATGTCTATATTATTTTTCCTTACAAGCTCTTCTAGAGCATTGATATTTGCAGGATCATAACCTACTTTGATCACCAAGTCCTCCAAAGCTTTGATCCTTGTGTCTTTAGCAAGTGCAAAAACTTTCTCCATCTTCAATTGTGATTGAACATTGACTAATGTAATCTGGCGCTGCCTTGGGCTGGGGAATCTGTGTTTGGAGAACGACCATTTGCATTTTACCTTTCTTTGAATCAAAGGCTCACAATAGTCTGCTTTGAGAACTAGATGTGTGTTTCCATAACTGATTATATGTGTTGATCTTCAAGGCCTCATATTTCACTTTAATCTCCTTAAAAATATCAAATATACTTTTTTTGTCTCCCCTGTAGTAGATGTGCTCATTTGCATAACTTGCTGCTGATCCTGTGAAGCTATCGAGGAAGTAGGAGAAAGTGTAGTTTGATCACCTACTAGAGTGGAAAAAAGTGGCTCTTTGGTGGTGGCAATATTCTTTTGATATGAATCCTTACTTAGGCTTAGTTTTGAATTGAGCTTGGTCTTCTTCTTGTACATGATTTTAGAACCTTCACAAGAAATCTCAGTCCCTGAAGGTGACTCCTCTTCTCTGTTTCTTTTTTTTGTTTTCTCCTGTGTGACAGGAGTCTGAACTGTCGAAGTGGACACCAACTGCTCCTCTGCCTCTTGTATAGTGTTCTCAATGCATTCCAGCTGGTTTTTATATTTTTCAATCTCTGGTGTGGATGCATGAAAATAAGTAGTAGATTTGTTCTCTACCCTTAACTTGGAGATGACCCCTAATGGATCATATGACCATGTGAAACTGAGACTGAACTTCATTTCTTTCAGCAACTTGTCTGCTTCTTCCCTACTGCTCTGTTGTTGCAAATAAGAGGCCTTATTTTTGTTTTAATTTTGAATTGAGATTTCTTCTTGGCAACGACAAAATGAATCTCATCCATATTGAGAATTTTCTTGATGTATTCCAAGGAAAAATTTGTCATTGGGAGGAATTTTGGTAGTTTGTAAGGGGCAAGTTCACACCCAAATATCCTTAGCTCTGTGTAATTCTGATAAAGGTACCAATCTCCTGTCTGGAGTTGGTTTGATAACTGCAAGATTTTCCTGATTTCTTCACTGATTCTTGGCTCTGACCTGCTGCTTAGGAGACTGAGTGATGGATGTACAAACATCTATGTGAATTTTTTGTATGAATATTCCTTTTGTTCCTTCATTACCAACGTAGTCCAGAAGATCACTGATTTTTGATTTCCTTCTTCATCAAACTTTTCTAAGGCAAGCTTGAGGTGGTCTCCCTGAAAATATAAAAACATATACACTAACACATAAGCATATTTAAATACTTCCTCAGTTTGGAATTTGACAAACTATTCATGGATAGAATCTACAAGAAGTTGGCTAAAGTTGAACAAGATGGAAGGCTTGGAATTTGCAGAGAAAATGGAAAAAAATCCTATAATTGCCTCATCTAACCACTGATCTGAGTAATAGCCAACGAAGTAGGAGATGACTGTGATGATTTACTTGTATCTCTTATGGAAAATCAAGGGTGGATAAGGATGATTTTTCTTGGGTAATGGGGCATCTTCATTCAAAAAAAGATCAAGGGTTTCGACTCTTTTAGCAAAGTCTAGTTTCTGATACAATTCAATAAGTGCTTCATGGGAAAAAGGAGTGACATTCTCTGTTGTAGGAGCTTGCACCATTTGGTCTATGGCTTGGGGAGTGATGTTGAGTAGAATTTCTTCGGTAGGGGAAATAATAGCTCTTTGGCTAGGTAGGTAACAAGCATGACATTTCCTGATGAATGTAGGGGTTCTGTGGGTACGGGGAAAGATATAATGGGGAAAATTGGATTCCCAGAGTTGAATATCATCACATTTATCTATAAACTTGTCCTCAAGCTAGCAATGCATTTTGAACAGATCAAATTCACAGAGGGTTTCATGAATTTTATAGTCTCTGCCTGCCAAAGTAATATGGTGAAAGTCAATGATAGGGTGGATCAGAGGACTGACGGGTTCTTCTTGTCCCTTGTCTTTCAGAGGCATGATTGGATAAAGGTGAGATCATTGATGATATCTAGATTATGAAGGTTTATAGTGTTTAGAGGGGACTTGGGATTCAAGCAGATAAGAAAACAAAGGCACTGGCCTGAGATTTTAGTTAGCTAGAAATATCCCCGTCCAGGTGAATTTGTTACAGATTGGATGGGAATAACTGTAACAGAACAATGACAATGACAATGCATAAAATTAGTAACCAGGGAATGGGTGAAAGAAGGGATTTTATGATCTTCTGGCTTTCCCGTTGATGGTGGCATGGGTTTGTTGGATTAACGGTTAAGAAATTTAATTACTTAACGGATTGATTTTGGAGGGAGAGGAAGTGATTTGCAGAGCAACTAATGGATGACATGGAGAAGGGTGACTGGTGGGAGCATAACTAGAATGATAGTGGTATCGCTTAAGGGAGAAACCACCTTTTGGAGGGGGGAGGAGGTGGTTAGTGGTTTCAACCAAGGAGGGTGTGAAATCCTGAGGTGGTGACACTTTACGGTAGGCACGGGTTTGAATACTGTCCATTTCGGACTGCCCCCCCCGACTGTAAAGTTCAGATGGTGAGGGGGGGGAGAATGTAAGATGGGCTGTTGGATGCGACGAGGTGGGCATGCATGATGGGAAAGGTGGCAGGGTATTAATGTGATGTGACGAGGCATATGGTGGGGTAGGAAAATATATTTAATGGGGTATGATTGGAGTGTAGTGGGATAAGCGGATAAATGAAAATATGAGCAGAGCGGTAACTTTGGGATATTGAAACTTTAGGTATAGGGTATAATACACCAAATATTATTTGATATATATGAATTTAGAGTAAAACTTTAATCCTTTTGCTTTTGCTATGTGCATGAAAATATATTTGAAATTCAACTTAGGATAAAAAGTTCATGCTTGTACTAGAAACATCATTGTGCTTCTACCTACCCTTTCTCATTTTATTTCCTTTCTAAGCTAACATTTCTCTTCTTGCTTTGCAGGGTGCATTTAAACTAGCAGACCCAAATCATTTTTCGTTTATGAAATTCTACCTTATCCTATCACTTATTTCACCATTGATTCATATTAAACTGTTGAATTAATTTTATTTCTACCTAGCTACTCATTTACCAAGATTAAACTGTTTGGTAAACCTTTGTTCACTAACCTGTTCAACATAAATTTAAATGTGTTGAGTCATGATTAAACTGTATGACTTGAACATAACTTTAGTCATTGTGGCATTCAATAACAATTTTCACACAACCTTATTTGATAATGAATTACAAGAGGTAACTTATCAGTGGTGGCACTTAGACTTGCAACACTTTCCGTATTATTTTCTATTTTTTCTTTTGTGGGGTTCTTATTTCCTTTTTTCTTATTTATTTTCTATCATACTCTCTTTTCATTTTAATTTTTCATATTTTTTGGAAATCATTTGAATATTGAAATTTATGTACAATATGAAATTACAAATACAAAATACTCAATCACCTTGAGATCCTATAATTTATAGGACCCTAACAGTGGCTCCAGTTGGGGATGGAACTTCTCCAAGTGAAGTGTCAAGAACATATGATCAATAGCCTTGAGTACTCCATGTCTGTAATGTCTTCATCTGATTTATTTTTTGTTTAAGATACTATTGGTAGCTCATCAATCCATTCTTAGGGCCTTCTCTACGGGCTTCAACCTTTGTTAATAAGTTACCCAATCAAAACCATAAAGACTATGATATTTATAATGATGAAAGGAAAATATGTAGGCTAATAAATGTAGTGCTTCAACATCCTACCATTGACAGGACCTCTAGGTATCTCTGCTCCATCTAGGTCTTTAAGGAAGAATGCATTATTTCCCCTCAAAGCATAAACAATAAAGATTATCAAACTTTCCATGTTTTCCTTTGTCCTTTCTCCTGGAATCCCGTCTCAAAAATTTGTCCCCAATGATAAATTCATCAACTTTTGTTCTTCTGTCAAAGATATTTTTAACATTTCCTTGAATAACTTGGGCCATGTTGTATACTTCCTCCCTGGATTGCTGCAAC
The DNA here is from genome assembly GCA_031772625.1 of Pinus tabuliformis. Lineage (NCBI taxonomy): Eukaryota > Viridiplantae > Streptophyta > Pinopsida > Pinales > Pinaceae > Pinus > Pinus tabuliformis. The sequence continues at coordinate 52,127,009 of CM062806.1, read as the reverse complement.
TAGATAGTTTGATTGATCCTTATCCGTACATCATTGGGTTAAACTTGTAATTCTTGAATGATCTTCATGACTGAAGCTCCTAAAGAGCATGGAAAAATTGCATCCATTCCATAGACCAATTGGTATGGGGACATGCCAATTGATTTTTTAGTAGTAAGCTTGTTAGCCCAAAGTGCATTGACCAACTTGTTGTGCCAAGACTTTTTGTTATCTTCTAACAATTTTTTTATGATGTTTACCAAGCTTTTATTTGAGGATTCAACCAACCCATTACCCTGAGGGTAATAAGCTATTGAATGTATCAAAGTAATGTGGTATTTATGGCAGAATTCAACCATCTTTTTAGATTTGAAGGCTACAACATTATCGGTGATGAGTTTTCTAGGACAGCCAAATCTGGAGAGGATATTAGTCTCAAGGAACTTAATAATGACAAAATTAGTGGCAACTCTGGAAGGAGTGGCCTCTATCCATTTGGTAAAGTAGTCAGTGGTTGGAAGAATCCACTTATGTTGGGCAGAGGAAAAGGGATGAATTTCACCAATGAAATCCAATCCCCTTTGCTGGAAGGGGCTTTTAACAGAGACAAGCTTTAATGGTAGGGGCAACAATTTTCTCTTTCCCTAAGCAATATGGCATTTATGGCATGAGGTGAATTTTTTATGAATGTCAGGGAAAAGGGTAGGCTAGTAGAAACTAGGTTGAAGGATTTTATTGGCAGTGGTTTTCCAATAAAGATGTCCATCACAATCTCCTTCATGGAATTCCTGCATTACTTTATCTTCATCATCCTTCAACAAGCATTTAAGTAAAATTCCCTGAGCATCTTTCCAATATAAAACATTATCTATAATGCAAAATTTAACTTCTTTTAACTTGAGAAATATTTCCTTCGTCTTTGTCAAACCAGGAGGAACATTTAATTAAATAGGACATAAAGAAAGTTTGCATGGCAGGGTGAGTTAGAAATGCCTCATCAATTTGTGGAGTCACATGTTCCTCTTGATTATCTAATGAATCAATCAAGTTAATGTCCAAAGCATGGAAATTTGACTCAACCATCAATTTGGCTAGTCCCTGAACTTTGATTAACTTGGTGGGCTTGATTTTTGAGTCATACTCTAGAATGACAACAATCCATTTTCCTCATTTTCCATCAGGTCCATTCCGTGTCAAAATGTCCTTAATCATTGCATTAGGTAAATAAGAAATAATATGGGAATGAAAAATATATACTCTAATTTTTTTTATTGCTTTAACCAATGCAAAGGCCTATTTTTTCATAATGTTGTATTTCAAAGATGCATTTCTAAAAGCTTTACTAAAGAATGCAATAGGTTATTCAAAGCCTTCACTGTTTTTTTGTAGTAAGATTTCTGCAATAGTGTGTTCAGAAGCAAAATAGAAGATTATGAAATCTTTTGTAAAATATGGGCTGATCAACACTGGTGCTTTGGTCAATGCTTGTTTAACTATGTCAAAGGATTGTTTAGCCTCAATACTCTATTTGATTTCAAAATCCTTTTTTAGCATGTTTTTTGTGTTTCTAAGAAGTTCTACAAAGTTAGGAATGAATCTCCTTAGGAAATTTATTTTACCTATAAAAGAATAAAGCTCTTTGATATTCCTTGGATGACTGATTTTTAATATTTCTTGAATTCTACTGGTATCAATCCTAATTCCATCCTTGGAAATAATGTGACCAAGAAGATTTCCTTCCTCAAGGCCAAACAATTCCTTCTTAGGATTGAGCGAGATTCCAAACCTTCTACATTTTTCAAACACTCTTCTCAAATGTGCTAAATGTTCCTCATCAATTTTAGAATTGACTATAATGTCATCTATATAAATCACAATAAAACGACCAATTTCATCAGCAAAGGAAATATACAATGCTCTTTGGAAGGTGGCTCCAACATTCATTAACCCAAAGGGAATTTTCACATACATGAAAGTGCCCCATGGTGTAGTGAAGGCAGTTTTATCCTAATCATCAAGATGCACTAAGGCTTGGTTGTAACCTGAGAGACCATCTAATAAGGAAATTCTACTAGACCCTACTACCCTTTGTAATATATGATCCATTTTAGGTATCGGGTAGTTGTCTTTGAGGGATAACTTATTAAGATTTCTGAAATAAGTACACAATATGATTTCTCTAGTTTTCTTTTTAGTAGGCACAATGTTAGACATCGATTTAATGTATCTAAGAGGAAGTATAATTTTAGCATCATACATCCTTAAAATTGTAGAGAACCCTAACATATCTCTTGGATTCATCATTAATGTTGAAGAATATCTATTGTCGCATCCCCTGATGATGGACTCACTTGGCAGTCTGAAACGTTGGGTTCACAAAACTCTGTAACAGGTCATTCCTCCTCTCTATCTAAAACCATCATCACCTGTATGGATTCATTATTTAACAGCATCAAGTCCTACCATGGAAGGGATATGATGGACAACGCATCAGATTTCGAAAAATTAAGATTATCCAGAGCTAAACTCATTTCTAATCTGAATTTTATTAAAAATTGTAGAGAACCCTAACATAGCTCTTGGATTCATCATTAATGTTGAAGAATATTTATCGTTGCATCCCCTGATGATGGACTCACTTGGTAGTCCGAAATGTTGGGTTCACAAAACTCTGTAACAGGTCATTCCTCCTCTCTATCTAAAATCATACATCCTTTTTACTTCATTCTTAAGAAAAGGCATTAGGACAGGATTTATCCTACGAAGTTTTTGTTTGAATGGTTTTTGATCTTCCTTGATTGAGACTTTGTTTTGTATGTTACTAGTGTCATATGCTTTTAGGTCCTTATAGCTTGAGGCAAAGACATCTATGAACTATTTGAAAAGGGCCATGTATCGTTGTTTTGTGATAATATGAAGTGATTTTGAGAGTTTTATCATTTTGGGATTCTTATCACTACCTCTATTTCATTCTTCTATGTTTGCCCCTATGGGTTCTGTTGTCCTTTGAGATAACCTAAGATCAATTAGTTATGCGAAAGAATCTATAATTTTTTGTTGTTTTGAGTGATCGGATGACCAATGAACTATTTATAAACAGGTGGTTTAAACTTAGACATATTTTTGATAAAATGAAAGGCTATTCTTTTACTGCACATGGTTAGTTTGATTTTAACGTGACAGAAAAGTAGAGTATGAAGAGATATAATTGATTTGATATTATATTTAACCATTTACAAGAAGAAATTAAGAAAACAATTCTTTCTTAATCAACAAAATATAATCAAACTATTACAAAGATCTAGTGTAATTATATTCAAAGAGGAATTTACAATAACAAATAGCTCTGTAAATTATTCTCTTATTTAAATTACAACTTCAGAGAGGATTCAAAATGAAACTAAAATTGAATTAAATTTTAAATCTGATAACTGAAAAAGGCTTAATTTATATGAAGAAAACATAATGAATAGACAAGATGAAATACAACTCACTGAGAGATAGACCATATGATGCAAATCCAGAATATTTTATTATTTCAAAAATGCTCCAGCGTAGTACAATTATGCTTGATAACTTGTTCAAGGGTTCAACCCATAATAACTCAAAGGAGGAGTTATTTATGTAAAAATTTAAAAAACATCTACAATATGTTTGGAATAGAATACCAAAATAGTACAAAGTTACTAAAATATAAAAATATAATAGGAACCGCAAAACTGCTGAAGAGGTGGTTCTATCCTTTGGGAATATTTTGATGATTTGGCCTGAATAATGATGTGCTATCCTGAAAACACTAATGAGTTGTTTTGCTTTCACAATGAGGAATTACTCATTTGTTTCACACAAATGATCCCATCTTTATTCACTTGTGATTTCTACATTTACCATCTTCGTGAATGTTTCATCCACCTCTGTATATATTTCAAAATTAGGCTTGGTGAGAAACAAGTGCTTGATTTCATGTAATATGGTTAAATCATATTCCAAGTCTTCTAGAAAAGCCCTCCCTGTTATCTGTCCTCACTCCTGCAAACTTGGCTTTGTCCACTGCAATATCATATAATTCCTTGCAATAATCATCTAATATAATCAATTTATCATTCAAATCTACTAATCGTGGCAATCCTTTCTGATTTAAAACATTAAATTTTGAATGAAATCTCTTGACATAAATATCCAAGGTTTGACACTTAGTTTCCAATTAATCGATCAAATTCCTTTTATGTAATACCTTTTCGATCTCTAAGATGGAGGTTGTTCTATCAGAGATGTTTATTTCTTCTAATTCCTCTTTTCAATTTGAATTTAAAAATTTGATAATATCTGTTATTTCTGTTGGCTGGATCTTCAAGGCTAACTTTTGTTCTTCAGTCACTGCTTTGCACCTAGTAATGAGTTCGTGCTGCTAAAAAATAATCTGTATGGATGGCTATACATCTGTCATGGATTGACTGATTTTTTTCCAAATACTTTCCTTGGCATGAGCCAAAGTGTCTTCCATTAGTGTCTTACTCTCCAATTTTTGGATTTTAAGTTCAAATTTGTGAGTCTTCTACATTTCTTCCAGATACTTGGTATCATTTTTCACTTTTTGCAATTCCAGATTTTGAAATTTCTGAAGTAACTTCTAGTTTTCTTGCTTCTGTATTGATAATTCCTATGCTAATCTGGCTAGGTAAGCTGTTGTTGATGTAGAATCAGTGGTTGTATATGACGAACTAGGCTCTATACGTACAATTGCTATTGGGACTACTGTAATGGGCACCATGGAAAGCTGTGATGTTTCCTTCTCCTTCAATAGCTCTATAATATGTTCTTCCATCTTCTTCAACTATATATTCTGCTCAATAATAAGATTGAGCATATCCTCCTTTTTCTGTTCAGTTTCTGCCATAACCTTGGTGATGGGATCTTCTGTTGAAGGCAACTTATACTATTTATTTAATGCAACAATGTATACATCTTTCTCCTTAAGGAGTAGTTCTGTAGCTTTTACATCCTGCGGATCATATCCCACTTTAATCACAAAATCCTCTAGAGATTTTATTCTGTGTTCTTTAGCTAGAGAGGAGATATTTTTCTAGCTTAAGTTGGGAATGAAATGTTGGAAATAATACTGAGAGGGGGGGGGGGGGGGGGGGGTGAATCAGTATTATCAGATCAATAAAACTTTTCCAATTTCATACTCAGAAACATATACGCTACTTCAGTTAAGTGAACCAGCGTGTACACGCTACTGTGTCTAAAGCAACTAGCGTATAACCAGAAATATTATGATTCAGTTAGCTTATCTTCAGTAAATGCATCAGGACATTATTAACCATATTAATAGTAAACAAGTGCAGTATAACAGAACAGATCATCACACAAAAGCCACACACATGAGCACCATGATATAAGGTGGAAACCCAATGTGGGTGAAAACCACCTGCTGCAAGTCGTCTCTATCTTTCTTTAATAAGAAACTTCGGTTTACAATATTTTGTACTGGTGCAGCCTTATACCAATACGCAGGCTACAACCTGCAGAAGGCTACAACCTTCTCTCGTTTTCCAGACTCTCCTGGAAGGGAGCTCCAACCCCCTTTGCTCTTGTACTAGCTAAGATACTAGTACGTAGGTGCTGGCCTACAATCTTCTTTCCTTCAGGTACCACTTTTCATACATTTTCAGACTGGATATTCCTGAAGCACAACATTACAATCTGAAGACCACAATTCATCCAATTTTCATAACAGATCATTGAAGCACAAAACAACCAATACCAGCATCATCAATCTTTGAATCACTGAACCATTGAAACCCTGTCAATACCCAGTCACCAGAACACAGAGCAGACTACAGAACTCTGCAATAACAGTCAGACCCAACTGCAACCCAAAAAATTAAGCTTCAAAAGATATACGCTACTTCAATGAAACCAACCCGCGTATACACGCGCTTTTACCAAAGACAACCTGCGTACAGATCTAAAAATAATTTCTCATAACTTGCAGCTGTACCAGACATCAGTCATACTCAGAACATAATATTGTGTCAGTATGCAGATCTAAAAATACGCATAATCAACCATATAACGATAGTTCATTTCAAACCATTTGATCCCGATCTATCCTTAGATCTAGTCTTCCATCAACCGGTGTGATCTCTCCTTAGCTTAGATCAAGCAACCCAAAACCTGCATACTAGATCTCTTTCTTTATCAGATATTCAAGACTTTTTCGATGCAATTACCTAATGACCTTCTTCTCCTTATATAGCCTTAGGCCCTTCACAATACCACGGTCCAAAACCATAGTAACACAATACCATCAACTTCAAAACTAGGGATCAACACGTCTGTCGAGATACCTTGGTCCAAAAACATAGGCTCAAGTACCGAGGACTAACTACCACGGACCAAAGGAAAGCTTCTCGACATGTACGCTCTTTTCTGTTCATGAAACTACGTGTATACGCAACTTCGTATATAGCGAGCCTGCGTATCCGCGACTTAGTATATAGCGTACCAGCGTGTATACGCAACTTGGGCTTAATGAACCTGCGTATATGAAATTTCTCTTCATTCTTGTAGTCTGGACTGAGATCTGTCATCAAAGAGAGTTGCCAACAAGGAAAACACCTGTACCGTAGCGCCACGCCTGTGCCAAAATGCCAACATGAAAATTTGATAGAGTAGTCCTGAGTTTAGAAAGAGACATGGTTGTAGTTGTCATAGTAGAAAACATCATCTCACTAGTCTGTCTGTGCATGTCCATCTGGCCAATTGGATGGATTTGAATGGTGTCAAATGAAAACACAGTCTTCTTGTAATCAGATGGTGATTTAGGGAATGGAATCTGGGCATGTAATAAATCCATTTGCATTCTTCCCTTATCACCGTCAAAAGCAGAAAGGAGCATATGTTGGGAGGTAGAAGTTTGCTTCCAGAACTGATTGTACACATTGGACTTTAAAGTCTCATTTTTCTTCTTAATTTCTAGGAACCTTGAAAATATGTTTTGGTCATCCAAGGTGCTGGTTCCTGTTGATTGAATAATTTCTAGAGGCTCTATAGAAGGTGAAGTTGTAGGAGGAGTAGTTGAAGTACTAACTGTGGGATGAGTGGTTGAAGTACTAACTCCTCCTAATGTAGACACTTCTGGATCTCCAAGATCAATGATTACTGGTGGATTCTCATCTGCTAATGTGGCTAATATGACTTTAGGCTTCTTTTGCTGAAAAACGAACCCTTTCAGCACACCTTCAGTGGATGAAGTTTCCTCTCCAAGCCTCTTATGTTGCTTGCTCTGAGCAACTGGAGTCTAGTCAGTGGGAGTAGACACAACTTTCTCATCTGCTTCTTGAAGAGTACCATCAACCCATATTTCTTGATTCATAAACTTTTCAATTTCTAGCCTTGGAGTATGGTTATAAGGAGTCATCTTGAAACTAACCCTTCAGGTAGAAATGATGCCAAAAGGATCATAGGACCAGGTGAAACTAGGCTGGAAACTCATTTTCTTCAATAATGAATCTGCCTCAACACCAACTGATCTGGTGTTGCAAATAAATGACCCAATCTGTGCTTTGATCTTGAACTAAGACTTTCTTTTACCTTACACAAAATGTAGCTCATCCATGTGAATCACCTACCTGATATATTCTAGAGAAAATATTCTCAAAGAAACATATTTATGCACCTTGTATGGTGCAAGATCACATCCATATATTCTTATCTCAGTGTAGTTATGGTATAAATACCAGTCACCAATTTTGGTTTGTTCACTTAGGTGTAAGATTCTTTTAATTTCATTCCCAATACTGGGCTCTTTTTGAATGTTAAGGAGTTGTACCACTGTATGTATGAATGCATCTACAAATTATGCAAATGATGGGTGGTATAAGTTGTCCTAACCATTTCTGTCTAGGGAATCACTGATTGATTCACTCCTTGTTCATCCTTCTTACTGAGTTTGATTGGTAGCATATCACCCTGTTGAAAAAGATGCACGTGGACAATTACAGAGTTGTAATTGAACACTCCGTGCACAGTGAAGTTCATGAATTGTTCATGTATATTATCAGCCCAGAACTAGCTATAATTATACATGAATGCTAGTTGTTAGTATTTATTAAAGATAGATAAGAAACCAAGGATAACCTCATCAACAGAATGGTCATCAAGGTATCCTAATAGATAGGAAAATAAGGAAATGCAATGTCTAGAGTCCTAAGGAAACACGTCAGATGAATAAGGTGGATTTCTTTTGGGTAATTCTGCATCCTTAGGCAAAAAGATTTCGAATATTTGGGCTCTCTCTGGGAAAGTTAACTTATGGTATAGATCGTTAAGTGATACTGGTGAGAATTGAGTCAAGAAGTAAATTTGAGGTACTAAGAGCATTTCATTTATAGTTTGAGAAGAAATTGTTATTAGAATATCTCCATTATGAGCAATGAATTCCCTTTTCACATGATCATACTTGGCTTGACACCACAAAATAAGTTCATGGAATTCATGTGTCTTTGGGAAACTATAAAAAGGTAACAGGGATTCCCAAAACCTAATCGGATCTTGCTGGTCGAGATAGTTTTGTTTAAGCCATAAGTGTAGTTCATAAAAATCAAACTCACACTTGGCCTCTGCAACTTTGAATAGTGAATCGATAATCAGAATATGGTCAAGGTCAATCTAGGTTGGGGTGATAGTACTTTCCTCTATTGTTTTCTTCTTGGATTTTGCTTTTAGGGCTATGGTGGTAGACATGAAGAAAAATGGTTATAAGTGACAGACTGAGAAGAAGACCATAAGTTCTGCAACATTGTAAACCTGCAAACCATTGAAAATGATCACAATAAAGTGACAAAGAGGCTAGTTTCATTTTATTTATTAGATATGGGAAGGGGTAACAATTTCTTTAATAACCATAGCAACTTTAAATGCAAGGGAGTGGGACTACAATGGATGGATGCAACGGGTATGCAAAACTGGGGAAAGCTTGTAAAGAGGTAAGAAATGGGAGGAATAAGCAATGAATGGGTGAGGTGTCAGCTCGGGATTAGTGGAGAGATAACAAATTTGGCAGGGTGAAAGATCCATTGGTGAAGAAAACCACGAGTGGTTTGTGGGTGAGGGGGGTGTGGAGTGATGTGGGAGTGACATGTAAGGTCAGGGAGTCTGCCATGGAAACCGCTTTGCTGACCCCTCCATCACGTTAACTTGAAAAAATGGAGGGTGTTAGGTAAACTTGACTCAGGATAGAGTCAAAGTTGACCAGGTTAAACAGTGATGGTTTTGGGGCACATGGTATTGTGCACCCATAGTATTCTGCCCGTGGTATTATATGTAATGGAGCTCATAAAAGGCTGGAAGGACTTCATTGTAATGCAAGACTTGGAGGTGAGTGGTGAAGGATCACTTGGTCGGATTGGTCAGGGTTTTGGCCAATGCTAATAAGATCTTATTAGGTTTGGTTTTTCCCCGGATTTGGGGTTTTCCCAGATAAACATTTGTGTTTATGTGTTTATGTTTGTTGCTGGTTATTTTTATATTTATTCCTCTGAGTAATTATTTATGTTATGCAGTAAATTTCTTAACAACTGGTATTAGAGCCAGATATTGGATTCAAAGGGATTCTTTGATGCCAGGGGTTTATAGTTCCTAATGAGATCAATGTAGCCTTTTTACAGATCTGGGTTTGAAAATAATGGTGGAACAATCATACGTGGAAGAATCTCGAGGAGAATTTGCAGAAGATAGTGCCGTAACTACCAGGGATCGCAGTGCATTTGCGATATTTATTGGTTTGAAACATGTTGACGAATTGTTTGGGATTCATGAAGCTATTTAAAGAAGGTTGAGAGATACCAATGGTAATATTAAAATTCAAGGCTGATTTTGTTCGGAGCTTTTTTCGTAGGGAATCGATAAGGGATATTTCCTGTGTGTTCTATGTCGTGTTGAAAGATGGAGTAGGCATGGGCTGCATGGAAGTCAATAGAAGAAAATTGTTCATGCGGCTTCAAAAATTGTTCATTTTCTGCTACGTGAGGCCACCGGTACTGGAATATACGAGGTTCTCGTCGGGATCGCATGTTAGAAAATTATATATTATGGAGCAATGGAACACATAAAATATTGCAGAAATATAAACACAGAAAACACACAAAACAAGAGAGACACAGATATACGTGGTTCACCCAGTTTGGGCTATGTCCACCCCGAACAACCAGTCCTTCCTTTCTATTATCCAGCAAAATGAAGAGACACAACCTACAGCAAATCCACTGTAATATCCTCTATTTTCTCTCACAGTCTCACCTCTCCGTTTCTCGCTCGCCGAATACACATCTATCACACAGCCTCAAATACAATACCATCATACAAAGAGAGGGATTGCCTTCTATGGCAAAATACCCTAAACTAAACATAAGTTCTACCGTCAGATCATCCGCCTAATGAACGACCCAGATTGACTAGAAATTACTATACTTTTACAAGGCAATTTTACAGTTGTTTTTAGCTTCGGTGGCGCTACCACCGAAACCCCCCGCCAGGGGGGGGCTCCCAAAGGTCGCAGCCACCCCCCTAGACCCCCCTACAACGAATATTTTACGGGCGGCGTTGCCACCCCCATTTCGAACTGGGGTCCTATGTGGCGATACCTTTGAATATAGAAGATAATCAGGCTCCACACCCAACAATCTCCCACTTGGAGACTGATTGTAGCAACTCCATCGCTGCTCCATTTGCTAGACAATGACTCCTCTTTGGACCTGGCTATTTCTCATCTTCATCATCATCCTTGAAGACCAAATGAAACTGAGCATATTCTCAGTTTCTCCCTGGTTACAAATTTTGTTAGCATATCTGCAGGATTCTGGCTAGTGTGTATCTTTTCCAGCTTCAACTCTCCATCTTCAAACACTGATCGTATGAAATGGTACTTGAGATGTATGTGTTTAGTCCTGGAATGAAATGATGAGTTCTTTGCAAGATGAATGGCACTTTGGCTATCACTGTATAACGTGCCCATATCATGCTCCTTACCTAATTCACCCATAAACATTTGTAACCAAATCATTTCTTAACTAGCCTCTGTAGCAGCAACATACTCTGCTTCTGTTGTTGAAAGTGCAACAACACTTTGGATTTTTGAAACCCAACTGACAGTTGTTCCTCCAATAGTAAATACATATCCTGTAGTGCTCCTCCTGTTATCTCTGTCACCTGCCATATCTGCATCAACATATCCTTATAGGGAGATGTTTGAACCACCAAAGCATAATGCTTGATTTGTGGTACCTTTCAAATATCTGAGAATCCATTTCACTACATCCAATGTTCCTTTCCTCGATTTTTCATGTACCTGCTTACAACTCCCACTGCATGTGCAATAGCAGGCCTTGTGCAGACCATTGCATACATTAAGCTTCCAACTGCTGATGCATATGGAACTTTAGACATATAATCCATGTCTTCTTGGGTCTTTGGGCACATTTCCTTGCTAAGTTTGAAATGGCTAGCAAAAGGTGTACTAACTGGTTTTGCATTATGCATGTTAAATCTTTTCAACACCTTTTGTATGTACTCATTCTGAGACAATGTTAATTTACGATTTTTCCTATCTCTAGTTATTCTCATACCAAGGATTTGTTTTGCAGCTCCCAAATCCTTCATTGCAAATGAATTTGCCAATTTTCTTTTGAGCACATTTATTTCCTGCATGTTAGATCCTGCAACAAGCATGTCATCTACATACAATAAAAATATAATATAGCTTCCATCATTTTTATTTTTCAAATAAACACAATGATCAGAGTGACATCTAGTATAACCTTGTTCAGACGTAAACTTGTCAAATTTTAGATACCACTGCCTTGGAGCCTGTTTTAAGCCATACAAGCTCTTCTTCAACCTGCACACTAGTTTCTCCTTCCCTTTCACCTCATATCCTTGTGGCTGCTGCATATATATCTCTTCCTCCAAATCCCCATGGAGAAAGGCTGTCTTTACATCTAACTGCTCAAGATGCAAATCTTCAGCTGCTACAAGACTTAAAATAGTTCTGATTGAAGTCATTTTAACAACAGGAGAAAATATTTCATCAAAATCAATACCTTTCTTCTATGCAAACCCCTTCACCACAAGTCTAGCTTTATACCTCTGTTTTCCTCCATCTTCTTCCTTCAGCCTGTAAACCCATTTATTCTTCAATGTAGTTTTTCCTACAGGAAACTTGACTAAATCCCAAGTCTGATTATGCATTAAGGAGTCCATCTCTTCTTCCATGGCTACCTCCCACTTCTTCCTGCTTTCAACCTGCATTGCTTCTTCATAACATTCGGGTTCACCGGAATCAGTCAACAATAAATAATATAATGAAGGAGAGTATCATTCAAGGGGTCTACTTATCCTGGTAGATCTTCTAACACCACTTTCAGGTGTTTGGGGTGCCTGTTGTTGTTGTGGTGGTTGTTGTTGTTGTGGTTGTTGATTATTATTATTTTCAGGCACCTTTACTTTTTCAGTGATTTCATCAAGAACTGTGTATTCCTTGTTTTCCTTTTCCTGTTTCTTTTCTTGCAACTGATTCTTATACAAGACCTTTTCATTGAATATTACATCTCTGCTCCTAATGATTTTGTGATTTTCATAATCATATAAGCGATAACCAAAATCATTAACACCATATCCAATAAAGGTACATTTCTTTGACTTTGCCTCAAGCTTTGTTCTATTTTCTTTATCAATATGGACAAAGGCCTCACAACCAAAAGGCTTTATAATAGAGTAGTTTACCTTTTTACCTGTCCATGCTTCCTCTGGAACAACACCATCCAAGGAACTTGAAGGCCCTCTTTTTATTAGATAAACAACAGTATCTACAACATCTTCCCAAAACTGTAAAGGCAATCCTGCATGCAATCTCATGCACCTTGCACGCTCCATGATTGTTATGTTCATCCTTTATGACACACCATTTTCTTGTGGTGTTCTTGGAACTGTCTTCTCTCTGTGAATTCCATGCTCTGAATAGTACCTATCAAACTCTTTGCTGCAATATTCACCTCCATTGTCTGATCTAAGACACTTCAATTTCTTTCCTGTCTCAATCTCAACCAAATCTTTCCATTTCTTGAAAGTATCAAATACATCATATTTATTCTTAATACAATAAATCCAAGTTTTTCTAGTTGCATCATCAATAAAAGTAACATAATAACGAGAGCCACCGAGAGATGATACCTGAGCAGGTCCCCATACATCTGTATGCACAAGCTCTAATTTTTCATTCTTCTTTTCTTTCCCAACTCTGAGAAATCTGACTCTCTTCTGTTTTCCATAAATGCAATTCTCACAGAAGTCCAAATCAACATTCTTCAAACCCGGCAACAAATTCCTTGAGTGAAGAATCTTCATCCCCTTTTCGCTCATGTGTCTGAGCCTATGATGCCATAATGCTGCATCTACTCCTTTGGAAGTTAAAGCATTAATAGAGTTAGAAATACCATTGCATAAATACAATGCACCAACCTTTTCGCCTTTTGCTATTACCAAGGCTCCTTTGGTGACCTTCCAAGCTTTATCTGTGAAATTTGTCACACAACCTTCACCGCCTAACTGCCCTATTGAAATCAGATTTTTCTTTAGATCTGGAACATGCCTTACCTCCTTTAATAGCCATTGGTTTCCATTCTGCTGTTTTACAAGAACCTTACCCATTCCAACAATTTTACAGGGTTTATCATCACCCAGATGAACTTGTCCAAAATCTCCTTGAACATAGTCATGAAAGTATTTCTTATCAGGTGTGGCATGGAATGAAGCCCCTGAATCTACCACCTAGGAATTAGTAATATTTTCGAAAGAAAGAATCAAAGCATCTTGTAACACCTCACCTGTCACATTTTCTTCATGATTGTTTTCTTGTTGTGCATCTCCTTCTTTTCCCTTCCGAGATCTATAGTCTTTCTTTAGGTGTCCTTTCTTTCCACATTTCCAGCACACTATCCCCGATCTGGAATTGGATCTGCCTTTCCTTCATTTATTGCGATATCTTGATCTCTTTCCTCTTTCCATTTTTCTTCCTCTAGACTCTGCACTCAAAGCATTTCTCGATGTATCACCAGAGATTTTCCGTCGCATTTCCTCGCTAAGGATAGCACCGACAACATCATAAAACTTTAAAGTACTAGATCCAGAAACAGAGTTACTAATGGCTATTACCAAACCATTCCAACTTTCTGGTAATGAGCACAAGAATAACAGAGCTCTAACTTCATCATCAAAGTTTACCCCTACAGAACTTAACTGACTTGTAACAGTATTAAAATCATTTAAATGGTCTGCAACAGATCCACCTTCAGACATCTTCATATTAAATAACCGTTTCATAAGAAATACCTTGTTTGAGGCCGATGGTTTTTCATATAGTTTCGACAACGTCTGAAACAAACCCTCTGTCGTGGTTTCCTTCGAAATGTTGAAGGTGACTGACGCAGTAAGGCACAACCATATTATTCCAAGTGTCTTTCTATCGAGAAGGTTCCATTCTTCGTTTGTCATACCCGTCGGCATCTTTGATTTTCCGCCCAATGGTAGGTATATATCTTTCTGATATAGATAATCTTCCATCTGCATCTTCCACAGCGAGAAGTTTTGGCCGTTAAATTTCTCGACCCTAAACTTACCATCTTCCGCCATTGTGTTGTTGGGAAAAGTATCCAATTCGGAATGCCCCTATCCCACTCTAAGGTGTGATAGTGCCTTAGCAACAAACAAGGAAAACTATCTGAGTATTCTTCTTTATGAAATGTAAATGGAGAAGAAGGATGTAACTAACCTGTGTCTTTCGCTAGCTTGTCGATCCAATCACTCTCCTCTTTTGCTTGTTTCCCGCTGCCTGCTCCTTCACTGGTCCAGCTTCATCAAGTTCCTGCAAGATCACAAGAGGGGAAAACTACACAAAAGACATAGATTTACATTCATAACTAGTTTAGGATCAGATATAAACTAAATATGTAAATATAACAAAGCATCATTGATATACAAGCATATAGGAGAAACTCAAATAGCTTTATTGATATGATAATAAAGTCCAAGAGGAGATACAACCAAGTGAGTCCTGATCCAGCATCTACCTCCCAGCAAAGGAATCCCTTCCTCTCCTCCAACAAAGCATAAATCACCCAATGCACTAATCTCAATCTCAAACCAACAACAATTCTCTGCAAAGTACAAAATTCCAGCCTCCTAAACCTCTGGGTGAGAGATCCATATATAGATGTAAGCAGAGAGGATGAGTCAGCTTATGTTTTGACTTGTGGCTTCTCTCTGTCAGTTCTTGCTTCCACTTGGAGGTTGAGAGCCTCTTACTCATCACTAGTCGAATTCATTGAGGCAAGTGTCATTGGAGAAGATTCTGGAAGCTTCCATGGTCTTTCCACCTTGTTGAATGAGCTTTCCATTTGTCATTTCCCGCTCAGCGCACCCTGGTAGTGCTTTTAGGTGCGTTGCAACGCACCCAACTAGTGTACTGGGGTGCACTGCAACGCAGGCAGCTAGAAGAGCTTCTGAATTGATCCTGAATTGACTGTTTCTGAGTTGTTTTTGGTGGAGAGCTTCTGGGAGAAGCTGTCATTGGTTGACCTTGTTCCTTTAGGGGTCGGAAAAACTCTTTTAGGGACTTTGGATCCCTTGGATTATGGACATTTCATGCTCAATGCTGTAAGGCACAAAAATGTCTATAACACATTGGTACCACTCGAACTAGGAACCCTTCTTTCCTACGAGTTTATCAGCCAAATAGACCTTCGGATCTGATACCAGTTGTTAGAAAATTATATATTATGGAGCAATGGAACACATAAAATATTGCAGAAATATAAACACAAAAAATGCACAAAACAAGAGAGACACAGATATACGTGGTTCACCCAGTTTGGGCTACGCCCACCCCGAACAACCAGTCCTTGCTTTCTATTATCCAGCAAAATGAAGATACACAACCTACAACAAATCCGTTGTAATATCCTTTGTTTTATCTCATAGTCTCACCTCTCTGTTTCTCGCTCGCCAAATACACATCTATCACACAGCCTCAAATACAATACCCTCATACAAAGAGAGGGGTTGCCTTCTAGGGCAAAACACCCTAAACTAAACATAAGTTCTATCGTCTGATCATCCGCCTAATGAGCGGCCCAGATTGACTAGAAATTACTATACTTTTACAAGGCAATTTTACAGCTGTTTTTAGCTTCGGGGGCGCTGCCCCTGAAACCTCCCGCCAGGGGGGGGGGGCTCCCAAAGGTCGTAGCCACCCCCCTGCAGTGAATATTTTACGGGCGGCGTTGCCACCCCCATTTCGAACTGGGGTCCTATGTGGCGATACCTTTGAATATAGAAGATAATCAGGCTCCACACCCAACATCGCAGTTGGAGCGGTTTGATAGAAGTTTTTGAGAAAATCAAATTGAGAGAGGATGGATCAAAATCACATCAGAAATAAACAGAAAAAAAATTTAATGAAGTCAAAATTATTGCATGTAAATTGGCATACTACTGTAAGACCTGGTAAGGCATGTGTACCCCTCGGTGATCACCGATAAAGTCTGGGTTAGACCTAGGTGAGAAGGGGGATGTCGGGTTAACAATACCCCGGGTAAAAACTCTGAGGGGGGTAAGAGCTAGAGTGAGCGGGATTGTCTCAATTAGTAGGTTTGGCTGGAGTTAGTCAAGGAACCCCAAGTCAAGTTTAAGGGGGGAATTGTTAGGTAAACTTGACTCAGGATAGAGTCAAAGTTGACCAGGTTAAACAGTGATGGTTTTGGGGCACATGGTATTGTGAACCCATAGTATTCTGCCCATGGTATTATATGTAATGGAGCTTATAAAAGGTTGGAAGGACTTCATTGTAATGCAAGACCTGGAGGTGAGCGGTGAAGGCTCACTTGGTCGGATTGGTCAGGGTTTTGGCCAATGCTAATAAGATCTTATTAGGTTGGGTTTTTCCCTGGATTTGGGGTTTTCCTGGATAAACATTTGTGTTTATCTGTTTATGGTTGTTGCTGGTTATTTTTATATTTATTCCTCTCATTAATTATTTATGTTATGTAGTAAATTTCTTAACAGAGGGGGGTGCGAAATCTCTCCCTGCCATTGATCTGGGTGGGGAGTAGATCAACTGTCAGATCATGTATCCTTTTTACGAAAGACGACAATACCTTTTGGTTGTTTATTGATTTGGGTCAAATCAAACTTGGGCATTATAATATAATTGAAATGCCATAGTTTATAACAAAGAATTAATCCCAATTAAAGAATTAATCGTATATTAACACGATTTGGCATTTTTCTGATGTGGCGCATTTGGACCTGCAACCTTTGCTTTTATTTTTGTATGAAAATGAAGCCTTTCTTTTCTTTTGCTTCCCTAACATTTTATTTTAATTTTTATTTCTTTATTTAGGGCAGCTAACTCCTATCATTTATTGATATGGATGTCTATAAAATATCAAATTGTCCTAACATTTTAATTCTTCCTTCTTTTGCATCCATATCCTAACTTATCATTTTTTTTACTAATATACTAACTTATGAAAAACCAAATTATGTTACAACATCGTCTCTAATTAGGGACTACTTCCCCCTGTGGGATGCAGAGAACAAGCAGGTCTAACTGCCTTCTCCTCAAGGTATGGAGTCTTTGCTGAACACATACTCACTTGTAATTTTTTTTTTTTCAAAAATAAAATGAACTCTCTGGATATTTAGAGATGATGAATGACTGGATGAAAAATTAATACTAAATGTAATGTTTCAAGTATTTCCCATTGACTTGAAATGAGGAATACTCTCCTTCTAAATTCTGTAGGATGAATGTATTGTTCCGTTGACTTCTGCAATGCTAAATGGACCAAATCAAAGGTTGTCAAAATTTTCATGCTTGCCTTTATATTCTCTCCTTGTATCCCATCTAAGCACTAGGTCACCTTTCTTGAAATTTCTTTCTCTAGCCTTTATGTCAAACAATTCCTTCATCTTATTTTGTTATTTCCTTCGTTTGTATTGAATTTCATCCCTGTCTTCATTCAACTCAATAATTTTATTAATCCTTCTTGAGAAATCATCTTTTTCTTCATAGGATTCTTGAATGAATCTCATAATAGGTAAAGTTAATGAGTAGGAAAAGTTGCTTCCTTGCCATAAACTAATTGGAAAGGAGACTTGCCTATTGATCTCTTAGGAGAAACTCTATTTTCCCAAATTGGATGGATTAGGTGGCTCTCCCAACTCTTTTTATGGTCTTCAAGAGTCCTCTTAATGACCTTAACTAAGCTCTTATTGGAGGAATCTGCTAGCTCATTACCTGGTGGATAGTATGGTGTAGAATGGTGTAATAGGATTGAATACTTTTGAAATAACTCAATCATTCTGACACTGCTAAAAGTTGTTTCATTATTTGTAGCAATTTGTTGAGGACATCCAAATCTTGATAAGATATTTTCTTCAAGGAATTTAATCACAATAGTATCAGTTGCATTTTTAACATGTATGACTTCTACCCACGTGGTAAAATAGTATGTAGTAGTTAAAATCCATCTGTGTTGATTACTTGATTTTGGATGAATTTCCCCTATAAATTCCAACCCCCATTGTATAAAAGGAGCATGAACCAATACTGGAACTAAAGGAAGTGTTGACATTTTCTGTTTTCCTGTAAATAATTGGCATGGTATGCAACTTCTTACTCTTGCTCCAACTTCTTTAAAAAGTGTGGACCAGTATGATCCGGATTTAGACAGGAATGCAAAAAATTACAGATATAACCATAAACACAGAGATGCAGTGGAAATAATGATTCATTTCATCAATGTAAAATACCGAAATATGCTTACAAATAGAAATGGAAATAAACCATCTAGGGCGATGATAACTTATCTCTGAGAAGAGATGTGGCAGCTACATGCCTCTTAACTGTGTTACAATGAGGCTCGAAGGCCTATTTATTGTTGAGAAACAATGGGAAACCCTAAACATCCAAAAACATAACCCTTAATATGAAACGAAAAACTGTGGGCCTCGTTTGGGTAAATTGGGACATCAACTTCTCGGGGTCGTAACTTTCGCATACGATCTCCACTTGACGCGAACAATATCTCGTTAGAAATATCTATTCGAGAACTATAACTTTGGGAAGAGAAAAATTGGTCTATAACCCATGTTGCTCCAGATTTTCCCAAAAAACATCGTTTAGGGCCTCAAAACAGCGCCGGAAGTTCAAGACCTGAAAAACTACTAAAAAGAGTAAACTGTGCTACAATTAAGGAAACTGCACAATATCAAAGTACTAATCAGAGAGTAGATATTTTTCATATATATGGACAAGAATGGCTTGATCTGAAGAAAGAGGTTCTTGTGGTTTCTCCCCTTCTGTAAGGAGGAGGTTCTTGTGGATTCTCCCCAGATGAAATTGAGGAAGGTTCTTGTGGGTTCTCTCGTGATGAAATTGAGGAAGGTTCTTGTGGATTCTCCCTAGATGAAATTTCAGAAACTAGATTTATCCCAAATACTTTGCAATTGGATTCAACTAACAACTTGGCCAGGCCTTGTCCCTTTTCTAGCTTTGTGGTCTGAATTTCAAGGTCAAATTCAAGGATTTTAGCAATCCATCTCCCTCTTCTTCCATCAGTATTAGGCTGGGTCAAAACAATTTTAACAACATGATTAGGGTCCTAAGCTATAATGTGTGAATGCAAGACATAGGTTCTAAAGGATTTGAGGGCTTGAATTAAGGCATAAGCTTGTTTTCCAATAATATCATACCTAAGTTCAACATCCCTCATGACTTTAGAAAAGAAGGATATAGGCTGGTCATCACCATTTGTGTTCTTCTATAAAAGTACAACAACCAAGGTTGTCTCAGATGCAAAATAAAATATGCTAAAAGGTGAAGAATAATCAGGGTTGGCTAAGAATAATCAGGGTTGGCTAAGAATAATCAAGGTTGGCTAATGTAGAGGCCTCAGATATAGCCTTTTTCATCTCATCAAAATAATATCTAGCTAAAACTGTCCATTTCACTTCATTGTTTTTCTTTAGCATATCAGTTATATCCTTAATTATCTCTGCATAATTAGGGATGAACCTTCTAAGAAAATTTATCTTCCCAAGGAAGGTCTGTATCTCTTTCTTATTCCTTGGTAGAGATAGGGTTTGAATTGTTGAAACTCTCCTTGGGTCAATTATAATTCCCTCCTTGGAGATTATATGCCCTAGTAATTTCCCTTCCTTTACAACAAATAAAGATTTCTCCGGATTGATGGATATGCCAAATTTCCTGCACCTGTCAAAAACCTTGCTCAATTGTTTTAAATGATTTTCATCAGAATCACAGAAAAAAATTAAATAATCTAAATAAATGACAATAAATTCACATGTTTTACCTACAAATTCGAGATCCATGGCTCTTTGGAAAGTGGCTCCAACATTTGTCAACCCAAATGGAATGCTAGCATACATAAATATGCCCCAAGGAGTGGTGAAAGCAGTTTTGTCTTGGTTAGCTTGACATACCATGATCTCTTTGTAACCAGAAAATCCATCTAGCATAGAAATCCTATTTGCATCTGAAACTTTCTGAAGTAGATGATCCATTTTGGGCAATGGATAGTTATCCTTTAAACATGATTTGTTCAAATTTCGGAAGTCTACACATAGCCTAATCTCACCATTTCTATTTTTGATAGGAACTAGGTTGGCTACCCAATCAGAATACCTTAAAGGTACTATGATATGAGCATCAAGCAACTTTTTAAGCTCTTTCTCAATAGTTGGAAGTAGCATGGGATTGATTCTTCTTTGTTTTTGTTGAAAGGATTTTTCTTCTGGTTTCAAAGGAATCTTATGCTCAATTAAATATGTATCATAAGATTTTAACTCATTATAAGACGAGGCAAAAGCATCTTTGTATTTTTTAAGAAGATTCAAGTATTTAATTTTCACATCCAAAGGCAAGGTTGATGATAATTTAACATTTCTCACATCATTCAAAGCCCCAATATTGCATTCTTCAATTTCTTCTTCAGGTGAGTTAAACAAGGGGTTTTTGGAAACATCATTATTATCAAATAATTTTTCCAATGGAGCTAATCCTTTGGGAATAAAGTTATTAGATAATTGGATGATATCATGATCAAGAATTTTTAGACTAAATGGAGCTTCTGGACTTTGGTGATTTGATTCCTGAACATCTTAAACCTACTACACTATTAGCTCAGAATTAGAAAAGACACTAAAGTTTTGAACCTTTAGACTCTTAGCTAGATCAAGACCAAGAAGGAAGGCCTCATATACTCAGCCACATTATTGGTGACCTCAAATTCAATTTTATATGACTCAGTTATGTTTTCTTTATTTGGTGAAATTAGAAAAACTCCTGCTCCTGCTCCTTCCTCTCAGCAAGAGCCATCAAAATAAAGTTTCCAGATATCTGATTCTACAATTTTAGGTTTGGAAACTATATTTTCAATGGCAAGTTGAGTGTTTGATGAATTTTTTAAAGATAACTGAATGAAACCAAAATCTTGATCAACTGCATAGATAGGGTAGTTTTTTGTTTGATCGGACCTATAAACTATATGAAGGAATCTGACTTCCCTATATAACCTTAAATGTTCACCTCCATAGATTGGCATAGTAGCAAAAAAAATGTCCATCTGAAGTGATACTCCATTTTTAGCATAGCATGATCTAGATAGGAGCATGCCAAACTTGGCAGGAATATCAATGACAACTATGTCTAAAACTACACTCTTGACAGGTATTTGGGCTAAGGTCACAAATAGGTATTTGAACAATCCTAGGCATGTAATTTCTTTGAATCAAAGGTGTAAAGATCATGATAAGAACGAGTAACTCGTAGCTGAAGTTTGTCCATAATTACCATTGGCATAAGGTTACGAGAAGATCTAGAGTCCAGCGTGCAATTATACAAAATAAAGTCGTGGAATTTTAGAGTTACATAAAATGGTGAAAAAATTTCATCAATCATATCAGAACTAGGGCCAAACATTACTAGGGATTTTCATCTTGAAAACTAATAGCATGTCCCTCAACATCTACACTAGAGGACTGTATCCATTTAGACACTTGATTTTTATAACCAGGGTTTTTGGAAAGTTCAGCTAAAGGGATAGGGATCTTGACCCTTTCCAATTCCTTTTCAATATTGAAAGTTGTCAAAATGGTATTGTCGGTTGAAAAGGTTTCAGTGGATGACTCTATAGTCTGAGGTATTGGAGTTTGTGTTTGAATAGATTTTATTGTAGGTTCAATTATAGTGGTATATTTTAAAGGTCTACCTAGACCTGATCTAGGTCTTCAATCATACCTCTTATTTAATTCCGCAATTAGAAATTCATAGAATTCTTGGTATTTTGAAAGTTGAGCATCTCCTTGTTCTTGTTCAAAAGGCTGAGGGGAAGATGAAGGAACTATTTCCATTTGTACTGTTGAAGAGTCAATATTATTGATATCTTAAGTGCTTAAAGGGCCTGTATCCTGTGGTTGTTGATCATCAATCAACAAGGGTGGTTGAATGTTTTGATCAGATCATGGTATCTAAAGAATCTACATTTGAGGAGTTCTTCAAAATTGAGTTTGAGCCTAAGGTCTGGCAGCAGTTTGCTAAGTAGTTCTAGGTTGTGATTCAATTTTAGAAATCCTATTAGAAAGGTTTCTAAGTAAAGATGTGTTGATGGTGCTGGAGCCGCCAACATGTCAAGGGGATCTCCCCGGTAAGAAGCCCCAATTAGACCTCAGACTATTTGGTGTAGGAGTCCCAGTAGTGGGTCGTAAGGTAATGCCTTGACCACAATGTCGTACAGAGGCAAGTAGAATAACTCTGTCAACAACAAGGGTGTGACTAATGCAATGATTCAAGGAAGGTGTATGAGAGGTTTTGACACTTCAAAAAGGGAAGGAGGTGAAGGTGAGTTCCAGGGTGAAAGGGATCAATCCCAACTCAGCTAAAAACACACAACACAAAGGAAATTCACAGCTTCTGGTGGAGTAGTCCACTCAGATGCGACACTCACATCATACAAGGTAAGATAACACGAAAAACACTCACGGATCACTCCGAGATGAGTGTGACAACTGATAAAGCAAGGTTCAAGTGAAAGGTCCATCTGATGTTCAGAAGAGAAGTTGACATGGACAGTGACAACATTAAAAACATATGCAACACATTAACAACAAGATTCATATAATTTCATGTGAATTAGTTCATACACAAGTACGTAAGTTAAATAGATATATCATTAAGGAAACCAGAGCAGTCCGACTATAATAACAACATATCCATGAAAATATGTTGGTTCTTATTATATAAAGAAGTGTAATTCATAATCATACAGTAGACCATGTAAACCTACTAGCCCTAACAGTGGAATGTTACAGCCACATCCGCCTACTCCTTCAAAGAGATGTACTAGAATTGTGCAGTGGAGAACAAGGCATGTTACAATACTATCCAAGCCTCCTTCAAGGTAGTCATAGTAGAAGCTTGGCTGACCAAAAGCCCATACAATGAGTTATGAGGGAATATTTATATGACCCTTGACATTCCCCTTTGTGACCATTCAACTATCCTCATGACTCTTCACCTACTCTATGATTGTTACATCCACTCTTGAAACTTGACTTACACTTGATATGATTCAACATTACACTGCACATGTACCCATGTGAACAACATCTTGAACAAGCCAAACTAGACATCACTCTGACTTAGACAACTTTAGAAGTCCAACTGCTCGACATACTCATGCTGATCAACAATAACATATTGATGTGATTATTGGTAGTCTTTGATAGTGTCCATGTGTTTTGTTGTGACATCTGTCTGGAACCTGAACCTTGCCTCCATAGCATCCGGGTACACTGCTCGGGCTCCTCTATCCAACTCGTCTGAAAGAATGCCATCATTATCTTTAATGTGGTCGGACCAACAACATACTTGCACATGATGTCTTCACTAATAGGCAAGTCTGTGCTGGTGGTGATGCGCATCAACTCGTCGAAGTACGAGTCAAGCTCCTGTTGGACCTGCTTCTTTGTATTCACTTGGTTGAGAGTCCCAAGTGATGGGATCACATTTGCATGCACCACAACCTCCATGATCTTGAATACTCGTGCATGGGAAGCATGTATGCTAGTGATGAGTTGCGGTAGGTCCTCATAGTTCTGGATCTAACTCCGGATATGTGCCTGCAGCTCAACCGCATTGGCCCTCATCATATTTGGCAAGCGAAATAGGGATCCCTTGTACTTCATCATCCATGCTTGCATGTTGTCAACAATAGCATGTATGTTCTTCAAGATGCATTCTCCTCTTACACATCATTGTTGCAATCGGTGTAGATGAACGACTACGTGATGCACGGTAGCAAACTTGGAAATACAATGCTTGCATAAATGTGTCCAAGGACAATACTTCATCTAGTATTTCCTTCTTTAGTTCAACATGGGTAGACATTGTAACCAAGTCTCCTCCCTACTTGGTCACTTGTAGTTCCTTCACCATTCACTCATTCTCAGCTATGAGGAAACAAACACTTCAGTTAGTGGCTTCGACATACACTCTAGTGGCATCAACAAAGAAATTGGATGCTTGTGCACATGATTCAAGATCACTTGTTCTTCAAATGGCACAGGGAATGTTTGGTCCTCCAGAGTCAGGACTCTATGAGACTTCACAAATATGTAGTGAGATTCATCAAAGGAGATGTTGTGCATCGCTGCTTCCGGCTGACCACCAAGATATCAATGCCTCCTTGGTCATTTGAGGCTTGCTCATCATCTGGATGCATTGAAGCAGGTGAGTCAACCTCTTTGTGGTGAGGCATCATGTTAGTGTCTTGTTCCAGCTCCTGCTTCTCCATGTCTGCATCCAACTATTCAAGAGCCTATTCTGTCTCATGACGAAAGTCTTGCCTCTGTGAGGGTTCACCTTGTTCGCCTGATGCCAGCTATTTAGAAGAATCAACGATCACTGTTTCATTTGTCTACACATGATGCACCTTCTACTAAATCTGTTGCTGCTACGCTTCCTTCTCCTATTGGCACAACTCTTGTTCTTTCCAAGTTTCTCCATCATCTCATGCAACTCCTTCTCTGCTTCTTCCATTCTCTTCTTATCCCTTTGCCTTCGCGCAATTTTCTTGTCGTGCTGCGACCTATTCTATTGAATAACCATAGCTGCTTGTTCTACAAGGGGATATCCTCAAAACTTGCAGCTTTTCTCCTCCTCCATGCGGTCAACAATCTTCCTCTTCCCTTTGTCGCACACAAGTATGCTTGGCTCTGTTGCCTCTGCTGTTGCTGCTACTGTTGGTATTCTTTGTGATGCTCCTTCATGCTTCTGTGCTAACCACTCTATGGCGAAACTGACCTGTCCATTGCATCTCAAGGAATTGTAGAAATACCTCCATGAGTCCTCCTTGGCCCAATGACATGCCCCATGGATCTAATTGAACTAAACTCTCATGTATTGATCCTTTAGAATGTTATGTGGGTCATACAGGTTGAAGCTTCAAAGGTCTAATGGGTACTTCTTCATCTGTTCAACTTCGACATCCACTTGCTTGATGATCTAGATCTCATATAACCCGATTTTCAATGGAAGAGTGGGCCAAGATGCCTTCTTCTTCCACTGCAACCTAGCTGTTAGTCCTGTTGAGATATGATACACTACTTACTACATGACAAGCATGGCCAAAGAAAACTTTGGCGGAACATGTGGATGATTCTCCACACTGAACACTCAGATGAATGTGCTGTCTGGTGAGGCGTACCAATTTGAAATGCTTAACAATTCCTTCATTGCTTCCTCTCACATGTAGGGTGGATCCTGTTTGAATATCAACCTATACACTGGGGTGAAAAAATGGTCAGATAGTCGTATGATCACTCCTATGAAGCTGCACTCAGACCATAACCTGAAATACATGTTCACAACATTCTCCCCTGGTGACCATGCCCACTCTAAGCCTGAGAACTCATGTCAGGAATAAAATGCATCTAAAATGTAGGTAGACATGTCAATCTCTACATGCATGCCTTTGGGCAACTGTTGAGCCTTCATGACTTGAAGTTTCAGCTGATGAGCCAGTATGTTGGACCAGTTGCACAATCTTCCTTCTCTAGCCAGTTGGTCTAGCGCGACCACCCAACTTTGAGGGAAGGTCTTAGTGCTTGCTTGGCCACTTAGTCGACATGCGAATATGACCAAGTACTGGTATGCCTTCCTCAATATCTTTGTCTTATAGATAAGATTGAGTGTCATCCTAAAACGAGCTGGCTCCTTTACCCAATCCTTTAGAATGTCTCTGGAGTGGCCTTTGCTGTTGGGCAAGCTAAATGGAGGATTCATGACAGTTTTTGGCTTGAATGGGCCTAACCTAGGTTCAACGTTAGGTAGCCAAACAAATCCCTACACTACTGGCCCTTTTGACATCAGCCCACGGAGCGTGGACTCAAGTCTCACCCGAAGCAGTATGGGGGGATGCTGGAACCAAGTTTCCACACCCTTGAGATGGATGTGATGTAGGTTTATTCCAGCTATACCTTCCTTCATGCAGGTTTCTTATCCCTCTGTTCTACCCTTCAGTACCTTCGCGAACTGTTACAATCAGATTTTGTGCAACCCTAACCAGGGGCTAATCTTCTTTCGTGCTGCTAGGGTAGCGACTGTGATATTTCCCCCAAAACACTAAGTATCCTACTTATCTTCTTAACAAATATTAGATAGCTTCACATAAGCATATGCTCTTACTTGCGTTCACTTAATCAACACAGTTATACACATTCGCGCATCATATAAGCATTCAAAGTGAAATTCATACCCAATGTAACAAATGCATAAACATGAAATAAATACATAGAAATTATAGAATACTTCTCTTTATTGATAATTCCAGATGATTACAGACTCGACTCTCCCTACGCACTTAGCTACAGGGGTTCGCGCACTCAGATGTGGACTTCTAGGCCTCTACAGACTTAGCTCCATAGCCTCTACCTATGCTACGACCCAAACTTAGAATTCTACTCCAAAGATATGACTTAATCCTTTGTCATTGATTAGTTGATCGATTATTTGATGCCTTAACTACTTAGAGCTTCGCTCTATTTATACATTCCCATGGTCCACGAACCATGGGTATTTATTTTACAACCGACATTACATTATCAAAATAAGGGTGGATAACCATATGACTCTTTAACAACTACATGCCCCGCGACCACAAAAATTCGGGGTCTTTACATTAGGATTACAAAAATTGGACCAAAATATGCGCTTTAAGCCCCAAAACTTCCCTTGCGGGATCCCGCACCCAATAGGCCCCCAACACAAACATTGTGACTCGCCCTCGAGTCACTATCTAGGTGCGGAGATCTTATCGTGAGGACCTCCTAGATCTGTATTGATCGCTACAAATTTGGCAGCACATTGAGCGACTACCTTCTAAAATTCCTCCACACATTATTCGGTGACCATTGTTGCTGAACTACTGCCCTGAATCCTTTACTGAATTTCTTACAGTTGTGCAAGCTTTGCTTCAATGGAGGCTGTAATTATATAAGCCTCATCGATCCATGGTTGTAGGCACGCTTTTAAGACTACTTCCTTATGCCGAGAGACATCCACCTGTTCCGTAAGCGCCTTTGCCTCCTGCATCCTTGCAAGCCTCTGTGTAAGGGAAACATTCTATGCGGCCCCTTTTACTTCATCATACTTATGTTGTAGCTCACTTGCCTCTGTCTCTAGGTGCTCTACATTCAGGTCCTCCTGTGGGGTGGTTAGTACCTCGAATGACTATTCGAACAACTGCATGCAGTCTGCCACTGTGCTGTCAACCACTGCTATTGCTGCTGTAACAACAAAGGTTTGTTGTTCCCTGATTTCTAGCAGTGTTGAAGGTTGAGCCTTCAACTTCAGTTCTGTGATCTATAGGTTCAGCTCCAGCTGAACCTTGGTCATCTTTGCTCTAGCATCGCACACCCCTGTGGCCAATTTGCGGGTGCACCCCTCCGTCGGTTCTTCTACCTAAATTTCCAACTCCGGGACCTTCTGACAGGCTTCCTCTATGAACTGTATTACTTTCCTATTCTTCTCTACTGCCTCATTACATTGCAGGCACAACTGCTCAATGTTGATGCACTTCTCGCTCATCACCTGCACTGCACGACTCTCCCTGGCTCAAAGTTTTAAGGTGACTCCATCCTGTAAGAGGTAGAGTGTCTCCCAAGTGAGCGCGGCCATATTTTATCCGACCCCTTTCAAACTACTAACCATGGCCCTGTCGGCCTCCTTTTTTTGAGTAAGTTCCCCATCTAGTAGCACTATCATGTTCGTCACCCTTGTGCACAACACTTCCTCGGCAGCCGAAATGCCGATCACGAGGCTAGTGGACACTATGCAAGCTTGTCGAGTGTGAACCTGAAACTCCTTCAACTCTATCCCGAGAGCTCCCAATACTAGCTACTGTTGTTCTTCAAATTGTTGGAGGGCCTCCATAGTAACATCCCTCACTGTTTTTCCAATGTCATGTAAATCCCCCTCAGTGAGGGTGATTGTGTCAAAAGACGTTTTTCATGCCTTGGTTTTCTTTTGCGGGACTGTCTGCTCTCATGGCCGCGGATGCTTGAGCTGGGTGGACATCGTCTGTGGGTCCACGCCACCTTGTTCTATGTCTATATCTGGTTCGAGCGAAGGTGACTTCTGTCCTTCACACTCTTCTTCTCCTGTTTTCTGCTGTTCTACCAACTTCGCGGTGTCTCGTGCTGCTTGAGCCTTAGCCTCTGCTTCCTCTTTCCTGTGCTTCTCTGCCAGCTACAACATTTGAAGCTTTGTCTCTTCCTTCTTGCACTATGCGGCAAACTTATCCATTTCCACCGCGGAGTCAGCTGGAGCACGCCACTCCGGTAGCCAAGACTCAAGGACAATGAATATCACATCGTCGGTCGCCAGGTATGGTAAATCATGCCATGTCTTTGTAGGATCCTTCTACGCCCTAATGAAGACATGGTGGAAATATGCTTTGAGCTCTGCAAAGCTCTGTAAACTTTTGTATACTGTGGGTGATAATTGCGGCTTGCGATTGATCCCCATATAGATATTCATCTCCATTAATATGAAAAATATCTTTCTCCCCTTTATCCTCTTCACATCCCTGGTCACCCACAATGAAGTGTACTTCGATGCCTCTAGAAGGTCTTGCACGACCGAAGGGAACTGGCTATCTTCGAGAAACTCCCATGCCACCAATACTATCGATAACGGGAGCCATGCATAATGAAATGTTTTTCTTTGCTCCTATGCCTCGCGACAGTTCGCAAGGAACTCTTCGCATAGATAGTTCACCTAGTTGAACTAGACTCCTTCTTCGCATTATGCCATGAGTGAAACCACAGGCATGGGCACCTCATCTGCGTCACACTTCCGCATCACCTTCCCTACTAGGATTTGTGTCGTGACCTTGACGAAAGGGTTTTTAATGTTGGAGATGGCATATCCTCGCTTCTTCTTCTCCAACTTGAACCTCTTCTTCATTGCTTCCACAAGGGCCAACTCACCACCTTTTCCCTTTGAAATGTTGGTTGGATCCTCTCTTGAGTAGGGTAGTTGTGTAATCCCATGAACTAGATGGTCTATGATGGGATGGGCTCCTCCAGCCACATGCACCCATCATGCACCAAGAAAATAAGTTGTCTGATGATGAAGACAATCAATGGGGTGCGGCGGTAATGCGACACCTAGAGCAGGTTTAGAAATCCTTCTTTATCTACACCTCTGAGCCATGTGCGTGGCTCCAATTGAATTGTTCTAGCAATCTCCTCAATCTTCTGGTGCATTAGCTTTGCAATTGCTAAATGCGGGAGCTTCTCATGGTCTGTGAGGTCCCAATATTCAAATTTCAACACGGGAACCCACCCCAAGTGTAGTCCCTCAAAAATAATATCGTCTAGGAGCAGCGGAGTTTGCAGAGAGCTCTTGCTCTCATCTATATCCTTCGGCACCTTGACTTTACCCTTGTGTTGAGTCTTGAAAATGTCATTCATTTCCATTACACTTTCACTATTATGTCCATTATATCACCTCCATTTCACCTCCATTTCACTACTATGTCACCACATTCATCCCACTTTCATTATCATTGGGCCACCTTTATGTTTTTCCAATCTTTATTATTTCTAAGCCTTTTAAGCGAATTTGTGGTTAAACATTAGAAAATAATGTGCATATGCTTATACCTAACAAATGGGTTGAGATTGTTGACATGTGTAGGTTGAAAGAAGGCTTCTAGAAGACCCTTATGTGGCACCCTAAGGCCAAATTCGAATTTGAGTGGAAAGAATCATGGGATCATGAGGATATGTGTCACATCTCCTAATTGTATTGTAACTCTAAGAAGACATGTGTCTTATCAGTTCCTATTTTGATTAGGACTCTAGAGGTAGAGGGAGAGATTCATGGATTCTCATTAATGAGATGGCTCTCATCTTTTTGTATAAATAGGAGATCTCTCTCCTTCATTTGTTATTCCTTTTTAGCTTAGAGTTGGGAGTTCTTAAGTCTTTTTAGCTTGTGAGTTTGTAGTTCTTCCTTGATGGCTTTTGAAAGCTTTGGAGAGCTTTGTTGTACTTTGTAATTTTGAAGAATTTGAATAAAGCTTTGATGTTCTCAACATGGAAGGAGATGTGAAGTAGATGTCATGGAGCACATTAGAATGTAAGGTAGAGTAGATTTCATTTTGTAATTTTCTTTGATTTCATTATGTCATTTGATTGCTTTCAAGTTGGTAGATTAGATTTTTCATTCATGCAATTTTAATTCATGCAAGTGTGTTCAACCGGTTGATTGTAGGTTAATAATGCACATAGCTTTTTAATGACTAATGACATGACGGAATCATCTTGTCCTTCTGCTGATTTTTTTTTTTGAGTTCTAATTCCAGCATTGTTATTTCTTTCAGTTTTGCTTTGCTCATTTACTTTCATGCAATTTAGATATCATAGTACTCAACTTGTTCATGATTGCTTCCCATAAAGTAGATTGAGCTGAAGGGTAAAGGATCAGAAGAGTTGAAGTAGTGTGATTAGTTTCCTTTATGCAATTTAGATATCATATTGCTTAACTTGTTCACGATTGCTTCCCATAAGGTAGATTGAGCTGAAGAGTAAAGGATCAGAAGAGTTGAAGTAGTGTGATTAGTTTCCTTTATGCAATTTATATATCATATTGCTTAACTTGTTCATGATTGCTTCCCATAAGGTAGATTGAGCTGAAGGGTAAAGGATCAGAAGAGTTGAAGTAGTGTGATTAGTTTCCTTTATGTAATTTAGATATCATATTGCTTCCCATAAGGTAGATTGAGCTGAAGTGTAAAGGATCAGAAGAGTTGAAGTAGTGTGATTAGTTTCCTTTATGAAATTTGGATATCATATTGCTTAACTTGTTCATGATTGCTTCCCATAAGGTAGATTGAGCTGAAGGGTAAAGGATCAAAAGAGTTGAAGTAGTGTGAATTAGTTGCTTTTCTTTCAGTCTTTGAGTTGCTTTAAGTTCAGTTTTTACTTTCTTCAGTTTTCTTTTTATACAACAACAAGGATACTGGGTTTCATAGTCACTAGCTCATTGATTGGTTATTGCATTCTATTTTGATTGAAGTAGCTACATATTTACACTTTTGTTTAAGTACTAATTCCATCAATAACATGTTTTAAGATCTTTTGAAGTGCTAAGTTTTGGAAGTTACCATTAGGGACATAGGCCTTGTCTTGAAATCTTTATCCATACTTGTCCTTTAAAAGTATTCTTAAGACCTTAGAATAGGATTTCCATTTGCATTAGACAATTTAGGAAACCAACAAAAACAAAACCACAAAGCAAAATAAAATCTATAAAACAACGAAGTAAGAAAAAGGTTAATTAAGCACATATGGTGCACCACACTTCATCAGTTTACGATACCCGGATTGATAATTTATGTAGAGCAATTTAAGACGTTAAATTGACTAGACACCTTGCACGGAGGAACATATTCCGAAAGCTTGGTGATAGGGTTTGCACCTTGGGTTTCAACTTCCATCTCTACATCCTCCTACTCCACTAAGATTTGTTCAAATTATTCCTCCTCGACCTCCAGATTAATGGCCTTCCCCTTTTCCTGCAGGGTGAGCTTGGTCTTCAGTTGATCTGGAATTTATCCAAGATAAAGAATTCAAGGTATTACAGACTCATGTGCATGGATGTGCCTATGTTACTTGCACCTCCACCGTTGATTTGGGCCACCCATATCCTATGGTCGTCCTTCATGCCGCGCGGACAAGTTGCAAGATGTTTACTCGTCTGATGCGAGTGGTTTTCTCTCTCATCCATTAGACATGTGTTGCTCGATGTGTGGCATCGTGCGGGACTCAGTTAAAACTGCTTACCGCCTCGAGGCCTTTCGATATCCTGCTGGTTTGTGGAATCTCGCACTACGAAACTGAATGCGTTACTTTTTTTCTGACTTTTATAGCAGTTTCGGGTCTAAGCACTTCGGGGCCTTCCTTCACAGAGGGGGACATCCTGTTTAGCACTAATCGTGTATGAGAAACCACCCCCGTTTCTTGATTTGGCCTCTAGTTTTTCTAGTTTGTGCCAGCATACGTTACCATGGGCCAACGATCTGCGCGCTCGACCGAGGGTCCTTGTTGCTCCACTCTGGCCACAACTGCAACTATTACGAGGATTCCTTCTGATAGCTTTGGTTTTTCTAAGACTTGAACCTTTAGGCATATTTTCAAACAGTGATGAAAACTTAGAGAGTTTTTTAGGATCCAATTCAGATCACGACCTTCCCATTGAAAATGCTATTGGATGTCCAAAAGTTGTTTTTATTTTAAACATCAATCAAGTGATGGTATTACTTCCTCACTTGCTCAATTTCTATCCATTTCACACTGCTTGGATTTGAACCTTTGAGTCCAAACCTGAGGTATTCAACATCCCCTCTACCCATAGTTCTTACCTTCCTATCCAAAAATGTATCTTCCTGCAATTCATTAAGATATTCAGGCAACATATGATCAATAGAAGTCAATTGCCTTTGCTCTTCGCGATCTTCGATTAGTGAAGGTTCAAGTAGTCTCAAGCTATCTGCATTAACAATTGAGTAGATGTGCATGTAGGCTCTAGATCAAGGCGAAAAGCATTCTCACCACTTTTCTCAAGTATCTTGAAAGTCCATACCTTATTGGCTTTAGCTCCTTACCTTCACCTTGCATTCTGTCTTTGCTGATATACAGCCAGACTTGATCACCAACTTGGAAACTATGCTCCATCCGATGCTTGTCATGCCTTGCCTGTACTTGGCTTAGCTCTTTTCCAGTTGTTCTTGTACTGTCTGGTGAATCTCTTGGATTTGTTTAATGGACTTGGTTTCCTTTTCCACGTCACTATGTCCATCAAATGCTATGTCTTTACCAAAGACAAAATCCAAGGGAGACCTTGGTGTGAAACCAAAACAGGTCTCGAAAGGAGATCTCTGTGTAGAAGAATGTTTAGCTCGGTTGTAAGCATGTTGCACATAACATAAATGTTCATCCCAAAGTTTGGGATGCTTGCTGCAATAGCCTCCTGTTAGGATATTCCGACACATAGGATATAGTTAAGTTCAACTTGGTCTAGTATAGAGTTAGGTTAGAGTTAGGTAAAGTGTGTTTCTTTACCGTTGTACATTTTGTAACTTACAATCCGACGGTCACGATATGTAGTGATCCGACGGTTCACTCTCACCTCGGTATTACCGACACTTGATCCGTGGCTTGACACCCGATTGGTCCATGAGTTCTATTTAAAGCGCATGGAGGTTCATTGTTCGAGTAATCCGTGCATGAGAGAAGCTTATGTAAATTTTCATTCTTTGATTAATAAATTGCCTGTAGTACCCACGTTGGGACAGGCCGTGGACTGTTTCCCTCCTTGCACTCTGAGGGTTTTAACCACGTCAAAAATACTGGTGTATTGATTTGAGATCTGGTTGTGAGCGGTGTCCTTTTGGTATTCTTTCTGTGGAACTTACCTTGTAAATTCTTACATGGTATCAGAGCGATTTGAGGGCCGCGTCCGTTGGTGATCCAAATCTGAAGCCGGTAGAACTGCATGCGGCTGTCATTTCCTAGATCTGTTGTTTCTGACTGCTTTCGGGCCGAGAGGACTGCTCTGTTGCGTTCGGAGCATCTGTTCTAGTGAGGAACCCCTTTCGTTTCATGCGAAAAGGTTTCCGGTAGCCCTAGCTGCGTCATTTTTCAGATCATGAGGTATACAATATTTTTTTTCGCAGTTTACTGTTAATTTCTCTCTGCTTATTTCGGTCTCAGTTTATTTAGCCTTTTTTTTAACCGGATCTATACCTTTCATTTCTGCGTATGCTCTTTGCCCTGCGACTCTGTGCGATCTGGGCAAATCAGAAACAGAAAGGAAGGATTTTTCTCATGTGTATGCTCTTTTCCCTGCACCTTAGTGTGATCTCGGAAAATCAGAAACATTGAGAAAAATATTTAGTTTTTCGGCTAAAGCTAACCTTGAGATTTTTTTTTAAATTTCTAGTTTTTTGGCTAAAGCTAACTTCGAGCCGCAAGGTTCGTTTTTCTTTGCATATTCGTGTTGGGTTTTGTGTTTTGTGTTTTGTAGGGAAAAAGAGCTTTCTCAAGGCAAGCACGCAAATCGAGGCCCCCCCCCCCCCTCTCTCTCTCTCTCTCTCTCTCTCTCTCTCAAATATTTTATATAGATCAATTGGTTCAAAGCTTTTTTTAGAGAGTAGAGGTCTTGGGTTCAAGTCTCCATTTTGTGGGGGCGGATTTTTTCATTCCCGCACATTCGCGCACTTTGCCGGCAACGTCATAAAGTTTTTTTTCAAAAAGCCATAACTTCTTCATCCGGAAACCTTTTTCAGAGCCGTTTTTTTTAAAACCGCCTATTTTTTCGAGATCTATCCGTTGGTACACTTACTTTCAGCATATTCAGCTTCAGTTTAAAAAAAAAAAATGGAAAGTCCATGCCAAGTCATTCTTGACAACACTAACTACTTCCAATGGGTAGAATACATGGAAGATTTACTTAGAAGTAAAGGTCTCTTCAGAATAGCCACAAACCAAGAGAAGAAACCAACAGATGAAGACAAGGCGGCAAAATGGGAAAATAGACAAGATCTATTTCTCCTGATCTTAGATTCCACATTGCAGGACTTGAGACTCCTCATGAAGCATTAGAAAAACTTGCTAAAGTTTTTGGGATTAAAAATGAAATTAGATCCCATCAACTTGAAAATGAGCTGCTTACTTTGGATCCTAATAATTTTTCTTGCATTGAAGATTTCTTGTCCAAATTCAAGACCCTTAGATATCTCTTGGAAGGTGTTAAAGTTAAGAAAGATGATGGTAACCTTATTTATTCCATCCTTACTAAGTTAGGACCAGCCTACTCTGTATTTGTTTCCACTTCCCATTCTACAAGGGAAGCTTTCATTTGTCAAGGACAAGAATACAAGGCCCCTTCCTTTGACTCCTTTTGTGATTCCTTAATAAGAGAACAAGAAAAACTCTTACACCTTGGTCTTCTTAATCTTGGAAACTCTTCCACAAAAGCGTTAGCCGCCCAGCAGTACCCAAATTCAAAGAATCCTAAGAAGTCATATCCTCAAAAGAATGGTCCTAAACCATTTCAGCCTCAAAATGAAAGATCATTTCAGCAAAATGATAAGCCCAATAAAAACAAATGGAAGAAGACTGATAGACATTGTAACTTTTGTAATCGAGATGGCCACTTAGAATCTAAATGCTTTAAGAAGATGGAAGCCTTGGAAGCCGCAATGAAGAAACATAACATTCATCTGGAGCCTACTTCAACTTCAACTTCCGGAACGGCACTTTCTGCATGTCATCGTCAATCATCTCAGTCTGGTTATGCATTAAATGTATCTTCTTCTTCTTCTCATTCTCATGAGTGGCTCATTGATTCTGGAGCCTCTTGTCACATGGCCAAAAACCAAGCCATGTTTTCTTCTTTAAATGATTGTAACACCAAAAGTATATATGTTGGTGATGATAGATCTCTTAATGTTGTAGGGACTGGAACTGTTCATCTAGACAATGGTCAGTTCAACGATGTATTATGTGTTCCAAACTTATCCTGCAACCTTCTATCTGTCTATCAGATAACTCATTCAGGTGAAGGTAAAATTGTTGAATTTTCACCTCATGATGTTGTAATCAAGGATCTAAAAGATCCTAAACAGATTCTAGCTACTGGTCTTGCTGATGATTCCAAAAGGTTGTATAAGTTTCACAACTTTGGGTCATCCCATCTTCCCTC
The DNA here is from genome assembly GCA_031772625.1 of Pinus tabuliformis. NCBI lineage: Eukaryota > Viridiplantae > Streptophyta > Pinopsida > Pinales > Pinaceae > Pinus > Pinus tabuliformis. Next base: position 52,090,615 of record CM062806.1, on the reverse strand, counting down.
AGTATTTGTTGCTCATAATGATGAAGTGAGCAAACTTTGGCATGAGCGGTATGGTCACTTAAACTATCGCTCCCTTCAGCATCTATGTAAAGAAAATATGGTGACAGGTCTTCCTATGGTATCTTGCAAAGATGGTGTTTGTTTCGGATGTGTACTCGGAAAACATCATCGGGACAGTTTTGACAAACGTGCCTCTTGGCACGCCTCAGCCCCTTTACAGCTTGTGCACAGTGATTTATGTGGTCCTCTTCATGTTGCTTCATTCTCTGGCTGCAAGTACTTCTTAACTTTCATTGATGATTTCTCTCGACGCACTTGGGTATACTTCTTAAAACTCAAGAGCGAAGTATTTAGCACTTTTTTGACCTTTAAAGCATTTGTTGAAAAACAATCTGGACATCAAATTCTTAAGCTAAGAACTGATAATGGTGGAGAATATGTTAAAAACGCATTCATCAACTTTTGCACCGAAAATGGAATTCAAATGCAACATACTGTTCCATACACTCCACAACAAAATGGTGTAGCTGAAAGGAAAAATCGCACCTTAAAGGAAATGGCTAATTGTATGCTGCAATCTAAAGGACTCAGTCTTAGTTTTTGGGCCGAAGCAATTAATTGTGCAAATTATATAATCAATCGCACTCCTACTAAGGTTCTAGAGAATATCACTCCAGAAGAAGCTTGGAGTTCCATTAAACCAGATGTAAGTCACTTTCGTGTGTTTGGAAGTGAAGCATGGGCCCATATTCCAGATGAAAAGCATAAAGCTTTAGAACCTAAGAGTGAGAAATGTACTTTTGTTGGATATTCTGAAGATGTAAAAGGTTATAGACTTATTCCATTTAAGTCCAAAAATGTTATCATTAGAAGAGATGTAAAATTTGATGAAAATAAATCGGCCTGCGAGCCTAGTCCGGCGGATGTGCCACCTCTTCCTATCTCTTCTATCTTTGAGAACATTTCTTCTTCTTCTGATGAAAGCGAGGATGATAATCCTCCCCCACCTTCTCAGGATCCTCAACTTCCAAGATGGGTCCGTGCTACTCGGGATGCAGCAGGTGATCTTGCCGGTGATCCTACAGATCAACGACGTACACGTTCTCAGTTTGAAAGAGCCTCTTCTTTACTGGCTCAAGCTCCAGTAAATCATGATCCTGACACTTTTGCAGAAGCTTCAGGCCATCCACATTGGGAAGCAGCTATGAATGAAGAATATCATTCATTGATGACAAATGATACATGGGATCTTGTTCCTCTACCAAAGGGACGCAAACTTGTTAGATGCAAATGGGTTTACAGAACCAAGTATGGACCAGATGGGAAAGTTGATAAACATAAAGCTCGTCTAGTTGCTAAGGGCTTTTCACAGGTTGAAGGCATTGACTACACTGAAACCTTCTCTCCAGTTGCCAAAATGAACTCTATCCGCCTTGTTCTTTCCCTTGCTTCCTCTTTAAAATGGGAAGTCCATCAAATGGATGTTAAATCTGCCTTCTTGCATGGGGACTTACAGGAAGAAATCTATATGGAAAAACCCATTGGCTTCATACAAACAGACTCCAGCCTCGTTTGTCGACTTAAGAAATCCCTTTATGGCCTCAAGCAAGCTCCTCGGGCTTGGTATGCCAAAATGGATAGCTTTCTTTTAGAATCTGGCTTTTCTAGGTGTCATTCTGACAATACTGTCTACACCAAGAAAGTGGGCAACTCTCTTATCATCCTTGTTCTTTATGTTGATGATCTTATTCTTACTGGTAGTGATCCCAACCTTATAAACCATGTGAAGTCCAGCCTTAAAAAGAAATTTGAAATGACAGAATTAGGACACTTACACTATTTTCTCGGTCTTCAAGTCTTGCAATCCCAAGAGGGTATTTTCCTTTCCCAGTCCAAGTATGCTTGTGATATTCTTCGTCATTTTCACATGGAAGACTGTAAGCCAACCCCTTCTCCCTTTCATTCTGGAGTCAAACTTTCAGTCTCTTGTACTTCTCCTGAAGTTGATGCTACCTTATACCGTCAACTTGTCGGAAAACTCTTGTATTTAACCCATACTCGTCCTGATCTTTCCTTTGCTGTTGGCCTTGTTGCTCGTTTTATGCAAAACCCCCGTGAAAGTCATTGGAAAGTAGCTAAAAGAATACTTCGTTATGTTCGAGGTACAGTACAGTTTGGGATTCATTACAGTGCCAAAGCAGCTCCTCTGTTAGTTGGTTTCACTGATTCTGATTAGGCTGGTGACCTTGATGATCGGAAGTCTACTGCCGGTTATGTCTTCACTCTTGGTTCAGGACCTATTACATGGGCTTGTAATAAACAGGCTGCCATTTCTCTTTCGTCAGCAGAAGCAGAGTATCGTGGTGCCGTGGAAGCTAGTAAGGAAGCCTTGTGGCTTCGTCAGATCCTATCAGAGTTTGGCTTTGAGCAGCAGCATCCAACCACACTTTGGTGTGATAATCAAAGTGCCATTCAGCTATGCAAAGATCCAGTCCAGCATCAGCGCAGCAAACACATTGAACTACACATGCACTTCATCAGAAAGCTCATTCATGACCATGTTCTTGAAGTGCAATATTGTCCAACAGATGATCAGGTTGCAGACATCTTCACAAAGGCTTTTAGCACACATGGTACACCCTCTTACATATCTAGAAACTGTCTCATTCGTTTTTGGCCAATAACAAAATCTTTGCAGTTGTGCAACTGTTTTACTTACACCAAAGTGACTTGATATTAGAGAAGTGTGTTCTTCTCGAATTATCTTTACTCTTTCAGTTTGTGGAATGCATAGCTTCTCAAAATGATACAAGAGTTGGTCCTTAACATGATAATCCAATTCTTCTACTCATTTGCCCGACTTAAACTTGCATATACATCTTTAAAATCTATATCTTGAGCATATTGTTCAATGTAGCTTTCATGCAATATTGAATTATGCTTAAGTATAGTAGATGCATTTATAATTGTTCTGGACAACATATCTGCAACTTTATGTATGCCCTTTTTATATCTAATGACTAAATGAAACGGTTGTAGAAAACCCATCCATCTACAGTGTCGTGATTGTTGTAACTTAGTTTTAGAGTGTAGATATTGAAGTGGTTGATGATCAGTATGTATAACTGTCTCTTTGCCCATTAAGTAATGTTTCCACTTTTTCACACTTTGTACTAATGCATACAATTCTTTTCATATGCGGGATAGTTAACTCTTGCAAAATTAAATGTCTCAGAATGATAACATATGTGTTTACTGTGCTGCATCAACACTTCTCCCATGGCATAGTGATCGACATCTGTTTCAATCTCAAATGGTCTTTGAAGATCAGAAAGTGCTAGTATTGGTGTTGTACTAATCTTTTCTTTCAAGGTGTCGAAGGCTTTCTGCTGCTTGCCTCCCCACTAAAACACCTTGTTTAATCATGTTAAAGCATGTAAGGGAGATGCAATTAAGGAAAAGTTGGAAATAAACTTTCTCCAATATTGTACTGCTTCTAAGAAGCTTCTAACTTCTATAGCAGATTTGGGTTTAGGTCAGTTTAAAATGACTGCAACCTTAGAGGGATCTATATTCAATTCAGCACCCCCTACTATATGTCCCAAATAATTCAAAGATGTTTTACCAAATTCACATTTTGAGAGTTTAACATAAAGATTCTCTTTTCAAAACATCTAGAGTCTGCTTAACATGCTTTAAATGTCCTTCCCACATTTTTCCGAATATAAGAATGTCATCCAGATATGCAATAACAAAATCATCAAGAAAAGATATGAGCACATCATTCATGACTCTCATGAAAGTAGCAAGAGCATTAGTTAAGCCAAAGGGCATAACCAGCCACTCATACAATCCCTGCTTTGTTTTGAAAGCAGTCTTCCATGCATCTTGCTCTGCAACTGTGCCCTGATGATAGCCACTACGCAAGTCTAACATGGAAAAATAAACAACTTCTTTCAACTGATCTAATAGATCATCTATGCGAGGAAGGGGATAACGATTTTTGATCATTATCTTATTTAGTTCTTGGTAATAAATGCACATTCTCCACGAGCCATCTTTCTTTTTGACCAAAACAATTGGAGACCCACATGGTGATGTGCTAGGTCTGATGAACCCCTTCTTGAGCAACTCCTATAAAGTCTCAGCTGAGTATAAAGAAATTCCTAGAATCAAATCTCTTTTCCTAAAGTCTTGGGTGTAACCTTGTACACTTTGCCCTTTTAGTTGTCAAAGAGTTTGCTAGCTCATCATGGCTTGCTGCATGTAGGCTATTGGATAGAATTGCTTTTTAATTGCAGAAACAAATGCAATGCAGACAAAAAGAATCTTACCATGTTTCTTCATGTCAGCTTGTGTCTTGCCTTCCCACCATACCAAGGCAGTGCCTCCAAGGCATAGGCTGGCTAGCTGAATCTTACTCTTGTCTGAATCAATGCTCTACACTCTGCAATAAACATCAATCTATTTGATCCAATTATCCAACTTCTCTGCATTCAACTCTCCATCTTATATTGGTAAATCAAATTTAAGCTATTAGGAGGTGTGAGAAATTTTTCTTCTTTCCCTTTGTCTTTAGAGTGGTCATGGAGGAGAGATTCTTCTACTCCTTTGTCTTGTTTGGAGTTTGATGAATCTTCATCTCTATTTTTCTTAAATTCCCTATACATTTCCTTCACCATGGATCTCATGGACATAAAACTATCCATGAACTGGCGGTCTAATTCCAAGGGATTTTCTTCTGACATTTTCCTCTTAGAATAGACTCTTCCAATTTCCAAGTTAGTCTCAGCCAACTCTCCTTCTCCTAATTTAAGCTTTGATCTAGTTAGCATTCAACAACAACATCCAACACAAGCTTGTCTAACCTTAGTAACCTATAGCTTTGATGCTGCTTGAATTGGAATTTATCCAGGATAAAGAATTCAAGTTATTACAGACTCTTCCGCATGGATGTGCATATGTTACTTTATGCAATGGATCGATAAGATTGAAAAATACACAGACATTGAGGCAGTTAGAGAAAACATAACAGGAAAACATGTAAGACAACAAGTTTAATAAGGAGTTCACCCAATGCTCTTGGGCTACGTTTCCTGGTCTAGCTCTCAGTGGTGGCCTCTCAATTATGTTTTTAAGCAGGGTTTTTACAATAGTGAGCTCCATTCGAGTCTCACTAAACTGATAAAAGTTAGTAGGAATGGAGTGCATAGACTCTCCTTACTGAAATTCGACCTTTGATGGTCACAATAGTATGACAGGCCTATGCCAAGAAGTTTGCTTGAACCTCTCAAGCCTTTTATGGAGTACACAGACTCTCTGACTCTCTCTAGCTCTATCTGGCTCGATGCTACCTTCAGGTTAGCTCAGCTTCTACTCTCTCTTTTCTGATCTTAGCTATCTGCCTTCTTGTGTGTTCTTATGCTTCTGTCAGGTCATGGCTTTAAAGCCAGTCTATTCTTTTGACTATTCGTTTCTACTTCCTTGCCTTCTGGTTTCCTTACCTCTGTTTTTTCTAATTCCTCTGCTCTGCATCATCATCACTGGGTAACGCCTCGCAGGGAGGTGGCCACCTATTTCCTAACAAACTAGGTGTCAGGTTCCTTCAACCATTTTTGAATGGCCATTAATTCCGTTTGCTTCAAGATCGCTCGCAAAACATGAATCATTTGCGAACTCATCATCCACGTCGGACTTCAAATCCCCTGTCATCTTGCTTCTTGACTTGTCAAATTTGGTTAGTCATCAGAACGCATCTTCGCCGTTGATTTGGGCCCCCCAGATACTACAGTCATCCTTCATATTAGGCAGACAAGTTGCACGATGTTTACCCGTTCGATGAGGGTGGTTTTCTCTCTCATCCACCAGACACGTGTCGCTCGATGTGTGGCATTAGGCGGGACTCAGTCAAAACTACTTACCACCTTGAGGCCTTCCGATATCCTGCCGGTTTGTGGAATCCCTCACTACGGAACCGAATGCGTTACTTTTTTTTCTAAATTTTATAGCAATTTCGGGTCTGGGCGCTTCGAGGCTTTCCTTCATTGAGGTGGACATCCTGCGATACACGATTAGCACTTTAGCCACCTCCGTATTAGAAACCACCCTCATTTCTTGATTTTGCCTCCGGGTTTGCCACTTTGAGCTAATGAATGTTATCATGGGCCAACGGTCTACGCGCTCGATTGACGGTCCTCATTACTCCACTCTGGCCACAACCGCAACTGTTATGAGGATTCCTTCTGCTAGCTTTGATTTTTCTAAGACTTGAATCTTTTTGCATAATTTGAAACAATCATGAAAACTTAGAGAGTGTTTTAGGATCCAATTCGGATCATCAGTGGATTTTTGGGCAAGATGCGCACTGGGATCATGGCCTGCTTATCCTTCTTAGGTATCGGTGTTCACGGTCATTTAGGGACCTCAACGATTATTCCGACAATCTATGGGGCTTCTACTTCTGCAATTTCCTACGCGGCTTCCATGGGTGTCGACATCCTTCTATATTTTAGCACTTGCATTGAACCTCAGGAAGAAGGAAGGCAATGCCAGGGTAACCACAAACCATGCTTAGCCAAGTAGCTAGCGCTACTAGGTTAGGAGAGGGCTCTCTTTGTAAGGATCTCAGCTAAATTGACTGGATCTAGAAACTAATATTAGGCTAGGTATTGTAGCACAAGGTTTGATTTGATTTTGAAGGGTTTTGCTGGATCAGGAGGAGCCAAACAGTTAGGGCAAGGAAATTAGGTCAAAACTATAGGGTGTTCGATAGGGCAAGGTAGGCACAAGGCTCCACACTCTTGGGTTTGATGGGTGAGGTGATTAAAGATAGGTGAGGAGCTAAAAAGAGTAGATTCTTCCTAAACTGAAGAAAACATACACTGTGAATATTTCACCAAAACAAAGCATAAAAGTTATGGGTTCTGCTTATCAACTTGAAAACATCCATGTAGGGATGCCTCGACAAGCATGTCAAGCCTTCTCCTCTCCTCTTGCTTGGTCAATTTGCTAATTTTCGTATGAGCTCTTTTGAGCTTGCTCCTTGCTACTTGGTTTCTCCTTGCATAATACTTGGCCATCTTATTTTGTAACTCAACATCTCTGTTTTCTTTGACCAAGAGGGTCTCTAAGTGTGTGTTCACTTTCTCAAGCCAAAACTCTTAGTTTTCAACTATGTCCTTCACCAGTTGCGAATCTAGAGTGAGTTGCTCCTCCAATTCTGCCTCTTTTTGTCTTTTAAGCTCTAAGGCCTTTTTCAATCCTCTTGTTCTTGGCCTTTTTCTTTGTCCCTGTTCATCATCCGGCTCTCCATAATCTCCATAAGCCTCATCAAGCTGAAATTTGGCTTTTTCAGCTTCCCTCTTTGCCTTGATGTACTTGATTTGCATCGACTCCTGCTTAACCTCTAGCTTCTTGTTCTCTTGCTCATAAAAGGAGATAACATATTGGGCTCTTTACAAATTGACCTCAAGCTCCTTGATTTTGGCATCGTTTTCTCTCAAGGAAACTTGGAAAGGTTTGTTTTTCTCCTCATCACTAGTGTCCACAAGGAGAAAATCCTTTTCAATGTCATGTTCTTCATGTGGTTGTTTGACCCCTGCTTCCTCTACCATTTCATCCTTTTATTTAACCTGTAATATTGATGATGAAGGAAAGGCCCCTCCCACTTTCTGCGGGGTAAACACCTGCCTCTTTCCCCTCTGATAGGTGAAAGCAAATGGTTGCAAACTATTCCTCTGTGATATACTACTCTGACCATGCTCAATGTGTACATCATGTCCCTCATTGTCATCATGCTCATCATGTTCCTCATCACTGTCATCATCTCTATTGGGTGAGTGAATGGATACATGAAATGGTGATGTAGATGGTGTGGAGGTGTCTAGTGAAGAATGACCTATTGAGGATGAGTGATAAGTAGGTTGTGGTGGATGAGAAGAAGTAGATGGATGAGTGGAGGATGACGGAGGAATGCGGGGAGCTGGATGAGTAGGTGGTTCATTGAATATTTCATTAGCTATGAAGGTCTCCCAAGTAATGCCTAGTTTATCTAAGTGATGGAGGACTATCATTTTGATAAGAGAATGATGGAAAATACTATGCACCTGATAAGCTGGATCCCTTTTCTGAGAAATGTATGTCATCTTGTCAATACTCCTGAAAAGGTAATATGGTAAACTGAGCATTCTTATCCTGGTAAAGTGCATGAGAATCCTGATATCGTATGATTATATTCTGGAAAACCTACCCTCACATGTGAAATACCTCATGGTGAACTTCATCAATTGCACATACTTGTCCAAAAGATAAGAGAAAGGGACAATTCTTTTCTTATAATTTTTGAACCTTGTCTTAAGATATGGCTCATAAAAAATGTGATGCAGATTTTTCTTCTTGAACCATTTCTCTCCTGCATTTGGAATTCCAGTGGCCTGTGATATGATGGCAGGAGATATAGTGAATGTGACCCTGACTAAAGTGACTAGGTTGTTTTGAAAATTTAGGATGAACTACTTGGTTAACTGCTGATGAAAATTCATCGTTTCAACACTTTGGAAAACTCAAAACAACCCATGTTTGAAACATGATACTGCAAGTAGTGATGCCATAAGTTCTATTGTATCAATGGGTTCAAATCTAATAATTCTCCATTCTTTCTTGGTTGGCCTCCTAGGCTGTTTTTCCCCTTCTTTTGAACTACAATATTCTTCCATGCTTTATAGGTGAAAACTCGAGGGACTAATATATATGTCAAGATGAGTGAAAAAGTGAGGAGGTGGAGTGAAATACAGTTAGGATGGAAGGTTACAAAGTCTAATAATTATTGTAACTTTGATCAAATATGCGATTTTGGAAGCATGTAAGGGAGCTTTGCTAGGGTTTCCAAATTTAGGGTGCCAATTTGCTTAATTGATGGAGAAAAAGAGATGTCGGGCCACTTAATTGTTGTATGCAAGTAGTTGAATCTTTTGTGGCTTGATAAAATGAAGGAAATGGTGTTTTGGCACTCCTAAGATTTTCCAGGCTCCTCTGGCCAAATGTGCAGCACCAAGTGATAGCATGCAGCGTCCTCAACAAACATGCCCTTCACCGCATAGGTGTGCAGCGCCATTGAATTTTACTCTGGATCGGATGGGCAAATGCGCCCGTCATTACATAGGCACACAACGACTCTACCTAGCATGAAACATCCTCAACAAACGCACCCTTCTGATTTTTTCAACCTTCACTCAATCTCCTCTTTGCCGAGAGATTAGGGTGCAAAAGAACTAATGAAGTTTGAAAAATGCTTTTGAAATTTTATATAGAGGATGATTTTGATTTTTCTTTAGAAAAAACCAACTTTATAATGTTTGTTTGGAACTTTTATTTTGTTTTCAAATCTTTGTCTGATGCTTCTCTTTCTTTGTCTCTTTTTAGGTGGATGATGCTTTGATTGAGATGAATTATTCAATGGCTCATTTCTTGCAGCAAGGAGAAATTCTTGGGAAACTTATGGGAACAATTATTACATAAAATGACTTGAGTTATATAAAAAAAAATATAAACAAACTAAAATACTCTGTTTTCATTTCAAAAACATATTTTTGAGATGAAAATTACATCAGTGAAATAATAACTTTGTACAATAACCACGACTTAATACCAATCGCTTTTTGTTTATTCATCTTCCTCCTACCTTTTTTCCCTTTTTTACACTTAAACTATGCTTTTGACCTTGGAAATGAACCCTAAGACCTAATGGAAACATAACTACCTTGACTCTAAAAATAACACAAATGAAGCCATAACTGAATGCAACATGGAGATGGGTCAGCAAATGTACCTCATGAGAGAAAATTTGATTTTCTGAAAAGAAGACAACCATCAGTGGACCATTTTGGCATGATGTAGTGGAATGATCAAAAATTCAGTATGAGACACCTAAAATGAAAATGCAAAGAGAAGATTTGATCCCTGATGGAAGTATGCATATACTGACACTAACACTAGTCATGAGGTCTTGCATCTCCTTAGACAATGTTTCAAACACTGAACTTTCTCTCAAAGCCTCAAATTTTGAAAGGTCCATACACACTTGATAGCGCAACAAGTCATTTCTCAAAATGGCAAGTGTTTTTCACTGGATAGCCACTTGTAATTTATAGGGCATTTTGAATTTGAATTTGAACGTCCCCCCATAAATTTCTCCTTAAATTCCTACCACCCGCTCCATTTGGCCTGAAACCAACCATCAAATAGTGAATAGTGAATTTAATGGTCACTTTCTGGTAGACCTACATGCCAGCGCAACTATCTTCACGTTGTCGCAGACCCTATGACACTTCACTGCTTCGCATAGTTCTGACATCGCGCAGCTCCGAGGTAGTGTAGTTTATAGTCCCGTGCCTCCTTTCAGTTGCTTGGAGCACTAAGACTGTGCTTCGGTTGGCTAGTTAGATGGTCGGGCCACCTATGTATGGTTTCAAATGACTGCCATTCACTTTTCCTGGGAAGGGATCTCCATTTAAATTAACCAATTGGACCACGCCACCATCGGTAATCTCCTTAATAACATATGGCCCCATCTAATGCATTATGAGTTTCCCTGGAAATTTATCAAACTTACTATCATATAATAGCACCAAGTCATTCACCTTAAAGGTGCGCAGCTTAATATGTCAATCGTGCCATGCCTTTTCACACTACTTTTGGACTTGCTGGTGAAATCCAACCAAAAATATCTCTTCTTCGAGCCCATCCAACTACGCAAGCCTCTCTTCCAGGGCTCCGCAACCCATCATATCTGTCAGCGTTGCTATGCACAGAGTAGGCACAATATATTCCATAGGCATTACGGCTTCAACTCCAAAGACAAGCCTAAAAGGTGTCTAACCCATCATCTTCTTACATGTTGTCTGATAAGCCCATAAAACTACAAGTATGCGCAAGTCCCAATCACTTCACCAAGCATTGCATACCTTGGTCAGTGAGGCCTCCAGTACTTTGTTGAATGCTTCCACTATCCCGTTAGCCTGTGGGTGATAAGATGTGCTCTTTTGATGGTACACCTGAAATTCCTCCATTAGTGCGTTGATCGTTTCATTCAGAAAGTGCTTACCATGATCACTTATCAAGATCTTTGGACAACCAAATCGCATCAATACATGCTCAAATTGAAACTACGCGACAGTCGCACCTGTGCAATCCTTCACTGGCTACGATTCTGCCCAACAAGTCAAGTACTTTGTTGCAGTGATAATATACCTCACGCCTATCTTTCTTTGGGGCTAAATCGGTCCTATAAGATCTATTTCCCACTTCTCAAAAGGGTTACAACATCATTTGTGGATTCAAAGGCATTTCATCCCTCCACAATGGCTTACCTGTTCTCTGACATACATCACACGCCTTACAATATGCTTTTGAATCTTGATGAAGGGTTGGCCACCATAACCCTGTGCATAGAATCTTTTGCGCAGTTACATAATGTCCTCCCATGACACCCCCATGAGCGTCTGCAAGGATGCTTCCTTGTTCAAACTTAGGTACATACCTTCACAGTATCTCATCATTCCCCATCCTGTATAGATGCCTAGCAATGACAAAGAAATATGCCGCACACATCACTAATTCCTTCTTTTGCTAGATAGAGTATCCTTCCAGCTTAGTTCCTGTTGTTAGGAAATGTGTTATGTCCTTGAAATGTCCATCTGCGATGCGCACAACAAAAAGTTGCGCGCCAGGTAATCCTTCCTCCAAATTAGTGGGCTCCTCCCCTGTCTCGATGCGCGATAGGTGGTCAGGTGCCACGTCCAACTAGCCAGGTGTCATGCGGAAAGAGTCAATTTTGCAGACAAAACCGACCTCCCTAGAAGCTAAGGCTTTCTAGTGACAAACAAAACAATCAAGCACTATCTTTCCCTAAATATGCATTTACAATAAAAGAAACCAGGTGTTTAAGGCTTACCTCTAGTCCAACGCTTGTTTGTTGTAGTCCAGCCTCTCTGATCCAGATGAGCTCCTTCTCCTTGAAGCCTGCATTCACTAACAAGCAAACGATTACATAGCACCTAAATAACTCATATAATAAAACATATTCATCATAAAGACCAAGGAGTATATGAAACAAATTATATAGAACAACTTGTTGAGAAAAATGAACTTAATTGTATTAATTGGAAACAAAATAAACCATTACAACCAGTGCCTTGGTGTTGTGCAGGTCCCTCCTAGGGTCCAACAAGAGTTCTCCTTTACTTTGATCAGCTCACCCACTTCCAAATGAAGCTAGGAAAGGATTGGAATCTCTCCTCTCAAGCTCTATAAGGGAGTCCTAATTTCAGTAGCATCTACCCTTAGGAATGTTCAGCTTTCAATCTCTCCTCCCTCTGGCCCAATGCCTGTATTTATAGTGCTTTGGAGGAAGTTAATTAGGTCCACCATGAATGGGATAAGCCCCTCTTTCAATGGGATAGCTCCCCTCTTCATGGGATAAGTTCCTCTTTCATTGGGATGCATGAACCATCTGGAGGCGCTCAATCCACGTCAAACCATCTTCTAGAATGCTCTAGAATCGACCACAAGTAACTTTTTTGAAGTGAAACTTGTGCCTTTTGACCTTTACAGGAGTACACACCCACCCCTTTACAAACAGAGCGTACAAGTACGCAGGTTTTATGAACTTGAGGTGCGTACACGCAGGTAAGGCTAAGAGAAACTACGTAACCAGAGTTATATTGACTTTTAAGGACTTTCTCTCTTTCTTGGAGTTTGACATGAGGAGCAGAGGTATAAGACTTGCCAAGGAGGACAGTATGACTATTGACAGAGCCATACTGACTGCAAATAGTCATGGTGACAAATTTTAGTGTAACAGATTGCCCCCTAAAATGCGAAGCCTGTAGTAGATTATGGTTTCATATCATCTAGGAAGGGTGAAGTACTTTATCATTTCAAGGATTATCTTGTGGAGAGCCCGGTTGGAACCTGCAAATATTCAACACAAAATACATGTATGAGATCATATCATCGCTGAGGTAGGCATTCCCATACTCAGATCAAAAACTTTAACTAACAAACTAACTACTGCTCTGATACATGAATGATTTCGCAGTACATCATAATCATAGACTCATGTAGACACAATATGGACGCAACCATCTGTTTATAATTAGTCTACTATATAATGAATACAAAACTCCTCACAGCCTGGATGGCGGAAACTAGATCCAGGGTCTTCATTTCTACTTCCCGAAATAGTACGATTCTATCCATGCGAATTAATGAGTTGATGTCGAGCATGGTAGAAACCACTTGATTACCAGTCAATGATGTAAACTGTTAACAAGTGTGAGAGAGACCACCAGTGATGTCAATGGTTCTCAAAGTACCCAGTACAATCCATGAGATGTGAATGAATGTGCTGATGTCGAACATGTCACGGAATCCTTCGATCGAAACTCAATGATGTAAACTGTCGTCGAAGGCGAGAAACCTGCCATTGATGCATGCGGATTTCAAGGTACTGACGATTTCTAGATCATCTTTCTAGATAATGTGCTGATGTCGATAGAAAGCAATCCGTCGTAGGCAAGCCCACAACATGAAATCATAAATCAAGTTGAAGAAATGTAGCTGTAAGGACTGACTCAGGGACGGTCAAAATGGATGACAAGTATTTTGCAGATGAATGGTTTATTTGCAGTGACCTCTTGAACACATAATGACACAACAGATGGCTTGGTGACATTTGACCCAAAGTTAATACCTGGCTAAAGACTTTCAATGTGGTTTGATCAACTGTGAGGCAAAGGATTTCCCAACCCAGGTGAATGAAAAGTGTCGTGTTCAAGAGCGGTGATAAGGTTTCTCTGAGACAAAAGATAACAAATAGGCTCATTTTTCTCTCTTTTCCCCCGCCATTTCTGGCAAGTACCTCTTTATTTTTTAACAAGATTGAGGACGATAACATTTGATTGATTATAAGCTCATCCTTCGGATGAGTCCAACTTAGTTTAGATTCGAACCCTAAGAAGGAGTGGTCCGTTCCTGTTTGTAATCGAACAGGTACTTTACTGTGAAATTTTTACGAGTCTAGTATAGGAGAAACTCGACGTTTTTCAATTTTAGAGAGTCTGAAAAACTTAAGAAGACTCCAGGGTTGACCTTTTTCGTAAGTTTGTGTCTCCCAAGCCCGAAAAAGTATAAAATAATACTTGAGAGAACCGCTTGATCTTTACGACCAAGGAGTACTTTCATGATTAGTGTCTCTGACCTGAAAAGTAAAAAAGCGATCAAAGACACGTAATTTTATTTCCAATATCGAATTTGAAATGACAAAAATTCGGTAATCTTTTCATGTTTTTACGGTCAAAAAAGGGCTATAAGAGGACCATCTTTTAATTCCGTTTTAACGCGTGTAAAAGAAACGCTTGGAAATCTTTTCATGTTTTAGGAGTCAGAAAAGGGCTTAAAGATGACTCTGATGTTTTTGTTTGTATAAAATGGCAATTTTCCCTGAAAATCCTTTATCCTCCACAAAAACCAACACATTACTCATACCTGTTGATGATAGATAAAAATACTTTGAAAAATACCTTCTCATGGTGGAAAATAAACAAATTTACCATTTATTTACCCAAAAAACCTATAAAAAGGGCTTTTACCAATTCATTTTTACCATTTTACTGTTGAGGAGAGAAAAAAGGGCTTTTGGCAAGAAACTTCCTGTGGACATTGCGGAGAATCCGACCGTCGAAATCGAACGTTGTCTCTTTCAGGTATTCTACAACATCCTCCTCTTCATTTTCATCCATTTGGAATTCATTTTTAGGCCCTAGTTTCATTTTTTTGAGGCTTTGGGGTTTCAAGGTCCGCCTTTCAGGGTACGTAGGTGTTCCACTGGTGACCTCCGTACCCCGGCATTTTCTCAGTTGGGAAAATGTTGGGCGTACGCACCTTGCCTTAAGGGAACCTGCGTACCCACGCTCTGTTCCTAAAGGCGGGGTGCGTACCCCGCAAAACGAGTTTTCAAACCCCAATTTCTTAAAAAAGGACCAATTTTTTTTTATTTCATTGAATCTAACAAATGTTTTTTGGTGTGTAGATTGCCCACCATGCTTGATTGGCACGAGAGAGAGCACGAAGATGTTTATTTGGCCGCCATTAATCATCAACCGTCAATTGATGCTTTGAAGGCATGCGGCCTTTATAAATACTCGGCCATACCTGGAATGAGGGCCCAAGTGAGATTTCTGGAATGGCTGGTAGAAAGGTGGAACGTTCAGAACCAATGTTTTTATATTGGAGGGCACCAGCTCGAGATAGAGCCCTCAGATATTTACTTTCTCACTGGTTTTCCCAAGAGAGGCGAACACTTGACTCTGTTCGAGACTAGGCCGGGTGGCCAGTCCATTGCTAGTCTCCGACTAGAGTGGTGTAACACTTCGAACCAGGAGAAGGGGATAGAGATAAAAACTATATCCCGACCTGAACTTATGGTGATTTCCTTTACAGTTACCAGACTTTGCGGGGCTTCCGCTTTGCACATTGCCACTAGGTCCCAGATGCAGATGGCGATTGATTGCTATCAAGGAACCATTTTTAACTGGTGTGATGCTGTGTTGGCCAATGTAAAAGGCCAACTAACTAGAGTCAAAAACGGGTAGCTGAAGACTTTTGGTTATGGGCCTTTAGTTGTCAGTTTTCCCCTAGAGAGGGTTCTGATGCTGATCCCATAGCAGCTCACTGTTGGTGTTGGGCTTCCTTGAGAGCCCAAATTGATGCGATGGGTTGCGGTTATGGCCCGTCATCCTGATGAGGGGACGAAGGTTGTTCGATTTACTCCGGAGTACTTTCACTGGTTAGAGGACCAGGTCTTTTCGATACAGGATTTTCCTTATGCCGGAGTGGATTTTCGTGGAGATCAGGACATTATTCTTCCACCAGGAGAACAGTGGGATGATACAGGTAACTTCATTTTCTACAAGTTTTTAAACTATCTATTTTTTTTATATCGTCTCAAAAATGACAGTGACAATTTTCAAAATGCAGATGTAGGCCCACGTCGACAAGCCAATCTCCGGCCTTTCGAGAGGAGACTACTAGTTGCAGCGGCACCGGCCCCACAAGACGAGGCCACAGAGACTTTAGCTGAGTTGGAGCATGACCTAGAGCATCTTACAACAGACATACCGGAGACTACCATAGATGATATTCCTATCAGGCTTCAGCGCTTTGTAGTCGGGGTCCCAAGACCTTTTAGGAGGTTCTTGTGTAGGGTGGCTCGTGCAGTGGTGTCATATAGAGATCATCACCAGTGATTGGATGGTCGTTTTTGTAGACACATGTGACATTTTGGTTTTTTGTACTTATCATTTTTGCCGATCATAAGGTGTTTTTCAACCTATGATTGAAGACGATGTATTTTTTGACACACTCCTATCTATATATATCATTATTACTGGCTTATCTTGTAAATCATGTTATGGAATGATTTTAAATTTACATGTATGATTATTGCAAATGTCTATTTAACATTCGAGAAGAAATTGCATCTGCTAATGTATTTAAAGACCTTGGAATATGTTGATATTCAATGTAATCAAACTCACGTTCCAAGAGATGCACTCTCAAAAATAACCTTAATAACACTGGATTTCTAATGGCATATACTCTATTAAGCTGTAATACAACGAGTTCAGAATCTAACCTCACTATCAAACTCGGAATCCCAAATGAAATAGATTCAGACAATAACTCAATCACTGCACTGTATTCTGTGTACTACGACAAGCACCATCAGCGAATCATCAAGAGTAAAACCAAGATAAGCCAAAATAACGACGAAAACACACTTTCTAAGCTAAGCACACTGTCTGAACTAACAAACACACCAGCTGGACAGAAAAACCTAACCTAACTAAAATCTCCATACCCATCTTTTAAGCATAATACCTCTTAAGGTAAAGTCCATTTCTGGGTTTACCCAAAGAGTCCCCGTCAAAGTCTACCAGCTCATAGGCCCCTTTTGCTAGCTTTCGCTTGACAATATAGGGCCCATGCCACATAGGAACGAATTTTCCAGCACCTAATTTATCATTAGCTTGATCATATAATAACACTAGGTCTCCTTCCGAAAAATTTCGAGGGGTCACATTTCAATCATACTGAGCTTTCATTCATTTTGCGTGAGTCTCGATTGCCAATGCAGCATCACGTCGATTCTCATCTAATTGAGCTAAGTATAATAAACGCTTCTCCTCTTCAGAAGTAGCTGGAAGTAACTCGATGGCCATTTGCAGTGATGGGATTTCGCATTCAATGGGTAGCACAGCTTCCAAACCATAAAATAGTTGGAAAGGAGTGAACCCTGTTGATGTTTTCACTGAGGTTCGGTATGCCCAAAGTGCTGAAAATAACATGTTGTTCCAATTCGACCGATGAATACCAATGATTCGTCGGATCATGATAACTAAAAATTTGTTGATAGACTCAACCAGACCATTCGCTTGTGGATAATAAGGAGTTGAACTATCGTGACACAAACCAAGTTGGCCTGTAAGTTCTGTCATCATAACGTTTCGAAAATGGTGCCCATGGTTAGTGATTATCGCTTGTGGGACACCAAACCTAGAAATTATGTGATTGAATACGAAAATTGCAGCTGCCTTGCCGTCTGCCAGGCTTCACAACAACATCAAAATCATTTTCCTGGAACAATAATATCCATCTGCAGATGTGTCCCCCCAACATAGGCTTATTGACCAAATACCTCAGCGTGGAGTACAGCTGCACCTGCTCAGGTTGGGGCTTTTCTCCATAGGCTTGCATCCATGTGCATGGATCATTCTTGCCAGCATACTTGTCTGTTAGTCACATCTTAGACTTCTCAAATCATCTCCGCATCATTTTTCTACATTCGCGCCAATCATCCTAACTTCCCTTGTGCGTACCCCACCATCTTGTAGGTGTAGCGTGCAGTGCCCAATCCAAGGCATGGAAGCATTGTTTTTCTAGCACCTATCTTTTAAACACATCCAAAAAGACACCGATCTCATTCAGTCCATCCTAAGTAGGTAGATTTCTTACCTCTGACGATACACAGTGCAGTGACCTGGTCATCATATTGCAATT
The DNA here is from genome assembly GCA_031772625.1 of Pinus tabuliformis. Lineage (NCBI taxonomy): Eukaryota > Viridiplantae > Streptophyta > Pinopsida > Pinales > Pinaceae > Pinus > Pinus tabuliformis. Next base: position 52,072,498 of record CM062806.1, on the reverse strand, counting down.
CAGTGTAGTTACTTCATGTAACCGATTCTACCAGCGTTCTATTTCTTTTTCGGAATCCAAAGTGTAGGAACTCTTGCACTCCCATGTAATCCACCCATCGCGGTGGGATTCACCTAGTCTTGGTCTCACGTTGTTATCTTATAGATGTAGTCCAAATCATCATCACTCTCCTAGTCATGGACTAGCTCTGTATAGCACGATCCTTCAATGTAGGTTTTAACCCTGTACAAAAATTACCTGCATATGAATTTTAAAACACAGAAAATAAACAATGCGAGAGCACAACACATAGAACACATATACACAAATATTTTCCCCTGGATCCCAAAACCGGGACTACCAGATTGATTTTTCATTATGTTCATTTCAATGTTACAATACATATTTATACATGCCAAAGCATCCAATACCATAGACTGAAAACCATTGCATCCAAAACCATGGACTGAAAACCATCACTTCCAAAACCATGTGCGAAAACCATGCACAAAACCATAGGTAGGTCCGCTCTACGTGGGCTAGTCGTGAAAGAATATAACATAACCCAACATTCTCCCACTTGTTGTTTTCTTTCCACAGGGGGCAACAGAAGAGCTTAGTCATTTATCCAACCCTACAATGCCTATTGTTTCTCTACACCAAGAGAAATTCTCAGAGCTCACATAATTTGTCAAATCATCTACAGTATTCTTCAAAGTGTCGACCTTTACTAGCAACACCTTATTGTCTTCTATCATATCCCTTACAAAGTGATACTAAACATCAATGTGCTTTGTCTTTGAATGGTAAGCAGGGTTCTTTGACAAGAAAATTACACATTGGTTGTCACAATCTATCCTTATAGTTCCCTGTACTAACCCCATACTTTAACGCAATATTTGCAACCAAATTGCTTCCTTGCTTGCATGAGTGGCTACCATGTATTTTGTGTCTGTAGTTGATAGTTCCACTACAAATTGTTTCTTACTCATCCAAATGACTGTACCTCCAAATAGATTAAACACATACCCACTTTAGATCTTCTTTGATTCAGATCTCAAGCCTAGTTTGCATCAACAAAGCCACAAATATCCAACACTCTGTCCAGTCCTGGTCTTCCTTGGTAGTACAAGCCATAATCACTAGTGCCACGCAAATACCTAAAAACCCGCTTCACTTTTGTCTAGTGCTACTTCCCTGGTTTTGACATAAACCTACTTAATACTCCCACTACATGTGCAATGTCTGGTCTAGTACAGACCATCGTATACATCACTCTACCGATTGCGCTTGCATATGGAACACGGGACATGTCCTCTTCCTCTTCGTATGTCTTGGGACACTATTTAGCAGATAACTTCACACCTATAGGAATAGGAACCTTCGCCAATTTACCATCTTACATATTAAACCTCTATTGTATTGTCTCGACATACTTCCTATGGTTTAACTAGAGCTTCCTCTTTGATTGATGTCTTTTAATTTCCATGCCCAAAATATAGTTTCCACCACCAAGATCTTTCATGTCAAATTTGGATGACAATTGGGTCTTCAAATCCTAGATAATTTCTTTGTCATTTCCAAACAGCAACATATCATCTACACATAAGACCAGATAAATAACATGGTCACCAATTAATTTAAAATACACACAGAGATCTACTTTGCTTCTGGTGAAGCCAAGTCCCCGTATAAATGTATCAAATTTCAGGTACCACATCCTTGGTGACTGTTTTAACCCATACAAAGACTTCTTTAACTTTCATACCAATTCTTTATTACCCTTCACCGCAAAGCCTTTAGGTTGCTTCATGTAGATCTCCTCTTCCAGATCACTGTGAAGAAATGTTGTCTTCACATCCATTTGTTATAACTCAAAATCAAAAGCAGCAACAAGATATAAAAGTAATATAATAGAAGCTACCTTGGAAATAGGAGAAAACATATCACCAAAATCAATTCCCGACACCTGGGAATAACCTTTTGCTACTAACCGAGCTTTGTATTTCTCACTTTCCTTCTGCATTGGTCTTCTTCTTAAACACCCATTTGCTCCAATGAGTTTCCTTCCAGCTAGAAACTCCACTAGATCCCAAGATTCATTTTTGTGCAAAGATGCCAATTCATCAACCATGGCCTCTTTCCAGAGTTTTCCATCCTCTGAATCTACTACTTCCTTCACAGTTCTGGGATCATTATCAGTAATAGATAAAGCAAATCTTGAATGGAAAGAAGATGGACTAAACCTTTCTGGCTGCCTTCTTTCTTGAACTGATCTTCTTACACCCAGAGTTTGTGGCTCTTCATCTTCTAATTCCTCTTCTGTTGTGGAGTTTGATTCTTCCTCCTTAAGCTCAAACTCTATCTTCTCAGGTTCCTTTGGTTGGACTTCATGTTTAATAACATCTTCCACCTCTATGAACACTAGATCTCGGTTGTACACAACCTTCCTTGTTACTGGGTTCCAAAGTTTATAACCCTTTAAACCATCCTTATACCCAATAAAGATGCACTTTTCAGATTTGCTATCCAACTTGGTTCTTTTCTCCTTTGAAATATGCACATATGCATCACATCCAAATACCCTCATATGTGAACGAGAGGGTTTCTTACCAGTCCATACCTCTTGTGGGGTCTTATCCTCCAACGCTGATGGAGGTGATCTATTGACCAGGTAACATGCTGTCTCCACTGCCTCTACCTAGAATTCCTATCCTAACTCGACACCACTGAGCATGCTTCTTGCCCTTTCCATCAACGTCTTGTTCATTCTTTCTACAACTCCACTTTGCTCAGGTGTGTATGGAGTAGTATTCTATCGTGCTATACCACACTTACAGAATTCTTCAAATTCCTTACTACAAAGCTATCCACTGTTATCTCTCCTCAACAAATTTATCTTCTTCTCTGTCTGGTTTTCCACTAGAGCCTTAAATTCTTTAAACCTGTTGAAGACTTTAGATTTCTTCTTAAGGAAATATATCCATGTATTCCTTGAGAAGTAATTTATAAATGATACATAGTACATAGACTTAACCAGTGATGGCACCTTTACAAGTCCAAACACATCACTGTGCACAAGTTCTAACATCTATTTCACCCTCTTACCACCACAGGGGAAACTCACTCGATTCTACTTTCCATATACATAATTTTCATAGAAATCAAAATCCATAGAGCTATTACAAATACCTTCTACCATACCTTTACCATGAAGTATTTGAAGGCCCTTCTCTCCAATATGTCCAAGCCTTTGATGCCACAACATGGTCTTCTCTCCAGAGACCACTAGATTTTCTACTCCACTTTCAGGAACCACAAAACTGTTGCACCCATCAACAACAGTGCTACCTTGCAACTTGTACAGAGTTCCAATCCGTACTCCCCGCACTAATACTAGTGCTCCCTGAACCATCTTGAATGTATCCTTCTCGAAAACTGTTTTTACACTTGCATCATCTAGCTTGCTTATAGAAATCAGATTTCTAGCTAGTGCAGGAATATGCAGAACACTCAGAAGTGTTCTAACCCTTCCACCTTGCAATTTCAACTTTACTCTTCCACGACCAAAGATTCTAGCCTTCTTGTCATCCCCCAAGAAGACATCGCCACCATCATGTTTATCATACTCACAGAACCACTCTCTATGGGGAATGAAGTGAAAGGATGCACATGAGTCAATCAACCATGCCTCATGGTCTACATGTGTACTTGAAGAACCGAAGTACACATCCCCACCTTCATCTGAGGTGGTTTTCACCTCTGCGGAAGGATCATCTCAGATCCCTTTCCATTGTTAGGAGCTTTAGATTTACAATCCCTTTTGTAGTGCCCTTCCTTTTTGCATTTCTAGCAAACCACCTTTATAGGTTTTCCTAGAGATTTAGATCTCCATCTAGATTTAGATCTCCCACTTGATGACCTATTTTTGTTTCTGTTCTGGGGCCATCCTCGTACAAACAAGGCATCACCATTTTGTATCTCCATATTTTTCTGTCTCATCTCTTCCGTCAGCAAGGATGAGACTATTTCATCAAACTACAAGGTAGTTGCCTTGCTACTTATTGCAATAACCAGACTATCCCACAAATATGGTAGAGAACACAACAAAATGGTGCACTTATCTTCATCTGAAATTTTAATATCAATAGATAATAACTGACTTACCAAAGTATTAAATGCATTCAAATGCTCTGTCACCGAGTCTCCATCTTTCATCCTCACGTTATACAGATTTTTCCATAGGAACAAGTTATTCTTCAAAGAATTATATTGGTACAAAGTCCCTAACTTGTCCCGCAAAGCCTTAGTTGTAGCTTCCCTAGATACATTCAACATACTGAATCTGAGACACACAATCGTATTGTGCTCTTTGCCTTCCGATCCAACTTCTTCCATTCTTCATCGAACACTCTCGTTGGTTTAGTACCTAGATATACTACGATCCACTGATATTTATCCGCCAACAGATCCTCCATATTGAGTTTCCACAACCTAAAACGCTAACCATTAAATTTCTCGATCTCTATCTTTCCACTGCTCGCCATCTTCTTTCACTACCAGAATCGATCATACAAATCTCCCACTGAATAGGGTCTATAATAGGCCCAAGTGAAACCCCTCAGCTACAAAGGCGTCCCCTTGAATCCAAAACAACTCTGATACCAAATGTAGGTTTTAACCCCGTACAAAAATTACCTGCATATGAATTCTAAAGCACTGAAAATAAACAATGCAAGAGCACAACACATAAAACACATATACACAGAGATTTTTCGTTGGATCCCAAAACTGAGACTACCAGATTAATTTTTTATTATGTTCATTTCAATGTTACAATACATATTTATACATGCCAAAGCATCCAATAACATGGACTGAAAACCATCGCATCCAAAACCATGGACCTAAAACCATCGCGTCCTAAACCATGTGCGAAAACCATGCACAAAACCATAGGTAGGTCCACCCAACCTAATATAGGGTCCCAAAATTTTTGTGGGGGCTACCTGCCCCCCTCAAACCCCCTGTACAGGGAGGGATGCCCCCCTGTGACCCCCCCGCTGCACAATCGGCACAACAAAGGGGGTGCTGCACCCCCATCTAACCCCCCGATTAACTACTTGGGCTAGTCGTGGAAAGAATATAACACAACCCAAAATTCAGAAGGATCGAGAGGTATTATTACGTGTAGTAACTTCTTCTTAAAAGATATCTTTCTCTTCTTCAGATTGATTACCTCGTTCATATCAGTAGCCTAGTCAATTCCTAAGAGTGCAGGGTAGGGATTGCTGTCATCAACAATCTCTATTACTTCAAAGTTTGCCACTGAGCTCGCTCCCTCAATATCCATGGTTACTCCCTGTAGCTGCCCCATGGGTATTATTTTCTGTTAATTCGCCATCCTTAGCTGAATTGGAGACCATTGCAGCACAGGTCTCCCTATTCGCTCCCATGTCAAGTTTGGCAGAACATTCGCATCTGATCCCAAATCCGGAATGACTTGATCCATCTCTGATCAATCTCATTTCTCGTCCTGTCCTTGTCTTATACTTTCCAATCTTGCGGAATACGCATGATTCACCTAGTGCAGTCCCACAACACCTATTGATAAGTTCTTGTAACCCTTTCACAGCCTTACTGTCACACAGTAACTTCATATAGGTTTCGATGAAAGTTGTCAGCATAGAGGGGTCCATCTCCGGCTCCGGTTTATCTTTGATTCCTGAAGTGGAGGTATCAATGAAGCTCTTCTTATCTTCCATGAAGGTTTCCTGAGCGTGCTCCAAATCAAACTTGTCTTCTTTCTCCAAGGATTTGCAAACCAATGTACTGTCTTCCAGCTATTTTCCCTTGTCATCTCCCGTGGCAATTCCACTCCGGAGCACTATATTTACGTTCGGATCTTCCTCGCACGGCTCAAACCTCATCATCTGCAAGCTCTGAGTTGGGGGATGCGTTAGTGCTGCTTTGTCACGTAACCTGGCTATCATCATAGGGCATTCTTTAGTTTCATGATCAAATAGCGTGCAATACTTGCACGACGAGTGCGTTGGATTATTGCAATCACGAGCATAGTGTCCTGGCCCTCCGCAACTGTAGCAAATCAACTGTCCATAACCTCTACCAGGTCCTCCTCTGGCTCAGCCTCGTCCATGTCCCTGAAATCCTGTTTGCACCATCCCTGCATTTTGATCAAGGGGCCATGATTTGGCCTGAACCCTATAGGCGAGTGTTCTATCCATCATCAATTCATAGCTTCTGCAAGTACGCTCGTCATGTCCCACCGACCTGCAAAAGTTGTAGAACAAATTTTGTAGACTTTGTGTATACTTTTGTAACAGGTGGTAGTTATCCGTGGCATGTTTTCTGGCTACTTGAAAAATCACGCACTGCAGAGCAGGCGCCATGCTAGGTCCTCCTAGAGCTTCCGGCCTTAAAGGCATCGGTCCTCCTCCTGCAAGGTAATTTGTAAAAGACATGCAGTGGTCTTTTTCATGACCCTGACTCTTGCATTTTACGCACCATACTTATTTGCATACCTCTGGATGAATAGTCCTATCCTATTTCAGAATTTGCATCTCAAGGCATAGATTCTTCAACTACGTGTGGATCTGCTGAACTCCCATATTAGGATCCTGCATCGGGGTCTCATGTAGTCTCATAGAAATCTCCAAGGCCTCTACTTGAGTTGTTATATTCTACTGCGGTAGCGCACTCCTTAAGTGTGGTAGTAGCGAAGCTACAAATCACTCACGATGTTGTCCATCTATCAAATTCATATTGGCTTCGTGGATCATACATTTTAGCCTGTGATCTAGTTCCCAAGGCGTCTCGCCTGGTAGCATTGTGATCTCTTTGAATCCAATAATCTACTACACTTCCGATTTAGGCTTGCTAAATTCTCTATTTAGCGTTGTTTGGATATCTGCCACTCTTGCATTCAGGTTATCGTTGGAGTACTTAATATACTAGGTTAGTGCGTGATCCTGCAGAGTGCTAACTAGTGTTTCTTCTTTATATGGTCATCCGTAACACATTGCGCTTCTCATATAACCATTACAACGAACCAGAATTGGTCTGAATCCTCATTTCCCAAACCTTTGAACACAAGAAACTTCACTATATTTGCCATGCTGAATCGCGGTGGTGGTGGAGGTGGTACGGTGAAGTTGGAGGTGACGGTTGTGAAGATAGAGGTAGTGTGGGAGGAGGTGGTATTCGCAGAAATCCCTGTCTTATCAATTAAATATCACTTCGGAGAGAGACCTTCGCGATCCCTTCTTCATCTCCTTGTGGAGGTGAAATCAAATGGCTATGCTCTAGACCCTTATTTACTTCATTTATGTAAATTCTTCTGCTTTGTGTAGACTCAAACATCAAGGTAGCTGCATAACCCATTTTTTGCACAACGACATTTTAATCTAAGTATTCAGAGATTTTATGTACTTACCTCGTGTTCCTTTGAGAAAGTGTCACTCTGCCTCACTATAGCTGACTGAGGTGTCGACCACGAACTCAGTAACAAATCCTCCTATAATATGATCGAGCCAATGATTGGGGACACGCACGATCTTATCCTCCAATGCTTCCAACCTTCGCACTAGCTCTGGGGTCCACACAATAGGACCTTCAAAATTCCACCTTCCTTGGCTATCTGCTAGCTTTGCAATCCACTTGTATAGATCAATAGGGAAGGATGAGAAAAATATTTCGTGGATCTCTGTGTACTAGTAGCTATCTAGCCACTATTATTTTGACAGTCGCGGGTTCTATTCTCTTGCACCGCAAACTCGTGAATTCTTCTATCCAACCAGCCTTCGATTTCTTTCTTAGTTGGATTCCAGTGATACGACATCACACATCTCTCATGAAAATTCCGGTCTCGACAACAAAACCATTTGTTGGCTTGAGGGGGCCTAACCCAGGTTTAGCGTTAGGTAGCCAAACAAATCCCTACACTACTGGCCCTTTCGGCATCAACACATGGAGCGTGGACTGAAGTCTCATCCAAAGAAGTATGGGGGGATGTTGGAACCAAGTTTCCGTACCCTTGAGATGGATGTGATGTCAGTTTATTCCAACTATAGTTGCCTTCGCGCAGGTTGCTTATCCCTCTATTCTACCCTTAAGTACCTTCACGAACTGTTACAATTAGCTTTCGCGTAGCCCTAACCAGGGGCTAATTTGCTTTCGCGATGTTAGGGAAGCGACTGTGATATTTCTGCAACTACGCTAAGTATCCTATTTATCTTCTTAACAGATATTAGTTAGCTTCACGTAAACAAATGTTCTTACTTGTGTTCACTTAATAAACACAATTATACACATTCACGCATCATATAAGCATTCGAAGTGAAATTCATACCCAATGTAAGAGATGCATAAACAGGAAATAAATACACATAAATGATAATACTTCTCTTCATTAATAATTCCAAATGATTACAGACTTGACTCTCCCTACGCACTCAGCTGCAGGGGTTTACGCACTCAGCTGCAGACTTCTAGGACTCTACGCACTCAGCTGCAGAGCCTCTACCTATGCTATGACCCAAACTTAGACTTCTACTCCACAGATATGACTCAATCCTTTTTCATTGATATGTTGATCGATTATTTAATTCCTTAACTACTTAGAGCTTCACTCTATTTATACACTCCCATTGTCCGCAGACCATGGGTAGATCTTTTACAACTGACATTACATTGTCAAAATAAGGGAGACAACCCTATGACTCTTTAACAACTACACACTACGCGACCACAAAAAAGTGGAGTGTTTACATTAGGATTACAAAAATTGGACAAACATATGGGCTTTAAGCCCCAAAAATGCCCTTGGGGGATCCCACGCCCAACAACAGTCATGGGCTTGTTCATTTGATACATCTCATCGTAATCTCCTGCCTAGAAGGTTGCAATATTCGTCCCACTGACACTGCTCAAGGTCATTGTCTCGGGGTCAGTGTGAGAGACGATCCAGTGGATCATGTCCGCGCATGGGAACACGGGGTATCTACATGCAATCCAATACAAACCGGAATTGTGAATGTTCATGTACACCTGACGATCTTCAAGGTCTTCCCCAAAAGTACTTGCAAATGTTTCATTCACCTCTTTCCACTTTAGTTTGATGTCCTTGTCTAGATAGAACTTCGTATCTTCGTAGATTGACATACTAGAGGACACGTAGACAATTGCTGCTCCAACTGCAATACCATCAGTGTCCTGAGATCCTTATTTCTTAGAAGCCATTGAGACAGAAGAACACCTGAAAGATCTGGAAACAAGCAACATGCATGGCAAGAAATATGTTAGTGAAAACAAATCAAATCCGGGGAAGGACACATCACATACCTGGGAAGCGGATGAGCAATATTGCACAAATTTCGCTGGGAGGCTGGGTGATTGGCTACCAAAACTATGCAAAAGGTAGTCTTGGCTGTCTGGGAGGATGGACTGACTACTGGATCTGCAAAATGCGCAATCGAGTTGCGCAGTTGGCTGCTGGGATTGCGCAATGTGCAATTCTAGATGGGAAGGACTGCTGGCCCAGAGATAGATTTGCACAAATTCTTGGGCCAAGCAGCCACTGTCCTCCAGTAATGCACAAAATAGTCTAGGAGGCTAGTGCTGGGCAAGAATCCGCAAATCTGGAGAGGAAGGTGGGCCTTCCTTCCCCAGATTACACATTGGTGAAGTCAGAGCCTAGGCAGGGGTTGGCCTGACTCACCGACAGGCAACTAAAGCAAGTAAGTTGATGGAATGCATGACTACACTGAGTGATAGCATAAGAAATAAACAGTGCATGTAAAACATGAATGGAAGATTCAGCAGACAGATCAACATGCAGGTGGGTGAGGTCCTTCACCAGTTGGGCGAACGTTCATGCAAAATAGTTGCATGCATGCGACAAGAGTGAGATAGCAACCAAAATTGAAACATAGCTAGGAAAAGCTAGAATACATGCAAATGATAGCACACATTCAAAGAAAACAAGCAAACATCACTCACGCAAGAGAATACACAAAAAGTGATAGAAATGTTGAAACAAACAAGCTGAGGCTAATTACCCTTGAATAGCTGAGCCGGATGTATCGAAGAGTCCTGGATGTGCTGTGGGATTTCAGAGATCCAATATTGATGTGAATTAATGATCTTTGATGTGTTGAATAAATAATTTTGGCCTTATGATGTGCATGCCACAAATCTAGGAAAAATCGATATTTAGAGGGAAACTTCTAAAACAACTTTGCATGTAACTCCCAACAGCTAAGAACAGCTCCCTGAATCATGGGATGCCTTTTGCATGTTGTCTCTTTCTATTCTAGGAATATTAGGTCATGCTTGCATGCAAGTCAAGTTTCCTTGGTCGTGGGTGGAATTGGTCAACCATACTGTTCATGCATACAATTTCTCAACTGCTTGGGAAAAATGTGCATTCCTCACTGTGAGCTGGGCTGACTTCCCAAGCTGATCGCACAATTTTTGCATAGAGCTACTGAATGCTGCCTAGATTTGTGCAAATCCTGGGCTGAACAACTTGCTGCTAGGAAAAATTCCACAAATCATGTTGGGAAAAATTGCACAAATCCTGCTGGGTGGGTTGGCAGGTAGGATTGCACAATCCTAGAGCCTAGCAAGCTATCAGAGAGGATTGCACAATTCCTGGAGGGAAGGCTGGTTTCCCTCCAGGAATGTGCAATTTTCAAGGGGAAGTTGCTCAACTTGCAGCTGGACCAAGTCTAAGTGAGCAACCTGCAAGGGGAATGGATCAACTATGATCAATAGGCTGCCTTTATGCGAGGAAAGCACTAAAGCTTGAGTACTTGGCGAAGCAAGAGAAAGTGATGTGAAAGGTTGGTAGGGAGGCTCCAAAATAGGTTAAGGAAAAATTTTGGAGGGTGATTGTAGGCGCTACAACAAGATGTAATTTCATCAATTTTCTGATCTTCAAGTTTAGATTTGGAAGAAGATGAGTCATCAACCCTAGCTTTTAATTTTCTTTCTTCTTTATCTTCTTTAGCCTTAATTTTACTAGAAGCAGACCTATTAGCTTCTACCTCTATATAATTTTTATGCATGTCTTCTAATGTATTAGAAACCCTTTCCCTTAGCATGACTGCAAATTCATCTTCAAATGCTTTAGAAAATATGACTTTTGTAGCTGCTACTATTGGTTTACAATCAACAGGAACTATATGATAGAGTTTGTTAAATCTTTTGATGAATTCAACAAATAGTTCACCAAGGTTTCTCTTCAATTCTTCAAATTTACTAAGAATGTAGACAATATCCTTCTTTACAAATAGTTATGAGCTCATCCCATGTTGTAATAGAGTTAGCTCTAAGTTGCCTAAACCAGATCCTAACATTTCCTTCTAAGGATTGCACAAATAATCTCATATACACATCTCCCTGTTCTATGTTCATATTGTTAGCAAAATCTAGGAAAGATGATACATGATCCTTTGCTGAGGTACCTATTTCTCCATTAAATCTTGGTAGATGCTTTAGATATCCATCAAGAAAATTTTCCAAGTTTCCAGGGAGAACTAGAGCAGCATACCTTGCTTACACAATGGGTCGAAAAGCCATACTGGCAGGAGGAGTCTAGGGTGAGTGAGTGGATGTTGATGACGAAGAGGAAGATGATGAAGATGAAGGTGATGAAGAGAAGTCAGTAGGGGTATTAGTATGCAAACAAGAAAAAGAGGGATGATACCTCCTTGAATATTTCAAATGGGTTTCGATAACCAACTTCGGAACTCCTAATGGAACGTCTTCCTTATTATCAAACATAGGATTTTAATCGACAAAAAATGTCTCTTCAAAATTAGTATAAATTGATGGAACGGAATAAGGAGTTGGAGAAATGAAGGTTGAAGGTTTGAATTAAGGTAAATGTAAACCCAATTCTTCTTCAGATGAAGGTTAGTTTATAGGAATGGATGGGACTTGATATGACTCAAGTGATTGTATTAAAAAGGTTGATGGAAGATATACTCCTCTTGAATGGAGTTCAGAAACCCCAGGAGGTAGTTTATTCCAATCAATATTAGATGGCACAAATGAAAAATGATCTATGAATGATGTGTCTTTGGGGTGTAAAGTTTTTATAGCACCATTTACCACTATTGGTAGATCTGATGCTCTGATTATGGCCTAGGGAAACCCTCCTTCCAGACTTGGTCCAAAATTTAAAAAATAGTGCATTATTCCCTATACTCTACTTTTCCATATGATAAAAGCATGTACACATAGGTAAAAATATACCAAAACTGTGTACATATGTTAAAACACTTAAAGAAATTAAATTTCCTTAATTTCGGGCAAAGTTGATGAGCTTTACATGTTACTCACCTCCTATTGCCCGTGGCCCAACTATTTCCCAACTGAAAAAAATAATTTGGAGAAGTATAAATAAACCTCCATGGGAAGGCCTTATGGGAGAATATATGAGATATTGATACTATTCTGAGAGTATCCTTGATCGAGTCTGACGAAATCCCTGTGCCTCCTGCACTCCCTAAAGCTTCAGGAAACCCTTGTTTCTTTGTTGGAGATATCCTTTATCTTTCTTGAAATATCCTTGTATTGGTGATGGAGGAAGATTGTTGAGGCCGAGAAAGGAAGGATTCGGAGGATGGTTCCGCTTGGAGCCGGAGAAGGACTCAAGTCGTATTTCTCCACTTTACTTGTAGCTAACTTCAATAAAGGAATGTTGTTCTGTTTTTGATATTGAATGTGTTTATGCATCTATTTATATTGTAATTTGTTTATGAATCTTACATTGATACGTTATTGTTCATTCATTTTATCATTTAAAGTTAATATCATGAACATGATTTATGTTTCTACTGCTTTATATGTTTCATTTGAATAATTTTTAGGTTTCGAGGACATCATGAGAAGCTGAGGTTTTGCACCTTGCGGGATCTACTCAAACGTAGGACTTCCAGGTAAGGACACTCTTACATAGTTCAATAGAATAAGAATTTAGGTTGATTGCCTGAGAATTTATTGTTGTGGTTTTCCCTCTGCTCTATTGGGGTTCTCAACCCAAGACCCTAGCGTGGTCTCACCCACAACAGAATTGGTGACTCCACTAGGGATTACATTCTTGTTATTCCTAGTTTGGGTTGTTTTTTCTCAATCAAGGTTCAATTTCTTGATTGCTTGGTTTTACAGTGTTGATTGATCCATTAGTGCCCAAGCATCAAGTCTTATCTTCTTGATCAAACTTTGATTTTTGTTTTTCCTACTTAAGCTTTCTATACGTTGTTTTCTTGGGTTACAGTTGTGTATACATGCAGGTTTCTTCAAGCAGACTCATGTATATGCGAGTTTCTTGTATCAGAAACATGTGTGCATGCCTCTGTGTCTTTACACAGTCGCGTATGCAATTTTTTGAATTGTTTTTCAAATATTTTTTAGTTGGGTCTACTGCCTGGTGATTTATGTTGTTGTATCGTCATCTGTTGTCTGGAGAACTCAGTTTTCCTGCAAGCTTTCTTTTTCAAAATCTCCTTCTCACTGAAAAGTCTTGATTGGCCTAGGATTGATTCTTAAGAAAGTTCGTAGTTTGTGTTTTGGGTTCAAGGCTTCGTTTTGAAGTTCTTGGATGTTCTAGTTTTCCAGAAAAAGAAATTAATTTTGATTTCGTTTTCAGCCCAGATTTCAATTTCCCTTGATATTCTTGTTTGGTGGCCATGTTTCTTTTAGTGCTTCTTTGAGAGTATTTTTGGAAAGTTTGAAAGTATTTCTTTCTTGACATTTTATCAGTTTGCTGAAATCTTTTACTGTTGTTCGGATTAGTTTGTGCAAGTTTGTAGTCTTTCTTGTTTCAAGTTTCATTTATTTATGAGTTTTATAACTTGCAATATTTAAAGACTCCTTGTAGTTATTTCTTCATCTTTCGAATTTTAGTAGTACTTTTGTGACCTCAAAAAGATGCTTTTGTTTCCTTAAAATAAAAAACACAAAAATATCACTTTTGTTTTTGTTTTTCCAAGCTTTTGGTTTACGGGTTTTTTTTTTGTTTTGTTGTTGAGAAGCGAATTGTGATCTTTTGCAATTTGTTCTACTTGCTTTGGAGAGAGATTTGTTTTTAATTTTTCCCTCTTCATTTTCAAGTTGGCTTATTGTCTCTATAAAGAACTGCATTTGCTTATGAGTGTTGTTTAGGATCTTGCATCATTAGTTTGACTTGCATTAGGTTAGTTTTCATTTTAAGCATTCTTAGTCTTTTAAGATTTTCGGTGTGTGTGGATTGTTTTAGAAAAGAAAAGAAAAATAATTTTTTTATATATAGGTTTTCATAGAACCCAAGTAGAAATCACTCTTCATCGAAGAAAATGACTTCATCCATATAGTTAGTTTTCTATTGGTTTATTTTGCATCATAAAACATCATCAATTTCACTCTCATAATGTTATGCTCTCGACGTGCGAGAAGATACCAGAATACCAAATATGCAAAGAAATATAACTAGAACACAGAACAATAAGAAATAACAGCATGTGTTTTATTATTCAGAAAGGAAAGAATGTTCACTTGCCTCTTCGAGGGGGAAACCTCCAATAGAGCTGGGCTCAATTACAAAATAAGACACAACACTCATCAAGGGGAGTCCCTATCCTTTATATAGGACTCATACATGCAATACCATGGGTCAGTACCATGGTTCTTATAATACAATCTATCTAATACCATGGCTCATTTGCAACTAACTGTGGTCCCTTCTTTAAATGTGGGTCAACCACTTACAATTATTAATATGGCCTTTATTGACTCTTTAACTAACTATAACTATGACTCGACCCTATTAAATAAATACAGGGGTTAGGGTTGGACCCTAACATGCCCTCCCCCATAAAAATAGCCTTGTCCTCAAGGTTGAAGTTGCGGAAACTGCTGAAGAATAGTGGATGGTTCCCAGGTCGCATATTATGGAGAGGTGTAAAGCTTGACGAGGACTTCCTTGACCGTGTGGCTGCGCAGGTGTTGTTCTCGCGTGTCAGGAAACTGTTCAAGTTGGAGCCAGATTGAACCTTCTTCATCCAATTCTAGTAGACTGGTTTGAATTCTGCAATGTTTCCCAACCACTTTCTATAGGCATGAGATATGGAAGACGGGATGGATTTTTTGCAGTGGGTGGCAAGGCTAGCTTGTAGGCTACTTCTTCGATGCGCTGAAGTATTTGATACAGTCCGTAGAATTTTGGAGATAATTTTTTACAGCCATTATCTTTGAGTGATGTTTGCTTATATGGTTGCAACCTCAAGAATACTTGATCCCCTTCTTGAAATTTGTGCTCTGAATGATGTTGGTCTTCCTGTTGCTTCATGTAATTTTGAGCTTGATGGAGATTCTCTATGAGGTGGGCTAGCATGGTTGCATAGTTCTGTACGAGTTGATCCATTTCTTGTACCTTCGAGCATCCCTGGATATGAGAAGTAGGTGAAGGAGGGAGTTGGCCATAAACTGCTTCATATGGAGTCATTTTGGTGGTGGCATGATAGTTAGTATTATACCACCATTTGGCTAGACATAACCACTGTACCCATAGATGTTGCTTTTCTAAAGTGAAACACTTGAGGTAGGTCTCCAGACATTTGTTAACTGCTTTAGTTTGACCATCAGTTTGGGGATGATAGGAAGTACTGAGTTGTAGTTGGGTACCTTGTAGCCTAAATAGTTCCTGCCAAAAGTTATTGGTGAGGATCAGGTCATGATCAGACATAATGGAAGTGGGCATGCCATGCAATTTGAAGATCTAGTCCATGGCAGATTTAGCCACCAAAGCTGGTGTAAAAGGGTGGGGTAGGGTGCAAAAATGTGCATACTTAGAACTTTTGTCCACAACCACCATGATGGCTGACTTGTTTCCTGACTTTGAAATACCTGTAATGAAATCCATAGAAACCTCTATCCACATTGAGGCAAGGATGGGCAATGGTTGTAATGTGCCTGGGGATTTGACTATTTCTCCTTTGTGGCACTGCCACACATCACTCTCAGCTACAAAAGTAAGAATGTCCTTTTTCATGCCTGTCCAAAAGAATGAACGTTCAGTGCGAGCATAAGTCTTCTGAAAGACTGAATGGCCAGAAGTAGGAGATGAGTGCAACTTAGCTAAAATGAGAATTTTTAGGGTGGATGTTAGTGATATCACTACTTTGTCCTTGTAGTGAAGAATCTCATCATGTCAAGAGTAGCCTGCTGTGGAATTTGGATCCGCTTGCAATTTATTAATGAGTTGGGAGAGAAAAGGATGTGAAAACCATTCCTTGCGAGCCTCTTCAATCAACTCTGGAATGTGAAGAGAGATTTCTAGTAGGGTGCTTTCCTCCTCAAATTGGAGTGATAAATCATCCGCTATGACATTTTCTCGCCCTTTCTTGTAAATTATCTCATAATCATATCCCAACATTTTGGCTAGCCATTTATTTTGCTGTGGCGAGGATAGGCATTGCTCCAAAAAATATTTAAGGTTTTGATGGTCTGTGAGGATTTGGAAATGCCGCCCCAATAAGTATGGTCGCTAGGTATCCACTGCATGTAATATGGCCATCATCTCCTTCTCATAGGTAGATTGTCCTAGATTTTTCCCACTTAGTTGTTGGCTAGTGAAGGCCAAGGGTCAACCTTCCTGCATTAAGACAACCCCAATACCTATACCTGAAGCATTACATTCAATCACAAAAGATTTGGTGAAGTTGGGTAGTGCCAATGCGGGAGTGGAACACATGGCATGTTTGAGAGCTATAAATTCTTGTTGTGCTTCATCATTCCAGAGGAATGAATTTTTCTTCAGAAGTTGAGTGAGGGGTCTAGTAATATGACCATAATTGCAGACAAATTTGTGATAGTAGCCGATGAGACCCAAAAATCCTCTCAATCTCTTCAAGGTATTTGGTTGAGGCCAATCCTGGATTTCCTGGATCTTTTTGGGATCCACCTTGACACCTTCACGCCCCACAATGTGGACCAAATACTCAACTTCTTCCATGCCGAAAGAGCACTTGGACAATTTGACAAATAATTTATACTTTCAGAGCAGTTGCAAGAGTACATCTACATGTTGAAGATGTTTTCCCAGGTGAGGTTGTAGATGAGGATGTCATCAAAGAAAAAAAGGACGAATTTTCTGAGATATGGTTTGAGCAGGTGATTCACGAGGCTCTGAAAAGTGGACGGAGCATTACAGAGACCAAATGGCATGACTAGGAATTCATAATGGCCTTCATGAGTTCAGAAAGTATTCTTTGGAATGTCTACTTCTTTCATGCAAATTAGGTGATATCCCGAGCGAAGGTCAAGCTTAGTAAATAATTGAGCCCCATTTAGTTCATCCAACAAATCATCAACAATTGGAATGGGAAATTTATCTTTGACCGTCAGCTTGTTGAGGGCCTTGAAATATGGACACATACACCATTCCCCATCTTTCTTGATCACCATGACCACAAGCAATGAATAAGGACTAATGCTAGGATGAATGACACCAGCTTCTAGGAGTTCCTTGATGATTTTTTCAATTTCATTTTTTGGGTGAGAGGATATCTATATGGGCACAGATTTGGTCGTTGTGCCCCTGGGACCAAAGTAATGCTATGATCATGTTCCACTCTCGAGGGTGGAAGCTCATGAGGCTTGTCAAAGACCTGTAGATGGTTGTTTAAGACGTGTTGCATCTCAGGATGAAAATGAAGAGAAGTGGGTTCAAAGGCCTGGATGGCATTAAACTGGGCGATAACCCCATGGTGGCCCTTTGTTTAACAATTTTTTCATCCTTTGTGAGCTAATGATGGAAGGAGCACCTGCGTGGAGTCCGCGGAGGGTATGTGTGTGGTTATTCTGCTTGAAGCTTATATATAACTCCTGGAAATCCATTGTGATTGGGTCGAGTGTGCGGAGCCATTAAGCACCAAAGGCAATGTCACACCCACCCATGTTGATGAAAAACATGTGGGTCTTTAGGTGATAATCCCACATTTGAAGTTTGACATTTTAACAACGGCCTTCACATTTCATTGTCCCCCCATCAGCAATCTGGACCTAGAAATTAGAGACTACTCTATCAAAACAATGCACTGCTTCAACGACTCTTTGCGAGATAAGGTTATGCGTACTACCACTCTCAATCAAGACTACTATAGGGTGATGCTTAATAAAACCTCTGATTTTGAGAGTATGGGGAGAAGAAATTCCTGCCAAAGCATGAAGTGAGATAACTGGTTCTTCAGGTGTATTTGGGGGCTCATTGTCTGATTGGTTGTCCTCATCTTCCTCCTCTGGTCCCTCAAATGGTGGGGCTTCCTCAAATGAACTGTGATCAATAGCATCAATTTGAAAGAATTTGGGTTCCTTGCATTTACGCCCTGGGGAGTATTTCTCATCATAATAGTAACACAATCCTTTCTTTCTTCTTTCTACCATTTCCACTGGTGACACCTTTTGAACCTTAAGTGTTTGGGTAGTGCTCAGAGCTTGGGTGAGACATCCCTTGGCTATGAAATTTGGATGAGTCGACTGGGCCGCTAATGCGCATTCTACTTCATGAGCTATCTTGCAAGCTACCAGCCATGAGACTAGGTGTTGTAGTCAGACGTGGGCTTGTATGGCATCTTTGAGACTGCTGATAAAACATTCCAAGTAGAATTCATTTTGCTAGACCTCCTGTTCGGAAGTCTAATGCTTCAAAGGATTTAATATATTCTTGCACTGTACCTATCTCTTGGAGCTTAATAAGACGACCCAAAAAGTTAGATTCATGGTCAAAGTGATCAGAAAGGGATTTTGAGAATATTTTCCAAGTCAATGGCATTGCATAACAACATTGATGCCATTGCCACCATTGCCATCTTTCTTGGTCGAAGTACAAGATTCCCACACTTAGCTTAGTCGCATCATCTCTGATGTGATTCAATGTGAAATATTGCTCCATTTGTGCTAGCCATATGGCCGGATGAGAGCCATCAAATTTATACATGTCCAGTTTGGGTGGTTGAAGCTGGGACTATTGGTCGTTTCCATAGAAGTGAAGAGAATGGCTAGACTCACCCTCAAGGTTTTCATTAAAATCATATGCCTCCGTTTGTGCCCTCCACTTTCCCTTTGGGATTGTGTCAGTTAAGGTCTAGATCTATTTCGTTAATGCCTCCAACTTTGGTTCAAGGGTGTCAATCTTCTCATTGGCCATAGCTTGAGCTCTAGCTTGTACCATGCACCGATCTGGTGCACTTGTCATTACTGTGAAAAAAAAATTGGGACCACCCAAAATTTTGACACTGACAAGTGAATGGTACCACCTTGCTCATCCCATCGACATGATTCTTATCGGCTAAGTCTCATATAAGTGTCCCGGGAGGGTCTTAGAATTTTTTTATTTTTTTTACTCCAAAAGGAATTTTACTCCTCGCTTAGGAATACTGCAGTAGTCGATTCCCAGAAAAGTTAATTCTGCCCAATGTCCTGCGAGAATCACGCCCAAGTATAGGAGCCACACAAATAGTCGGATCTGTTGGCGAAACCCTCAACTGCAGAGTATGAGTAGGAATGTGGCAGTGATCAAACCCCTACTGTTAGATTTGAATGGTGGATATGATTGTTATGACTGCTACAAAACCCAAACTGCTAGATCTGAATGGCGGATCTGACAGATTTGATTCGTGGATCTGATAGATCTGAATGGTGGATCTAAGGGATCTGAATGGAGGAACTGATTGTTGTGGCTGCGAAAAAACCCAACCTGCTAGATCTGATCTGGAAAAGATGATGCGTGATCTAGAGAGAGACAAGGGAACTATGGTCTTAAGGAGTGTCAAGTGCTACAGATCGCAATATACATAAGGGTCCGACAGTAGTACTCGACCCAATATTTTAGGGCACTAACCAAGGAGGATCAACCATACCCTTAGCCGTACAACCCGACTACCCTATCGTACACGCGAGTAATCTCCCCGAGTGTTGTTCTCGATGTACTATAACAGCAAGACGGCTGACAATTTATCTATGGTGAGGTTTCAAGAGAGTCTAGGGGGCTTCTGATATACCTAGAGGGTACTTGGAAGATAGTCCGTGCGCGGTTCTGTCTAATGCGTTACTACTCGAAGAGGTACCCATAGGGGTTACAAGGGAGTCCAGCAAGCATGACCACCTCTTGTATTTCCTGCGTGCATGCCTCCCAAAATCCGCAGGTTTATGCACTCAATGATAGATCCCATTGTTTAAAGACACCGTATCACATCTCTAGCCAAAAAACAATTCCGCTAAAAATGGAGATCCCACTGGTCCTAGAAAGTGCTCTAATACCACTTTTTATGCTCTTGACCTACAAGAAGATACCAGAATACCAAATATGTGAAGAAATATACACAGAACATAGAACAATAAGAAATAACAACATGTATTCTATTATTTGGAAAGGAAAGCATTGTTCACTTGCCTCTTCGAGGGGGCAACCTCCAATAGAGTTGGGCTCAATTATAAAACAAGACACGACACTCCTCAAGGGGAGTCCCTATCCTTTATATAGGATTCATACATGCAATACCATGGGTCAGTACCATGGTTCTTATTAATACCATCTATCTAATACCATGGCCAATTTTCAACTAACTATGGTCCGTTCCTTAAGTCCGGGTCAACCACATACGATTATTAATATGGGCTTTATTGACTCTTTAACTCACTACAACTATGACTCGACCCTATTACGTCAATAAGGGGGTTAGGGTTGGACCCTAACACGTAATTTCCCCTGACGTAAAGAACAAATATATAAAATGAAGTGATTTAATAAAATGAACTAGAACTTTTATTGTTATCAATCATAAAAACAAACAAGTTTAGGTTCATTAGGGCCTTGGAATAGGTGAGTGGAGAGTTAACTCTCCAAGGCCGCTCAAATAACAACACTTAGAAGTTGAATAAAGAGCGAAACCAAATATTGTTAGAAAGACCGAGAAAGCTCCGTCACTGGGAGTTAAGCATGAGGGAGAGTGAAGAGAAGGAAGAGAGACCCCCTCTCCTAGTTGTTGGATCCCGCCTCACGATTGTTCCGCACAGCTTTTGATACGAGTTCGTATCCATAGTTTCCTTTCCTAGGGATCACATAGGTGGCTACGAAGGGGAATCCCATGGCACTTAAGAACTTCTGGAGGGTACTCTTGCGAAGCTTAGGTACTTGCACCAGCAAAGGCTGTTGTCTGGAGGTAAGCGTAACTTCTTCAGATACCTTCGCTAGTAGGCCTGGGGTGTAATTACCCCATACTATTTTTGAAAGGCCCTTGATTTTGAATTCTTTGTATTTTGGTGTCTGGTCCTAATCACCTTGGAGTGGAAATACTTGAAATTTGTTTGATTGCTTATATCTTTTGGGACTTTTAGAGAGTTATCTTTTCTCTTAGATGGCCTAGCTTTACAATTTTTTGAGTCTTTATGTATATCTCTTTAAAATAATTCAAAGTGGTTGATCGACTGGCTCGTCGGTCCAGGAACTTCATGGGCTACCACCTACGATTCCTGAGCCTTCTCATCGAAGGTGTAGGAGAAATATTTCTAGTGGTTTTCAACCAGTTGCAGCAGGTGCATTGGAGATTGATCCTCCGGTTAGAGTTATTGATTCACAAGATAGACTTAGTACAAGTAGAGAGTTAGAGAGGAACACTCCAGTTCTTTCTTGAGACTTCTTCCATTCAAAAGACAATATTGAGGTTGAAGAGATTTCTAAGTCTATTGTGTCTCCTAATTCTCATCTTCCTCTTCATTATCCAGACATGTTATTATACATCGAGACTCCGACCAACAAGCCTTCGAGTGTAGGTTTATATTAATCTTTTCCTTCGATGACCACTGCTGGAAGCATGGCATCCACGACAAATTCTAAGAGTATGCAAACTCCAGTATCCATATAAGGAGGAGGAACTATTTATATACCTTCCATTACTCCTACCACTGCTATATTTGGTTCTACTTCCATTCCATATTTGAGTAGAGGTTCTCAAGTTGTTGCCTCTGGCATTGGATTTTTCCCTTTTGGAATGTTGATCAGTGCAATCCCTTCAGTTCCTTTAAGTATTCCATTGGTTGCCTCCGCATCCATGGAAAGTGGATCAAATTATTTTCAAGGTTTCCCATTTTGGAGTGGTCATATACCACATTCCAATCTAACTTTGGGATCAATGCCTTTTTCCTCTACAGGTCAAAGTTATAATACGTTTCAAAGTTGGACAAACCCTACGGTTAGTGGGTAAGGAGCTGGGAATCGATCTTATTTTGGCCAATAATGGATATTTGTCTGTAAGTTATTTCTAGAACTTTCTCCCTATGCTAATGCATGGAACCATTACCAAGGGCTCTTTGCTCCTTTTAATACTTCTCTAAGGGGCAAGTTTACTAGTTACGAAGGTTTTTCAGTAGGAGTTGGTCAAACTCCAATTTTTTCTGGACCACACAGAGCTCTTTATGGTTTAGTTGGGTCTATGAGTTACTTTAGGCTATAGGTTTTAACCCCGTATAGAAATTACCTACATACGGATTCTAAAACACATAAAATAAACAATGCGAGAGCATAACACATACACATAGAGATTTTCCCCTAGATCCCAAAACTGAGACTACCAGCTTGATTTTTCATTATGTTCCTTTCAATGTTATAATACATATTTATACATGTCGAATCATCCAATACCATGGACCGAAAACCATAGCATCCAAAACCATGGACTGAAAACCATCGCATCCAAAAACATCTGCGAAAATCATGCATAAAACCATAGGTGGGTTCACCCAATCTAACATAGTTTCCAAAACCAAAATTTTCCGGGTTGGTGCCCTGGACCCCATAGAGTGGGGTTACCTAAACCCCTCAAACTCCCTGTGATTCCCCCCCTCTGTGCAATCGTCACATCAAAAAGGGGGGGGGGGGGCTTCGCCCCCCTTCTAACCCCCAGTTAACTACGTGGGCTAGTCGTGGAAAGAATATAATACAACCAAACATAGGCAACCTGGTGCCTTCACAAATCCAGGCCATTCTTTTCAGAACATTGGAAGTTCTACCCACACCGGGTGGAATCCTAAAGGTCCTCCACGACTCTCTTTTCTGGCAACGTTAAACTTTCCAGATCTCTCTAAATTGAATAATGATCCAATTAGGTATAACTTGGTTTGGCCTCCAGTCCCAACAAAACCTCCCTCAGATGTACGAAAATTTAAGGGGAAGACTCGGGAAGGTCTGGGTGACCACATAACCACTTTCCACTTATTATGTTCATCCAACTCCCTAGTAGACGATTCAATCAGGTTGAGATTATTTCAACGTACCCTAACTGGAAATGTGACTAAGTGGTACATAGAACTGCCAAGGGGCACCATCACTTCTTTCAACGATTTCACTACTATCTTTTTGAACCATTTTCAATTTCCTGTTTGATATGATGTTGGAACTGAGCTTCTGGCTAATTTCCAATAGGATTAGGCAACTCACATTTCGGATCATATCCAAGAATAGAGGAGAAGGAAGAGGTTCATTAAAGCCAAAATTCCACAAGAATTCCTTCTTGATTGGTTTCTTAAATCGTTACAGCCTGAGATCTCTAAGGACATGTCTCTCTCTAGTGTTTTCACCGAAGAGCAGGCATTTTCAGAGCCCAACAGTTGGAACTTGTATATTCTCAGTTTGGAGTTCTTTAAAAAATTCTACCTGACACTCCTAGATACAAGGTAGATATAGCAAAACCGAAGCTAGGTCCCCATGCTGAAGGGCTAGTCGGATCATTTGATGCTAACATGGCTAACCTTCTCAATCAATTGCAGCAAATGTCTTTAGAAACTACTTCTTCTACGCAGGCATCACCATCTATATCTACACCTTCCCAGCTGACGTATATAAATGGCGTCCAAAATTATAACCCCAAAGGAAACCGAAAATCCAATGGGGGGAAGAAAGGACGATGTAGGAAAAAGAGCCAGGATGGGAAGGGAAATGAAAACAAACTAGGCAATAATGCCGGAGGGGGTAGGAAAGAGTCCAAGAAAAAAGTAAAATTTCCATGCAAGTTATGAAATGGGGACCATTTGACTCATCTCTGCCTAAGATCCAAGACACTTAGTGCTTGTTAGTGCAGTAGGGGTCCTCTAGCTCCCAGGCTATCCTCACTAACCCATTTTCCCAAGGGCAACAATTACTTTCTAGCGCAAACTCTAATGTTGGTACCCCTGCAGGGGACAACCAGGAAGGGGATAATTCGTCAAATGTATACATGATGAGTTTTCATATAGATGTCACTACATGATCACGTGATTACAGTGAATCAGAAACATCTAAGGCTAAGTCTACTTCCAATGCCTCAGAGCCACTCCATATTGAGAGGCCCTCTGTTGAGTCTATACCTCGAATGCTGAAAGGCTCCGCAAAGAACTCGACCATTAACCCTAATTCTAGGGTAGCCTAGAACTAATTGATTGTAGAATATCTAGCTCCAAGTCCTTATGCTATGTTAGTGTTAGAGGTACTTCAATTGTGCCCCACTCAGAGGAGTGCATTACTACAGGCAATCGGAGCAGTAGATCCAAAAAATTCTCTTGTGCTCACTTTTGATATGTCAAACGTAAAAAAGAGACTCCCCCATCATATGGCTTTTCAGATAAAGTCTACATATCAAAATACCAACATCTTTAGAACCATCATTGATGAGGGAGCTTCCACATATGTGACATCCATGTCACGTTGGAAGGCCATTGAATCGCCTCAAGCTCTTCCTTTGCCGACTCTATTGATGACATTTGATGGACATTCTCATAGGCTGCATGGGATTATTCCAGCCTTTCCAGTCTGTGTTGGGGGAAAGGTGGTAAATATTGAGGTAGAAATAGTCGATGCGAATCTAGATTACAACCTCCTCTTAAGCAAGAATTGGATTTACGAGATGGATGCCATAGTGTCATCATTATTTCACATCCTTTATTTTCCTCACGAGAGGAGGGTTATAAAATTTGATCAGATGGACTATTCTCTGGGTGACTCCCACACATCTTCTGATTCTAATGTTCCACTAGTGGACAATCCCAGACAACCTATATATAATTTAGGAGTTGGGATGTACTCTTCTTTAATGGGTATTTTTTATCTTCGTGCTCCTTCAGCTAGAATCAATGCTATTTCATCCTCCAAGCAACCTTCTCAAAGAGAGTTCTTTCAAACTCATTATTTTTTGGACCCTTGGCCTTTACCTTCATCTAACACCACATGAGATGGAGGGTAGGTAGGTGGATTGGCATGTCCTATGTCTGCAATAGAAATTTCTTATCAGTCCATTGTTATTTCCGTAGACTTCCATCCTTTCCCTTTCTCACCAAAGGATTTATATGGAGATGTGGCTCTGACCTGGACCCTCCATTCAACTTTGGCTTAGGATTGCTTAGATACAGCCTTACCATCTGAGGAAGAAATCCTATAAGAAATGATGGGTGTTGATAGACCATGGGATGATCTACATCATTGATCATATTTCCTCCCTCATTTGTAACAAATTGAGTCAAGTTTGTCCAGTCCTTCTACTAGTCATGTTTATATAATTTTAAACCATTTGGCCCCAGTGAACATCTCTAGGAATCCTCACTGTTGGGACAAGAAAATGGTACGATTTCTCTTCATAAAATGCTTCATTTATCATTCACCCTTATATGATTATCTCCGCTTATATATTAAAATGAGGAAAATATCGGCCAAAGTTGGATGAAACTATTTAGTTATAGAATAGGCAATTCTAGTACAAGAAACTGATTCTTTGCTATCTTTGTGTGCAGAGATGCGAATTGGGCAGAAGTCATTCAGTTGACAGAACAACACGAGGCCATAAAATGGAAAAGATACAACATCTTGGGCAGACAAGGAAGCGAGAGATAAGCTCGAACGATGCTATTTTATAACATGATCATATTATATATTGCAAAATCCTCAAGATCCCCTGATCCTGAGGATTCTGTTTTATCCAGTTACTCTTTTATGTTATATATAGGGCCGAAAGGCAATTAGATATAGTTCAGACTTTGATAATCTATAATTATTCTTTTTGAAACATATACGATGTTATATCAGTGACTCCGTCAGCTGTTACTTGCAATTTAATGAAAGAAGGTTGCATTTGATACATCTTCATATTCTAAGTTCTTATTAAGTAGAGGCTTCTAACAACTTTGGGCCCAATCACAAGAAGTTCTACTTCTCCTTTGTGTTATAGTTTTTATATTTAGTCTTTGCTATTGATTTAATGTTCAGTTACTTCATTTATCATAAAGGGTTGTGATATTGATTCATATTGTTGTTCAATTATATTCAGAGTGAAGTCGTGTGACATACTTAAGTAGCACTTTGATTGGAATGAGTGAATTTGTGTTGATAGAAGATTGTTGTTCATTTGAATAGATGTTATCATAGATATTGGAGATAAGATTTATTAGCTTCTATAGATTGCAACATAGATCATTTACTATATAGGAATCCTTTATCGCTATTTGATGTTCAGTTACTGATTGCTATTCAATTACCAATTGTTGTTTATCGATTGTTGTTCAATTACTGTTGTTGTTCAACTTGAAATTACAATTTGATTTGGGTTGTTATAGATTAACAATGTTGTTCAATAGTTATAGTTTCTTTACTTGATTGAGTGGGATTAGCCTTAAGTTTATTTGGAAAATTCCAAGTGTAATTATTATTTGCATTCAGTATCAATTGACTTCGGAACAAGTTGCATAGAATTGCATAATGTGTTAAGAGAATTTCTTCCATAGATAGTTATTTCTAGAATTGTGTGAGTTGAATTGAAGACTTAGCCATTAGTGATTGCAACGACTCATCATTAGATAACCTGTAGATTCACTGCATATACTTTGTTGTCACTCTTGAGATAAAAAGACTTATCTCAGGTTGAAAACTAATGTAGGGATTAAGATTTCCTGTAAAAATACATCTTAGTGAGCCAACATTTTGGCGCCGTTTCTGTGGCGATTGTTTCAAGTGATTTTTTTTATTTTTTCCATAGAAGAATTGGGTTTTAAAAATGGAAGGTAAGAACCAGCGTACCTAGCAAGTAAAGTGCTTTCTTACCTGCTCACTTTAGAGAAAAATCTTAGAGGTTAAATAGGAATTTGGTTTTATGAATGACTAGAAATAGAAAGATAGAAAAAGGGTAGAACCCTCCACCAAAACCCACAAAACCCAAAGGATAGGTGAACCTTGGGAGAACGAACTTTATAGACGAAATCGTAAGAAGAGAAGAGTCTCAAGCATCAATAGGATTCCAGGCTATACCTAGAAAAAGTTCTACTGCTATCCCTCAAGCAGCAGGCTCACCATCTGTAGCTTACGTTGAGATTCAAAGCGAAGTAGGAGTGTTGGGTCCCTATAATACTAGTGATTACCCGATTACTATTGTAGTTGTACCCCTTATTAATATTGTTGTGCCCCTATTATCCCCATATTGTTATTACTATGCCCCATAGAATCCCTCTATTGTTATTTTTGTGGCTTTATATTATTATTGTTAGGTCGGCTAGGTTATATTGTGACTCCTTAGACTCCTATATATAGAAAGGAGGTTTTGTCATTTGAATCATCCAAGAATTGTTCATTTATGTAATGTAAAGGAGGTTGCCCCCTTGAAGAGGCTGAATTCTAAGGCATTGATCTATCTTTTCTATCTTTTTCTTGAGCTGGTTTCATAACAAGGAGGATCGGAACACAGTCTTTAAGCTACAATAAGTTTACACTCTGATCCTCTGCAGAAGGGAAAATCCTATAACTTAAGAGAAAGAAAATGAGAAACTAGTGGGGCTGCTAAAGCAGAACCACAAATGTCTGAACAAGGATCTCCTAAGATCCCAGACCTAGGTAATGTTGTAAAGCCATCTCAGGTTATTATTTCTCTGTTTACTCGAGAAGCACCCCTTGAAATCCCCGAAGATTATTGGCACATCTTTGATTAATGGCATATCAACCACTCCAAAGTAAAACCTCGACATTAGAGTACCCCATAGTCGACCAAGTGGCCAATGCCCCTATGAAGGCTATTCATCTACAGAGCATCCCAACATTCCATGGGATGATCACAGAGGATTCTGATGCTTTCCTATTTGAGTTTTATGGCCTCTGTAGAGGGTATGACTATACCACCGACCACCAAAAGCTAAAAATATTCCCTTCCACTCTGAAAGGAACAACTATAAATTGTTTATGGGTCTAGGTGGGAGAACCATCAATTCTTGGGACGAAATGAAAACCTCCTTCCTCAAAAGATTCCAAGACTTTTGTAAAACTATGGAACTGAAAGATGAGATTTTCAAGATGACTACAAAAGATAATGAAACACTAGAATAATATGTAGAACGATTTAATTATAATTTGTAGAGGTCTCCACACACTTCCCTGCCAAAACAAGTCCTAAGATCTATCTTAATTAAAGGAATGAAAGAGGAATGGGTAGTGTTGGGTAGGTAAATCCCCTCTGCGGACAGAGGCGATCCCACTAGTCTAAAACAGAACTAGCCACAATCAAACCACGTTGCTACGCAAGTTCCTAGTTATGCATCAAAGGTGAATTAAGAAGACCAACCTGGAATCCAACGCTATGATTGAAGCAGAGTTGATATTCCCGCTCCCTCGCTCCAGCAGATCATAAACGAACACCTGCACATGCAAAGGAAGAGACAGATACCAACATAAAATCTACCAAGGCATAACTATATTTTAGTCAGAAAGGAAATAAATCAACACATCACCATAATAGACAATGAGATTGGAACTATAATAGCAGTCGCTCATTAATTAATAATAAACAGGAAAAGTTACAACCATGGTTCTGACGTTGAACCTCTCCTGGCTAGGCGAGTAACTATATGTGTCTTGCAATGCATCTCCTCTCTGGCAGCATAACCTCTCTAGCATTCACTAGCATTCCTCCAAGAACTCAAGAACTCAACATCTAGCACTCCATGACTAACGACTAGCTTGTCAAATGCATAAAGACAAGCTTATATAGATAAAGAAGGGAGGAGGATACGATGAACCGGGACACCTATTGTGGATTAACATTATCCCCAAAAGCCATTAAAGATGGAGATAGGATAGAACTCGACATAAGACTGATTTTTTTTCCTCAAAAAGCTCCATATAATGAAGGAAACAACAGTCGGACGTGTGTTAAGGCAAAAAGCATGACCAAACTTGGTTGGCGCGACTGCTGCTCTAAGACAGAGCGCCAATGGTCGCGCCCTCTTTTGAGGATCTCCATGATTGGCACGGGTAGGATACTGTGGAACTGCGCCAATGGAAAAAGAGCACTTTTCAGGGATAATCTGTAGAAGGTGTCTTCAGGGAACATGAAGTACATACTCAGGGGAACATAATGCAAGTGTTTTTAGACTTTGTCACTTCTTATAACTCTCGGGATGAGTCCTCCAAGGTACGACAAGAGGAGTAACAGGGATGGTGACAAATTACTGTGTAACAGATGCCCCCTAAAGCATGAAGTCCGAGAGGTGGAGAGGGGTGAAATGCTTTACAAGAACACATAAGAACACATATAGTTACTGCTGTCGAGGATCTGTGTTAAGAGACATGACTGATAGTTCAATTACATGATGTACGTGGTATGGTCGCAACCATCCATAAGAGAGTACATAAATAATCTAGATCCATAGTATGGACGCAGCCATCTGGTTAGGATCAATGAATTGACTCAGGTATGGTCACAGCCATCCAGTGAATGAGTCAAGTATCAAGAATCACGCCTGGATTACAACAGACACAATCCAGGGTCTTGCACTCCATCTCGACCCGAACAAGAATACAAGTTCAAGCATGTGAATATATGAGTTGAAGTCGAACATGCATGAACATCATCTGATTACCAGTCAATAGTGGAAACTCTTAATAGACGCGAGAAGTACCACCAATAATGACAATGGTCCTCAAGGTACTATAGGTACAATCTATGGCGCGTGAATTAATGATCTGAAGTCGAACGCCCGTAGAATCATTCGATCGGAGGCCAATGATGAAAACCTCACGTCGAACACGAAGAACCTGCCATTGAGGCATGCAGGCTCCAAGGCACCGGAAAGGAGTCTCTAGATCAACTTCCTGGATAATGAGTTGAAGTCGACAGGAAGTGACCTTGATCGAAGGTGGGCCATAATGTTTCCCACATCACCGACACGAGACAGAGAGATAATGTTGTGAATCAAGATTGTGCGAACTATCAGAGGGAGGTTGTTTCTTTGCAGAGGTCAACTTCTCTTGAACATATCGGTGGCACATTAATGGAATTGGCAGTATTCAACATCAATGTATCAAAGGTCATGATGACGAGGCAATGAGTGGATGAGAGGTCAAATAGGGTACCCAAGTCCATGGAAGCAAGTGAAAGATATGATATGAGATATCCCCACCCCAGACATGAAAGCAGAAAAGTGCCATGTTCAAGAGCGACATACTGCCGTCACGGTAATAATTATGGTTCAAAATTTTTCTTTTCCCCCCGCCATTTCTGGCGAGTACCCCAGTTATTTTTAACAAGCTTGATGGGGATAGCATATGCTTGTGTTGTGACAAAATCCGATGTCATTAAGTTTTAACGAGTCTGACAAAGGAAGAACTCGGCGTCTTTTCATGCTTAGAGAGTTTGAAAAGACAGCAGAAAAGGAAACTCCAGGGATGTACTTTTTCGTAAAGTTGTGTCTCTCGGGCCCGAAAAAAGTATAAAATAATACCCGAAAGAACCGCCCGATCATTACGATCGAGGAGTACTTTTCATAATTAGTGATTTCGACCTAAAAAAGTAAAAAAGCAGTCAAAACCACGTCGTTTCGTAACCATTAACGAGTTTGGAACGAAAAAAACCCGGTAATCTTTTTATGTTTTAACGGTCGACAAAAAGAACTTAAAACGACCACCCCTTATTACCATTTAACGAGTCAAGAGGAGCGACTCGGCAATCTTTTCCTCTTTAAATGGTCAGAAAAGAGCTGAAAGCAGACCTCCATTTTTATTTTCTTTAACGAGTCAAAAAGGAAAAATACTCAACAATCTTTTCATATTTTACGAGTCAGAAAAGAGCGTAAAGGTGACTCGTCCTGAAGGAACGAGTGGTATAAAGGGTAGCGACTGGTTCCGGTAATGGTGGAACTTGCTCGAAACATGTAAAGGTTAAGAGGCTGGCTAATAAAACCACTCATCACTGCGGTTCCTCAGGAAAGGAGAAACAACCAAGTGAAAGCATATGATCGGCCAAAGAGATGGTGGCGATGGAATGAAACAACCAAGGCTCATCTAGCAGAATTTAGCAGATAAAAGGCAATCACGGGATGTAAATCAGGTATGGGTTCATTTTTACACAAGCTTGATACATGGAGAACTTTGCTTGTTAAATTTTTTGTTGCATGCCCCCAGCATGAATGCAAAATCGAGGTACATGCCCCCCAATCTTCATGGCATTCACGGAGTGGATGGAATGAAGGTTTACTTGGAAAGACTCGATTTTGAAGGAGGATGTATGCCCCCCCCGGGCCTCAGTCACGCACCCGGGTCAGCTGCCGTCATCAGAATGACGGGGTGGATGCTGGGGCATTTCCTGTGGAAATAAGACCATTTAGGAATGGTAGATGACTATATGTGAAGTGTGAACCGGGGAATGAAAGTTGGTCTACGACCTTGATCGTCCTTCCTTCATGCGGAAAACACATCACTCTGAAGAGTGAGGACACAATTGCACATATGCGATAAATATAGTCTCGTCCAAGGAGTAAATTGTAATCTAACGGACCTTGGACTACCATGATGCCCATTTGAACAGTCTTCCCTTCTAATGTGATAGGTACATTGGGAAGAATTCCTAAAGGTCGAGTGGTTTCTCGATAGAAA
Organism: Pinus tabuliformis; assembly: GCA_031772625.1. Taxonomy (NCBI): domain Eukaryota; kingdom Viridiplantae; phylum Streptophyta; class Pinopsida; order Pinales; family Pinaceae; genus Pinus; species Pinus tabuliformis. The sequence goes on along the minus strand of CM062806.1, from coordinate 52,040,586 downwards.
CCTGTAAGGTTTCTCATCTCAGGCAGAAGCAGTGGGGAACCAAGTGCTTCCCAAGCTGTTGAAGAAAGGATACTCACAGGAGATCCCTCATCAATAATTATACCGGCCATAACCATGCGGTAGACTTGGACTATAATTCGAAATGGTATGGAGGCTGGTAACCGAGGATTGACTAGTTGATCCCAATTGAAGGAAACAACTAGGTTGCTTGGAGGTGGGACTGGATAGACAGCCGGATATGATTCTGATGGACTTTCTTCCTGGTGCGAAGGAATGAGAGGGATGCTCACTTGATCATTAGAGTCTATGTTGATGAATAGAATTTGGATGGTGGGATCTTCATTCTTTGCAGTGATAACATCATTTGAGGAGGTAACTTCTGAAGGCAAAACCGGGTCACTTGTAAGCTGGACCTTTTGACTTTTGTCTGGTTTGGATTCAGATGTAAGATCATCTAAGGTTGGAACTTCTGAAGGTAAAACCGGGTCACTTGTAAGCTGGACCTTTTGACTTTTGTCTGGTTTAGATTCAGGTGTAAGATCATCTAAGGATGGAACTTCTGTAGGCAAAACGGGGTCACTTGTAAGCTGGACCTTTTGAAAGACCGGGTCAATTGTAATCTGGAACTGTGGACTTTCGTTTGGTTTGGACTCAGGTGGTTCATCTTTGATGATAGAGTGGTGCGTAGATGATGAATGTAAATCAACACTCGTTCTGACCAGGGACTGGTCTGGAACAGGCGGAGCACAGCTAGGTTCAGGAAGAGAAGGCTGGACCAAAGAGGAATCATGCTTGATCACTTGGTTAGTGGAGAGATGATCTGCAGTTGCAAAAAGACGCTGATATCCAGTGGGTAGTTGGGGTAAGGGAGCTGACAGACTTTCCAAAAGACGGGAGGCTTCATCCATAAGTGGACAAAGGCGAAGGAGATGATTACCTTCACAAAGTTGACAAGGGAAACGAACCTTCCCTTTTCTCTTACCAACTGACAAGGTATCATCGATTTGCGACGACAAGGGGTGAGTCGGGTCACGGTACCATATATCTAGGATCCTGGGAATACCAGGACAATCAGAAAGAAAATGGTCCACCTTGCATAATCGACAAGGAGACTTAGCCTTCCACGGAGGAGCAGAAGGTGGATCCACTTCAGATATTTTCGTGGTAGATGCGACCTTTCCCTTAGGAGACGTCTTCTTTTTGGGCCTCTTCTTCTTCTTCTTAGCCACCTGGTTACTGAAATCCAAGGTTTCACCAGGCGAAGTAGAAGATGACGACGCAGCAATGGGCGAAGAAGGGAAGGGGTCCACCTTAGAATCAACATGGTGTTGTTCGGGTGGAGGAGGTGGTGGCGGAACAGGAGTTATCACACTTGAGACCACCGAGTTTGAAAACAACCATATGGGTAAACCAATGGTCAACCCAGGCAAAGATAATGTTGCGATATACTGAACACCGACATTTCCAACAGAAGGAAATGGATGAGGGTTCCCATCAGGAGGAACACCTTGGCCGGTGGGCGCCGGGAAGGCTACCATTGAACGAGAAATAATCCTACTCAAGCTAACGCAAACAAAATCTAATTGGGTAGATGTTATCGTGGCCAATAAATTTTAAAACATTGAACTTAACCTTTTCATTTTTTAAGAGTCGAGAAAAGGATAAAAGATGACTCTAGTCTCCTTCGAATATTTAATGAGCACGAAGTGACAAGACGCTCACAGGCACCTTTTCGTTTAAAGAGTCTGAAAAGGATCAAAAGTGACTGCTCTGGAATTCTAGGTAGAGGGTGTGCCAAACTTTTCGCAAAACCACATAATACTTTTTAGGGTACGGGTGGTCGATCTTCGTGAATGCTGTGTTCACTGCATTGCGAATCATAGGGCGACTGACACGGCTTCCTATGGATAAAGGCTTTATTCCTATAGGGGTCTCCCAATATATACGCGACGGTACGTGGGAGCACAATCCGTATTGGCACCTATCGTTTCACCGTGGAGGAATCACCCAACCACTCGACGATAAACTACCAGGTTTAAAGACGCCGGAACACGTCTCTAACCTAGACCTCTAGAGTATTTGCGTTATGTTCCAATGCGTTGTTATGTTCATTGAGTTTATTTTAAAGTTTATCTTCGATTACGTTTCAGTTTTTGGTCCTACCGTATGTGATATCTCAAAAACTTCTTAAATGCAAACTATATGCCAAAATTATATCATTTGATTCGATGAATTATATCTATAGGAGGGTTGAGATCTTTACAAACGAAATGATCACTCAACCAACAACAAAGATCCTAATGCAGCTAATAACAAGAAATGAAATTTTTTCTTTTTCTTTTTAATAGCAACAAATAACAAAAAATGCTAACTAATATGATGCAAAAGATTTTTTGTTTTTCTTTCCGTTAAGATGGCATGATGCATTTGAACAAATTTTAAGAGATATGCACAATCCAAGTTCACTCAATGAAATAGAACCAATTCTGAAACACCAAAATGAACTATGCAAGCAAGGAAAAACACAAAGACTTTCACTGAACCATGTAATCTAAGTTCGAATGAAGTCAAGTGAAATCCAAAGAGGTTAGAAGTGAATCACTCAGAGTATAGAAGATCAAGCTTTAACAAATCACTGGATAGGTGCAGAACACAACCAACAAGTTGACTGGATAATCAAGAGATCAAAACTTCCCACAGAAGGCTAGACATGCAAAGTCACTAGATGTCCTAGGGCTGAGACGAAAATCAATAGAAATAAGCAAACAACTGAAGGATAAAGGCTAAGACCAGTCAAGCAGAGGTTCAACACACTTCCAGAGGCTGTAAGAGATATAAAAAGAGACTAAAAGAGCTTTCCACCCACACACAGGAAAAATTTACAGGGCTGGTGCGACTGTCAACCTGAAACTTGCGCTACCACAGGATTGGCGCGAGTTGCTTTTGAGCAACATGCGCCAACTGGCGTGACTGTCAGAGTAATAACCGCGCCAATTAAGCTTGCCGGCTAAAAAAATAAATAATACGACCTCAGGTCGGGTTGACAGTGCTCAGATGGGTCAAACAGTAAAGAATAAACTCAAAACTGACTCAGGAAGCTCATTCACTCAAGAAAGCAGAAGAAAATTGACATGCAAGACAAATTCCAAATAGCTTCTCCCCAGCGGAGTCGCCAAATTGTTGGGTAGGTAAATCCCCTCTGCGGACAGAGGCGATCCCACTAGTCTAAAACAGAACTAGCCACAATCAAACCACGCTGCTACGCAAGTTCCTAGTTATGCATCAAAGGTGAATTAAGAAGACCAACCTGGAATCCAACGCTATGATTGAAGCAGAGTTGATATTCCCGCTCCCTCGCTCCAGCAGATCATAAACGAACACCTACACATGCAAAGGAAGAGACAGATACCAACATAAAATCTACCAAGGCATAACTATATTTCAGTCAGAAAGGAAATAAATCAACACATCACCATAATAGACAATGAGATTGGAACTATAATAGCAGTCGCTCATTAATTAATAATAAACAGGAAAAGTTACAACCATGGTTCTGACGTTGAACCTCTCCTGGCTGTGCAAGTAACTATATGTGTCTTGCAATTCATCTCCTCTCCGGCAGCATAACCTCTCTAGCATTCACTAGCATTCCTCCAAGAACTCAAGAACTCAACATCTAGCACTCCATGACTAACGACTAGCTTGTCAAATGCATAAAGACAAGCTTATATAGATAAAGAAGGGAGGAGGATACGATGAACCGGGACACCTATTGTGGATTAACATTATCCCCAAAAGCCATTAAAGATGGAGATAGGATAGAACTCGACATAAGACTGATTTTTTATCCTCAAAAAGCTCCATGTAATGAAGGAAACAACAGTCAGACATGCGTTAAGGAAAAAAACATGACCAAAATTGGTTGGCGCGACTGCTGCTCTAAGACAGAGCGCCAATGGTCGCGCCCTCTTTTTAGGATCTCCATGATTGGCGCGGGTAGGATAATGTGGACCTGGGCCAATGGAAAAAGAGCACTTTTCAGGGATAATCTGTAGAAGGTATCTTCAGGGAACATGAAGTACATACTCAGGGGAACATAATGCAAGTGTTTTTAGACTTTGTCACTTCTTATAACTCCCGGGATGAGTCCTCCAATGTACGACAAGAGGAGTAACAGGGATGGTGACAAATTACTGTGTAACAGGTAGAAACTCTAAACTTATTGGGAAAAGGAGATATTTCTTAGGAATATTATGATTAAATTATTCGTTTGTGTATCAGGTGTTTGCGGGGAAGTGCACGCACAGGAGCAGCTAGTTGAGATCCCATGAGCAGCAGAAGAAAACCACATAATGGAGTTTTAACACAGATGGATATTGGTAACCTCCTGGAATATTTTAGGATGGATATCCTGGGTACTCTTACAACACAGCTAGACGTCCTAAAGGCTAAACAAAAATAGGCTTTATTAGAACAAAATTTGGCCATCTTCTGCCCACGTTGTCGAAAGAAGCACAACCAACGGGAATGCCCATTAGACATGGTTCAGACATGCACCATCTGTAATAAAGATCATGACACTGAAAAGTGTCCATCATTACCTAGGCTGAAAGAAATATTAAAAGAAGAAGAGGAAGAAATAGAACTGGTATATCTGACGAACCAACATCAACAATGGCAAGCTAAACCTACAATTATGTGACAAGACGCACCCCAATTCTTTCCTTCCTCGCAGTTTAATCAAAAACAGAACCTTGGGGTAGCCTGGTAAGGCCAGTCACCCTACCCAAATTGGTAGAACTTGCCATTCCCTATGACATCCTGGCCAACACAATCTTTTCCAAGAAATGGTTGGCTGAATTCTCCTTTTACTCCTGTTTGGAAAGGCAATCCCTCTCAATCCCAGTGGCCTGCTTCCACCTCTCAAGATCCGAAGTGGCCCACAATCTAGAAGTGACCTCTGGGGATATCTAATGTACCTATGGGGATGGGCCCTTAGCCTCAACCCACACTGTCAGCTCGTTATACATTACAACAAAATTATCAACCTCTTCTGTGGCCACATTTACCAGCTCAACCGAACCCGGATCCTAATAATAGACCAGTCTAGTTGGTACAGATTATTGAAAACCTAAAGTATGAGATTGAGAAGAAAGAATGTAATGAGCTCAGATTGAGGTCATGACGTGTCATCACCGCTGAGGAAAACAGGGACCAACCTTCAATTGAAAATGAAACTCCACCTGTACATATTCCACCGCTTGTAAATAATATCGAACCAAAGTAAGGGGAAGAAATAGATTAGCATGATGACCTTGAAAACCTTATATTCACTTCTCCTTTGTTCCTCGAAATACTAACGATACCTAAATCGATTGCCTACCCTGATTTTGACCTTGTAGGGGAACTAATTTTTTTTTGTATTAAGATCCCTCTCCTCCAGGCCATTCAATACATTCCCATCTATGCCAAAACAATCAAAGAATTGTGTGTAAGGAAGCCTGTGAGGAAGGTACAAACATCACCCACTATCCATGTTGTAGGAACATTATCTAATTTACTCTTGGGAGAGGAAACTCCAACAAAGTACAAAGATCCTGGAAACCCTATAGTAATAATTCAGATATATGGCCGCTCTTTTCCAAATACACTAGTTGATCTAGGAGCTTCCATTAACATATTAACAACAGAAACTTGTCAAGCACTTGGTATTACAGCCTTGGAACTAATCACCACTTTACTAGAACTTGTTGATCAATCGGTGGTAAGACCAAAAGGGACTTTACAAGACATCACAATTTCTGTTGACTCATGGGAATATCCAGTAGATCTCCTGGTTATAAACCTGAGCAGGTTGGATGGGCATCCTTTGATTTTGGGCCGACCATGGCTGACAAAAGTTGATGCATATATTGGCTACCGAGAAGGCAACATGACTATTACAAAGGGGATGTTGTAAAAAATCTGGTGTTATACCCTCCGACCAGGCCAAGTTTTCCCATTGTAAAAACATTTAAGTAGCCACCAACGTACCTGGAAGAGAGCATCCGTTCAACACTCACAGTAGCAGAGGCATTGGAATTTAAATATTAGACTAAAGATGACGTTATCAACAATTTTATAAATCATCCAGCTAATGTGAGTAATGTACAGTTTCAGATTTTGAAAGAAATCCTTGATAACGAAGCCATGGAGGATCCCATGAAGGAAACAGACGACCAGCATATTCAGACGACTATTGTTCATAACAAAAAACTAATTGAGATCGAGCCAGTCAAAGTTCTAAATAACAATGATAATCTAGATAGAAAACAACAACAAAAGCATATCCAGGTATTACAGAAAAATAAGGGGCTTTTGCTCGGGATTATCCTGATATGAAAGGGATAGATCCACAACTATGTACACAACACACTTATACAGAGAAGGATGCTCGAACCATCTGATAACCTCCAACGGAGGTTGATTCTACACCTCAAGGATATCGTGAAAGAGGAATTGCAGAGGCTACTAAATGTAAACTTTATTTATCCTATCTCGGACAATAAATGGGTCTCTCCATTGGTGGTCGTCCCTAAGAAAAATGGGAAGTGGCGTATTTGTGTAGACTATTGGGAGCTGAACAAGGCAACACAAAAAGATAACTTCCCCCTCCCATCCATTGATCAGGTCCTCGATACCTTGGCAGGGAAGTAATTCTTCTCCTTTTTAGACGACTTCAGCGGTTACAATCAAATTCAGATTGCCCCTAAATACCAAGATAAAAAAAACCTTCACCTGTCCCTAGGGCACATTCACATACAATGTATTGTCTTCTGGCTTTTGTAATTCCCCAACCACATTCCTGATAGATGTACTCAGCATCTTTTCTGATCTAATAAATGAAGGACTAGAGGTATATATGGATTACTTTACTTCATATGGGGATGACTTCGATCAAGCAATGCAAATGCTAGAGAAGGTCTTAGAACGATGTATCGCTACTAGGTTATGTTCAAAAAATGTCAAGTGTCACATGATGATGACCAAGGGCGTGATCCTGGGATATTATAGCTCTGCAGCAGGAATACAGGTAGATCCAACAAAAATACAGGTAATTCTTTTACTGCCTACCCCCTGCACTCAAACAGAGCTACGTAGCTTCCTCATGTGTGTAGGTTATCATCGTAGGTTTATCAAAAGATTTCATAGATTGTGGCACCCTTATATGCTCTGACTCGAAATGTTAATTTCAGTTGGTCTGACAAGTATGACCCAACTTTTGCAGGTTTAAAGAAACTAGTCTCAACAACACTAGTATTACGTGGACCAAACTGGGAGATGCCTTTCCACATCTCCATGGACGCATCAGATGTAGCTATAGGCATTATCCTTGGCCAGGAGGAGGAAAAGAAACCTTAGGCTATATATTATATTAGCAAAAATCTCGCTTTTGTAGAACTTAATTATACAGTGACATAAAAATAATTCTTAGCTGTTATTTATGCAATAAACAAATTTAGACACTATATAACCGGCTACCAAGTCTTCGTATGCGCTGATCACTCTGCCATTCAGTATCTAGCTAATAAACCAATCACAAATGGTTGAGTAACACAGTGGCTATTTCTTTTACAGAAGTTTGACATTATCATTAAAGATCGTCGGGGGAAGGAAAATCTAATTGTAGATTTTCTATCTCGAATCCTGAAGGTTAATGATCCACTAGTGGTAGATCACCAATTTCCTGATGAACACCCATTTTCCATGGTAGTTAAGATGCTGTGGTACGTAGAAGTGGAAAAATATCTGGTAGTAGGGAAGCCACCTAAAAATTTAACGACAAGAGAACGAAAAATGATTATTCAGCGTAGTGCCCAGTTCTCTTGGATAGGCAGATATCTTTTCATATAGGGGCTGACATGTGTATACACAGATGTATCCGCGAGGATGAGATCCATGACATTCTGAAGGCTTGCCATGACTAACCTTACGGGGGACATTTCGCAGATCGAAGGACATGAATTAAGGTATTACAAATGGGCTATTATTGGCCCACTATTTTTAAGGATGCTAAAAAATATTCCCAAGCCTACGATAGTTACCAAAGGATGGGCCAGCATGGCCAATCTGACGAAATGCCTCTACAACCCCAGTTAGTCATAGAACCCTTCAAGTGCTCGGCATTGGACTTCGTAAGTCCATTCCATCCGCCATCCAATCAAAAGGCCTACATACTGGTAGCCACAGATTATGTGACAAAATGGGTGGAAACAATAGATTTACAAAGAGCCACAGAGGAAGCAGTGATTAACTTCCTTTTTGGGCTATTTGTGTGGTATGGATTACTGCAAGAAGTGATCACAAATGAGGGAAAGAAATTTATAGGGTACAAGATTACAGCCACTCTCAGAAACCATCATATTACGCACAGGATCACTTCTCTGTATCACCCATAGGCAAATGGGCAGGCCAAAAGCACCTTTAAGGTTATAGAAGTGATTATGACCAAGACAGTCTTAACACACCGGCTAGATTGGGTTGCTAGACTACCAGAGGCCTTGTGGGCCTATCATACGACTTGGAGGAATACTACTGGATACTCTCCATACCAGCTTTTGTTTGGTAAAGAACCATTTTTTTCAATCGAATTCAAAATAAAGACTCTAAGGATCGCCTAGCAAGTGGGTCTGGATTTAACAGAAGCCCAAACCAAGTGTCTTTAGCAGATTAATGAAGTAGATGAGGCTCGATTTCTTTCTTTGGAATGAACTGCAATAATCCAACAGGAAAGGGAAAAATGGCATGACAGCCTTATCAAGAAGAAAATGTTTCAAAAAGTGGATTTGGCACTTCTGTACGTTTCTATATTCCATGACTTCTCGAGCAAGATGCAAACAAGATCACTTGGCCCTTGTGAAATTCAAGAAGTACATAACAATGGTACTCTTACCTTGACTACCATAGACGGATCCAACCATTCCTTTAAGGCAAATGGGCATCGTGTGTGCCTCTATAATCAACCACTTACCAAGGAGTCTTTCTACTAGCAGGTACCCAAGGACCTCTCCATGCAAATTCTAGCTGTAGAGAATGAAAACCGAACAACGTTTTGTTGGGTGTGGAGCCTGATTATCTTATATATTAAAAGGTATCGCCACATTGGACCCCAGTTCGAAATGGAGGCGGAAACGCCGCCCATAAAATATTCGTTGTAGGGGGGGTCCAGGCGGGGTGGCTGCGACCTTTCGGAGCGGGTTTCGGGGGCAACGCCCCCGAAGCTAAAAACAACTGTAAAATTTCCTTGTAAAAGTATAGTAATATCTAGTCAATCTGGGCCGTTCATTAGGCAGATGATCTGACGGTAGAACTTATGTTTAGCTTAGGGTTTTTTTCCCTAGAAGGAAACCCCTCTCTTTGTATGAGGGCATTGTATTTGAGGTTGTGTAATAGGTGTGTATTTTGTGAGCGAGAAACATAGAGGTGAGATTGTGAGAGAAAACAGAGGATATTACAGCGAATCTGCTATAGGTTGTGTCTCTTCATTTTGCTAGATAATAGAAAGGAAGGATTGGCTGTTCGGGGTGGACGTAGCCCAAACTGGGTGAACCACGTATATCTATGTCTCTCTTGTTTCATGAGTTTTCTGTGTTTATATTTCTGCAATATTTTATGTGTTTCATTGCTCCGTAATATATAATTTTCTAACACTTTTCCTTTAAAAATTTGAAATTGCTTGAGAAATTGTAAATAATGTACATACCTTTGTAGGCATCACCATGTAAATATGATTTTTTTAGGAAGTTTCATTTTCCTCATTTTTTTTTTGTTGTTCAAACAATTGAACGTTTTCCATTCAATTGATTGAAAAACACATTTTCCTTTTGTTGTATTTCACTGTCCAAACAATTGAACATTTGTCGTTCAATTGATTGAACACATTTTATTTTTGTATTTCGTTATTCAAACAATTGAACATTTTCTGTTAAATTGATTGAACAACACATTTTCTTTTTGATTTTTGTTTTTCAAACAATTGAATGTTTGCAAACAAAAAAAGAAAATGTGTTGTTCAAACAATTGAATGTTTGCCGTTCAATTGATTGAACAACACATTTTATTTTTTTGTTTTTGTTGTTCAAACAATTGAACACATGCTGTTCAATTGATTGAACAACACATTTTCTTTTTGGTCTTTTATGTTCAAACAATTGAACATCTACCATTCAATTGATTGAACAACACATTTTCTTTTGTTTTTACTCTTCAAACAATTGAACATCTACCGTTTAGTTGATTGAACAACACATTTTCTTCTTTGTTTTTTTTGTTCAAACAATTGAATGTTTGTCATTCAATTGATTGAAAAACACATTTTGTTCTTTTTGTATTTGACTGTTCAAACCATTGAACGTTTTCTGTTCAATTGATTGAACAACACATCTTCTTCTTTTTTTATTTCGTTGTTCAAAAAATTGAACATTTGTCATTCAATTGATTGAACAACACATTTTCCTTTCTTGTTTTTCGTTTTTCAAACTATTGAACGACTGCGGTTTAATTGATTGAACAACACATTTTCCTCTTTTTTTGTCCCCAAACAATTGAACGATTTCCGTTCAATTGATAGAACAACATACTTTCCTTTTTTGTTTTTCTGCATTCAAACAATTGAATGCCTACTGTTAAATTGATTGGACAACAAAATTTCTTTTCGTTTGTTTTCACTATTCAAACAATTGAATGACTGCCATTCAATTGATTCAACAACACATTTTGTTTTTATTTTGATTTTTCCGTTCGAAAAATTGAACGAATGTCATTCAATTGATTGAACAACACTTTTGTTTTTGATTGATTTCGTTATTCAAACAATTGAATGACTGCCATTCAATTGATTAAACAACACATTTCATTTTTATTTTGATTTTTCTATTCGAACAATTGAATGATTGTCGTTCAATTGATTGAACAACACTTTTTGTTTTTGATTGATTTCGTTGTGAAAACGATTGAAAGATTTCCGTTCAATTGATTGAACAACACTTTTCATTTTATATCTTGATTTTTCCGATTCAAACAATTGAACGATTTCCATTCAATTGATTGAACAACACCTTTTAAGAAGCTAAATTGTGATTTTTTCTCATTTTTTTTCTTGATCATTATGCCATTTTATCTTCTACTTTTGTATTGCAAATAAGCACCACTTGAATCAATTTGTGCCTCTTTTAAAGAAAAACAATAATAATATAATTATGACTTCTAAAAGCCTTTTGATGGTTATATTTATCCATAAGCTAATACGGTGTATCTTTATAGTGACTTCCTGAACATCTTATGTTTTGGACACATCATGAAATGATTCATTATCCTTAATCCACATTGGCTTATGTTTATACTCCCAAATGGATAAAACTCATTGATATAATGATAAGGGATAAGAGTATAACACTTTCATTGGCATCTTTTTAAGTCTTACACCATCCCTAACTCTTAAGGAGAAAATGAGCCTCCCTTTTTCTACAATAAGAATTCCAAAAGAAAAATGAAATATCAAAATGCTTAAAACATTATTTAAAGAGGATAGGGGTCTCATCACGAGCCAACCTATCATGATCATAAGGATGTAAGAGGTGACATTCCCATTTGGCTACCAAACCAAGGCAATGACCTTCTAGATAATTAATATGTCAAAAGAACAGGGGGTCTCATCACGAGCCAACATGATCACTTTGTTACACCCTGGTGAGTGGCACTATGGTTATCTGGTCACCATGCCATCATATTGGTCCCTTTATGACAATAAAAGAAGAATTAACTGTAAGAAGGACCCTAGCTCATTTGGGGGGGCATTAAAAAGCAACCCTGCTGAAAATATGAATGTCTGCTGGAAACAGTGGCTCTGCTTGTGGTATTGGAATATCATATTATATTTCCATATGTCATCTAGCTCTTATCACCTACGAATTTATTTGTAACGAGAATTTCCATTTAGGTAGCACTTTTACAAACGGAATAGCATGGTGACTTTAATATATATTCATTATATTCCATACGTCTGATCATTAAATGATAGTCATTAAACACATACCACCGATTATGCTGATGTGATTAATTCTGCTCACGGTAAATATCTTTGACATAATGACTTAAAATTGTTGTTTTTATTTGATTTGGCCAATCTAATTCATGTCTGACGAAGAATATTGCTTAAATGCTTTAATGATTTGCGTGCTGTGTTTTTAGATTGGTTGCTAGCATTTATTTCGCATTAGTCTATTTGCTTGCTTTTTGCATGTTGAAAGGACATTGATGCCCTTTTCTCGTCAAAGGGGGGATGGCCTACATATGCACGACACGTATCACAATTATGGATAACTGTGTGACAATCATTCGGATTACCTCAGGAGTACGAACTGCATGATGTGAATGAATGTGTAATAATTAGTAGGAAATTCTGATTGGACGAAGAATCGCAACCATTATGGCAAGAATTCGAACTTACGATTCTACGTTAAGTATGGCTGACATGACGAATGGATTAACTAAAAATGATAATAATTATCCAAGCAATGTCATTTCCCTATTAATTGTTGTAATATACATTGTTGTTGTTTTGCATTACAGGAGTAAAACAAAATTGTATACAGGTGAACCAGCCTTAGGTGCAGTAGTAATTGGCGGAAGAGCTATCCGGAGTGAACCTCTAGTGCTAATGGTGTCAGATCAAGCTTGCAAAATCCTTGAACGTGTTGGCTTGTTGTAGTATTTAAACAGATTGCAGGGATTTCATGAGGAGCTAACGCTGTTATTTCTACACAATCTACAGAATGGTAGTATAGTGGTAAAAGGTATAAGCATGATGGTTTCTGAAGAAGTCCTAGCCAAAGTGACTGGACTTTCGACAGAAGGGGTGAAATGGGTAGATAAACGTGTCATTTTATAGAATGCAATTGAAGTATTCTAGGACTCGGGCGAGCTGTTGGTACTGTTAGCGCTTGGAATTCACCTAGGCTGAGATAGACAAACTCTCAAGGCTACATCAAACCATTTCACCTCGTAGCTAGCCCTACGAGGTATGAGAAGGCTCTCTCGGGTCAGATTTGATAGATCTTATAATATAATTAGGCTGACCAATTAGGATCAAAGATATTAGGCTAGTAAATTGATAAAGGGGGGTTGATTTAAAGATTTTTGGTTTTTTGGTGGCAATTGGAGGGAGTGCAATTCAGGGTGCGGGGATTGAGCACAGTTTTTGCAGGGGGATCTTTGGGGCAAGGTAGGAACTTGTGCTGATGCCTTTGGCTTGGATGAGTGATCAGGGAAGAAAGAGATGAGGTTAAAGAGGGCAAACAAGGACTTTGAATCCTCTTTAAACAGTGGAAAACATAGATATTGAACAGAATTAAAAGTTGAGCATGGCATGCATGAATTCAAACTTTATCACTTTATCTTGTTCAATTAGCAGCAAGGAAAGAGAGATGTAACACATAAACAAACTTACAATAACAATTAGAAGACACACCATCAACACAATGATCCACAAGAATCCACAATGAAGTCTGCAAAACCCTGGCCTTCCTTTCCTTAAATTGTAGAAGTAGATGTACAATACACAATAATGCTTTCTCCCACAAGAGTCCAACCATGAAAATGAGAAGGAGAGAGCATAATATAGACCATATAGACCATCTAACTCCTTTCCCCACCTCTAGGGGTCGAGCTCAGCTTCCTAGGAGCAGTTTGAACTAATTCTAAACTAAGAACTAGAAAATAGGCAGCCAAACAACTTGCCTCTATTACTTAGCTAACTCATCCATGCATTAATTTTTCACTTTTTACATCATGGAAGCTTCTAGAAGGGTAAAGAGAGATAAAATCTATCAAAGTTCCATGAAAATATTACATTTATCCATCATCTACAAGTAAAAATGGTCAACCATAGTCAAAACAGTGTTTTTTGACCGAAAATGGCAATTCTGGCAAATCTGGAAGTTCTGGTCGCGCCCCTTTATATCTGTTTTTGAGTGAGTTCCACTGATCCAAATCAGGTGAAAAATAGCTCATTGGAAAGCTTGACCTGTCTACTTTCCATCCCAAGTGGAATTTCGGAATTTGGTGTTGATTTGACCCCTCAAAAACCATTTCTCCCAAGGTCACTTTCTGCAACTCAAAAAGTGGGCAGAAAGTCATTTTTTAGGTGTATTTTGAGCTTTTGGAGGCTCAAAACTCAAAATCAGGCTTCTCCCAAGTATTGGTAATTTTTCTTTTTGAATGACCTTTCCAAAAATGCCAAGTTTGCAAAATTCCGAGCAGCCCTTCAAACTGGTCTCACCCGGGGTGAGACCAGTTCTTGGGAAAAACCTGTAAATTGCACAAAAAATTCACAAATGACAAAATATTCTCCAAATTTCTTGAAATTTGGGCTGGAAGTCCCCAATCAAGTACCATGCTCATTCAAAGAGGCTTTGGCCAAAATTTGGAGTGGATCGGGCGTTTTCCTTCGTTTTTGTGCTTTGGCCAACCGTCCTTGGAGCACCTTCATTCTCGCCGGTATTTTTGACATTTCTCTCAAACCATGACACCTGTGTAAAAAGTGAAAGAGGTTTTTCTTCCTTGGCATGTTGTGCACAAAAACCTCTCTCTGTGTTTCAAAATTCATCGTTTATTGCTCAGAAACAGCTTTTGAGTGAAACTTGTCCCGATGTGTGAAACAAGGGATTTTGTCGAAATGAAGTGAAATGAAGGGGATAGAGGGCTTCTAAATTCTTGGGGAAATTTTTGGGAGTGGGGAGGGATGTTAGGAAGCAGGGGAAAGTGGAATCTCAGAGATTTAGTGAGGGGAAGGGGTCGAAAAGGACAAAACATAGGCCAAACCTAGAAAATTGCCAGGTTGTAGCTAGAAACTAGGGTTTGCGCAAAAAATGAGGAATTTGGCGGATATAAGGGATTGGAAGCATTGGATAAGGTATTTTAAGGATAGGGGAAGGTGTATGAACATCAGGAAACAAGTTTTGCCGGTGATTTGACCATCCAAGAGAAATTGCCTTCAAAACCCTAGGAGAGGGAAATGAGCTTGCCTAGGCACAACTGAAGCATGAACAAGGTATCAAATAACCCATTGGACATTGACATGATAATGACAACCCTATGAATGAAGATAGACTCAGCTGAATAGTTACATAGACTGACATTTGGGCAAACCCTAGACCTAATGGCTAGTGACCAAATTTTGGCTTGAAGACTCACTGAAATGACAAAATTTGACCTTGACACTTCAAAATCACTTTGTAAGAGCACATTTGATCACTGTAGGAAGGTTGGAAAGACTGACACTAACATTGGCTCCAATGGGGATGGTATCTCCTTGGAGGTGCCAAGAACCTTAGACATCTGGGAGAGCAGACCAGTGCTTGCAACCATTGGGCGATGGAGTCATTATTTACACCTTTGACACAAAACTTTGACACATTTATTGAATGAAAACTTGACTGAAACTTAACTGAAGCTTGACTCAAACCGACTCAATGGCAAACTGAAATAACTTGAAAAACTCACTCAACAGACCAAACACAAATGACTCATAACCGACTTACAACAATACTTTACAAGACTTTACAAAGCTTTTTGAAAGGGCAGCAATCCATCAAGATGTGAAATCATAATGACAACCAGCTGTGTTTCTTACAAGACAATATACATCAAACTATATCAAAATGCCAATGCAACCAATCAAGCAGATGCCTTCTTGACTGATTCTTCTTATCAGATCTTCTGGTCAACAGTACAAACCTATAACTGAGCATCCAAAAACATAGCTGACCACGATCTCCTTCATCACTGAACACTGCAATAAACACTATCACTGCTGGCTGCAACAAACTTGCTAGAGGATCGTGAAAAACATGAGGATTTGCCACTACCACCTCCTGTTGAAAGAACAAGGTGTCTTTTGCTTCAAATTCTGATCTGCCTTCATCATGTGCTTCAGTAAAAGTAGGCTCATAAGCTTCAAAAAATTTTGAACAAATGGATGAGCAAATCTCTTCTTGGGAAAACATTTCAGCACATGAAACATATGAAGAATCTGAAAGGGAATCCTGTATGCTCTGATCTTCTATGGTGTGAATGTGTTGTAGGTCATCTTCATATGATATCACAACCGGATTATCATCTTTGTGAAGGAAAACATTATCTATTTGCTGATCTACAAGACAATCATCTTTTTCAACAGAGGAAAACGTTTTCCCAACACTTTCCTGACTATGTGTGCATTGCAAATCTGCTGTAGCTTGAGCTGTAACAAGACCTTTCAAAAGCTGATCTATCTCCTCTTCAGACAAAGGAGACAATGCCTTTTGTTTTCTTCTGCTTAAACAATGATTATCTTCATATGACAAGGCATTCAAACTATCATTTATTACTGAGTTATTGAAAGGAGATTCATCACTTACTTGCACAAAGATCTCACCTTGCTGTTCATGAACCTCTGAATCCAAAACTCTGTCTATGATCTCAACAGTAGAGTTCTCTTTGATGGGTTGCATGTTGCTGTCTTCTTCTGTGGGTAAATCTAAAACAAGCTCTTCTCTTTCATCAATTACAACCATATGACCATCTTCAACCTGCTGATCTTGACAAATATCCTCTAAGATTTCGGTGTGCTGCTGAAATGGATTCTCATACAGGGCTTCCATGATCTCTTCATCGATGAAATTATCATCTTCATAAAACTTCTCAAGGCTTTCAATAAAACTACAAGCATGCTTGCAACAGTCTTGAACTAAATTCAATGATGGATAAGAGTCCTTATATCGTTCAATGAATATAGCATGAAAATCCTTTAAAGAGTAAATACAAGCAGGCGGAAAACTTTCATACCATGATTGAGCTTTACCTTCCAGAGTGGCCAAGAATATCTTCATCAAGCAATCTTCAGGAAAATCCACCTTCAACTTGCGAATATGCATGTGAAATCTAACCAGATGTAGAGCAGCATCCTTCTTACCATCATCATTAAATATAGGCAAATTCCTTGACCAATCTACCTTCGGAATTTTATTTGGGAAACCTGGGATGTGATCTCGGCTCAAGGGAGCATATCTTCTTGCGATCCGATCCATCTTGAAAATCTCAAAGCTACTGATCTCTCTGCAGTGAAGTCACCATGAAGCATAGGTTGTTGGATTCTTCAGTGAAAGGAGTCGCCAAGTGAATGATTTCAGCCTTTCAAGTGTCTGATCGTTGTCCACTATCAACAATCAGATCTGAACTTGATATATGTACTGGGGTAAAAATGCAAATGAAGTGATGTATTCACAAGCTCACGGAGATTGACTGAAGCAGCGTTTATCTACTTGCGCTGATGTAAAACAAGAGCGTTTTCGAAGGCTTCTGGCGTAACTTCAGGCTCCGTCTAAGACTTATGAAACACACACATCAATGAGCAAACGATCAGTTGTTCTTCCCCAGTATGGTCGCCAATATGTTAGCGCTTGGAATTCACCTAGGCTGAGATAGACAAACTCTCAAGGCTACATCAAACCATTTCACCTCGTAGCTAGCCCTACGAGGTATGAGAAGGCTCTCTCGGGTCAGATTTGATAGATCTTATAATATAATTAGGCTGACCAATTAGGATCAAAGATATTAGGCTAGTAAATTGATAAAGGGGGGTTGATTTAAAGATTTTTGGTTTTTTGGTGGCAATTGGAGGGAGTGCAATTCAGGGTGCGGGGATTGAGCACAGTTTTTGCAGGGGGATCTTTGGGGAAAGGTAGGAACTTGTGCTGATGCCTTTGGCTTGGATGAGTGACCAGGGAAGAAAGAGAGGAGGTTAAAGAGGGAAAACAAGGACTTTGAATCCTCTTTAAACAGTGGAAAACATAGATATTGAACAAAATTAAAAGCTGAGCATGGCATGCATGAATTCAAACTTTATCACTTTATCCAGTTCAATTAGAAGCAAAGAAAGAGATATGCAACACATAAAAAAACTTACAATAACAATTAGAAGACACACCATCAACACAATGATCCACAAGAATCCACAATGAAGTCTGCAAAACCCTGGCCTTCCTTTCCTTAAATTGTAGAAGTAGATGTACAATACACAATAATGCTTTCTCCCACAAGAGTCCAACCATGAAAATGAGAAGGAGAGAGCATAATATAGACCATATAGACCATCTAACTCCTTTCCCCACCTCTAGGGGTCGCGCTCAGCTTCCTAGGAGCAGTTTGAACTAATTCTAAACTAAGAACTAGAAAATAGGCAGCCAAACAACTTGTCTCTATTACTTAGCTAACTCATCCATGCATTAATTTTTCACTTTTTACATCATGGAAGCTTCTAGAAGGGTAAAGAGAGATAAAATCTATCAAAGTGCCATGAAAATATTACATTTATCCATCATCTACAAGTAAAAATGGTCAACCATAGTCAAAACAGTGTTTTTTGACCGAAAATGGCAATTCTGGCAAATCTGGAAGTTCTGGTCGCGCCCCTTTATATCTGTTTTTGAGTGAGTTCCACTGATCCAAATCAGGTGCAAAATGGCTCATTGGCAAGCTTGGCCTATCTACTTTCAATCCCAAGTGGAATTTCGGAATTTGGTGTTGATTTGACCCCTCAAAAACCATTTCTCCCAAGGTCACTTTATGCAACTCAAAAAGTGGGCAGAAAATCATTTTTTAGGTGTATTTTGAGCTTTTGGAGGCTCAAAACTCAAAATCAGGCTTCTCCCAAGTATTGGTAATTTTTATTTTTGAATGCCCTTTCCAAAAATGCCAAGTTTGCAAAATTCCGAGCAGCCCTTCAAACTGGTCTCACCCGGGGTGAGACCAGTTCTTGGGAAAAACCTGTAAATTGCACAAAAAATTCACAAATGACAAAATTTTCTCCAAATTTCTTGAAATTTGGGCTGGAAGTCCCCAATCAAGTACCATGCTCAGTCAAAGAGGCTTTGGCCAAAATTTGGAGTGGATCGGGCGTTTTCCTTCGTTTTTGTGCTTTGGCCAACCGTCCTTGGAGCACCTTCGTTCTCGCCGGTATTTTTAACATTTCTATCAAACCATGACACCTGTGTAAAAAGTGAAAGAGGTTTTTCTTCCTTGGCATGTTTTGGACAAAAACCTCTCTCAGTTTTGCAAAATTCATCTTTTATTGCTCAGAAACAGCTTTTGAGTGAAACTTGTCCCGATGTGTGAAACAAGGGATTTTGTCGAAATGAAGCGAAATGAAGGGGATAGAGGGCTTCTAAATTCTTGGGGAAATTTTTGGGAGTGGGGAAGGATGTTAGGAAGCAGGGGAAAGTGGAATCTCAGAGATTGAGTGAGGGGAAGGGGTAGAAAAGGACAAAACACAGGCCAAACCTAGAAAATTGCCAGGTTGTAGCTAGAAACTAGGGTTTGCGCAAAAATGAGGAATTTGGCGGATCTAAGGGATGGGAAGCATTGGATAAGGTATTTTAAGGATAGGGGAAGGTGTATGAACATCAGGAAACAAGTTTTGCCGGTGATTTGACCATCCAAGAGAAATTGCCTTCAAAACCCTAGGAGAGGGAAATGAGCTTGCCTAGGCACAACTGAAGCATGAACAAGGTATCAAATGACCCATTAGACACTAACATGATAATGAAAACCCTATGAATGATGATAGACTCAGCTGAATAGTGACGTAGACTGACATTTGGGCAAACCCTAGACCTAATGGCTAGTGACAAAATTTTGGCTTGAAGACTCACTGAAATGACAAAATTTGACCTTGACACTTCAAAATCACTTTGTAAGAGCACATTTGATCACTGTAGGAAGGTTGGAAAGACTGACACTAACATTGGCTCCAATGGGGATGGTATCTCCTTGGAGGTGCCAAGAACCTTAGACATCTGGGAGAGCAGACCAGTGCTTGCAACCATTGGGCGATGGAGTCATTATTTACACCTTTGACACAAAACTTTGACACATTTAATGAATGAAAACTTGACTGAAACTTAACTGAAGCTTGACTCAAACCGACTCGATGGAAAACTGAAATAACTTGAAAAACTCACTCAATAGACCAAACACAAATGACTCATAACCGACTTACAACAATACTTTACAAGACTTTACAAAGCTTTTTGAAAGGGCAGCAGTCCATCAAGATGTGAAATCATGATGACAACCACCTGTGTTTCTTACAAGACAATATACATCAAACTATATCAAAATGCCAATGCAACCAATCAAGCAGATGCCTTCTTGACTGATTCTTCTTATCAGATCTTCTGGTCAACAGTACAAACCTATAACTGAGCATCCAAAAACATAGCTGACCACGATCTCCTTCATCACTGAACACTGCAATAAACACTATCACTGCTGGCTGCAACAAACTTGCTAGAGGATCGTGAAAAACATGAGGATTTGCCACTACCACCTCCTGTTGAAAGAACAAGGTGTCTTTTGCTTCAAATTCTGATCTGCCTTCATCATGTGCTTCGGTAAAAGTAGCCTCATAAGCTTCAAGAAATTCAGAACAAATGGATGAGCAAATCTCTTCTTGGGAAAACATTTCAGCACATGAAACATATGAAGAATCTGAAAGGGAATCCTGTATGCTCTGATCTTCTATGGTGTGAATGTGCTGTAGGTCATCTTCATATGATATCACAACCGGATTATCATCTTTGTGAAGGAAAACATTATCTATTTGCTGATCTACAAGACAATCATCTTTTTCAACAGAGGAAAAATTTTTCCCAACACTTTCCTGACTATGTGTGCATTGCAAATCTGCTGTAGCTTGAGCTGTAACAAGACCTTTCAAAAGCTGATCTATCTCCTCTTCAGACAAAGGAGACAATGCCTTTTGTTTTCTTCTTCTTAAACAATGATTATCTTCATATGACAAGGCATTCAAACTATCATTTATTACTGAGTTATTGAAAGGAGATTCATCACTTACTTGCACAAAGATCTCACCTTGTTGTTCATGAACATCTGAATCCAAAACTCTGTCTATGATCTCAACAGTAGAGTTCTCTTTGATGGGTTGCATGCTGCTGTCTTCTTCTGTGGGTAAATCTGAAACAAGCTCTTCTCTTTCATCAATTACAACCATATGACCATCTTCAACCTGCTGATCTTGACAAATATCCTCTAAGATTTCGGTGTGCTGCTGAAATGGATTCTCATACAGGGCTTCCATGATCTCTTCATCCATGAAATTATCATCTTCATAAAACTTCTCAAGGCTTTCAATAAAACTACAAGCATGCTTGCAACAGTCTTGAACTAAATTCAATGATGGATAAGAGTCCTTATATCGTTCAATGAATATAGCATGAAAATCCTTTAAAGAGTAAATACAAGCAGGCGGCAAACTTTCATACCATGATTGAGCTTTACCTTCCAGAGTGGCCAAGAATATCTTCATCAAGCAATCTTCAGGAAAATCCACCTTCAACTTGCGAATATGCATGTGAAATCTAACCAGATGTAGAGCAGCATCCTTCTTACCATCATCATTAAATATAGGCAAATTCCTTGACCAGTCTACCTTCGGAATTTTATTTGGGAAACCTGGGATGTGATCTCGGCTCAAGGGAGCATATCTTCTTGCGATCCGATCCATCTTGAAAATCTCAAAGCTACTGATCTCTCTGCAGTGAAGTCACCATGAAGCATAGGTTGTTGAATTCTTCAGTGAAAGGAATCGCCAAGTGAATGATTTCAGCCTTTCAAGTGTCTGATCGTTGTCCACTACCAACAATCAGATCTGAACATGATATATGTACTGGGGTAAAAATGCAAATGAAGTGATGTATTCACAAGCTCACGGAGATTGACTGAAGCAGCGTTTATCTACTTGCGCTAATGTAAAACAAGAGCGTTTTCGAAGGCTTCTGGCGTAACTTCAGGCTTCGTCTAAGACTTATGAAACACACACATCAATGAGCAAACGATCAGTTGTTCTTCCCCAGTATGGTCGCCAATATGTTAGCGCTTGGAATTCACCTAGGCTGATATAGACAAACTCTCAAGGCTACATCAAACCATTTCACCTCGTAGCTAGCCCTACGAGGTATGAGAAGGCTCTCTCGGGTCAGATTTGATAGATCTTATAATATAATTAGGCTGACCAATTAGGATCAAAGATATTAGGCTAGTAAATTGATAAAGGGGGGTTGATTTAAAGATTTTTGGTTTTTTGGTGGCAATTGGAGGGAGTGCAATTCAGGGTGCGGGGATTGAGCACAGTTTTTGCAGGGGGATCTTTGGGGCAAGGTAGGAACTTGTGCTGATGCCTTTGGCTTGGATGAGTGATCAGGGAAGAAAGAGAGGAGGTTAAAGAGGGCAAACAAGGACTTTGAATCCTCTTTAAACAGTGGAAAACATAGATATTGAACAGAATTAAAAGCTGAGCATGGCATGCATGAATTCAAACTTTATCACTTTATCTTGTTCAATTAGCAGCAAAGAAAGAGAGATGTAACACATAAACAAACTTACAATAACAATTAGAAGACACACCATCAACACAATGATCCATAAGAATCCACAATGAAGTCTGCAAAACCCTGGCCTTCCTTTCTTTAAATTGTAGAAGTAGATGTACAATACACAATAATGCTTTCTCCCACAAGAGTCCAACCATGAAAATGAGAAGGAGAGAGCATAATATAGACCATCTAGACCATCTAACTCCTTTCCCCACCTCTAGGGGTCGAGCTCAGCTTCCTAGGAGCATTTTGAACTAATTCTAAACTAAGAACTAGAAAATAGGCAGCCAAACAACTTGCCTCTATTACTTAGCTAACTCATCCATGCATTAATTTTTCACTTTTTACATCATGGAAGCTTCTAGAAGGGTAAAGAGAGATAAAATCTATCAAAGTTACATGAAAATATTACATTTATCCATCATCTACAAGTAAAAATGTTCAACCATAGTCAAAACAGTGTTTTTTGACCGAAAATGGCAATTCTGGCAAATCTGGAAGTTCTGGTCGCGCCCCTGGAAGTTCTAGTCGCGCCCCTTTACATCTGTTTTTGTGTGGGTTCCACTGATCCAAAGCGGGTGAAAAATGGCTCATTGGAAAGCTTGGCCTGTCTACTTTCCATCCCAAGTGGAATTTCCGAATTTGGTGTTGATTTGACCCCTCAAAAACCATTTCGCCCAAGGTCACTTTCTGCAACTCAAAAAGTGGGCAGAAAGTCATTTTTTAGGTGTATTTTGAGCTTTTGGAGGCTCAAAACTCAAAATCAGGATTCTCCCAAGTATTGGTAATTTTTATTTTTGAATTCCCTTTCCAAAAATGCCAAGTTTGCAAAATTCCGAGCAGCCCTTCAAACTGGTCTCACCCGGGGTGAGACCAGTTCTTGGGAAAAACCTGTAAATTGCACAAAAAATTCATAAATGACAAAATTTTCTCCATATTTCTTTAAATTTGGGCTGGAAGTCCCCAATCAAGTACCATGCTCAGTCAAAGAGGCTTTGGCCAAAATTTGGAGTGGATCGGGCGTTTTCCTTCGTTTTTGTGCTTTGGCCAACCGTCCTTGGAGCACCTTCATTCTCGCCGGTATTTTTGACATTTCTCTCAAACCATGACACCTGTGTAAAAAGTGAAAGAGGTTGTTCTTACTTGGCATGTTGTGGACAAAAACCTCTCTCAGTTTTGCAAAATTCATCTTTGATTGCTCAGAAACAGCTTTTGAGTGAAACTTGTCCCGATGTGTGAAACAAGGGATTTTGTCGAAATGAAGCGAAATGAAGGGGATAGAGGGCTTCTAAATTTTTGGGGAAATTTTTGGGAGTGGGGAGGGATGTTAGCAAGCAGGGGAAAGTGGAATCTCAGAGATTGAGTGAGGGGAAGGGGTCGAAAAGGACAAAACACAGGCCAAACCTAGAAAATTGCCAGGTTGTAGCTAGAAACTAGGGTTTGCGCAAAAATGAGGAATTTGGCGGATCTAAGGGATTGGAAGCATTGGATAAGGTATTTTAAGGATAGGGGAAGGTGTATGAACATCAGGAAACAAGTTTTTCCGGTGATTTGACCATCCAAGAGAAATTGCCTTCAAAACCCTAGGAGAGGGAAATGAGCTTGCCTAGGGACAACTGAAGCATGAACAAGGTATCAAATGACCCATTAGACACTGACATGATAATGAAAACCCTATGAATGATGATAGACTCAGCTGAATAGTGACATAGACTGACATTTGGGCAAACCCTAGACCTAATGGCTAGTGACCAAATTTTGGCTTGAAGACTCACTGAAATGACAAAATTTGACCTTGACACTTCAAAATCACTTTGTAAGAGCACATTTGATCACTGTAGGAAGGTTGGAAAGACTGACACTAACAGGTATGAACAAGGAAAGGAATTCATCCGTCGTTGTTACAACAACCGTGGCAAGAACTGGTGGTCATCGTCCAAAGATACATCACCTGCAATGGCTGACACAATGTGGTAAAGCCCCGAAAAATGAAACTTCTAGCCATTTTAAAGCAAATAATTTTAGTTAATTTACCATTTTAGCTTAATTCCCTATTACACGATGTCACTCGACAGGTAAGGATAGCCAAGGACCCACATAGTGTAGTCAGCCATCATGGGTTAATTAAATTAATTATCACAAATAGATTGGCCCAACAACAATTAACATGGGACACTATCATAAATCCTACCTTGGCTCCACCCTCGGAAAATGTGGAAATAGAGCAGCAAGGGCCAAGAACCCTAGGCCCAAAGAGAACACTAAAGAGAAAGAATCCCTCTACACCCTTAGAATCAGAAAAGCATAGGTGCTCTGTGCAAGTGAAAGCCCAATGGCATATCCTAATCCAAGCAGAGGAAGCCGAACCATCCCGCACACCTCCACTTAGTCTGGAATACCCTCATTTGCAAGACTATGAGGAGGAAGCGGCCAGGGTATTGGGAAGCATGGGAAGGTTTATGAAGGTGGAGAACATCTAGGGAGCATTGCAAAACATAATTGTACCCCTGATCGGTCGGTACTTACTGATAGCCCCGGTCATGAGCAAACCCAGCCATGCACTGATGCCATGAAGGAACAGAGGGAGTCAATTCATTCTATGGAAGCACCCCTCGAATCCAAGGTACATGAAGGAGAAGCCAGTAGAAAAGAAACTCAAACACTATGCGCTGGCCCAGCGGAACCCCCAGAAGAAGGAAACCCTAAAGATGAAAACTTGGGAGATGCCAATCAACCAAGTGATACTCCCTTTTCAAAGTACCCTATGGATGAGGCCTACCAAGGATAAGACCCCTAGAATGATAATTTTTCAAGAGATAACATTGCATTGGGATCTCCTGAAAATGAAATGAATAATAACGCGTTAAAAGGAGAAATTCTACCAGAAGGCACAGTTCCAATTGGGAACATCCCTGATGATGACACGCTACAACCTGTAGAGTAAATAGAGAATAACGTAGCTAACCTACTGTCATACAGAGGACCTAGAGTAGAGAAGTCCTACAAAGCTAGGCTTAGACATATGCTTAGAAAGTACAGAAAACAGAAGCAAGTAATTAGGCAACTGAAACATTGTTTAAAAGAGGTAACCAAAACCAGGAAATTGGAACTGGAAATGGAAACTACAGGAATTCAAATAGAACAATGTTCTGGGAAGGATGCTCAGATTCAGACAGAGTTTCTTGTGGTCTGTCCAAAAGAAACCTAGACTGATCCAACTACGATAGAAGATATTGCCATGAAAACTGAGGACCCTTGTATATTTTTGCAGGGAACTCAGACGGACCACCCCACTGTGGATACTTCTATCCAAATAGATGTTGAAAAATATGTTAGAGTTGATTGTATAATTCAAGAAGAAGTTGAAGTTGCTGTGGCGACTGACCCTACAAAGGCCCAGGATAGAGAGGCCCAAACAGATGAAACACCCCTTTACACCCCCTTAGCAAGAGAGGTCGTCATCAGAAAACTGCAGAATGAGCTACTGATGGTTCCACATGAATTGGCTCAACACAAGGAAAAGGTGGTCCCCTCCACATGAATATCAAGGGTTAAGGAAGAAGTTTGAAGAATTTACCAGGGCTGAAGATGAGACCTTTGCTCACTACAAGGTTGATCAAAACAAGGTTGAAAAATTAAAGGGGAAATTACAAAAAGATAGAGAATAAATGGAGACTGCCTACTCTCTTTATTAAGACACCCTATCTTGCTGAGCTCCTGCCACAAATTATGCTTTATTTCTCATGGAAATACGCAAGGCCGCTAAGGCTGGTAAATAAATAGAGATCAAAATGAATCATGACTTTATCAAATGCTTCAGAGAACACGATGAGAAGATTCATTGCCTCCTTTGCGAACTCTCTATGCATAATTTTGTTTTAGAAGATGACAGGGACAACCACCCTGGCCCTTTTATAGGAGACATACAATTTTAGGCGTTCCTCTCATTCACTGCCAACCAGCTAAAATGGGCCAAGTCTCAAAAAAATTTCAGATTACATGAGATGGCATTGACCTATGGGTGTTGGCTTGTTGGGGCCTGACCTAGGTTCAGAAGTGATTTAGCCAAACAAATCCTGAAGCTACCGCCCATTTCGGCAACAATCCATGGAGCCCGAACTGAGGTCTCACCCGAGGTAGTATGGGAGGGTGTTGGAACCAGGTTTTTGCATCCTAGGGATGTCTTGATGAAGTCTGGGAAGTTCGTGAGCTGATCCTATGTGCTTGTGTTGCTCTCTGTAGCTGTCTGACCTTCGAGTAGTTCTGTAAAGAGCACAAAGAGGTTCTTTCGAGATCCCTTATCCTTACTGTGTTATTATTATAGATCTTAACTTAATTTTTTGGGCCCAATATTCTCATCAATCATTCAATATTCATAACAAGTGCACACATTCATAAACTGTAAAGGGATGCATAAGGATATAACAGAAGCATAAACACAGAGATCTACGAGAATATGCACAATATTTCACAATCAGCTTATCTTTTATTAAAACTCTATTCAGTTACCATCCCAAATCCACCCTGTGCACTTAGCTACAGGGGTCCATGCACACAGCTTCGGACTCTACCAGGTGCACAACTGTAGAGCCTCTCCCTATTCCTACAACCCAAGACTCGGACTTACAGACTCAAAGTGAATTCCTTATTCAAAAACCCATAACACTTACGATCAAGACTAACCAAAAAAGCTACTTTCTACACTTAGAGCCTCACTCTATTTATACATTCCCATGGCCCACAGACCATGGGTAGGCCGACACATTCTATATTAAATTACAAGATTTCAGGGCAGAAAACCCTAGACTCTCGCACTTCGCGCCCACATTTTTCGGGGTCATTACGTTACATTAACCAAAACTAAGCTTTAAGGCCCAAAAACCCACTATGGGGGGATCCGCTGCCCAACAGGCCCCCAACACAATCATCGTGACTCATGCTGAGTCACTCAGCTGGTGTGGTGATCCTTGCGTGAATTCCGTCCAACTGTGCCTGTGTGGCGTGAAGGTCTACAACTCACCATGCTGCCATTTTCTGGCTTTGCTCCCTTTCTGCTTTGAAATCATCTGCATCTGACTTTATTCTCTACTGTGATTTCGGCTTTTAGTACCTGTGTTTATAGTCCCGCACCTCCGTCTGGATCCTCGGTTCACGAAGACTGTGCTCTGTCGGTTAGTCAGACAATTGGCCCAAGCGTGTAGGGTTTTAGGCGACTGCCATTTACTCTTCCTGGGAAGGGCTGTCCATTAAGTTTGACTAGCTGGACCGCGCCTCTGTCTGTCACCTCCTTTACCACATATGGTCCCAACCAATGCATTATGAATTTTCAAGGAAATTTTTCAAACTTGCTGTCATATAGCAACACTAAATCATTTACCTTGAATGTGTGCAACTTGATATGGCGATCGTGCCAAGATTCATCACGTTGTTTCTATACTTGCTGATGGAATCCCACCAATAATCATTCTTCCTCAAGTTCTTCCAATTGCGCGAGCCTCTCTTCCAAGGCTTCACAGTCTGACATGCCTGTCATTGCCGCTATTTGCAAATTGGGTATGATGTATTCCATTGCCATGATTGCTTCCGTGCCATAGAGTAACCTGAAAGGTGTCTGACCCGTCAATTTCTTACATGTGGTTCTGTATGCCATAATACGATAGGTATGCACAAGTCCTAGTTGTTTCGTGGTGTGTTACATACTTTGGTCAGTGCAATCTCCAGAATCTTGTTGAATGCTTCTACTGTCCCATTAGCTTGCAGATGGTACAACGTACTTTGTTGATGATACAACTAGAACTCCTCGGTGAGTGCTCTAATAGTTTCATTTAGGAAGTGTGTTTCGCGGTCGCTTATTAAAATTTCCGGGCATCCAAACCGTGTCAACATGTTGTCGAACAAAAATTTCTTATCTGTGGCGACCGTGCAGTCCTTAACCGACTGTACTTCCGCCTATCGAGTCAGGTACTCTATCACGGTGATGATGTACCATGCACTCATCTTCCCCTGTGGTTTAATTGGCCCCACAAAGTCTATTCCGCATTTTTCGAATGGCTGCAATGTCATTTGTGGATTGAGTGGCATCTCATCCCTTCGAGAGGGTTTCCCCGTCCTTTGACATACGTCACAGGCCCGACAGTATGCTTTCGAATCTTGATGTAGGGTTGGCCACCATAGCCCAGTGTGAAGAATCTTTTGTGCCATCGCCCATCCTGCATAGTGTCCTCCTACAGCCCCCCCATGTGCTTCCGCGAGGATCTTTCTTCATTCAAATTCAGGTACATATCTTCGAATTATTTCATCGTTCCCCATTTTGTAGAGGTGCCCTGTGATGACCGAAAATTCCACCGCGCGTACCACCAATTCCTTCTTTTGCTAGATAGAATATTCCTATGGCACAGTCCCTGTGGTTAAGAAATGGATTATATCTTCGAAGTGGCCATCCGCGACGCGCACTACAAAGAGTTGTGCATCAAGTAGTCCTTCCTCCAAATTTGTTGGCTCCTCGTCGGTTTCAATTTGTGATAGGTGATCTGATCCTACATTTAGGCGTCCCGACTTTACGATGACCTCGAAGTCATATTCTTGAAACAATAATAGCCATTTTCATATGTGGTCCCGCCCCCACCCGCCCCCCCAACACAAGATTGTTCACCAAGTATTTCAACGCCGAATGATGGGTATACATCTTGAAGTGCCCTCTATTGAGCATTGGAAAAGGTATGTAATTACCATTTATTTCTTTATCTTTTCCTTTAAATCATAACTTCTTCACATTCTATGATGGTAATATGCTAAAGGATTATGATAGAATTAAGGAGATTTGTGATTGAAATGATTAATTATTGTCTTTTTCTATGTAGAAAGTGAAGAAAATGGAAAATCACCATTTCGAAGGAAAAGAAAAAGCAGAACCAATTGCTATCCCTTTGATAGGAAACCGCATCCAGACAAGGAAATCAAGATCAGAGCGCATGGACCAGGAAAAGGAAGAAGAAATGCATATCAGCGTAAAAGGACAAAACGATAACTGAAGATTAAAGATATGGTGAATCCCTCAAGATCCTTTGATCCTGAGGGATCGCTACCTCAAACTTATCTGTATTTTTTATACTTCCACCTGGCTATTATAAAAAGGGACAGTGTTGCTAGCCCAGGGGGGGGATTATTATTGATTTGTAGAATTCATTGTTGTAATCTAAACTTTGATCATCGACTCTCTTTAAAGAGTGATAGATGTAACTTTGCCTTTATGATTAATATATAACTCAGTTGTTGTTCTTTTATCTGATTCTAGAGTAACCACAACAGTGCGTCCTTGGTGGCTAAGGGACTGCCGCTAGTGGATCACTTGATTTCTGTATCATTATTTTCCTATTAAAGTCGTGTTTGTTTTGATTTTCTTTGCATTCCTTTAAATTCGCTTTCTTCAGTAATCTTCGGTTCCTAGACATTTCATTGAATTTCTCTGTTATATCAAATTCATAATTGAAATAGTAAGGTTATTATTTGCAACTGAAAGTGTTATGCCATTCATTCTGAAACAATATCGCACTTTCTAACTCAGATATTGTTGTTCAATTACAGATTGACATTGTCGTCCATTTACAGGTTGACATTGTTGTTCATTTATAGATTGATATTGTTGTTCATTTACAGAATGGCATTGCTATTCATTTAGCTACAGTTTACTTACAATTGTGATTGCTATTCATTATATTATTGTTCCATTATCATTGCAATTTCCATTCCTTTATAACCGTGGTAAATTTCCATTATGCTAGAATAAGGTTACTGATTCCATAGTTGCTATGTGTTGACACTTGATTAAGTTTGTTGTTCAGTTTCCGTAGACTTACTTAGGTTTGTTGTTCCTTTCTTAGATTACTGCTCAATTCCTTTATTAGCTAAAGATTGTTGTTCAAATTCCTTTCAGTTAAGATTGTTGCTTAATTCATTCTTGTAGAGTAAGCTTTGTTGTTCGATCTCTTCCATAGATTAGTTGTTGTTCCTTTTCTGTTAATCGAATTGTTATTTCAAGTATTTGCTTTGGTGTGAATAAAAAGATCTACAACTTAGCGAACATTTACTACTGTTGTCTAGTTCCCAGATTGGAGATCTTGCCTATGATTGATTTTCATTTACATCAGTTTACAGGGGAAAGAGTTATCATTACTGCATCCTTGACTGATGATCACTGTAGTTTCTTAAATGAATGATTTAGTTACAAAGCATTTAAGTTTCTTGCCATTACAATTAGAGTTTGTTTCCAACATTTATTTACTTTTGTAAAGCACTATACTGAAAGCATTACTCTTGAACAAGTGATCACCTCAGAATGAGTACACTTTTGAGATAAAAAATCGTACCTAGATTAATAATTAATGTAGGGTAAATAGAGGTTTAAAAGACCCTTTTTACTGCTCAACACCATCCAAGTAGATAGTGGCAATATTTCTAGAGCACGTATACCATTTCCAATCCTTCGCGCTCAGTCGTAGAATAGTTCTTTTCAATGTTGGACAGTCACTGACACACGAATACGATGGGGTGATCCACACCTTCCGTGCCATCCTGCGTAAGTACAATTCCCATCACGATACACGACGCATCAACATGTACATGAAATTCGATGTCCCATTTTGGGAAGACCAAAATGGGAGAGGATGCCATTTTTTCCTTGAGAACATCCAAACTTTTCTTACAATCGTCATTCCAAAAATATGTAGCATCATTTTTAATAACTGTTCCATTGGTGTTGTGATTTATGCATAGCTCTTAATAAAATTTCTATAGTAATCAGCGTGCCCCAATGTGGCGCGTAGTTGTTTGACACTCCGCAATGCTTCCAGATTGAGAATAATGACAATCTTCACAAGGGCCACCATCAGGCCTTGTTTGCAGACCACATGGCCGAGTAGATTTCCAAAGGGGACTAGGAAGGTGCACTTCTTAAGATTCAACGCAATCTGGTGTCGTCAGAAAGTATCCATCATCAACCATAAGCTCACTATATGGTGTTGAACTAACCCGAATATAGTCCAATCATCCAGATAGACCTCCAAGAACTTGTGGGTGTATTCTTTGAAGGCGACCACCACTACGCATGAAAATATCACTGGCGTGCTCTTGAGTCCAAAGGGCATAACGATGTATTGAAAATAGCCCCATTCGGTTGCAAAGGTTGTCTTGCTCCTATCTTCCGACGTGATCTTGATTTGATGGTACCCTGAGAAGCCATCTGTGAATGAGTAAGCTTCCTATCCCCCAACATTCTCGAATACTTTGTCTGTAAATGGTGTCGGGAATGGATCATGAACACATGCGCCGTTAATCTTTCTGAGGTCCACGCAGATTCTAATTTTTCCCTTCTATTTTTTCTCCTATACTACCATTGGACTCACCTAGTCGAATTCTTTCACTGGTTCGATAATTCCGGCTGCAAGCATTTTGTCTAATTCTTCATGGACCTTTTCTTTATACGTCAAATTCAAATGGTAAGGTCATTGTTTAATTGGATTCATGTCCCGTTTCAGAGTGATCTTCATCATCCCTAAATTTCCAATGATCCCCTTTAAGTCTGTGATTTTGGTTAGGAACAAATCTTGATATTCGTAGAGTAACTCGGCGACCTTATCTACTGTAGCATCATCCCAGTAGTTCCCAAGCATTGCGTACTTCAGCTCCGCGTCTATACCAATGTTTACCTGCTTTGTTTTTAGCGGTGCAGCGATGTCAGGGTCCTCAATTGATGTTCCTCGAACTTCGCAACACCCTTCAGTTTCTGGAATATTAATGTTTCAAGGGTCATCATCAGCCTCTTCTACATGTATGTTATAACATTTTAGGGCATGGCTTGACTAGGTTGCCCATGCTAGCTGAACTACCTCCCTTGGTTCCTATGGTATTTTGAAGATGGCGGCTTTCACAACTTGTAGCGCGTCATCAACAGTATCTGACCATCAGTCTTCAAATGTGAATTTTAACAAAAATCCCTCGCGCAAGACATCTCATTCGCCCATACCATGTCAGATTTCTGTCTCGACATACCAATTCATGGGTATGACATCTAGGGTATGATAGAATAAGTGTACCCATTCAGGCTAAGTTTCTTCTCCATAGTCCTTGGTCCATTTTGCGAGGTGCGTGTGCGGGTCATTGCGTCCATCGTATTTATCTGTTAGCCATAGTTTTGGTTTCTCAAACCATAGCCTCATCATCCTCCTGCAACCACGCTAGTTTTCAAAATTTCCTTAATGTGTTCCCCACCAACGCGCAGGTGTCGCACGCAGCACCCACTTCAATGCATCAAACCCCTGTATTTCCGGTACTGCGCTCTCAAACTTGCTCAAGAATTCATCCACCACTGTCAATCCATCATATGCTGGTAGATATCTGGCCTGGGTTGTTACACAACATAGTGATCTAGTCATCATGTTGTAGTTCAACGTTGTTACTTTGTTCAACCGATTGTGCCAGCGTTCGTCTTCTTCGTCTGAATCTGAGGTATAGGACCCTGTGCACTCCCATGAGATCCTTCCATTTGTAGTCGGATTAACCCAATCCTGATCTTGCAAAGTTATCCTGTAGATATAGTCCAACTCATCATCGCTTCCATCATCGTGCATGGGTTCTTTGTAGCACGCTCCTTCGGCTGGGTCTAGCTGAACTACTATGCATAGGGACTTTTTCTCGAATATCATCTTCCGCTTCTTTATATTGATGACTCCATTCATACCAGTGGCCTTGTATATTCCTAGCAATGCAAGATATGGACCTAGTTCAACTTATATATGTCGGTATAGTATTTGAACAGACTATGGGAGGACTCCTGACACCCTAATACGGGATCTCTACTTGGT
The DNA here is from genome assembly GCA_031772625.1 of Pinus tabuliformis. Taxonomy (NCBI): domain Eukaryota; kingdom Viridiplantae; phylum Streptophyta; class Pinopsida; order Pinales; family Pinaceae; genus Pinus; species Pinus tabuliformis. Next base: position 52,007,258 of record CM062806.1, on the reverse strand, counting down.
CGAGCCTCAATGAAAACATCCTGCCATGAGGGAAAAGTCCGGAAATGGCCTAGTTAATATAGCTGAAATTACACTTTAGGTCTCCAGATGGGAGTGATTGATCAATTTTATTTATGATGAGTCTGCTGCTTCCCGTGAATGAAACTACCTAGCCCCTATCCCTGCTGAATGGCTCATTGATGTCATCAACAATCTTTATCACTTCAAAGTCTTTCTGTGTGCTCATGCCTTCGATATCCACTACTACCCTTTGCAATCTCCCCATGGGCAAAATTTTTTGTTGGTTCACCATTCGCAATTGAATGGGGACCACTGCAATGCGGGCCTGCCCATGCATTCCCATGTCTGTTCTGGTAACACATTCATGTCCGAACCCAGGTCTAGGATTACTTGATCCATTTCATATTTGTCAATCTGCATCGTTAATCTCATTTCCCTCCCGATGCACAATGTATGCTTTCCTAGTTTCTAGACTACGCACAGTTCACATGACCTTGTGCACCTAGTTATTAGCTCCTGTAGTCCTTTAACTTCCTTATTATCGTCCAACAGTTTCATGCATGTCTCTAAAAAGTTAGTAAGCATAGAAGGATCCATTCCTGGCTCTAATTGATCCTTACTACCTGAAGTAGAAGCCTCCACGAAGCTCTTCTTAGCTTCCATAAACATCTCTTTTGCGTGTTCCAAGTCAAACTCAGGTTCCTTTGTAGGCGCCTTGCGAACCCATGTATCTTCCTCGGGCTGCTTCCCCTTATCTTCCCTTGTAGTCGTGCCGCTTCTGAGCACCATGTTCATGTTGGGGTCTTCTTCGCACAGTTTAGACCTCATCATTTGGATATTCTGAGTCGGAGTAGGCTGTAGTACCCCTTTCTCACGCATCTGTGCGATCAACGTAGGAAAATCTACCATTTCATGATCAAAATGCTCATAGTACAAACAAGATATTCTCATTGGGTTGGTACAATCACAAGCGTAGTGCCCTAGTCCTCTGCAATTGTAATAGATTAACTGCCTGCGGCCCCTTCCTAGCCCCATTCCTCCTCATCCTTGACCTTGGCCCTGAAATTTAGTGCGCGCCATCCCCGCGGCTGGGTTGAGGCCTCGCGTTTCTGTTTGCATTCGATAGGCTAGGGTCCGATCCATCATTAACTCATAGCTCCAACAAGTACATTCATCATGGCCCACTGATCTACAGAAATTACAAAACAATTGTTGGGGGGTCTGTGTATACTTCAGCAACAAGTGACAGTGATCCATAATGTGCTTTCCTCCTATCTGACAAATCGCACACCATAGCGCGGGCACCGCAGTTAGCCCTGCCTGTGCCTCTGGTCTCAACAACTTTGGCCCCCCTCCTACCAAGTAGTTCACAAATACTGGACAGTGGTCTTTGTCATGGCCCTGGCCTTTGCATTTTATGCACCACATGTCTTTGCGCGCTTCTAGCCATGGCACCCTATCCTGCTTCAAAATCTGCATCTCCAAGCATAGATTTTGCAGCTGCACGTGGGTTTGTTGGACTCCTAGCCTCTGATCCTGTATCTGTGTTTCATGCAACCTCATCACCATTTCCAATGCTTCGGCCTGGGTTGAAATCGTCTATTGTGACAGCGCCATCCTCAAGTGTGGTATTAAAGACGCCACAAACCATGCACAGTGCTGCGCATCCATTAGCATCGTATTAGCCTCATGAATCATACTTTTTAGTCACTAATTTAGATCCCAAGGGGTCTCGCCTGGAAGCATCATGATCTCTTTAAATCCGATGATTAACTGTGTCTCTAATTTCGGCCAGCTAAATTCTTTGTTCAACGCATTTTGGATCTTCGCTATTCCTACATTTGGGTGATCATTCGAGTGCTTGATATACCATGTTAGCGCACGATCCCGCATCATGATTACCAATGTGGCCTTCTTAATGTTGTCATTTTTGACCGCTTATGCTTCCCACATTGCTCTTACCATGAGATAGAACTGGTTTGGATCCTCATTCCCTACTCCTCTGAATACGGGTAACTTGATCATGCTCGCCATGGTGAATGGGGGAGTGGTGGAGGTGGGGTGGGTGAAGATGGAGGTGAAGTAGGTGATGGCATAAGTGGAGGTGATAACTGCGAAATGTGCTGCCTTATCACACTGACTGCACTTCTCGGAGAAACCTGAGCGCACTCTTCCTCGCTCTCTCACAAAGGTGAAATTAGGGGACTGTTTCCTAGTCTGTTGATACCTTTGTAGATCTTTCCGCTCTGCATCGTTCCAATCATTAATGTATTCACATAACCCGCTTTTCACATAACAACATATTAATCCAGGTATTCAGGGATTTAATGTAACTACCTCACGGTCCCTTGAGAAAACGTCGTTCTACTTTGCTACAGCTCACGGTCGTGTCTACCACGAACTCCGTGATAAATGCCCCTATTGTCCGGTCGAGCCAATGGTCCACAGCTCATGCAATCTTATCTTATGATGCCTCTAATCCGTACACTAACTCCGAAGTCCACACTATCGGTTGATCAAGCTTATACCTTCCGTGGCTGTCGGCTAGCCTTGCGATCCACTCGTACAGTTCAGAAGAGAAGGATGTGAAGAATATCTCATGGATTTATATATATATATGTAGCGATATAGCCACCTTTTCTCAAATATCTGTGGAGTTGTGTTTTCCTATGTCACGAACTCATGAAGCTTCTGATCCAACCACTCTTCAATTTCTTTCTTTGTGGGATTCCACTGTTCCGACATCAGACATCCCTTAGGTAGATCCCGGTCCTGGAAACGGAACCATTTGTTGGCATGTTGGGGCTTGACCTAGGTTCATGAGTGATTTAGATAAACAAATCTTGAAACTACAGGCCCTTTCGGCAATAGTCCGCGGAGCATGGACTGAGGTCTCACCTGAGGTAGTATGAGAGGGTGCTGGAACTAGGTTTTCACACCCTAGGGATGTCTTGATGAAGTCTAGGAAGTTTGCGAACTGATCTTGCATGCTTGCACTGCTCCACGCATCTCTCTGACCTTCGCGTAGTTATGTAAAGAGCGTGAAGAGGTGTTGTCTAGATCCCTTATCCTTACTATGTTATTATTATAGATCTTAACTTAATTTTGTGGGCCCAATATTCTCATCAATCATTCAATTTTCATAACAAGTGTGCACATTCATAAATTATAAATGGATGCATAAGAACATAACAAAAGCATAAACACACAGATCTACAAACATATGCATAATATTTCACGATCAACTTATCTTTTATTAAACCTCTTTTCAGTTACCATCCCAACCTTTCCTTGTGCAGTCAACTGTAGGGGTTTGCGCACACAGCTGCAGACTCTACCAGGCCTCTACGCACACAACTGCAGATCCTCTTCCTATTCCTACAACCCAATACTTGGATTTACGAACTCAGAGTGAATTCCTCATTCAAAAACCCATAATACTTAAGATCAAGACTAACCAAAAAAACTACTTTCTACACTTAGAGGCTCGCCCTATTTATACATTCCCATGGTCCACAGACCATGGGTAGGCCGGCACATTCTATATTAAATTACAATATTTCACGATGGACAACCCTAGACTCTCACGCTCCGCGCCCGCATTTTGCTGGGTCTTTATATTACATTGACCAAAACTCGGATTTAAGCCCCAAAAACTAACTATGGGGGGATCTGCTGCCCAACAATGGGTCAGAGGAGAGCCTACATAGCCATTACTCCTATCTATCAGGCATACACAGTTTATGAAGTGAGATGGTGCTGTAGGAAAATTTGGGCCACTCCATACTGATATTATTCAGGCCAGAAAGGATTATTTCTAGGACATTAAGGAAGAAGCCTTGTCTGTAAGGTGGGAAGCCTCCAGTAACACTGTGAGGGGCTAAGAGGCATTTGGGTATCGAAACTTCGAAGCTGCCTCTTCTCATTTTTATAACTATAGTAATATTATTTTAACAATGGGGCCAGATTGGATAGGATGTCCTTACAGAACCCCAATCATATGGTACCCTCTTGATCAATACATCAGTGACTATAACTTGAAGGATCATGAGGTGACCCAGGCTTTCACTGTTTTTAAGAAAAAGAATGGTTTTAGGAATTACAAGGAGGAAGTATATCCTGCTTATTCCCTAACTCAGTTGCATCTAAACTATTCGCTTGCACAAGGACGTGCAACAAGGTAAGTTGGGGAGTATGTTGGGACACGAAAAGGGTATGATTTATCTTCGTAAAATGATTCATTTATCATTCATCCTTATACGATTATCTCCGCTTATAGATTAAAATGGGGAAAATATCGGCTAAAGTTGGATGAAACTATTTGGTGATAGAATAAGCAATTCAAGTACAAGAAACAGATTCTTTGCTATCTTTTTCTGCATAGATGTGGACTGGGCAGAAGTCGTTTAGTTGACAGAGCAACATGAGGCCATAAAAGGGAAAATATATGGCGTCTTGGGTAGACACGGAAGTGGGAGATCAACTCAAACAATGTTATTTTATCACATGATCAGATTATATATTGTGAAATCCTCAGGATCCCCTGATCCTCAGGATTCGCTTTTATCCAGTTACTCTTTTATGTTATATATAGGTTCTAAAGGCAATTAGATACAGTTTAGACTTGATAATATGTAATTATTCTTTTTGAAACTTATACACTGTTATATCAGTGACTCTATTAGCTATTACTTGCAATTTAATGAAAGGAGGTTGTGTTTGATACATCTTCATATTTTGAGTTCTTATTAAGTAGAGGCTTCTAGCGACTTTGGGCCCAGTCACAAGAAGCTCTACTTCTCCTTTGTGTTATAGTTTTTATATTTAGTCTTTGCTATTGATTTAATGTTCAGTTACTCCATGTATCGTAAAAGGTTGTGATATTGATTCATACTATTGTTCAATTAGATTCAGAGTGAAGCCATGTGACATACTTAAGTAGTGCTTTGATTGGAATGAGTGAATTCGTGTTGATAGCAAATTGTTGTTCATTTGAATAGATGTTATCGTAGATCTTGGATATAAGATTGGTTAACTTCTACAGATTGCAATATAGATCATTTTCTATTTAGGAACCCTTTATCGCTACTTGTTGTTTAGTTACAGATTGTTGTTCAATTACCGATTGTTGTTTATCAATTGTTGTTCAATTACTGTTGTTTTTCAATTGGGAATTGCAAGTTGATTTGGGTTGTTATAGATTAACAATGTTGTTAAATAGTTATAGTTTCTTTACTTGATTGAGTACGATTAGCCTTAAGTTTATTTGGACAATTCCAAGTGTAATTCTTATTTGCATTCAGTTTCAATTGATTTCAGAACAAATTGCATAGAATTGTAGAGGGTGTTAAGAGTATTTCTTCCATAGATAGTTCTTTCTAGAATTGTGTGAATTGAATTGAAGAATAAGCAATTAGTGATTGCAAAGATTCATCATTAGATAACCTCTAGATTCACTACATATACTGTGTTGGCACTCTTGAGATAAAAAGACTTACCTTGGGTTGACAACTAATGTAGGGATTAATATTTCTTGTAAAAAGACATGTTAGTGAGCCAACGCTAACATAATTGAAAATGTATTCATTGGAGATGATTGGTCCCCTGAAGAAATTCAAACTTATACCGATCTCTTCAAAGAGTTTCGTGATGTGTTTGCTTGGTCTTATGAGGAAATGCCTGGAATAGATTCATCTATTGTCTAGCATGAGATCAAGACTTATAGAAATGCTAAACCTATTCAACAAAACCTTTGATCGGTTAATCCTAGAAAAGTAGCAGTTATCAAAGGTAAAGTTGAAAAGCTACTAAAGGTGGGTTTCATATACCCCATTCCTCTAACTAAGTGGGTCCCCAATCCAGGCCCCATAGACAAAATGCAAGGAACAATTCAAGTATGTATTGACTTTAGGGACCTAAATAAGGCTTGTTCGAAAGACAATTACCTCACGCCCTTTATTGATCAAATTATTGATGAATGTGTGGGTAATGAAAATGTTTTGTTCATGGATGGATTCTCTGGTTACAATCAAATTACTATCTATCCAGAATATCAGCACAAGACAACCTTTATTTGTCCTTGGGGTACGTTTGTATACAAAAATATGCCTTTTGGCCTAAAAAATGTTGGAGCCACTTTTCAGTGGGTCATTTCTTATTCTTTTCATGACACCAAGCATGTTATTGAAGCATATATGGATGATTTAGCTGCTTGTTCTCGAAAGAGTATTGATCATCTTAAACACCTTCGGTTGATCTTTGAGCAGTGTCATTTTTATAAAATCCGGTTGACTCCAAATAAGTGTGTTTTTGTAGTCACATCTAGAAGGTTGTTAGGATTCATCGTGTTAACAGAGGGGATTCATGTTGATCTCTTCAAGGTTGAGGAAATACTTCAGTTTCCTCCCCCGTATTCCATACATCAACTTAAAAGTCTCCAAGGAAAAGCAATTTTATTGAGGAGATATATAGTCAATTATGTCGAGATCACAAAAGGATTTATGCGTTTGCTTAAGAAAGAGGTCCTGTTTTTATGGGATGATTTCATGCAACGATATTTTGATGCTTTTAAAAAATAATTAACCTCTACTCCATTGTTGATTCCACCTCATTATAGCAAAGATTTCCTCTTGTATATTTCTGTTGCAGAATCAACCATTGGTATGGTTCTGGTTTAGGAAGATGATGCCTTAAGTGAGCATGTAATATACTATGTAAGTCGAGGCTTGGTAGGTCCTGAAGTGCACTATTCTCCCATCGAGAAATTAGCTTTGGCAGTTTTCCATGCTGCCCAGTGGCTTTGGCATTTCATTCTGCTTCGAAAAACATTCATCTTAGTAGCTGTTAATCCATTTTAGTTTGTTCTCAGTAGGAGATTTATTGGGGAAAAATATAATAGATGGACTTTCATTTTGCAAGAATTCAATATTGAATTCATGTTAGATAAATCTAAGAAATATTTAGTATTTTCAGAGTTGATATCAAAGTTTCCTTGTGAGGAATAAATTATTTATGAGGAAAGTTTTCCTGATGAACACTTATTTATTATTTCTTCACAAGATCCTTGGTATGGGATGTCATTATATATCTCCAGAATTCGAAGTTTCTGCCTTATTTCTCCAAAGATGAGTGTAGAAAGTTGCATCACCTCATGAAGAATTATGTTATTATAGGTGAAACATTATATCGTCGCAGGATTGATTCAATCATTAGGCATTGTTTAACCTTGGAAGAAGTTGAGTTAGTTCTTAATGATTACCACAGTGGAGATTGTGGCAGTCATCTATCTGAGCTTGCAACAACCCAAAAAATTTTGTGAGAAGGCTACTTTTGCCCTTTGATCTTGAAAAATTGTATTGAAGCAGTCAAAAGATGGCATCCTTGTCAAGTCTATACTCAGCAAATGTGCACGCACCTAGCTCCTCTTTTCCATTTTATCACCATCGATCCTTTCACGAAGTGGGGCATTGATTTTACTACTTGTAATCTACCTTCGGCAGGAAATCACAAGTATATCATAGTGGCCATAGACTACTTTACGAAGTGGGATGAGACCATTCCTACTTTTAAGAATGACAGTGAAACAACAGCCTTGTTTTTCTTCAATCAAGTTATTTCTTAGTTTGGTATCCCTAAAGAGATTGTCATTGATCATGTCAATCATTTCCAAAATAAACCGATGTCTGAATTGGTTTACAAGTTGGATTTCCAGCAAGAGCATTCATCTCCGTATTATCCTCAGGTCGATTGGTGCGTTGAAGCTGTGAACGAATACTTTAAAATCATCCTGCAAAGGACAATTAACAAAGCTAGATCAAATTGGCACATCATGTTGTATCCGACACTTTGGGCATACCAAACATCAATTAAGACTGTCATTGTCTTTACTCCTTTTCAACTGGTTTACGGGTTGGAATCTATCTTTCTTATTGAATGTGAAATTCCTTCCCTTAAACTAGTTGTTGAACTTCTTCTATAGACTTCTTGTCTTGAGAAGTGCCTCGTTCATTTGGAGAAACTTGATGAGCAACATTGATATGCTGCCAAAATAAATGAAGCCCATAAAAAGGGTAAAAACTCAATATGATAAAGCTTTCTGTCCTAGAGATTTTTCCGAAGGTGACCTTGTCTTGGTCTACGATCAAGGCAAAGACACCTTGGCGGCAGGCAAGTTTAAGTCTATGTGGTACAGTCCATTTATAGTCAAGAAATTTTTGAAAAAGGAAGCTTATGAATTAATTGACTTTGAAGAAAACAAGTTGGTAGAGCCCATAAATGGGCTATACCTTAAGAAGTACTTTGCTTAGGCTTCGGCCGAGCACTTACTTGTTTGTATATATTGTATGTTTATACATATCTATCTATCAGTTTTAGTGATGTCAATATTTTTTATCTGCTTTGGTGGGTATTGATGGACGATTAAATATATTTAGGATTCACTGATGGTGTGAGTAGGCATACCCAAAACCTTTCTTCCGTGACTTGGATGATTTATTATCCCTCTGGCTAGTTTATGGTTTCGAGAGGAGTATGTATCGATCCTGCTTCGAATAATATTGCTGAATATACTGACGTTATTACTTTTCTATCCGAAGTGATATCTCTTGATATTGATTCGTTAATGGTTTATTTAAACTCACAACTAGTGGTATCTCAGCTTAATAATGTTTATCAAGCACGAGATTCCTATTTGTATCGCCAATTTTTGAGAGTACAATTGTTACAATGATCATTTGTTTGTATCACATTTGTTCACATTCCACGATTAGAAAATTCTTGAGCATATTATATTGCTAATCAAGCATTGGATTGGCATATATATCATTCATCAAATTAAAAAAATTGGGACAAAAATGCCCTACAAAATTTCCGCTTACGCCCATCATCATGTCTAATCATAAAAATATTTTATCATCTATCTAGCTGGTTCAGGATAAGTAGCCAGAAAATAGACAACAACATTAACCACACGCCAAAATAGTCGCTCCCAGTCCCATGGTACTCCTACCACGCGACGCTGCATGTCCTCAGGTAAGTCCTCTATGGCTATCATGGGTACTTGGTGAGTCAGTCTCACCAAGTTCCTATGAACTGCTGGAGAACTATCTCTGTCTCAGCTGCAGCCTTGTCAACATCTCTTCCACGACGCCTATGTTAGGGAAATCCGTCAGGTCTCACTGGCCCCACATCTGAAACATGATCATATATTTTGTAAGTGTAAGTTCATTTATATTAAAAATCCAAAAGATTCTTAAGAAATTCAAAAAATAAAAAAATGTTACCTATGGCACCCCATGCTACATTTGGTGGTAATACTAAATCTGGATCTCCTCAGAAATCCATTCTGACATAGGGGTAGTCGTCGACTGCAATGACCTGTTGATCCCACCATGCAAAAAACTAGTCATCAAAAGTCGTCCTAGGGACATCACCACCCCCTAGGTGTTTCATCAAGTCATCCCATCTACCCATCCGCGGATCCCTCGGGCTGTTGATGGTCAATAATACCTTGGATTGAAGCCCGTGTACTTTCTCAAAGAAGAACGATCATAAGATTGTGTCGTACCAAATATTATTTGTCTAACCCTTCTGAATGGAAGTGAATTGGTTCTTCATGTTGGTCAGTAGAGGTGCACACCAATCAAAGACAATAGTGAGGCATTCCATTGCTAGGCTCATGGATACATGTGACGCCTGATGTAAACTATCAGAACTGTTTACCCTGGCAATGGTAAATAGTAGGATCTTCAAGGATAAACTCTCTACATGCTTGATTGGAATATGACTTCTAATCTTTTCAGGATGAACAGGACAATATATGTGGACGTAGTCTTCTACACTGAGACTACCTCTCGTCCTGCCAGTAGAATGCACTATCTCTCCCCTTCTAGAAAGATCGATAATGAAGTCAATATCTTCTATCTCGATCCTAAGGGGCATCTGATCGATCATGAATGCATCATCCTATGCAATCCAATAATGAATCAACAACTCAAGAAATCATGTATTTTCCTTCATGTTTGGCATTTTAAAGAATTTTAGCGAGCCAAAACCTATCAAAGCATATAAGGCATTTTGATCCTCCATTAATTGGTTATGAATGGAACTATGCTCCCTTTCTCGCTAGGTGATTGTCATCCTACCCAAAAAGTATGTTTGAAATTATTAGATTTATGTTTTAACTATTTTACTCACACACACGCGGGGTTCCCTTTTTACACAGTCGGGTGTAGGGCTTGCGTATATGTGGGTTACCTGTCTTCAACCCACATGTACGTAGAGTTTAAATTTTTAACATATTTTCCTACAATCAAATTATGAAAAAAAACATCTAAAAAGTATTAGAAATTATTAAAATCATGATAAAAGGGTTACCTGGAAGTTTTGGAGTTATTTGAATGGTTGGATTAGATAGAGGAAGTTTGTTTGAGTTTGTCTCCATAACGCCTAGCTCAAAACACAAATGACAAAAATGTGAGTCCAAAAGTCCTTATATAGGTTGCAAAATGAAAATTATTTTTTCAAAAGTTGATTTTGATCTTATGGAATTTTTTACCTTTTGGCTTGGAGTGTCAGGAATGAGTTGTCTTTACTGAAAATTTTGGAGACTTCTTAAAGAAAGCGTTTTGGTCCCATGACCATAGACTCGTCATGCCAGGTATCATTTTCTTACTAGCATATAGGTTAGGGAATACCACTTTCCACTGCATTTTGCATACTAGCCTCCATACTTCAATATGTTTTCCATAGGGTTGACCCCATCGTGTCTTGGTTCACAAACTATTTTCTCTCGCCAACTTTAAAATAATGACACGATGGTAGAGCCAACCTTTACGTGGGCATCTTAGTTAGATCCTCGCTGACTTTTGTTGCCCATGCTGCCATATTGAGTAGGCTAGGGAGTCCTCTTTAGTCCCGCCATGACTTATGCATTGAAGACTCATTCTTGTTCTTCTGCACTGTTTTCTGGCCTTATACCCTAGAGGCTCCTTTGCATTGAGTTGTACTACTAAATTGCATATTGACTATTTGCACCTTTTGGCCTTGAGCCGGCTTCACTTGGACTCGTGTTTAAGCCACTTTTCGACCATGTCTTCTACAAAATTAACCTTGTAATCACGTAGTCTCTATGAATTGACACATCGTTTTACCCATGGAAAGAACATTCCTTTGAGTGCCCTTGACCAATTTCGCGACCTTGCATTGAACATAGGAAAGTTACCCTCCCAAGAACTAGATCATATGTTTTTCGACACTCATTCTTTCCACTGTACTATATCATTCTTTTATTCTTTTTCAAGCTTCATATAAAAGAAAAAGACAAAAAAATTATATATTCCAAAAAAGAGTGGGAACGGGACATTATTTCTAGATTTGATGGTAGCTAGAGTAAGTTGTGTCGCCCTTGAACAAAGCACTCAAAAGTAAGTCTTTTCCTCCATTGCAATGGGCTTTAGTTTGACTTAGGAGAATCTTAACCTTGTTATTGAGTCAATACTCCTTCGATTGGTTACCTCTTCCAATCATATGGAGAGTTTGCTTATGCCTCCTGCATGAAGAACTTATATAAAATTATCATATGCTTCTATGTAGTCAAAATTGAGTCTTGCTTTTGTTCAAGGGAAGTAAATTTGCGTCAACCTCTCTGCCATGTCTCTTGACCTATATTTTAGTCGGCCATACCTAATTGTCAGTTTCATGTTCATTATCGCATTAGCTATATTGGTCCTTTGCTTGTGCCAGTTTGAGAAGGTCTCCATTGACTTCTTGCTAGTGGATCTTGCTCTTATCGACTACGAAAAATTGCTCTGAGGGAAAATCTAGAGCTGCACCCTGGCCCTATTCTCATTATTGATAGGTCACCTTTTGCTCAGCATCAATCAATATCATGGGTCTTTGATTGATTGGTTTCCCTTATGTTCGACATCAGCTTTCATTATCACACATTGGGATTCATGCAGTGCCTTACTTTCCATTTGACCCTATTGGTGGATTCCTCGCCTCTGTGTCTAATTTCATTATTGGTTGGTTCAGAGGGTTTCTATCATGTGCTAGCCACATCTTGTGTACATCGAAAACGTGCTTCAGTTGGGTTACTACATCTTTGTTCATCTGATTCCTTCCACATTATTGGCCTACGGGTTACACTCATTCTAGATTGATGAAGGATGCATTAGTGCCTTCCTCCTAGCAGATCTTTTCCCATTGAATTCAACTCATTACTTTGGAAAAGAGATCTAGAGTCCATTTAGTAGTATCGTAGGGTTCATAGTCATTAGTGGTCGATTCCTTCACTATCGACAATGGGAAAACATCATTGTCTCCTGATTGATAGATTCTTCCAAGTGTTTGACTACAGCTCATTTATTCCCACTTGTTAGATTGTACTGGGTACCTTGAATCTCATCATCATTATCAGTGAGTAGCCTCGCATTTGTTAATGGTATACATCAATGACCGGTAATCAAACGATTTCTCACATGGTCGAATTCAGATCATTTATTCCCAATGTATAGAAACGTACCACGATGATTGGTGAAGACCTCAGGTTTGTGTTAGCATGTCTTGGTTCAATTTTCAGTTACTCCTGTTTCTTCTAGTTGACACAATCCACCTTATATATTGTAGTTCATTACAACGATATCTTATATGTTGGCACTCAAATTGTAGAGTAGTATCATTTATTCCATCATGTTCACTTGGTACTATTTGGATCAGTTTCTTGACTTCAATGATCAGCTTCATACTTTAGCATCATTAATCAGCTCTTTATGACTAATATTCAGACATGTACATTCTTGATTATGGTCAGATGATCCATTATATATTTCCAGTTCCTTTATACTTGTATGAATATTGGATCCGCTTCTGTACTTGATATGCAGACATGATTTACTATTTCTGAGCATGGGCATTCCTGCCTTAGACAATAGTTTATTTCTGATCTCTTTCGTTGGCTTGACAGGATGAATTCTGGTGAACTCCTCCTTGGTCTCGTCATGATTCCTTCTATACACTTAATACATTTCGGCCATCATGTACCCCTTCTGACCTCATATATTAGGGGTCATCTGTTATAGCACCATTTACCACTCTTGGTAGATCCGATGTTCTGATTATGGTCTAGGGCAACCCTTCCTTCCAGACTTGGTCCAAAATTTTAAAAACAATGTTTTATTCCCTATATGTTACTTGTAGCTAACTTCGATAAAGGAATGATGTTCTGTTTCGGATATTAAATGTGTTTATGAATCTATTTATATTGTAATTCGTTAATGAATCTTACATTGATGCGTAATTGTTCATTCATTTATACGATTTAAAGTTAATATCATGAACATGCTTTATGTTTCTACTGTTGTATATGTTTCATTTGAATAATTTTCAGGTTTCAATATAGAAAATGAAGCTGAGGGTTTGCACCCTACGGGATCTACTCAAACGTAGGACCTCCGGGTAAGGACACTCTTACATAGTTCAATAGAATAAACATTTAGGTTGATTTCATGAGAATTTCAGATTGTGGTTTTCCCTCTGCTCTATTGGGGTTATCAACCCAAGACCTTAGGGTGTTCTCACCCGCAACAAAATTTGAAGAAGAAGAAGAGATTTTATGTCTTCTCATTGAAGAGTCTCCCCTTATAAGTTTTTCTGGATTTGGTAGAGGGTTAACAATCTCAAAATCCGAATGTGATCTAGTATACTTAAAAGGAGATAGCTTGGACTAGTGGAATCACCAGGTGAAATATTTTGACCTATATCCTATCCTTTATTCACTTTAAAGGAAAAGGGAAAATTGTTGTCCCAGGGAAAATTTAACTTCCAATCCTTTGCTCCTTTGTAACGACGGCAATCTGATGTTGTCCTTTGAGATAACCTAAGGTCAATTATTTATGCTAAAACATCTATAATGTTTTGTTGTTTAGAGTGATTGGATGACCATTGAACTATTTATAAACAAGTGCTTTAAACTTAGACATATTTTTGATGAAATGAAAGGTTGTTCTTTAACTGCACATGGTTAGTTTGATTTTAATGTGATGGAGAAGTAGAGTATGGAGAGATATAATTGATTTGATATTCAAACTAAATATTTAACCATTTACAAAAAGAAATTAAGAAAATGGTGCTTTCTTAATCAACAAAGTATAATCAAACTTTCACAAAGATCTAGTGTAATTTATATTCAAAGAGGAATTTACAATAACAGATAGTTCTGTAAATTATTCTCTTATTTAAATTACAACTTCACAGAGGATTCAAAATGAAAGTGAAATTCAATTAAAAATTAAATCAGATAACTGCAAAAGGCTTAATTTATATGAAGAAAACATAATGAATAGACAAGATGAATTACAACTCATTGAGAGACAGACCATATGAGGCAAATCCATAATCTTTTATCATTTCAAAAATGCTCCAGCTTAGTACAATTCTGCTTGATAACTTGTTCAAGGGTTCAACCCATAATAATTGAAAGGAGTTATTTATACAAAATTTTACAAAACCTCTACAATTTGTTTGGAATAGAATACCAAAATAGTACAAAATTACAAAAATAGAACAATATAATAGGAACCGAAAAACTGCTGAAGAGGTGGCTCTATCCTTTGGGAATCAGTTGATGACCTAGCCTGAACACTGATGTGCTATCTTGAAAACACTAATGAGCTGGTCTACTGTCACAATAAGGAATTACTCAATTGTTTCACAAAAATGATCCCATATTTGTTCACTTGGGATTTCTACATTTACCATCTATGTGAATGTTTCATCCACCTTTGTATATCTTTCGAAATTAGGCTTGGTGAGAAACAAGTGCTTGATTTCATGTAAGATGGTTAAATCAGATTCCAAGGCTTCTAGAAAAGCCCTCCCTATTGTTTGTCCTTTCATTCCTGCAAATTTGGCTCTCTCTACTACAATAGCATATAACTCCTTGCAATAATCATCTAAGCTAATCAAATTATCATTCAAACCTACTAATCCTCACAATCCTTGATTTAAAACATTGAATTTTGAATGAAATCTCTTGACATAAATCTCCAAGGTTTTACAGTTAGTTTCCAATTGGTTAATCAAATTCTTTTTCTCTAATACATTTTTGATCTATAAGATGGTGGATGTTCTGTCATAGATGTTTATTTCTTCTAATTCCTCTTTTATCTTTGAATTTAAACCTTTGATCATATATGTGGCTTCTATTGGCTTGGTCTTCAAGGTTGCTTTTGTTCTTCAATCACTGCTCTGCACCTTGTAATGAGTTCCTACTGCTAAAAAATAATCTGTATGGATAGCCATACATCTGTCATGGATTGACTGATTTTTGTCCAAATACTTTCCTTGGCATGATCCAAAGTGTCTGCCATTAGTGACTCACTCTCCAATTTCTGGATTTTCAGTTCCAATTTGTGAGTCTTCTGCATTTCTTCCAGATGCTTAGTATCATTTTGCACTTTCTGCAATTCGAGATTTTGAAATTTCTGAAGTAACTTCTAGTTTTCAATCTTCTGTATTGACAGTTTCTATGCTAATCTGGCTAGGTCGACTGTTGTTGATGTAGACCCAATGGTTGTAGATCATGAACTAGGATTTGTACCTGCAACTACTATTAGGAATGTTGTAATGGGCACTGTGGCAAGTTGTGTTGTTTCCTTCTCATTCAATAGATCTTCACTCTGTTCTTCCATCTTCTTCAATTGTATATTTTTCTCAATAATAAGCTTGAGCATATACTCCTTTTACTATTCAGTTTCTGCTATATCCTTGGTTAGGGGATCTTTCCTTGAAGGAAACTTCGATTGTTTCTTTAATGCAACAATGTCCTCATCTTTCTTCTTAAGGAGTAGTTCTGTAGCTTTTACATCTTGGGGATCATATCCCACTTTAATCACAAAATCATCTAGTGATTTTATTATGTTGTCTTTAGCTAGAGACGATATCTTTTCTAACTTAAGTTGGGACTGAACATTTGATAGAGCAGTCTTGAGTTTAGAAAGAGACATGGCTATAGTTGTCATAGTAGAAAACAAAATCTCACCAGTTTGTCTGTGCATGTCCATCTGGTCAATTCGATGGAATTGACTGGTGTCAAATTAAAACAGAGTCTTCTTATAATCAGATGGTGATTTAGGGAATGGAATCTGGGCTTGTAAGAAAGCCATTTGCATTCTTCCCTTCTCACTGTCAAAAGCAGAAAGGAGCCTATGTTGGGAGGTGGAAGTTTGCTTCCATAAATGACTGTACACATTGGAATTTAAAGTCTCATTTTTCTACTTAATTTCTAGGAACATTGAAAATATGTTTTGGTCATCTGAGGTGTTGGTTCCTATTGACTGAATAATTTCTAGAGGCTCTCTAGAAGGTGAATTTTTAGGAGGAGTAGTTGAAGCACCAACTGTGGCATGAGTGGTTGAAGTACTAACTCCTGCTGATGTAGAAACTTATGGATCTCCAAGATCAATGATCACTAGTGGAGACTCTTCTACTGATGTGGCCAAGATGACTTTAGGCTTCTTTTCCTAAAAAATGAACTCTTTTAGCACATCTTTAGTGCATGAATTTTCCTATTCCATCCTCTTCTATTGCTTGCTCTAAGAAATTGGAGTCTAGTCAATGGGAGTAGAGACAACTTGCTCATCTGCTTCTCTAAGAGTCCCATCAACCCTTAAACTAGTTGCTGAAGTTCTTCTAGAGACTTCTAGTCTCGAGAAGAGCCTCGTTCAATTGGTGCATCTTGATGAGCAACGTCAATATGCTGCCACAATAAATGAAGCCCATAAAAAAGCGTAAAAACTCAATACGATAAAGTTGTCCGACCTAGAAATTTTTCTGAAGGTGACCTTGTCCTGGTCTTCGATCAAGACAAAGACACCTTGGGGATAGGCAAGTTTAAGTCTATGTGGTACAGTTTGTTTATAGTCAAGCAAGTTTTGAAAAAGGGAGCTTATGAATTAATTGACTTTGAATGAAACAAGTTGGCAAAGCCCAAAAATGGGCTCTACCTTAAGAAGTATTTTGCTTGGGGTTCGGCTGAGCACTTACTTGTTTGTATATATTGTATGTTTGTACATATCTATATATCGGTTTTAGTGATGTCGATATTTTTGATTTGCTTTGGCAGGTATTGATGGATGATTCAATATATTTAGGATTCACCAATGGTGTCAGTAGGCATAGCTAAAACCTTGCTTCCGTGGCTTGGGTGATTTATTATTCCTCTCGCAAGTTGATGGTTTCGAGAGGAGTATGTATCGATCCTGCTTCGAATAATATTGCTGAATATACTACCGTTATTAATTTGCTATCCGAAGCGATATCTCTTGATATTGATTCGTTAGTGGTTTATTTAGACTCACAACTGTGGTATCTCAGCTGAATGACGTTTATCAGGTACGAGATTCTTATTTGTATAGCCAATTTTTGAGAGTACGATTGTTATAATGATCATTTGTTTATATCACATTTGTTCACATTCCACGATTAGAAAATTCTTGAACATATTCTATTGCTAATCAAGCATTGGATTGGCATATATATCATTCATCAAATTAAAAAACATAAAAAAATAATCGAAGTATCGTCTGTATATATGATCATCATAAAATCGAATCTATATAGATAGAGTGTTTGTGTCAAAATAATATACAAAAATTGGGACAAAATGCCCTACAAAATTTCAGCTTGCGCCCATCATCATGTCTAATCATAAAAAGATTTGATCATCTATATGGCTGGCTTAGGATGAGCATCCAGAAAATCAACAACAACATTGGCCACACGCCAAAATAGTCACACCCAATCCCATGGTACTCCTACCACGCAACGCTGCATGTCCTCAGGTAAGTCCTCTATGGCTATCATGGGCACTTGGTGAGTCAGTCTCACCAAGTTCCTCTGAACTGCATGGAGAACTCTCTCCGTCTCAGCTGCATCCCCATCAACATCTCTTCCAAAACACCTATGTCAGGGAAATCTGTCAGGTCTCACTGGCCCCACATTTGAAAACCATGATCATATATTTTGTACATGTATTGTCTCATAAAAATATTTTTAGGTTCATTTATATTAAAAATCCAAAAAAATCTTAAGAAATTCAAAAAATAAAAAATTGTTACCTATGGCACCCCATGTTGCATTTGGTGGTAATACTAAATCTGAATCTCCTCAGAAATCCATTCCAACATATTGGTAGTCGTCGATTACGATGACCTGTTGATCCCACCATGCAAAAAACTAGTCATCAAAAGTCATCCTGGGGACATCACCACCCCATAGGAATTTCATCAAGTCATCCCATCTACCCATCCGCGGATCCCTCGGGCTGCTGATGGTCAATAATACCTTGGATTGAAGCCCAGGTACTTTCTCAGAGAAGAACGATCATAAGATTGTGTCGTACCAAATATTATTTGTCTAACCCTTCTAAATGGAAGTGAGTTGGTTCTTCATGTTGGTCAGTAGAGGTGCACACCAATCAAAGACAATAGTGAGGCATTCCATTGCTAGGCTCATGGATACACATGATGCCTGATGTAAAGCAGCAGAACTATTTACCTTGGCGATGGTAAATAGTAGGATCTTCAAGGATAAACTCTCTACGTGCTTGATTGGAATATGACTTCTAATCTTTTCAGGATGACCAGGACAATATATGTGGGTGTAGTATTCTACACTAATACTACCTCTCATCCTGCCTGTAGAATGCACTATCTCTCCCCTTCGAGAAATATTGGTAATGAAGTAAATATCTTCTATCTCGATCCTTAGGGGCATCTGATCGATCATGAATACATCATCCTCTGCACTCCAATAATGAATCAACAACTCAAGAAATCATGTATTTTCCTTCAAGTTTGGCATTTTAAATAATTTTAGTGAGCCACAACCTATCAAAGCATATAAGGAATTTTGACCCTCCATTACGTGGTTATGAATGGCACTATGCTCTCTTTCTCACCAAGTGATTGTCATCCTACCCAAAAAATATGTTTCAAATAATTAGATTTATGTTATAAATTTTTTACTCGCGCACACATGAGGTTCCCTTTTTACATAGTCGGGTGAAGGGCTTGTGTATACATGGGTTACCTGTATTCAACCCACGTGTATGCAGAGTTGAAATTTGTAACATATTTTCCTACAGTCAAATTATGAAAAAAACATATAAAAAGTATCACACATGATTAAAAGCATGATAAAAGGGTTACCTGGAAGTTTTGGAGCGATTTGAATGATTGGATTAGACAGAGGAATTTTGTTTGAGTTTGTCTCCACAACGCCTTTTTTCCTAAGAAAAAATCAAACTTTTTATAACCAAAATAAAAAGTTACATAGTATATGCCTAAGCATTTATTTTGTTGTATGATTTACAAATCATATAGCTCCACAGGATGTGACTATCATTCTTGTCCAAAAAACATGAAGGAAAAGATAACCACTGATCTGAAGCATGGGCCTCCTCATATTGAGGAAAGCTGCCCCTGTCCCGAGCTCAAAAAACAGTGAATAATAGTTTACGATTGGAATGTCTCCAAATAAAGGAAAACATTGCTTACACTTCCCAGGTCTCCTCATAGAGGAAAACAACCCAAATAGGAAGGAAACAAAACCATAATCAATAGTCTAAAAATTTAACAAGATCATTAAAATGGTGACATGTGAGATAATAAGCATATAGTTAGCTGAAAACAAAAGAACATGTTGTTTTATAGGCCTGAAGAGTCCATAGTAAGAACTGGCTATGTATATGGTGGCTGATCCAACACACGGATCTCTCCCTGGTCCTCATCCTCTATTCTCCAACTGCCCAAATCTTGTTGCAGACCCTCTTTAGAAAGCCTGTCTGCTGCATCATTGCGATCCCTGTAGATGTGGCAAAGAGAAAAAACATTAAAGGAGTACTTTAACTGTTTTGTCTCTTCTAATAAAGGTAACAAAATGTAATTTTTACATCTGCTTTGTCCATTGAACCATTTTATAACATTCATTGAGTCCTCGAAGATCTGAACCGTGAAGATGTTCCTATGAATAAGCCAACATAGAAGCAGTTTAAGGGCAGACAACTCCGTGATATTGTTTGTACCAGTTCCTAGGCCCATTGAGGCTTTAAGGCACTTGTTTTGGTTTATGTGTATTACCAGCCTGGCTCCTACTCTATTATTTTGGGAAGCCCCATCAAAATATGCCCACGGTTGTAGGTTTTAACCCCGTACAGAAATTACCTGCATATGAATTCTAAATCACAGAAAAATAAACAATGCAAGAGCATAACACATAAAACACATATACACAGAGATTTTCCCCAGGATCCCAAAACCGGGACTACCAGCTTGATTTTTCATTTTATTCCTTTCAATGTTACAATACATATTTATACATGCTGAAGCATCCAATACCATGGAACAAAAACCATCGCATCCAAAACCATGGACCGAAAACCATAGGTAGGTTCGCCCAACCTAATATAGGGTCCAAAAAAAAATTTCCCGAGCCCTACTCCGGACCCCGTAGAGGGGGGCTACCCGCCCCCCTCAAACCCCCCAGACAGGGGGGGGCTACCGCCCCCACTGTCACGCCCCCGCTGCACAATCGGTGCAACGAAGGGGGGGCTCCGCCCCCCCTCTAAACCCCGGGTTCACTACGTAGGTTAGTCGTGGAAAGAATATAACACAACCCAACAATCTCACACTTGTTGTTTTCTTTCCACAGGGGGCCACAAGAGAGCTTAGTCATTTTTCCAGCCCTGAAATGCCCATTGTTTCTCTACACCAAGAGAACTTCTCAGAGCTCACAGATTTTGTCAATGCATCTGCAGTATTCTTCAAAGTGTCCACCTTTACCAACAACACCTTTCTGTCTTCTATCATATTCCTCACAAAGTGATACTGAACATCAATGTGCTTTGTCTTTGAATGATAAGCAGGGTTCTTTGCCAAGAAAATTGCACTTTGGCTGTCACAGTCTATTCTTATAGCTCCCTGTACTAACCCCATACTTGAACAAAATCTCTGCAACGAAACTGCTTCCTTGCTTGCATGAGTGGCTGCCATGTATTCTGCCTCTGTAGTTGATAGTGCCACTACAGATTGTTTCTTACTCATCCAACTTACTGCACCTCCAAATAGGTTAAACACATACCCACTTGTAGATCTTCTCTGATCCAGATCTCCATCCCAGTCTGCATCAACAAAGCCATGAATGTCCAACACTCTATCCAATCCTAGTCTTCCTTTGTAGCACAAACCATAATCACTAGTGCCACGCAAATACCTGAAAACCCGCTTCACTGCTGCCCAGTGCTCCTTCCCTAGTTTCGACATAAACCTACTCAATACTCCCACTGCATGTGCAATGTCTGGTCTAGTACAGACCATTGCATACATCAGGCTACCGACTGCACTCGCATATGGAACACGAGACATGTCCTCTTCCTCTTCTTGTGTCTTGGGACACTGTTCAACAGATAACCTCACACCTACAAGAATAGGAACCTTCACCGGTTTACTATCCTGCATATTAAACCTCTGCAGTATTGTCTCGACATACTTCCTCTGGTTTAACCAGAGCTTCCTCTTTGCCCGATCTCTTTTAATTTCCATTCCCAAAATATAGTTTGCAGCACCAAGATCTTTCATGTCGAATTTGGAGGACAATTGGGTCTTCAAATCCTAGATGATTTCTTTGTCATTTCCAACCAGCAACATATCATCCACATACAAGACTAGATAAATAACACGGTCACCAATTAACTTAAAATACACACAGTGATCTGCTTTGTTTCTGGTGAAGCCAAGTCCCCGTATAAATGTATCAAATTTTTAATACCACATCCTTGGTGACTGTTTTAACCCATACAGAGACTTCTTTAACTTGCATACCAATTCTTTCTTACCCTTCACCGCAAAGCCTTCAGGTTGCTTCATGTAGATTTCCTCTTCCAAATCCCCGTGAAGAAATGTTGTCTTCACATCCATCTTTTCTACCTCAAAATCAAAAGTAGCAGCAATAGATAAAAGTAACCTAATAAGAGTTACCTTAGCAACAAGAGAACGAATATCACCAAAATCAATTCCCGGTACTTGGGAATAACCTTTTGCTACCAACCGAGCTTTGTATTTCTCCACCTTCCCTTTTGCATTTGTCTTCCTTTTGAACACCCATTTGCTGCCAATGGGTTTCCTTCCAGCCGGCAACTCCACCAGATCCCAAGCCTCATTTTTGTGCAAAGATGTCATTTCATCAACCATGGCCTCTTTCCAGAGTTTTCCATCCTCTGAATCTACTGGTTCCTTCACAGTTCTGGGATCATCATCAGTAACAGACAAAGCAAAATTTGAATAGAAAGCAGATGGACTATACCTTTATGGCTGCCTTCTTTCTCGAATTGATCTTCTCAGAGCCGGAGTTTGTGGCTCTTCATCTTCTGATTCCTCCTCTGTTGCAAAGTCTGATTCTTCCTCCTTTAGCTCAAACTCTATCTTCCATCTGCTTTCTATTCAAATTTTGCTTTATCTGTTATTGATTATGATCCTCGAATTGTGAAGGAAGTAGTAGATTCAGAGGATGGAAAACTCTGGAAAGAGGCCATGGTTGATGAAATGGCATCTTTGAAAAAATTGAGGCTTGGGATCTGGTGGAGTTGTCGACTGGAAGGAAACCCATTGGCAACAAATGGGAGTTCAAGAAGAGGGAAAATGTAGAAGGAAAGGGGGAGAAATACAAAGCTCGGTTGGGAGCAAAAGGTTATCCCAGGTGCTGGGATGATATTTTTTCTCTTGTTGCCAAGGTAGCTTCTATTAGATTACTTTTATCTGTTGTTGCTGCTTTTGATTTTGAGGTAGAACAGATGGATGTGAAGACATCATTTCTTCGCGGGGATCTGGGAGAGGAGATCTACATGAAGCAACCTGAAGGCTTTTTGGTGAAGGGTAAGAAAGAACTGGTATGCAAGTTAAAGAAGTCTTTGTATGGGTTAAAACAGTCACCAAGGATGTGGTATTGGAAATTTGATACATTTATACGGGGACTTGGCTTCACCATAACCAAAGCAGATCACTGTGTGTATTTTAAATTAATTGGTGACCGTGTTATCTATCTGGTCTTGTATGTGGATGATATGTTGCTGGTTGGAAATGACAAGGAAATTATCCAAGATTTGAAGACCCAATCGTCCTCCAAATTCGACATGAAAGATCTTGGTGATGCAAACTATATTTTGGGCATGGAAATTAAAAGAGATTGGGCAAAGAGGAAGCTTTGGTTAAACCAGAGGAAGTATGTCAAGACAATACTGCAAAGGTTTAATATGCAGGATAGTAAACCGGTGAAGGTTCCTATTCCTGTAGGTGTAAAATTATCTGTTGAACAGTGTCCCAAGACACAAGAAGAGGAAGAGGACATGTCCCATGTTCCATATGCAAGTGTAGTCAGTAGATTGATGTATGCGATGGTCTGTACTAGACCAAATATCGCACATGCAGTGGGAGTACTGAGAAAGTTTATGTCAAAACCAGGGAAGGAGCATTGGACAGTAGTGAAGCAGGTCTTCAGGTATTTGCATGGCACTAATGGTTATGGTTTGTGCTACCAAGGAACACTAGGATTGGACATAGTTTTGGATATTTGTGGCTTTGTTGATGTAGACTGGGCTAGAGATTTGGATTAGAGAAGATATACAAGTGGGTATGTTTTTAACCTATTTGGAGGTGCAGTCAGTTGGATGAGTAAGAAACAATCTGTAGTGGCACTATCAACTATAGAGGCAGAATACATGGTAGCCACTCATGCAAGCAAGGAAGCAGTTTGGTTGCAGATATTGTGTTCAAGTATGGGGTTAGTACAGGGAGCTATAAGGATAGACTGTGATAGCCAAAGTGCAATTTTCTTGGCAAAGAACCCTGCTTACCATTCAAAGACAAAGCACATTGATGTTCAGTATCACTTTTTGAGGGATATGATAGAAGACAAAAAGGTGTTGCTGGTAAAGGTGGACACTTTAAAGAATATTGTAGGTGCATTGAAAAAATATGTGAGCTTTGAGAAGTTCTCTTAGTGTAGAGAAACAATGGGAATTGCAGAGCTGGATAAATGAATAAGCTCTCCTTTGGCCCCCTATGGAAAGAAAACAACTAGCGAGAGAATGTCAGGTTGTGTTATATTCTTTCCATGACTAGCCTACATAATTAATCAAGGGGTTAGAGGGGAGGTGGAGCCCCCCCTTCGTTGCGATTATTGCACAGTGGGGGATTCATCGGGGGGAGGTAGTCCCCCCTGTCCGAGGGGTTTGAGGGGGACGGGTAGCCCCCCTCTACGGGGTCTCAGGCAGTGCCCTAAGGAAACTTTTTTTGGACCCTATATTAGGTTGGGAAGGCCTACCTATGGTTTTGTGAATGGTTTTTGCACATGGTTTTGGACGCGGTGGTTTTCTGTCCATGGTTTTGGATGTGATGGTTTTTGGTCCATGGTTTTGGACGCAATGGTTTTCGGTCCATGGTATTGGATGCTTCGGCATGTAGAAATATGTATTGTAACATTGAAAGGAACATAATGAAAAATCAAGCTAGTAGTCTCAGTTTTGGGATCCAGGGGAAATCTCTATGTATATGTGTTTTTATGTGTTATGCTCTCACATTGTTTATTTTCTGTCTTTTAGAATTCATATGCAGGTAATTTCTGTACGGGGTTAAAACCTACACATGGATGTGGCTATGATATTCCCCTTACTTTGAGAGAGAACTAGAAAGAAAATGAATTTACTAGTTTGGGAGATGATCTTACTGCATTTCTTAGCAGATATCAAAGAGGTGGCGGTAGGTGGGGCTACCTTTAGTATCCTATATAACGTATTACCCAAATATATAATCACAAAGCAAGGTATAGACTCATATACAACATGTTGCTTCCACAATTATGGTTTTCCTAATAATACATCACAAACGTCAAGAAGAGAAATATCACACAATACCTCATCTGTGAAGGGCTTGATACTATAGGGAAGGTAGCACTGTTGGATAACTCGAAGATCTCGTCCTTGGTGAATCCACCCGATGGTGTACGACTATGTGTGTGGTATGGTCAGTAGGCCCAACTGCTTCACAACCTATACTAAAATGAGGTTCTTTTGGCTCCCATTTTCGACAATGAATTGCAGCGTGAACCCTTCACCCACATCTGTGAGTGGAAGATACTCTCCCCCTTGTCTGGATCTTCGAGCTCATTATTCTGAATCTTGGTGGTGGAAATAGTGGTGCTGGGCTCCACATCAATAATCTACTTCCCTTTGTCATTCCTCTTGTTGGGTTTTTATTTAGAGTTAGAACATGCATATGATTCTGAGGCCTTCAACTCAGACACTAGTGACCTTTTGGCCCGACACTCACTTTTGTTGTGAGTTGGGCTCTTATGGAACTCACACCACTTTCTTTCGTCCTTCTTTGACTTTCTGGTGGTGTTATTTTCTTCCGGCGTTGACGGGTTGTCTTAGGTCACCCCACCTTGGCTTTTTCCTTGGTTCTGTGGTTTCGAGGCACCTTTCCCTTGCTTCGGATTCGCAGATCCAAAGTCTCACTTCTTTTGTTTAAACTTCTACTCGATCTTAAAAACATATTGATACGTCGTGCCAAGCGACGATATGTCCAGGAACTCCATCTCATTATGGATGTGCTTGTGTAGGCAACCGCAGTACTTGAGTACCAAATGTTTCTCAAAATCCTTGATTCCCAACTTCGTGCGAAGGGTATGAAAAACATTAGTAAACTATGGTATGTTTTGGTCCCTTCCCTGCTACAACATGGTCCACTTTATGTATTTATCCTCATAGCTCCCAATAGGGTAGTACTACTCCTTGATGGCATCCTAAAACGAATTCCATGTCGGTGCGACCAAAAATAGTGAGGGTGTACTTTCACCCTTCTTCTCATAGTAGGTTTCCCATCAGTCCTTGATGTGGGGGATGGCTTTGAGAAATGAAAAAGTAATCTTTTCCCGATTGGAAAAATCATGAATAGAAAAATATCCTTCCAGTAGATTTAACCGTTTATCTACGACACCCGCATCTATTTGACCCTCAAATATGGGAATGTCAAAGTTAACTTGCACCTTAAAGGGTGTGGCACTTCTAGAGTAGCTACTGGAAGTAGATGCACCACCCCTCGGTAGCCGCTGAAGGATCTGGGAAAAGTTGTCCATCATCGCGTTCCTTTGTTGCTCGATGGCTTCTTCGAGCAAGATTTTTATAGGATCTCCTGCCCCTTCGTCTTTCTTTTCTTCCCCCATGGGCGGCCTTCGAGGTTTGTGAAGCTGATCTTCCAAAGGTTCAACCATATCGAGCCCTAACTCCTTATATCCCGACCTCATTGGGGACATTCAAAGGAAAACAAAGAAAGAGCCTACCACTCTGATACCATTGATCTGAGTTTAAGCAAGAACACAACAAATTGCAGATATAACCATAAACATGGAGATGAAGTAGAAATAAAACTTCATTTCATTAATATCAAAGAACTAATATATGCTTACACACAGAATGGAAATAAACTAGCTCGCGCAATGGTAGCATATCTCATAGGCCCATTTATTATTGAGAAACAATGAGACTCATAGGCCCATTTATTATTGAGAAACAATGGAAAACCATAAACATCCAAAAACCTAATCCTAGGAGATGAAGTGCCAAACTATGGCCCTCGTTTGGGTAAATTAGTACATCAACTTCACGGGGTCGTAACTTTGGCATACAATCTTTGTTTGACGTGCACAATGCCTTGTTAGAAAGATCTATCTGAGGACTACAATTTTCAAGTGGAAAATATGGGTCCACAACCCATGTTGGCCATGGTTTTCCCAAAGAAACGTTGTTTGTAGCCTCAAAACGGCTTTGGAAGTTCACAACCCGAAAAACTGCGAAAAATAGTAAATTGTGTTATAAATAAGGAAACTGAAAAGCTGAAAGAAACAATGGTCAGGGTCCAAGTGGAATAGTCAGGTGGCCACAAATACCACCTGGATTAGCCCTTCCTCCATCGCTTTGCCTGTTCTACTGGGAAAATATGTTGAGTTTATATATAATTTATTGGGTTTTCTTTCCAAAGGGGTCGTTGGATCGTTGGAAAATGTTGTGGAGAGTTGTTTTTATAACGCGATGTTTAACAGATGGTTGGATTTAATATGGCTCGGAAGTTATATAATATAAAGCAGTTTTTTAATTTCGTCAATGATTATGTATTATTGTGGTTCCACCAAGTTGGGAAGGTCCGTCGGGGTTGGCGTGCCCACCCAACACACTTTTTTTTAATACTTGATATCCGACCTTTGGGGGTAGCGGGGGTGATAACCCGTCCCACCCCAAATTATATTTTTTTTGTTTCTTTATAGATTAATGGTTCGAATTTTTCTAATGGAAAATAAGAGATATTAGACAATTTAAAGATTCGACAAATTCACCTTTTCTGGTGGTTGGATTTCATGTACCAGGATTTTTCCAATTTGCTACCTTGTTAAGACTGCCATTTAGCCAAGTTTGACCCGAACTTTGACCAACTACAAATTGAGCATATAAACTAATATTTGAGTGTCGTTAACATCATTGGGAAACGAGAAATATGACTTGGTCCTAGTTTTACTTCCATATGATGAATTTGATTTTTGAGTTATTTTCAAGACCACATCTATTTCTGGATCCCCCTGGATCATTCTTCCCCACTAATGGTCTTTTATACCACCAAAATATTTATCAATCAATTGGAAAGTGAGGGAATTTCTCCCTCACTTTCTCCTTTTCCATCCATTCAGCCTTACTTGGATGCATTCCTTTGAAGCCAATACGAAGGTACTCCACATCTCCCCGTCATGAAAGTCTCATTCTTTTTGTCGAGAATGGTATCTTCTGGTAGCTTGTCCAAGTATTCAGGTGGAAAATCTTCTAGTGTAGGAACCTGCCCAAGCTCTTCAATTTCCATGATCAACAAAGGCTCATAAAGCTTCAAATTTTCAATATTCACCACTGAGTACATATGCATGTATGCTGGAAAATCAAGACAAAAAGCATTGTCTCCAATCTTCTCCAATATGGTGAATAGGCCATATCGGATTGGTTGCAACTTCTTTCATTCCCCTTTCATTTTGTCTTTGTTGATGTGGAGCCACACTTTGTCTCCAACCTCGAAATGGTGATTGACCCGGTGCTTATCGTTTTGAGCTTTATATTGGGCTCGACTCTTCTCCAACTTCTCCTACACTACCTAGTGAATCAACTGAATTCACTGAATGAACTTCTGTGATTTGTCCCTGTCATCTTGCCCATTCGAATATTAATCTATCCCAAAGACCATGTCTAAGTGGTCATTTGGTAAATAAACAAAGCATGTCTTGAATGATGAGCTTTCATGGATGAATGCATTGCTCAGTTGTATGCACGCTGAACATAAAGAAGTTGCTCGTCCCACAACTTGGGATGTTTGCCACAATAGCCTCGAAGTAAGTGTCTCACTATGTGGTTGATAACCTCTGTTTTTCCGTCAAACTACAGATGAAATGTCATGCTCCTCTTCAACTTATTTTCCATCATTATAAAAAACCTCGTCCAAATATCTCTAATAAAATGAGAGTCTCAATCAGACACAATGGATTTGGGTTGAAAAAGGTGGACCCATAAAAATTGGAAGAAGAGATGAGCAGTTAACTCTGCAGTGACCAACTTTTTACAAGGCATTAAGACACGCATTTTACTAAATCAATCCACAACGAAATACAAATAATCATGATCTCTCCTAGACAAAGGCAAACCACCTACAAAATCTATCAACACACTTTCCCATGGACGACTTGGACTGGGGAATGGTGTGTAGAGCCCTAATTTTCTATTAGTGGTCTTAATAAATGAACATAATACTTATCCCTTTACATATCAAGTCATGAAATTTTTCAAGTGATACCAATAACATAGCCTCTGCAAATGACACAAAGTTTTCACTATACAAAAACGACCTGACACAAGAGAGGTATGTGCCTCTCTGGTTACATGTATTCATTCATTAGTGGGGATACAAAGTTTGCCAAGATGATACAATAAATGTCCATGCAAATAGTAATTATCCACATGTGATCCATGAGTCAT
Organism: Pinus tabuliformis; assembly: GCA_031772625.1. Taxonomy (NCBI): domain Eukaryota; kingdom Viridiplantae; phylum Streptophyta; class Pinopsida; order Pinales; family Pinaceae; genus Pinus; species Pinus tabuliformis. Next base: position 51,978,145 of record CM062806.1, on the reverse strand, counting down.
CTTTGCATAAATCTCCTTAAAATCATCGTTATTAACATATTGTTTAACATAACTTTCAAAAGATAAAAAGGCATTTTACAAAACTATAGATGCAGAAATAAGAGGGCGAGAAAGCATATCTGCCACTTTGTTCTTGGTTCCCTTCTTGTTGAAGCGTGGTCTTTGATTGAAGGTACTACAAGGGTTGATGATCTGTGTGAATGAAAGTCTCCTTGCCGATCAAATAGTGCTTCCACTTCTTCATTCTTTAAACCAAGCATACAACTCCTTGACATATGTGGGATAGTTCACAACATCCTTGGATAATGTCTATAAATGGTAACATACAAGTTTCCTTTCCTGCATCAATATTGTTCCCATGGTGTATCCACTGCCATCTGTCTTGATCTCGAAAGGTTGTTGGAGGTTTGGTAATGCCAAAATTGGTGGGGTGTCAATCTTCTCTTTCAATTCATCAAAGGCTTTCTGCGGCTTTCCTCCCCACTAAAAGGTTTGCTTCACACTCGTCAATGCATGTAAGGATGATGCAATGAAGGAGAATTTAGAAATGAACCTTTTCCAGTATTGTACTGCAACCAAAAATATATGAACCTCAGACATTGGTGGGCTTAGGCCACTTTACAATCACATCAATTTTTAGAAGGATCTATTTTCAATTGTCCACCTCCAACATTGTGACCGATGTAAACGAAAGAGGTCTTCCCATACTCACATTTGGACATTTTGACACACAATTTTTCTTATTGCAAAACATCAAGCACTTTTTTAACATGATACACATGATCATCCCATGTCCTACTATAAAAAATAATGTCATCAAGATACACAAGTAAAAAATCATCAAGAAAAGGCCTGAAAATATCATTCAAAACCCTCATGAATTTGGTCGGAGCATTGCATAGTCTAAATGGCATCACCAGCCATTCAAACAACCCTTGCTTTGTCTTGAATGCAGTCTTCCATACATCCTGTTCTACAATCTTTACCTAATGATAACCACTACGCAAGTCAAGTTTTGTGAAATAGACAATATTTTTCAATTGATCTAACAAATCATCAATGTGATGGATAGGGTACCAATTCTTCTTTGTTATTTTGTTGTGTGCTATGTAGTCTATGCACATCCTCCATGTACCATCCTTTTTCGCCACCAACATGGTCGATGAGCCACATGGAGAAGAACATGGTCTTATGACCCCTTGGTTTAGTAATTCTTGCACTTGCTCCTTTATATCCTCCATATTGATAATTGACAACCTGTACATATAAATGTTCAATAAGGGAGCATCCTTCTGTAAGTGAATCTCATGTTGGGTCTCATGCTATGGAGGAAAACTGCTTGATTCCTGAAAAATCCCATCATACTTAGAAACAATTTCATACAATTCCTTTTTATGAGTGGCATCAGAACCTTGGAAATCTTCAGATGTTTCAACATCTTTTTCTCTCATAACCATGAGCATACACCCTTTGTTGGAATTAATCAATCTTTTCATCTGGCCTGCACTTAAAAAACTGGCATTGACTTTTGTGTAATGAGCTCTAACAATGTATTCCACCTCATATTTCGTGAGGTGATACTTTTTTCATGGTGAAACAAAACTGCTTTCCTGTCATAAAAATACAGACTCCCCAATATAATACCACAAATATCCAAGGTTACAACATCAAGATCAACCTCATCCAACTAGTTTGGATGCAATCACAAATCTAGCTCTACACTGCTTGGTTACATGTAATTTTGCTTTATCACACACCCAACGAATAGGGTATGGTTTTCGATGAGGCTTGGTCTCTAATCCTAACTTTTTAGCCAAGGATGCTGAAATGAAATTTTCTTGTGAGCCTGGATCAAACAAGGTTTCCACTTTACTAGGTTTCATTGTGACTCTAGTGTGGAACAATTCAATTCTCTTTCATTCATTAACAAGAGACTCATTTAAAGAACTTGTGCTTTCATGTGATTCAGAATTTTCATTAGCATGAATGGAAAGAGTACCTTATGTAGGAATTCCTACAAATCTAGCTCTTATACCATGTAGAAATTTCTACAAATCTAGCTCTGATACCATGTAGAAATTCCTTGTATATTCAAACTGCTAATTGTAATATGCTAAAACAATTGACTTGAATCTACTCTACTCATCAGCAGAAAATCATGAAGCATAAAAAGGAAATAATTCAATCACGCATAACACAATAATTTTCTACGGAAATCCACTGCTAAAAACCCCTGCTATCTATATATTGCATTAATCAGAAAATATGAGAAGATTACAATGCTTTGCTCAAGCCCGAGAAACCTCTACTCTATCTCTATATATCTCACTACCAACTTGTGCACAAGATTCTATGAGCACACCTTTCTCACAACTCCATGCACAAACTTATGCTTCCTATTGCTTGGTCTCACCAACTCATGCTCACCAAAACAATGATTAAACTTTTTCCTTCATTCCTCCTTTTAAAAGAAATTTGAATGGCTGAAATTAGTGAGTTTTATAATTAATAAATGATTTATTTTAGGCCTTCTTCCGATTCCATGCACCATCTGTTTAATTTATATCATTTTACAATTACTAGTACATTGTCCCTGAACTCCAATATCAACTGGGTATTTCTATAATCTCACATGTATGAGTTAATTATGAGTGAATCTTCAGTTTACTAGTTGAGAAGTGTTGGTTACACCCCACTACTGCAGGTTACACCCCACTACTAGATCTCACACTAATTCCTCCATCAGTTGGAACTAGTTTAACTAAATTAACTCACTTAATCTGAATTAAACAATTACAACTCAAAAGAACTCAACCTGGGCCCCTAAAATTTAGGAACCACTCTACATGACTCTATATAGACTCCCAATTCGAATTAACTGAATCAACTAAGTCAAATTTACTTAGTTAACTATTACACGTTCCTATGAGAATCAGAATTACAATTTAATTCATAATTTAATTCAAGGACAAATTAAATTAGGTTTTTCTTCTTGGTGTTATTTTTAACATTTCTTGTTTCTATTTTCAATGCTCCCTCTAAATAAGAAAGGAATTCAACTCTATCCCAATCTCGTACCTTTGGAATCTTCTGCATGAAACTCTTGTCATTGTTCCTATTGCTATTGCAACATCTGCAACAAAAAAGAATCCAAACAAAATAAACTAAATCAACTGTGTATGCAATTGTCTACTAGGAAAACTATGTTGTTGTTGAATCTACTATTGAGCCTCTTGTTCTGCTATCAACAATGCTCTACACTCCTCAGTATCTGACTAACGCAGATCCTCCTGCTATTAAATATTGTGGGCAAGGTAATGATCGATATGAAAAAATATACCTCAATGGATCCTACACAATTTCTGCAACTCTTAGGACAACTTCTTCACATCACCCCACCTCACACCAGGAGATATGGATGCATGTGCTCCATTTGCCCACTTAGCTCGAAATTTCCCCCTACTGGAGATCTCTACTTGAGTGGATGTCTCCACTTTGTCTCCTCTTTACTTATCCAATTGTGGTTGCTCCACAACTTGCTGAGGCTGCTTCTGACGCTGCATGTTGAGAGGTAATTCATGCTCCCTCTCAACAGCCAAGTCTCTAACCTTTTCTTTTCTCCTCAAGGATTTTCATCCTTTTTGTACCTCAAGTGAATATAGGTTCTTGACTCGCAGACCAATCTGTTTCACCTGTCCCGTGGCGATGTGTTTAAGGAAAACCTTTCCTTTTCTAAATATCACATCATAGCCATGGTCTTCAAATACCATGACAAAAACAAGATTATTCTTTAGTCCTGGAACATACATCACATATATGAGTCTGAGAGGGGAGACAAACTCCCTCTAAAAAGTAACAGTACCGATGTCGCTCGTGCTCTACCTCCTATCATCTCCAAACTCTATGTTCTTGTTTAGGTATTTCTCCTCAAGAGATCTCTATTCCCCTCCTTATGGAACAAGGCACCACTGTCGAGATACCACATGCTTCCTATTACAGTTCTTGCCATGCATGCAATGCGAGTGAATTCAAGATCAAATTGTGAAGCTAGAGCTTCACCTGTTTCTGCTGCTACAAGATCCTTCTTTCTTTCTTTCTTCTGCGGGAATTTCATGGCATAGTGCCCGAACTCGTGACAGTGAAAACACTTGATGCTCGACAAATCCTTCTTCTTTTCGCCCTCCTCACCTTGGGACTTATTTCCCTTGGCTTTATTTTCTTGGCTGACTAATGCAAGGTCCTCTTCCACTTCTTTGGATGAGGTCCCATCTCTTGTGTTTTGTTGAAACTCTTCTTACACCAATTTGAACCACAACTACTCCCATTTTGGTAGCTTCTCCCTCCCATTAACTGAGCCTTGGTAATTTTTCTAGCTCTTGGGAAAGCCTATAAGTGCTAGGCTCACCATATCATCTTCACCAACTATAACACTAACACTTCCAATCTCATCCCGACATTGGGTGAACTTGGTCAAGTACTTGGGGATCGTGTCCCCCTTCTCCTTTTCTAAGCTTGTCCTTCAATGCCATTTTCATGTGTTCATTGTTTTTTTGAAACAAGTCTATCAAGGCCTTCCACATTGCAAATGGATTTTCCTTACCGTGGAGGTTCGAGACAATATGATCTCAAACTCCTTCTAGGATAATCCTTCTCACCTTTGCCACACACTTTCTCCACTCTGTCAGATCCTGAGCATCAACTAGCTTATGAATGTCTTTGACTATGAATTCCTTAATCCCGTTGTCTTCCAACACTGCCTCCATCATGACCTTCCAAGTAATATAGTTCGAACCACCCTCAAGGGCATATTCGAGTCTCAATCTGTAGAACGACAACATACTGGCTTTGAAGTATCATACTACAAATTCAATTTCTCCTCCAAAAGACAAAATCATATTCTCCTCTTCTATAGTGATTTGAGCTCCGATACCATGTATAAATTCCTGCAAATCTAGCTCTGGTACCATGTATAAATTCCTTGTATATTCAAACGGCTAATTGTAATATGCTAAAACAATTGATTTGAATATACTCTAATCATCAGCGAAACAATAAATGATCGATGAAATCATGAAGCATAAAAAAGAAAGAATTCAATCACACATAACACAATAATTTTTTGGGGAAAGCCACTGCTAAAAACCCCTATTATCTGTATATTGCATTAATAAGAAAATATGAGAATATTACAATGCTTTTCTCAAGCTTGAGCAACCTCTACATTCTCTATCTATCTCACTACCAACTTGTGCACAAGCTTCTCTTGGCAAGCCTTTCTCACAAGCTCCATGCACAAACTTGTGCTTCCTATTACTTGGTCTCACCAACTCATGCTCACCAAAACAATGATTAAAATTGTGCCTTCATTCCTCCTTTTAAATGAAATTCGAATCACTAAAAATAGTGATTTTTCTAATCAAGGAATGATTTATTTTATGCCTTCTTCTAATTGCATGCATCATTTGTTTGACTTAGATTATTTTAAAATTGATAGTCCACTATCCCTGGACTCCAATCTCAACTGGGTCTTTATCTATTAGACATGTATGAGTTAATTATGAGTGAACCTTCAGTTTACTGGTTGAGAAATGATGGTTACACCCCACTACTACAGGTTACACCCCACTACTAGATCTCCCACTAATTCCTCCATCATTTGGAACTAATTTAACTGAATTTAACTCAGTTAAACTGGATTAAATAATTACAACTCAAAAGAACTCAACCTGGGCCCCTAAAATTTAGGAACCACTCTACATGACTCTAGATAGACACCCAACTTGACTTAACTCATTCAACTAAGTCAGATTAACTTAGTTAACTATTACAAATTTTGATGAGAATTAGAATTAAAATTTAATTCCTAATTTAATTCAATGACAAATTAAATTAGTATTTTCTTCTTGATGTTATTTTTGTCATTTCGTGTTGCTATTTTCAACACCTTGTGTGCCCACTATTGTGTTCAATGTCTTATCACCAGAATTGGATCCAAGGTCTTTTGTGTGGTTTCCACCATATTTTTCTTGCCCTTTCCATGGAATCTCTTTGGTTTCAACTCCAGATGCAATTTCCAACAATGTTCATCATCATGGCCTTCCTTCTTACAATGTGTGCAAGATGGCTTCGTTCCTTCCTCTTTGGTTCTAGTTTCCTTCTTGTCCTTTCCCTTTCCTTTTCCTTTGAACTTGTCAATATGAGCTTTAAAATATTATTTCTTTGGTTTCTCTTCTTTATCATTCTTGCCCCTTCTTTCAAGGAAAATGGTCTTTACAATGGTCGCATCAATAGTAGTACGCCCAAATAATAACAAATAATGTATGATGTAACTATGTAAAGAACCAATATACTTTGTTACAGTTTCGGTGAATAAAGTGAAATGCCCAAATTCAATGCTTGTTTCTAAACTATTCTTTGAATCTTTGTACATTTTGACCATTTCCTTGCCTTAAATATTGCCATTTCATTAAGGCCTTTTTTCGATAACCCAAAAGATAAAACTGATCTTTTAATGAAAAATAAAATTGGATCAAGAAGAAAAGAGATTAACCATGTTTTTTTTGCCTTTCTGCAACTTGCTCTCCCACCAGACGAAAGCAATGTCACTCAACCAAAGAGATTTTGATAGGATCTTTACCTCATCTTCCTCGATCTGTTGAATCTGGAAATAAACCTCGATCTCTCTAATCCAATTGTTTAGTTTCTTTGCATTACATTCTCCATTATATATGGGCAAATCAAACTTTACATCTAGCTTTAAAAATGACTTCTTGGATGTATTCTTATGATGCTTGTTAGAATGATGAGAAGAAGAAGAATATGTTGGAAATAATACTGAGAGGGGCGGTGAATCAGTATTTACAAATCAATAACTTTTTCATTTACATAATCATATTTATATATGTTGCTTTAGTGAAGGGAAATTGCATGTGCATGCAACTATTATTAAGGAAACTAGCGTATATCCAGTGAACACATGTTGATCTTTAATCAATGCATTAGTTCTTTATTGAACATTCAATAGTAACCATGTGCAGTAATAACAGAATAAACCATCACACATAAGCAACACACATGAACACCAAGATTTAAGGTGGAAACCCAATATGGGTGAAAACCACCTAATGTTGTCATCTATGTCTTCTTTTAATAATAAGAGCATCTATTTACAATCTTGTACTGGTGCAGACTCATACCAGTACACAGGCACCCACCTGCAGAAGGCTACAAACTTCTCTCATTCTCCAGCTTCTTCTGGAAGGGATCTACAACCCCCTAGTTCTTGTACTAGCCAATATGTTTACTAGTACATAGGCTTTGACCTACAGAAGGCTACAACCTTCACTCATTCTCCAGCTTCTTCTGGAAGGGAGCTACAAACCCTAGTTCTTGTACTAGCCAATATGTTTACTAGTATGTAGGCTCCAACCTATAGAAGGCTACAACCTTCACTCATTCTCCAGCTTCGTCTAGAAGGGAGCTACAACACCCTAGTTCTTGTACTAGCTGATATGTTTAATAGTACGTAGGCTCTAACTTACAGAAGGCTACAACCTTCACTCGTTCTCTGGTTGCTACTGGAAGGGAGCTCCAACCCCCTGATCAAATCGCCAGCCACGACTGGCAGGAAGTTTCGACTTCCTCACAAAAGGCTCCAACCCTTAGTATCCTCTAAGGACCACATTTCATAAATTTTCAGAATGGATGATCCTCGTACACAATACTATAATATGAAGGCCACGTTTCAACCAATTTTCACAGTGGACCTATTAGTAACATTGAAGCTCAAAATAAATCACCACTACAATACAACCATAAAATACATCTGCATCAACCAATCACTGAAACCCAATCATCAATCTCTGATATAATTGAAACAATCAATCACTGAAACCTATGAACCTCTGAATCAAACAATCATTGAACCTCTGACACAACTGAATAAACCATTCATTCAAACTTAATCAAATTCAACCAATCAACTGGAATAGACAGATTATTGTAACCAGTACACAGATCTCAACCCAGAACACTGCATCAACAACCAGAACTAACTGTAACCTCAAAAGGCATGTGTCAGAATGTGTACTCTCCTTCAATGAGGAAAACCTATGTGTATACGGTACTTCCATTTGCCCAACCTGCGTACAATTCTAAATATACTGAATCATAAAACCTCTAAACCACAAACTGTACCAATCAGTGACATTCTGAAGATCTACTGTCATATTATAGAGTTCTAAATAGATAGCAACAAGGATCACCCTTCTTTCTCAATCAATCAATCAATCAGACTCAATTTCCTTATTCATTCAGTTCTACTTTAATATCTAAGAAGACGTCATTTACAAACAACAGTAAAATAGCGACACTGATCTAATAGATCAGTCATCCCTGAACATCAATCTTTTATTTTACATATGCTACTTGGAAGAGCCAAACCAGCATGTATATGCAACTTCATCAAAGCGAACCAGCATATAGATCTGCAAATACTTACTTATAACTTTGCTACAATTCCAGACTTCATACATACCCAGATAATCACTTATAAAGGATAAAATGTGAATTAGCAATCAGATCTAGCCTATCCATTATCAGATCTCATAATGATTAGTCATTATGATCCTGATCCATCATTAGATCTCATCCATCATCAAACAATCAGGTGCATACTTAGTTTAGATCAAGAAAAGCATCATAAACCCATATCATGCATATTTTCTTTTGATCTAACACTTCATAAGATATTCATTACTTGTACATTTAGCCCTTGATCTTCTCCTCCTTATATACTTAGATCCTTTGTCAATACCTTAGACCAAAACCACTTAGGACCAATACCTTGGACAAAATACCTAGGGTCAATACCACAAACCAAATACCTCGGACCAAATACCTAGGGTCAATACCACGGACCAGATACCTCAGACCAAAACCTTGGTTTTCCAATCATGTACGTGCTTTTCTTCCTGTGGGAGTGTGTGTATATGTATACGCTCTTTTTGTTCCGTGGACCAGCGTGTATACATTGTTTTGACTAAGAGGACTTGCGTATACTTCTTAAATTGCTTTTCATCAACCTTTTCCTTCACCTTCTTTATTCTGATCAAAAGACCTTAGTTCCATCTTCCTGTTCTTCTGTACCAATTCCCTGTTACCTCTGAATAGACCTGTTACACTCTAATTTTCCATATTACTTCTGAAATGATTCCTTTGAAATGCCATGCATTTTCTCACATATGTAAACACAAATACCATGCATTCGGTCACATCTGATATCTCTCGTGTAGATTCATCTAGTTATGTAGATTCATCTAGTTACCATATACAAGTGAGTTTTTCTACTACAAGTGGGTTTCCATCAAGTACAACACATGCATCATAATGCCAACAATCTCTCCCTTTGGAATTTATGGTAACCATGTTGGTGTTGATTACTGCAAGCTGTAGAAACTATTAGAGATAACAAGCAACACCAAAATATTATCCCCCTTTGACATCAAGGGCAAAGGGCGGACCAAGATATTCTCCCCCTTTGATATGAAGATTTTCATATCTGAAAAGCTGAATATAAACATTGATCATGCTCCCCCTAGGCACATGATGAATTCTATGATTAAACTCCCCTTTTGTACATGTTGTGATCCACTAAACCATCCATGCTCCCCCTAACCACATGCAGAATCTGCAAAAATATTTTCCAAAAGAATAACATGACTCTATAACTCAACTATGTGAGTTTGACCTTCCTATCACCAATGACTCATACATACATAAATCTCCCAACTAAGTGGGGATATACCAAATTTGACTCATCCACCCAACCAAGTGGGGATATACCAATTGTTTATACATGAATGAAATATAGCAATTATTACATCATCCTTCCCATGCATAGTGGGGGTACAAATTACATCATATGAATAAAAAGGACTCATCAAAAGACTATAATAGACAAAGACAAATTATTACATCATGGGTCTTTATATGACCTTTACATCGAATGGATACATGAAATTTATAATAGAGACCAAAGATCTAAACAAGACTATGATAGTCATCAGCAACTATCATACACCATATATGATATGCTCCTTAAGAATCCATTAGCAACATCCAGACCAGCAACATGTATATGTCCATCATCAGTTTTCAAGATATGACAAGGTAAATATCATCAACCTATGACAAAGTATGTCGTATATAGATATCAACTCATCCTCTTGATCTCATCAAGATCAATTTCCTTCATTTCCTTAGAAGAAATATCCTTATCATAACCTTTCATGTCCAAACAATAACACAAAATCATTCACATCATATGTATGTGAAAACACCATAGTCATTATCTATAATCATAACATCATCATCAAGGACTGCATGGTCTTTTCACAAGAGCCCTCAATATATCAACCATGTATTATCACTAGGGAACATCCCACATTTGATAAGCATCAACCATGATAATCAACAAGTGTGAGTATAAAACTTATCATCATAAAGTAAGAAGTCATCATCATTAAGCCATTTCTCCGAATATCCATGTCTTCAAATAGCCATGCCTGCAATAACACCATTCTCTTGGCCAACCAACAATATTTATCAATATGAAACTTAAGTAATCATCCATGTATCCAACATATTGTATATCCATCAAAGAGATAGCAATATGTATCTAGAAAACCATGAGCCCATAGTCATTTGTCAATCTTTCTTGATACCATCAATAACAACAATCCTCAACCATGTGAGAGCAAATAACTATAGGAATTGATTCGAATTGGATCCATGAAGATTATCAAAGTGCCATGACAGTATCAAATCAGGACAAACTTAAAAATTTATGCAAAGAGCGATCAGGAAGACCTCTGGACAGTGGCAGTTTACAGCCAGCAAAGAATGACGAGGACCTCGGTCAAAGCACGCTAACTGAGGCCCATGGAGACTGTGCAGGAGGTAAAACTGGCAGTTAGGAAGCTCAGATCGAGAAATGGAGGCCATTTTTGATGCGCGATTAGCGCTTAGCACTAATCGTGCATCGTTGGGCAAAAACCCTTGAGAAGGAAAGGCCCTGAGTGCTCAGTCGCATGGGAAGCTTTGTAACCATAGGGAAAGCAATAAGGCGAAAGGCGGGTCCCGCACTCCAAAACCGGCGGTATATCGGAGGCACATTGGGGCGGTAAGCGGATTTGGCAGAAAACAAGCAATTCCATTCATTGCACGATGCGTGTCCGACGAATGAGAGAGAAAATCGCCTCTCATCACGGGCTAACATTCGAGCAAGTCAATCGCGCGAAATGAGCGAACACCGTAGGATATGGGGGCTCCAGATCTGACGACGGAGATTGCGACCTATGGAGAAACCGGATTTGACAAGGGAATTAAGCCGCAACATAAAGAAGTTTGAAGTTCGAGTTGACCTCTAAGTTGGCGGATGAGTCATTCCATAGTGTAACTGAAAAACTGAACCATTGAGGAAGAGTTGGTGCAGTTCATGAGAGGACAAGTGGCCACCTCCCTGTGAGACATTGGCGATGACGCGGAGGTAGGGAACTCTAAGGGAAAAACAACAGGTGATCCGAAGGGGCAGAAGAGGAAGCGAAAAGTCAATGACAGATTGGCTTTAAGCCATGAACATACAGAGGACAGAACAAAAGAAGAGAAGGAAGAACTGGAGAAGAAAAATATTGGAAGAAAAGGTGAAAGAGACAGTGAAGCAAGAAGCATAAAATAGAGAGTCGAATTGACCTGAGGCAGCATCGAGCAGACAGAAAGCTTGAGAGGTTCAAGCAATCCCTGTGAGGATCTATCGAGAATCGAGTACCACATTGGGTTCCTCCCATTAAAGACCAGAGAGGTCAATACTTGGAAAGGGAAAGGGTCTATGCACTTGAGTGGCTTGGGGAATCCAAGAACCACCCTACCAAGCATTATCTATTTGAGGAGACTCAAATTGAGCTCCTCACTGTAAAAACTCTGCTTTAAAGACACAATAAAAGAAGGCCACCACTAAAAGCTGGACCGGAGATGTAGCCCTGGAGAATAGGGTGAACTCCTTATTAATTTTTTGTGTTCTTGTATTTGCTTACTGTGTTTTTCTTACTGTTTTCCACTTTCCTGTGTCTGTGTATTTTGCAATCTGATCGATCCGTTGCCTAAGATAACATAGACACGCACACCAGCACATGAGTCTGTAATACCTTCATTCGATAATTATTTAACTGAGATCGCTCAAGAGTGGTTTTCAGATCAGGAATCATGCATCATATGAACTTTATGCATCTTTGAAGGCATGATGACAGCAACATGAAAGAAAAGAGTGGCTCATCATCAAATAATGAAGTTTTGTACTCAAGCTTTGTACTTCTTCTTGTCCTTATGAAGATCACCATGTAAGCATCATATATGTACTGTATGCATCATCAAAAAGTCATTCACAATCACCCATAAATCTGATCTGAATAACAACTATGTAACCCCAAGAAATACAAGTATCATCATCATAGGTAACTCATAATTGCAACATAGCATGACATATCATTTAAACACTTTAGCCATATAAGAATCATCACCATTGATAAAAATTATTAGGTACCAAAGACATAATGCCAATAATGCATTATTAGTAGTATAACATATTCTCTCCCTGAACATGTGCCACCTGTTCACTGTCAGGTCTGATCATTGCATATATCAGTAAAAAATATCAAGGAATCATCATGAATCAGATATACATCAAATCATCAACAACTTATGAGGATCAAAAACACTTCTAAATAACATCCACATACTATGGTCATCAATCATCAAGAAAAAAAAGATAATTGATAATTGTCTAAACCATATCAAATCATTTTTCTGAGTCTATCCCACTACTTCTTCATCAAACCAACATAGACATGACTGTGTGGCTTCTGACTCGCGTATATATGCGACTTGTCTTCATGATAACTGCATATGAGAATTAGGAAACTGAAATTTCATACTTTCAGTTCCTTTTGAGTCTGTTCTATCTGTATACTGAGCTATGCCACATCTTTCGGTTTGTAATTCCTTCTTCTTCCATACCTTGGAGAGTGATGATGTTTGTTCCTTTTGGTATGTTGGCCGAAATTTTCTCTTTCATTCTTTTGTTATATGCCCAAACTTGTTACAAGCTTAACATATGATATGTTTCATATTCCTTCTAAAGAAGTCAATGGATTTGTGACCAAACATATTACAAGAAAAACAATATCCCTTAAAGTACCTGGAAGCTGATGATCTTTCTGTGTGACAGTTATTAGCTTGAACCATTCTACTTCTGCATCTTGCTGCAACATGTCCAAAATTATGACATACAAAACATTCAACATTATTCATCAGAGGAAAGAACTGATTATCACTTCCATGGTTAGGAGTAAATTATTTTCTTTGAAATCTTCCTTTCCTTGGTTTTTGATGGGGTTGACCTCTTATCCCCTTGTTGAGAATTTCAGATATTCCATTAGATTTCCCTACCTCATGTTGTGAACTAGATTCACCTTCGATAGTTTCATGAAAACCAAGACCAGATTTGATGATAGGATACCTTTGACTACTAAGAATATTATCCAAAATCTTAGTACTATCTTGAAATCGTAAAAGTTTATCCTTTTCTTCCAAATTACCTTTTAGGATATTTACCTCAACTTGATATTGCTTTTCCTTTTCAAGATATTGCTTCTTCATGATTTCTTCAGCTTTTCTTCCTTCTTCCACTTGTTGCCTTAATTCAAGAACTTCATTTTCTTGTTCTTCAAATGCTTGGAGTAGTTCTTCATTCTGCTTATTCAAATTTTTGATATCTTCTTTTAGAGAAACGACCACAGCTTCAAGACCTTCATAGTAGTTGGTTCTTTCTATAAGTTCATTGGTTGTTGTGTCTTTTCCATTCACTTCATTTCTCAATGATGTCACTTCATCCTGCAACCTTTGACTTTGATCTTCCTTTTCCTCGTATTGTTTCCTTACTTTGTTTCCTTCCTCTAATTAAGCCTTTAGCCTTGTAATCTCTTCTTTGCACGTACGCTTCCTTTTTTCCAATAGATCTTGTTGATCTCTAATTGTGTATGTGAGATTTTTAAATTCTGCCTCTATTTTATTTCTCTCTTTCACCCATAAAATCAAATTCAGTTGTTTCGTTGTCACTTTCATTATCTTCAAATGAACAGAAAAATGTATCACCAAAGGACAACAAATTCATATCTGATAGGTCTTTTGCTTGTTCATCTTCATTTTGAGGTAATTCTGAATCTGAAGAGTTTCTTCTACTTATAGGCCAATCATCTCTCCCACTGTCACAGTTCCTTTATGATGTATTCTTCTTTTGGGGTTCTTTCTTCTTTAGTTTCTTTCCCATTGTTACTACGGATCTCCTTCAAGCGATCAAGCTTCTACCAAAGGACCTGCTCTGATACAAATTGCTGAAAATAATACTGAGATGGGGGGTGAATCAGTATTTACAAATCAATAACTTTTTCATTTCCATAATCATATTTATATACGCTACTTCAGTGAAGGGAACTTGCGTGTGCACGCATTTGTTATTAAGGAAACCAATGTATATCCAGTGAACACATGTTGATCTTTAATTAGTGCATCACTTCTTTATTAACCATTAAACAATAACCATGTGCAGTAATAACAGAATAAACCATCACACATAAGAAACACACATGAACACCAAGATTTAAGGTGGAAACACAATGTGGGTGAAAACCACATGTTGTTTTCATCTCTCTCTTCTTTTAATAATAAGAAAATCTGTTTACAATCTTGTACTGGTGCAGACTCATACCAGTACGCAGGCACCCACCTATAGAAGGCTACAACCTTCTCTCATTTTCCAGCTTCTTCTAGAAGGGAGTTACAACCTCCTAGCTCTTGTACTAGCCAATATGTTTACTAGTACGTGGGCTACGACCTACAAAAGGCTACAACCTTCAGTCGTTCTCCAGCTTCTTCTGGAAGGGAGTTACAACTCCCTAGTTCTTGTACTAGCTGATATTTTTACTAGTACATAGGCTCCGACCTACAAAAGGCCACAACCTTCACTCGTTCTCCAACTTCTTCTCGAAGGGAGCTATAACCCCCTAGTTCTTGTACTAGCCGATATGTTTACTAGTATGTAGGCTCCAACCTACAGAAGGCTACAACCTTCACTCATTCTCCAGCTGCTACTAGAAGGGAGCTCCAACCCCCTGATCAAATCACCAGCCATGACTGGCAGGAAGCTTTGACTTCCTCACTGAAGGCTCCAACCCTCAGTATCCTCCAGGGACCACGTTTCATGAATTTTCAGACTGGATTCTCCTGGTACACAATACTACAATATGAAGGCCACGTTTCATCCAATTTTCACACTGGACCTATTAGTAACATTGAAGCTAAAAATCAATCACCACTTCAATACAACCATCAAATACATCTGCATCAACCAATCACTGAAACCCAATCATCAATCTCTGATCTAACTAAAACAATCAATCACTGAAACCTCTAAACCTCTGAATCAAACAATCATTGAACCTTTGACACAACTGAATCAACCATTCATTCAAACTTAATCAAATTCAACCAATCAACTAGAACAAACAGATTACTGTAACCAGTACACAGATCTGAACCCAGAACGCTGCATCAACAACCAGAACTAACTGTAACGTCAAAAGGCATGTGTTAGAATGTGTACGCTCCTTCAATGAGGAAAACCTACCTATATACGCTACTTCCATTTTCCCAAGTTGCGTATAGTTCTAAATATATTGAATCATAAAACCTCTAAACCACAAACTGTACCAATCAGTGACATTTTGAGGATCTACAGATAGCAACAAGGATCGCCCTTCCTTCTCAATCAATCAATGAATCATACTCAATTTCCTTATTCATTCAGTTCTACTTTAAGATCTAAGAAGACATCATTGAAAAACCACAGTAAAATAGCAACACTGATCTGATAGATCAGTCATCCCTGAACATCAATATTTTCTTTTACATACGCTACTTGGAAGAGCCGAACCAGTGTGTATACACAACTTCATCAAAGCGAACGATCGTATAGATCTTCAAATACTTACCTATAACTTCGTTGCAATTCTAGACTTCACACATACCCAGATCATCACTTACAAAGGATAAAGCATGCATTAGCAATCAGATCTAGCCTATCCATTATCAAATCTCATAATGATAAGTAATTATGATCCTGATCCATCATTAGATCTCATACATCATCAAACACTCAAGTGCATACTTAGTTCAGATCAAGCAAAGCATCAGAAACCCATAACATGCATATTTTCTTTTGATCTAACACTTCATAAGATATTCGTTACTTGTAAATTTAGCCCTTGATCTTCTCCTCCTTATGTACTTAGGTCCTTTTTCAATACCTTGGACCAAAAAAACTTAGGACCAAGACCTTGGACCAAATACCTAGGGTCATTACCACGAACCAAATACCTCAGACCAAAACCTTGGTTTTCCAATCATGTACATGCTTTTCTTCTTGTGGGAGTGCGTGTATAGGTATACGCTCTTTTTGTTCCATGGACCAGCATTTATACGTTTTTTTGACTAAGAGGACCTACGTATACTTCATAAATTGCTTTTCATCAACCTTTTCCTTCACCTTATTTATTCTGATCAAAATACCTTAGTTCCATCTTCCTGTTCTTCTGTACCAATGCCCTAGTACCTCTGAATAGACCTATTACACTCTAATTTTCCATATTAATTCTGAAATGATTCCTTTGAAATGCCATGCATTTTCTCACATCTGTAAACGCAACTGCCATGCATTCTGTCACATCTGATATCTCTCGTGTAGATTCATCTAGTTACTTAGATTCATCTAGTTACCACATACAAGTGAGTTGTTCTACTACAAGTGGGTTGCCATCAAGTACAACACATGCATCATAATGCCAACAGAATAACTATCGCTAGAAGATGGATAGGGAGGAGGCTCTTCTCATCTTCCTCCATGATTTATCGATGCATGGTCATCTAGCTCTTTCTTCTCAGGCTTGATTGTGTTCTCATATTCTGCAAATAGCTTGTCAACTTTCTCTGTCATGGTGAAGAAATCCTTGTGATAGTTTTGCTCTTCCTCGATTCGAGCTTCCTCATCTACCATGTTTCGTCTTCGTGGTGCACACACCACTTTGAGATTAAAGGATTTTTGTTTTCCTTCACCTCTTTGGATCATGTTCCTAGTTAGCATTCACTCATGCAACTCAAATCAAGAAAAATTGGTCTGATACCAAACTTGATCCAGATATTTAAACTTCAAGGATGCATTCATAATTACATATAGGAGAGAATATTAACCAAGTAACTTAAACCACATGAAAATAAGAAGAAGTCGTAAGAAAACATGAGATCAAAGGCACAACTATTTGATTACAGATTTCACCCATTGTGGGCTACGTCTCTGAGCACCGCTCAATAGGGATGATGATTTCTTTTATTAAGTGGCATTAAAGAAATCAGCTACAAGAAATTTTATAAAAATAACCCTTATACCTCCAATATGCATGACGACCTAAAAATGGAGAGCTTGGCTTGAGAAACAGACTACATGGATGGATTCCTCATGCAAAATCGTTCAAAATTGACTATACACTTTTCTAATTCTGACACTGGCACCTTTGGCCATCTAAGGGAATATTTTCAACATCTAATTGATACCCTCACTCAGGGATCCACATCTCTGCTATTATGCATGTTCTATTTGGCAAATATGTTGAATTTATATATAATTGAGTGGGTGGTGTTTCCGATGGGGGTTGTTGGCCCATTGGAAAATGTTGTGGAGGAAAGTCGGGTTCAAAACCCACCCGCTCGAAACTGGGCATGAGTTGTTTTGATAATGTGGTGTTTAAATGGTGGTTGGCAGTTATATAATATAACGCGGTTTGTTAATTTCGTTGACAGTTATGTATTGTTGTGGTTCCACTGGGTTGGACAAGTTCGTCGGGGGTGGCCCGTCCATCCAGCACACGTTTTTTTAATACTTTGATATCCAATTGTTCTGGGCGTGGCAAGGGTGGCAGCTCCCCATCCCCCTCCCCAAATTATTTTTTTTTTGTTTTTTTATAGAACAATGGTTCGAATTTTTCCTCAGGAAAATAAGAGATATTAGACAAATTAGCGATATGACAAATTCTCCCTTTCCGATGGCTAGATTTTGTGCACCACGATTCTGCCAATTTGTTACCTCGTTAAGACTACCACTTGGCCAAGTTTAACTTGAACTTTGACCAACTATAACTTGAGCATACGAACTCGTATTTGAGTGTCATTCACACCATTGGAATCAAGACAATGAGCACCATGACTTGGTCCTAGTTTTGATTCTAGCTAACGACTTTGATTGTTGAGTTATTTTCAAGGCCACTTCTATTTTTGGATCCACCTAGATCATTCCTATAAGGGTATTTTAATTACACATCATGAATTATTTACATTAAAAGGGAATATCCAAAGGAAAAAAGTAAATATCATTATTAATACAAGTGACGAGGAAAATTACAGAAATATTAATTTGTCGAATCACCTAGTAATTTCATATGTCAATGTAGGCAAAACAAGAGATAATTTTTGGTGAAAAATATGAAATTAATGAGTTACAAGTGACAGTAGATCATTATGAGTACATATCTCAGCTTTCTGTCATAACTATGTTTCACAAAGGTGTTGACATAATTCTTGGTCAACCTTGGTTTAAAGAAATGGGTACATTCGCATTAAACATAGAATAATAAAAATTGATGTTTTCTTATAAGGGAGAGATGATCTCCTTCTTAGACGTGACAGTGAAGTTAGAATCGATAGTTCCCTCATCAGAAAAATCTAAATATGTTATGAAATTGGTGCATCAAAAGAATCAAAACACAATACCAGAGAAGCAAAAAGAGCTTGAGGAGGTCATATCTAATAAAAATGAAAAAAAATCTCATTTAAAATATCATAATCAAAAACTACTCGCACAAGTGAGGAAGTGTAAAATTAAAAAATACAACTCATAACAAGAAAAGGAAACTCTCAAAATATAATTCAACAAGAATCTATCAAAAAAGGAAGAAGAAAATTTACATTCAAAAACCCTTAATCAAAATTTATTAGAATAAATCAGAGATCTAACTAGATGAGAAGCTTAGAAGTCAAAACATTGAAAACAAGCTTGATGAATTAGAAACCAAAGAACTCTTGAATCGTAAAAAAAATAATCAAAGTCTACTCACTCAAATTAAGAAACTTAAGAATGATAAGAAATCATTGAAAAACAAATTAGAAGAAATTCTCACAAAATAAGTATCGAAGCCTTCATACGTAATAGTCCAAGTCTAAGAAAAGAGAACAAAGACAATGTTATGAATAAAATATATAAAAATAATGTAACTAAATAATAATTAATTAATGAAGAGGCATGTCGCTAAAGACATGATCATTTACAAAGAGGTACTTGCCTAGGTATATAAGCACGCCCTCACCCTCATTTTTACTATTCTCATATTTTCAGTACATTTTTATATAATATATTACTATCCTATAATGGATATTTACATATACCAAATCTTTTGAGTACTCTGTTGCATATACGAACCTTGTTCGTAACATCATACCTCCGAACTTTATGCAACTACAATAATTGTTGCTCCTTGCAAGTATAGTGTAACAAGAGCTTCCTTTCAAGGTTTCTGAGAATTAGGGATATAAACGGAGATGATCAAGACCACAAAACCATGGGTTTTTCACATATTTTTAATGCCCTAATGAGCATCGAGCAAGTCACCATACCTTCAGACCTTTTGAACCCTCCTCAACCAATAGAAGTGTGAAATATGTGTTCTTGATTGATTCCCTAATGAAAGGTCCTTTTCTTTCACCGGGTTTCAAAAATGGTCCTAAAAATCATAGACAAATATCTCCCTATCATGTAGTGTATTTCATTGTTGAATTCATGAATGTGTCCTTCCTTTAAGACCTTCAAACCTTGTAATTGTCTTTGTTGTCTTAGTTTTTTTTGTTTACTTGAAATGATGTTGTAAGAATGTTGTTGCCCATATTGCACCTACAAAAATCGAATTCCAAACTCGCAAACTAACCAAACCCAATTTTCAGATCTTCTACATTGTTTCCATAGGGCTGGACTTTTTCAGAGAGAAAATTGTTCAAATGATAATCATTTAGATGCATACATGGAGGTGAAGTCAAGGTCATTCTTTATAGTCTCTTCTCTTGGATAGAAAGGGCTTATAAGAGGCCACTCAATCCATATATGGAGGAGGGTTTCTTATTTTAAATTCAAAAATTGAGGAGGGAAATCCATTTGGGCTTTAAATATTTTTTGGTTCAAACCCTCATGTGCCCTAAAAAATTAAATAATATGCACAAGTAACCTTTCGCCACAACAATGACCTTTTTGGGGTTTTGCTTGAGCCATAAGGTTGAAACATCAATCCTTTGTCATGTTTCGACCTTTTGACTTCGTCAAGAAAGAGTTGTTACCGTAATAAAATTTGGGTTTTTCGACCACTCATTAGGGTCTTTAATTTCAAACTATAATATCTCTCAAACCTTGAGGCCTCTCCAGGTGTGCCACATGCCACCGGAATCAGTTTGACGGGGAGAATCCTTATAGAGTGATATTGATGCAAGAATCACTTATTTTCCATGTCATATTGGTCAACAAAAGGCATAGCATCTCCTCATGTTGCTTCCCACAATCACATTTTTTGAAAAAAAAAAAACTAGATTCCACTGAGAAATAACCTTCTGAATAAAATTGTCACTCATTAAACAACACCCTTATATCAATATTTTCTATGACAATAATTGTGTGCATGCAAATATATCTAGTTCATTATTCAGTGGCAATTTGGTTAATATCAACGTGTAAAGCATTTATTAAAATTTGGATCATTATATTATTAAAATTTGGGTCATTATATTGTATTATTATACCTTTCTTTGTTCCCAACTTTGCACTTGAAATTTGACTTATTTTCAATAAGTATGTATTATGTTTATATGTATTTATAGGGTTTCGTTTTTAATCACTTGTGGCATAGTGATTTTGGTTATCATTTACACATCTAAATTGATTTATTATCATTTTTTATTTTTATTAAAATTATTTTTTAATTAAATAAAAATTGTTTTAAATTTATTTCAAAATTAAATATATGTTTTTTATTTACGATTAGTCATATTTCTATATTAGCATAGTTATATAAATTAAATGGTTGGTAAACATCAATCTATGATAAATATCAAAATTCTTTCTTCATAATACATATCAAGTTTCTAAAATTAAAAAAGTCATAAAAAGGACCTAAATTATAGCTTTATTTAATTATTATTATTATTATTAATTATAAAAATAATTAATATGAGTTAAATATATATACATTTAAAAGAGCATGTAACAAAAAGGATGTTTTTAATTTATAATTAGTTTTGTTATACAATATGAATTAATATCATGGTTTATCAATATCACTTACCAAAAAATCATAGCTCATTCCATATGATAGTTTTCCATATGAAAATTTTCTTAATTAATCAATTTAATTAAAATGACAATTGATAATCTTTACCATCTATTTAATAATTATTTATAATTAAATTAATTTGTGGAAACCCTATTTCAAAATAAACACTTAATCTAATTATAATAAGATAAAATAAAGTTCTAATAAATAAATGTTTTTAATTATATATATATATATATATATAGATATATATACACACGAAAACATTATTATAATTTAAATTTTAGTTTATAAAACCCATAAAATGTATAGTAGACAAGGACAAGGTGTTATGTTAAGGCACTTTCTCTCATAAAAGTCATTGGTTCAAAAATTCAACCATGCTAAGAGCTATTGTGGCCTACCAAAGGTGATTTTGATGCCTTAGATACCCTCTACTTATAGGTGATTTTGATGCCTTAGATACCCTCTACTTATAGGTGATTTTAATGGCTTAGATACCACTAGATCAGTGCTACTCAAGTCACTAATTAGATATTCCAATTCTGTGTCTCCTAACTCACATTACTAGAAAAATAATTTATAAAATTTAAAACTTTTCCATTTGAATTATAAAAAATCACAATCATTTAAATTTTACAATTTGAATGGGCCTAATAGTTAAGAGCATGTGTTTCCTCCTAAAAAAAGATACATTCAAAACCAAAAAAATAGAGTATTTATGCCTTCCTAAATAAACATATACTGTTTGCTTTTACAATAATCTTAAAATTAGATTAACAATAATAATAATTTATCATGATTCAAATATATATTTTTTTATTTATCTAATTTTTACAGCTAATGTGCGTATTTTTAGCGACACAAATTTCATTAATATTGCCATGTCTCCTAAAATCTAATCTACTTCGAGTCACTAGTTGGAGATTGCCATGTGAGAACGTGCTCGCGGGGACCAACATGAACAACTACGAGAAATACCAAATTTTTCCCGTATCTCGTCTGCTTGGTTGGTTTCTATCCTTATCATGATCTTGACCTTTAATTGAATACATGGACCCATCTTGTCCTTTGCTAGCTGTAGCGCATATATCGTCTGTATCATGGTGAAAGTTTTCTTTAATGGGGTGGTGGGTACTGTATGAGTGGCTGAGGCTGAATTGTCTATATCTATCTCTGCACTTCCTCAATATTTTTCAATACAATCTTCCCTACAATTTCTCTGCTTCTAGAAATCCATCCGACCTACTCCGCAGCTTTCCATATCTGATCTCTGCTTATAGAAATCCATCCGCAGCTTTCCATCTCTGATCTCTCCATCTCTATTTCTAGTTTTGGATTGACAATGGCCGCATCCCTCTCCACAGCTGCATCCACCGGTAGTCCCAACTATGATGTATTGGGAATTTTCGCGAGTTATCTCTACGGTCGCATTCGTTCCTCGCTGGATCAGAAGGAATTACAAGAGGGGAAAATTTTAACTTTCTCAAATAGAAGGCAGCAGAATGGAAAGCTTCAGGCGGTAAGGATTGTTGGCTTGGGCGGAGTAGGAAAAGCAATTTCAGCAAAAGATCTCTTCGAACCTAAAAGTTCACATCAGAGTAGATCCTGCTTTTTATCTGACATCAGAGGTAAATGGCTTTTTACTTCATTTGCAGAGCAAATTTGTTAAGATCTTAATCGATCAAATTCGCTATTAGACACTATTGATGAAGGTACAGAGAGGCTTAGAAATTCTTTCTCATCTTCTCAGGCCTTAGTGAAATCAGCTATGTGAACCTCAACAGATAGGGTAAGAAGATATTCTTAGACATTCACTGTATTTACAGGGGACAAAACAAGGATGTGGCCATAAGAATATGGAAATGGATCACGCTGGAAAGGCTTGTTGGGGTTTCAAAATTTATAGAACAAGGGTTTTGTTGAGATAGTCGGTGAAAATGATATACATATGCATGATCACCTTAGAGATTTGGGAAGAAATATTGCGAAGACTTCTAGATTGGCGTGTTATCTTTGGCGTTCAACTGATAAATCGATGATTTGTTGCAGCAAGCATCTGTAAGTAGTCGATCAGTGAATCTTCTGTAGAAATCTGTGTGCAGGTACCTTTGCAGTTGCGGGAGTTGGAGAGTTCTTGTCCCCTCTGGTGCATCTTGAACGGATTAGCATCATCAATGGTATAACAAGCAAAGCAGAAGAATGCAGTCTGAGAAATCATTTAAAAACTGCAGTCTAGGCTATGCTCAGTAAAGGGTAAATATGTTGCTGTCTGATGGGCTCTCTGAGATCTGCAATAATTTATTAAAAGATGACTATTGCATCTGTTGCTTTAGTGCAGTGCAAGAACAATATGAGAGCTTGAATTCTAGGGTTGGAAAGAAAAGGCTGAATGTGCATAAAGAGCTTATGCGTAAAGCGGTTAAAGAGGAGTTGTATATAACCTATTTGTTCATTTATGAGCTTCAAATAAACTGTCAATTGTTTTTAAAAGCGGTTAAAGAGGAGTTGTATATAACCTATTTGTTAAAGCGGTAAAGAGGAGTTTTATAGAATTTATTTGTTTTTATCGGTATAAAATATTTTCATTTTGTTTGGATGCTCGGTGAATTGGTTCAGATTTTATTGTTAAAGTATTTTTGTTATTGAAAGGCTGTTAGTTAAAAAAAAATTGAAAGGTTATTGGTTCAATTCTCTAGACACTCTAATTATTGGGAAGCATTTTTGTTATTGAAAAGTTATAATTTCACCTTTATTATTGAAATGTAATAGGTTCAATTCTCCCGACACTCTAGATCACTAAATATGTCAGTCTAAATTAATTCATGCAAATTTTATTAATAAATTTATTGCTGAAAAATATAAAAACAACTAAATCAATAGAGGTAATTTTGTTATATAATTTAAAAATTACAAGAAAATTTCTTTAAAAAGAAGAAACTAAAAGGTTATGTTATTAAAAACAAGGGTTATATAGTAGCTATGACCCACTTAGCTTAAATATAGTTTAATTGACTATAAAATTTTAAGTAAAAATAACAAAAAAATAAAACATATCATTTTAAAAAAGCTATAAAATTAAAAAAAAAAAAAAAAAAAACAAACAAACAAAAATAATCCTTAAAAAACAAATTATATATATATATATACAATTAAAAATTAAAATAAATAAAAACATTGAAAAATAAAAATACAAAAAACTAATAAAAACAATAAATAAAAAACACATATATATAAACAATTTAAAAATAAATATATTAAAAAAATAAGTTGTAAAAAAAAAAAATAATTATAAAATAAATAAATAAATATTAATGATGAGGATGATGGTGGTGGTTAACTTCCACTAAGACCAAACTTTGGTTTATCGGACCTAAAGAAACGAATTATTTATTTTGATTTAAGATTTTATTCCTATGCTCAAAAAGCTTGGAGAGAAGCCTCGCGAGCTCACTGTAATTTTGACAACGTAAAAAGCTAGGAAGGTCAACGTAAAAAGCTAGGAAGGTCAGTATTGCAACAAATATTTTGAAACTGAGATCTAATGTGGTTGTAATTCGGGCACTCTAAGAGGAAGTGATTTTCATCCTTGATGTTTGTATTCTCACAAAGATGGCAGAACCTTTCCATCCATGGTGTTTTAGGAACTGCCAAACTACCTCTTTCACTATGGAGCTCATGAGAGTTCCTTCTAATCTTGGCTATATTAATTTCTTCTTTGAGAGTTCGTTCTAATCTTGACTATATTAATTTCTTCTTTGAGAGTTCGTTCTAATCTTGGCTATATTAAATAAAGGTATAAAAGAAAAATATCTTGGGCTCAATTGATAATCCAAGATATGTGAAATAGTTGATACTTGAGAAACTCAAGTTCAAACCCCTATTGCGACCGGACTAGGAGGAGGATAGCACCCTAGAGTTTTACGTGGTGTTTGGTTCCTTTAGGTCACAAAAAAAACACACACATTTTAAAATAATAATAATAATAAGAAATAAATATTAAAAAAAATTAAAAACGAATAAAAATATTAAAAAAAATCATAAAAATAACAACTTTTTTTAAATAAATTAATTAAATAAAATAATAAATAAATAAAAATAAAAATTAAAAAATTAAGTTCATCTCGAGTAGCTCAAGTGGCAATGGCCGTGGAATGAAGTCTCACCAAACCAGAGATCTTACGTTCGAATCTTGTCTACCCTCCCCCATTGAGGTGAATAATGGACATGTAAACTCGAAAATCGGAGAGTCATACCAAACTTATGAAAAAAAAAAAAAAACATTTTAAATTATATATATATATATAATATATGGTGGTTAACATCCACTGAGACCAAACTTTGGTCTATCGGACCTAAAGAAACAAATTATTTAGTTTGGTTTAAGATTTTATTCCTGTCCTCAAAAAGCGGAGAGAAGTCTCCCGAGCTCACTATAATTTTGACATTGTAAAAGACTAGGAAGGTCAGTATTGTGATTTTCATCCTCGATGTTCATATCCTTTCCATCCATGGTGTTTTAGGAATTGCCCAATGACCCGTTTCACTATGGATCTCATGAGAGTTCAATTTTCTTCTTTGAGCTAGTTAAAACAGAGAGATACTTTTGATCTTCTAGGGTGGGGTTGATGACCTCCTTATAATATCTTAATTTTCTTTCAGCTGTTAAATCTTTTTCACGCCACATTTTTTCTTTGAATTTAGAAGTAACAATATTTTTAATGTTATTAATGTTTTACAATGCAGCATTCTCGTCGATCTCCCAATGGTTTAACCAGGCCCTGGCATCTTTATACAAACCTCGTTTAAGCCTTAGGTGGTTTTGGCTGGAATTTAAAGCTAGCTTAGGAAGTCTATGGTCTCTTTGTTATTGAGCTTGTGCTTGTACAACAGAAGTCTAGTCATAGCTAGACTCTCAATAGGGGAAAGACCAACTTTTATAAGGAGAATAGGATAGGGTAGATATATATATATATATATATATATATATATATATATATAATTCCCATCCCATAGCCATGGGGTGGCAGGGATGGTGAGCGACAAATGTGGTGTGCAGCTGCCAGGGAAATCTAGTTCCGCGAATTGGTTTCCAGTCCGAGGCCACATTTTTTTTTAAGTAAAAGTTCTTTTTTTTTTTTTTATTCTTTTGAATTTTTTTGTTTTTTAATGTGTTTTTTTTATTTAATTGTTTAAAAAAAAAAAATTGTAGCCTTGATGGGACTACAACTTCATCATATCCAATATATCACCCTAATCAGAGCGGGAATTGAAACTTCACATAAGTCACCTAAGGAGTGGAGCACCAGATTACCATCTATCATCAACTTTTCTTTTTTTATTTTTATTTTAATATTTGTTTTTTACTTTAATATTTTTTGTTTTGAACTTAATATTTTTTGTTTAAAAAATTATATTTTAATTTGGGCTTCCCCCATCTAGCCCCTCGACCCCATGGGCTCGACGGGAAATGATTCTTGGAATCGGATTTCCCGGCCTAGGGCCACCTTTTAATTTATTTATTTTTGTTTTTAATTTTAAATGTTTTTTTAAGATGTGTTTTTTGTTTTTTTTCACCTTTTTAAAGAAAATTTGTTATAACCATTTTTTTAAACGTTTATTTTAATGTTTTTATCATTTTTTTTTTTTTTTATTTATTTGTATTTTGTATTTTTATGTTTTTAATTTTTGTTTGCAAAGATATATATATATATATATATATATATATATATATATATATATATATATATATATATATATATATGTTGATTTCAAGGTGGAAAAAAAGGCGGCATCAACACTTTTTTGGGTTGTTTTTGCCAAAAAATATGGCTATAATTTATAATGAAAAAAAAAACAAAACAAAAAAAACTTATTCCAACATCAACACTTTTCGTTTTAGGGTTTTTTTCATGTTTTTTTCATGTTTTTTTTTGTTGTTGGCTAGAGCTTTTGAGTTTACAGTTACATATTCAAAGCTTACATTGTTTTAAGCTTCATAGGAAACCACCAAAAATTAAAATCCTTAAAAATAACTCATACTCAATAAATAACATACCATCAATTACTAGCCACCATAATTTAAAAATAGTTCATAGTCAATAAATAATATATTTACCAAGCCACCATAATTTAAGCAAGTATCTTCATTAAAAATGAATAGGAACGAGATGTAAATAAATATGCATAGCATGAGCTATTTATGTTTTCTTTCAACACTTTAATAAGTAGTAGTAAAACTGTAAATGTAGACACTTTATAAGTAGAGGTAAAAATGTAAATGTGCAAACTTTTTTTAGTGGTTACTACCCATCAAAATTTATGCAAGTCTTGGCCCATTAGTAGGCAATTAATTTTTCATATAATAAGAAAATGAAATATTATTAACCATTAATTATCGAATTTAAGCTTAATTTTTTGTGGAATCACATCGAAAACGGCAACCCATGGCATCTAAGTCATCAAAATGACCTTCATAACATGAGTGACTTAATAGCCAGTGTGATTCATTATAGGATTAGGATTATGACCAAAATCATTCTGAGAAACCATTAATTAAATAAAATGTAACTTTATTATTTTATAATATTTAAACTACTTTTTATAATAAATATTTTTCCTTGTGGGCTTTTATAATAAATATTAATTTTTTTGTAATCTTAGTAGGAGTACATCTTCATCATGTCCAACTTCTAACACTAGATTTGAACCCAAGGCTTCTGGTTCAATGAGACTTCATTTCCACTATCATTACCAATTAAGATACCCCAAGGGCACATAAATATTATTAATTAAGAAGTTCAAAATTAATAAATATTGTTAACTAACCAATTTAGAATATTATTAGTCAAATTAAATATCTTTATTCATAAAAAATATAATTGTATAAATGCATTAAAAATTAAGCGAAAATTCATTCAAACCATAAATTTTATTTAATATATATTAAAAATAGTTCAACACTTTTAAAAAATAGATTTTAAAAAATAAATTAAATTATATAATTTTATTTAATAATAAAAAAATAAGTAAAAAAAAAACATTATTAATGTGATATCCCTGTAAATGTGAATATTTATTTTATTTACTGCATATTAAAACAAACTAAAACTAATTTAAGTTTTTAATAAATAGAATTTTTATTTTAAATTATTAAAAGAAATGCAATGCTAGAATTTTGAAAAGAAAGTGATTTAATATAATTTCATGAGAGGACATCTGTCAAAGGGTGATGGATGTAATTCTCAAGAAATAGTTAGGTTGGGCAGCTACCCAACCCTAAGTACTCCTAAGAAAAATTTCATCCCAAAGGATCAAGAGGATGGGAATCATCTGCGATCAGTGAGGGAGAGAGATGGGAGATTAAGTAAAGAAGAAAAGAAAAGAATTGCATTGTAAGGACAGGTAGGAACTATTATAGTTAAGTCCAGATAACTACTGCGGTTCAAGATCGAAACTTCTTGAAAAGAAGACCCGGAAACGGGCAGCTCGGGGGGAGACAGAGGCATTGTAGCGCAAGTCTCAAGGTTGGGAGGCAAGTCGAGTTTAAAAATTATATTCGGTTCAGATAGCCAGATAAGTACAAATCTGGAAAGACTATTTTGTTTAGCTGATAATGGAACTATTTAAGTATTGATGTTAGAATTAGTATGACTACTCTATATCTGGTTAAGTACATGGTTATATATATATATATTTGTGCATGTATATACTGTTTAGGATTAAATGATGAATTTTACTAGAGAATGAAAATATGAAGGTAACTCTATTATACTTGAATGCAATATAAAATAAATAATTGTGAGTTGGATAAGTTAGAATAGAACAACATTGAAACTAGATTTTTTTTTAGGTAGCAAGTAAAACCTCCATTTGAGGAGCATAAATCAGAAATAGAATTACAATATACATTAAACATATATATGGCCATGCCGGATGTTCTCAAAGAACAATAGCAGATAAATATATATCTATATTTATATAAAAAAAGAACACAGCTCTGTCTTTAAATCAAGAGAATGGAAAAATAGTTAAACTATCTTTCCTGAAAATTTAATATAACAGCTAGAAGATGCATAAAGAACTTTCGGATAATCAACTCCATCGATACTTTAGCAAAGGGAAAAAAGTTAATAACCCTTGGAAAATTAAAGAGGAACACAGTAGATAAACAGGAAAACATTTCCACCAAATGCATAAGGAAATTCTTGTAAATGTTCACAGTGCAACATTTGCGAATATCAAATAGCACAGTTGGACTTCCGTGAGGATTCCTCGCTTTAAACTTAAAATAAATACAGTAACAGTAAATTAGAAGTTTTTCTCCAAAACAGGACACATATGCAAATTACTCTGCATAGTTGATACCTCCGTCGACAAAACCCAAAATCTTGCAGATCTCGAATAAGTACAGTAGACCTAAGTCTTAAAATATATAATAAAAAAACTAGAACCAGACGAAGAAATCTTAAACCCTGGTCCCAACCCTAACAAATTAGAGCACTATCTTCGGACAGATTAAATAAACCTGAAGACTCATCGAATGAATGATTACATAATTCAAAACACTGAGTCGGGCCTGTAGGAGAAATTCAACTCTACAAAACGACGTAGACCAAATAACAAAAAAACAAGGTCCAGACTTATGACAAACATGTAGCCATAGACTCTGGAACCATTTTCACTGTAACTCATACCCATTCAAAGTTGAAGGATGAACCTGAAGAAGCAACAGTCGAAATCGAGCCACCTGGGTCAAAACTTGCGAAACATGGTAGCACAATTTGATTCAGAGATTAATAAACAGAACAGAAGGTAGTCACCCAAAATACATAAACTTATATGAAGTCACTTACCCAGGCAGTTGTTGAACACCTCCGGTCTGTCGAGAAGCTTCTTCGGCATACCCAAGACAACTCTTATAGCCATGGCAGAGACTAATGATGAGTAGAGACAGTAAGTTACGGCGAGGCCACACAAGAGTTAACAAAGCTAACAGGGATTAATAGATGTGAAGGGGCCGGGCAATACTTACTATGAAACCCTCTGCCGGGAGCTGGAGCCGAACCCCTCCACAGCAAAAATGCAAATAGGAAAACCCCAATCCAGACCTGGATATGGCATAAAGTCTTACGACACAACCTCCATCGTTGTATGATCAACAACAAGGAGAGCCCTTGATGGGACATGGTCAACCACGCAACTAGAGGCCAACTGTATATCATAACGAAGTCTCGCGAAGGAGCGGCCTCTCTTCCCTAGGCAGGTGGAGAGATCCCATTGAATTCTACCATAAAGGGCAGTACCAGCTTGCAGCTTTATTACAGTGTATTAATAATTGATTATGTAACAACTATGGTAAGAGTATATGCATTGAAACGAAATGATTTGCGAAGAAAATTAAAATGTAATGATTATGATAATAATATCCGTCATCAAAATTAAATGAATTGCATAGACCCTTATAATTATGAGATTTGTACCAAACACATAAACCGCATGTGATAAGATTATGAACTCAATTTAGTTGTTTAATTGCCAATAGATGTTGAGTCGAAGTAAAGGTTAAAAACTTTGGTAATTGTAAAAAAAAATAAATATGTATTTATTTCTTTCATGTGGATATGTTACATATGGTATCAGAGCGCTCAGGTTGCTAAACTGAGACCTCTCGAATCAAGGAAATAACAAATTCTGTGATATGCACGTAGGAAGCAGGAACAACCAATATGAGGAGAACAGGTAACCCACCACTCAGATCCGCAATAGGGACAGGAGCCACGTCATTTCAGGAAGGCAATCCTGAAGTGTGGGTACAACTGGGTGAGGAGCCATGGAACACCGACACAGATATTATGGTGACAATGCAAGAGTTAAAGGATGAAATGGCCTAGCTACGGGCAGATAACAAAAGATTAATGCAGGAACAAGAAAACATTATGAAGAGTCTATCTGATAAACAAAATAATCAGCCACAACTCCCAGCCCCGAACAAAGAAATGTATAAGAATTCCAAATAGAAGATGTGGAAATCGATGTTGGAAAAGAAAATCATGAAGAGGAGTCGGATAATGTGTCCAATCACAGAACACAGAAGAGGCAGAAAGTGGAACTACAAGGGGAGTTTCGAAAGATAAAACCCCCTCTCTTCGATGGAGAGCAGGAAGAAGCGGCTGAAGCATGGCTCATAAATATTAATAAATATTTCCAGCTATACGAATATGACCAGAATCTGAAGGCTCGCTTGGCTATTTTTCAACTACAAGGAAAGGCCACACTATGGTGGGAGGAAGTAAAGATTGTTCGAGGAGTGGATGAACAAAGTATCACTTGGGAAAAATTCCAGAGATATTTTAAAGAAAAATACCTAACAGAAAGATTCTATGATGAAAAATCTAAAGAATTTCATGATCTTCGGCTAGGACAAATGTCCATGGACGAATTCATAACAAAGTTCACATCATTACTTCAATACATGCCTTACATACGTGAAGAGAAAGCAAAGGTACAGTGATTCATCAACAACTTACCTCTATTCATGAAGGAACGACTAGAATTTGACAACCCAAAGACCATGGACGAGGTGATCCGCAAGGCACGGATTTGCTATCAGCAAAATAGGCCAAAAGGAGACATGAGCAAGAAATGGAATGATAAGAAAGGAAATAAATTTGTCCCCAATCAAAAAGGAAATAAAGGTTCTGGTAGCAAAGGAGTGTATAAAGGACAAACCAACAGGAATTTTAATAAAAATCAGCACAGATTTAAAGTACCAGGCGAAGCTAGAACTAACAAACAACCAAGCAGAACTGGAGTGGAATTAGCTACCAGGCCCCCTGTACAGTGTTGGGGATGCGGAGGCCTGCATTATATCAAGAACTGCCCACAATGCAGGGGAGCTGACCAGATCTCTCAGTTACAAGAAGCCTCTACAGTGGGAGAGATAGCAAGGAGTCTCCCCAAAATTAACATGGCCCTAGAAGATCATCAAGCGGAATTTCAGCCAACAATGATCGAATTTGAAGGTAAAATTCTTGACCAAGTTGTGTCTATTTTGATTGACCCTGAGGCTACTTTGAGTTAAGTTAGCCCTAAGATTGTGGAACAATGTAAATTACAAGCATAAAAAGTTTAAAAATTCATGATTGGTACAACTAGCCACAGGAGCCAAAAGAAGAGTTTTGGCCAAAGTCAGTAATTGCCCGCTAGAGCTAGCTAATCAGTCCATCATGGCAGATTTGAATGTATTACCATTAGGATCTTACGATGTCCTTATTGGTATGGACTGGTTAGAAAAACATTGGTCCCTTATTAATTGCAAAACTAAGACCATTAATTTCCGGGATGACAAGGGAGAAAGACAAGAAATGCAAGGCATACAGAAGCCTCTGCAAATAAGACTGGTAACAGCCTCCCAATTAGCAAAATGCATCAGGAAGGCTGCCATATTTTCGCCATACAAGTAGGTTATGCTAATTCTAAGTAGAAATCTGTTGCTTTAGAGAATATACCGGTGATACAAAACTTTCTAGATGTCTTCCCTGAAGAAATCTTAGGTTTACCTCCAAAAAGAGACATATATTTTACCATTGAGCTAATTCTAGGAGCTGCCCCAGTCTCCCGAGCCCCTTACCGCATGAGTGTACCTGAATTAACAGAATTAAAAATGCAACTACAGGAGCTGCTAGATAAGAATTATATACGACCTAGTGTGTCTCCTTGGGGAGCTCCAGTATTGTTTGTTAAGAAGAAAGATGGAACATTGCGAATGTGTATGGACTACCGTCAGTTAAACAAACTGACCATTAAAAATAAATATCCCTTACCTCACATAGATGAACTATTTGACCAAGTTAAGGGGGAAATTGTCTTCTCCAAGATTGATCTCCGATCAGGCTATCATCAGATCTGAATAAAGGAGGAGGATATAGCAAAAACTGCATTCAAAACTCGTTATGGGCATTATGAGTTCGTAGTACTGCCTTTTGGATTAACTAACACACCCGCAACTTTCATGTGTCTCATGAACAACATATTCCATCAATACCTAGACAAGTTTGTGTTGATCTTTATTGACGACATATTGATCTACTCTCGGAGCATGGAAGAACATAAGGAGCATCTCCATATTGTTCTTCAAGTCCTAACAAAACACCAGTTGTATGCCAAATACAACAAGTGTGACTTCTTCAAGGAAAAAATCCAATACTTAGGACATATTATCACCAAGGAGGAAATCATGGTAGACCCATAGAAAATAAAAACCATCATCGAATGGTCGATACCAAAAGATGTGGCAGACATAAGATCATTCATGGGTCTAGCAGGATATTATAGGCAATTTGTGGAAGGTTTCTCTAGGGTGGCATACCCTATTACCTCTCTGCAAAAGAAGGGAAGAGCCTTTAAATGGACCCCTGACTACCAAAGGAGCTTTGACCAGCTCAAACATTTACTCACCACTACCCCAATTTTGAGTATTGTTGATCCTAACAAAGAATATGTGGTATGTACGGATGCTAGCAAGGAAGGGGTAGGTGGCATACTAATGCAAGAAGGTAGGGTTATAGCCTATGAGTCAAGAAAGCTCAAAGAATACGAGAAAAAGTATTCTTCATATGACTTGGAGTTAATAACAGTGATTCACACCTTGAAAATGTGGCGACACTACTTATTGGGCAAGAGATTTTTGCTATTAACATATCATCACAGCCTGACAAGCTATTTCAAATAGCCTACATTAAACGCTAGGCAAGCTAGATGGGCTGATTTCTAAGCGAATTTGATTTTGAAATCAGACATTTGAAAGGAAAGGAAAACTGGGTTGCGGATGCCCTAAGTTGAAAGGTAAATTTCTTATATGAAATTTCTTTTAGTGAGTCACACACTACTTTCTATGAGAAGATTCGTGAAACAGCTATGCAAGATTTAGTATATAAACATTTGTGGCAGCAAGCAAAAGTAGTAAACAGCCATGAACAACAAATGGGATACGAGGTTACTCCAAATGAACTGCTGATTTATAGAAAAAGGCTATATGTACCTAACCAAAAATTGCTTAAAGATCTAATTTTAGATGAATATCATAAAAGCCCTTATGCAGGACACCCAAGGTATCAGAAAATGATTTTTGTCCTTAGAAAGGAATTATTTTGGCCCAGAATGAAGAAAGAAGCAGCAAAATATTTAGGACGTTGTTTAGAGTGCTAGCAGATAAAATCAGAGTAGGTCAGCACCCAGCGGGGCTGCTCCACCCTCTGCCTATTCCTGAATGGAAATGGGAGACTATATCTATTGATTTCATCACTGGTTTACCTAGATCAAAAAAATTAAACGACTCTATCATGGTGGTAGTAGATAAGTTGAGCAAATCTGCCCATTTTATACCCGTTCAATCGACTTATAAAGTGGTACAAATTGCTAATATTTTCATGCAAAATATTTTTAAA
Source organism: Pinus tabuliformis (assembly GCA_031772625.1). NCBI lineage: Eukaryota > Viridiplantae > Streptophyta > Pinopsida > Pinales > Pinaceae > Pinus > Pinus tabuliformis. The sequence goes on along the minus strand of CM062806.1, from coordinate 51,943,170 downwards.
TTGCATGGCCTACCCAAGATGATCATTTCTGACTGAGATGTGAAATTTACATCAGCCTTTTGGAAGGCCCTGTTTGAGGAATTAGGCACTCAAATACATTTCAGTACCGCATATCACCCTCAAATGGATGGGCAGATAGAAAGAGTCAATCAAGTAGTCGAAGACATGTTGCGAGCCTATGTGATGCAACAACCATCTAAGTGGGAGGATTTCCTGCACTTAGTAGAATTTGCATACAACAATGGGTATCATACATCCTTACAGATGAGTCCCTTTGAAGTACTATATGGACGTAAGTGTAGAACACCTTTGTGTTGGAGCGGCCCAGAGGACAAACTAATGTTGGGACCAGATATGCTGGAAGAGATGGAGAATATGGTGAAAAGTGTACAAAATAATTTAAAGGTTACTCAAGACCGGAAAAAGAATTTTGTTGATCAGAAAAGGAGCTTCCGAGAATTTCAAGTGGGGGAACATGTGTACATACGGGTACGAGCTAAGAAAAGTACCTTGCAGTGGACCGGATGTGCTAAACTAGCACCCCGATTCTGCGGGCCTTTTCAGATTTTAGCTCAAATTGGGCTAGTGGCGTACCAGCTCGCCTTACCCAGTCATATATGTGTACACAACGTCTTTCATGTTTCTTTACTTAAGAAATACATTTATGATGCTAAACATATAATAAACTGGTAGGAAATTCAAGTGAGCCGGAATAGTTGAACTCTCGAAAACAAACTGCCATATATATATATATATATATATATATATATATATATATATATATATGTGTGTGTGTGTGTGAGCGTGTGCGCGCGCGCGTGTGTGTGTGTGTGTGGTTACAGTTGAATGAACCTTTTCTTATTCATTTCAGACTTTAACAAAAGTTTTGTTTCCTTTTTATTCAGGTCGAACCGGAAGGAGAATTCCTAGTAGAACCAATGGGTATACTCGATCGGAGAGAAGTAATGCTACGGAGACGAGTTATCACCCAAGTTAAAATTCAGTGGCAACATTTTGGGCCTGAAGAAGCCACCTGGGAAGATGAGTGGACCATGAGGGAAGTCTACCCTCAGTTATTTCCCATAGAGGAACATCGGGACGATGTTCAATCTTAGGGGGGGAGATGTGATATCCCTTGTAAATGTGAATATTTCTTTTATTTACTGCATATTAAAACAAACTGAAATTGATTTAAGTTTTTAATAAATAGAATTTCTTTTTAAATTATTAAAAGAAATGCAGTGCTGGAATTTTGGCAAGAAAGTGATTTAATATAATTTCATGAGAAGACATCTGTCAAAGGATGATGGATGTAATTCTCAAGAAATAGTTAGGTTGGGCAGTTACCCAACCCTAACTACTCCTAAGAAAGATTTTATCCCAAAAGATCAAGAGGATGGGGATCATCTGCGATCAGGGAGGGAGAGAGGGGAGATTAACTTAAGGAAGAAAAGAAAAGAACTGTGTTCTAAGGAAAAACAGGAACTATTGTAGTTAATTTTGGTCAGGACCAAATTGTTGAAAATAGCAACAAGAAATGCTAAAAATAGCATTGCTATAGATAGCGTTTCAGGATATATTCCAATTTTAATTTGTCCTTGAATTAAAATTTGAATTTAGTCTCACCAGCTGCTTGAAAAATAATTAATTAATTCATCCTGAGTTAATTAGTTGGAGAAATTCAAAAATGAATTCATTGAGAAGTCATGCAACAGTTATCCCTTTGATTGAGGAAGTTATCCCTTAATTAAGGAGATAAGGATGAGTTGTAATTCGTTAGCTCAGTTAACTGAGTTAAGTCCAGTTAGATTAGTTCCAAACAGTTTTTGGAACTGATTGTGAGTTCTGTCAGTTAATGCATGCATACATGAAACTAGTGTACTCCAGATAACTGAATATTCTCTCATAAATAACTCATGCATGTCAGTTCAGACAAAGGCCCAGTTGAGATTAAAGGCAAGGACAATGTACTATCAGTTGCAAGAATTTTCCTATAAGAAAACCTCTTTCTTGCAGAAGGAATTCATTCTTTGAGGATTGTGCAGTTTTACAGTGTGTTGGAGCAATGTGTGAGACTAGTGTCACACAAGGTTACAACAGGAGCACCCAGGGAAAACAACGCAAGGAAATAGGAGGCTTGGAGGACAGAGGGAAAGGCATATGAGTTGTTTGGTCTGTCTATGAGCAGTGAGAGGGATTGTACTAAGAGTTGGATAGCTATGAGAGCTAAAGCTTTGTGTAATCCTGAGATATTTCCACTTGTATGATAATACAGATAGCAGGATTTTTAGTTGAGGCTTTCCCCAGAGTATTCTTCTGTGTTTCATGTGTGATTGATTCTTCTCTCTGTTATATGTGTTCTATTTGACCTTGCTCAAAATCAATTAAGCTTCCACAAGTTTGATAGTAGAAGTAGATCAAGTATTTTTCTTTAGTTGCATTGCATTATCAGGTGATCTACAGTGAGAATTTCTACACGGATAACTGTTGCGGTTCAAAATCAAAACTTCTTGAAAAGAAGACCCAGAAACGTGCATCTCGGGGGGAGACAGAGGCGTTGTAGCGCAAGTCTCAAGGTTGGGAGGCAAGTCGAGTTTAAAATTTTTATTCAGTTCAGATAGCTAGATAAGTACAATCTGGAAAACTACTTTGTTTGGCTAATAATGGAGTTATTTAAGTATTGATGTTAGAATTAGTATGACTTCTCTATATCTAGTTAAGTATATATATATATACTCTAGCTATCTGTGCATGTATATACTGTTAAGGATTAAATGAAGAGTTTTACTAGAGAAAGAAAATCTGAAGGTAACTCTGTTACACTTGAATGCAGTATAAAATAACTAATTCTGAGTAGGATAAATTTGAAAAGAACGACATGGAAACTAGATATTATTTCTTTAGGTAGCAAGTAAAAACCTCCGTCGGAGGAGCATAAATCAGAAATAGAATTACAACATACATTAAACATATAAATGGCCATGCCGGATGTTCTCAAAGAACCTTAGCAGATAAATATATATCTATATATATATAAAAAAAACACAACTCTGTCTTTAAATCGAGAAAATAACTCTTACTAGAAAAATCATTAACTATCTCTCCTGAAAATTTAATATATCTGCTAGAAGATGCATAAAGAACTTTAAGATAATCAACCCTATTGACACTTTAGCAGAGGGAAGAAAGTTAATAACCCTTGGAAAATTAAAGAGGAACACAGTAGATAAACAAGAAAACATTTCCACCAAATGCATAAGGAAATTCTTGTAAATGTTCACAGTGCAACGTTTGCGAATATCAAATAGCATAGTTGGACTTCCACGAGGATTCCTTGCTTTAAACTTAAAATAAATACAGTAACAATAAATTAGAAGTTTTTCTCCAAAACAGGACACATATGCGAATTACTCAGTGTAGCCGAAACCTCGGTCGACAAAACCCCAATTTTTGCAGATATCGAATAAGTACAGTAGACCCTAGGTCATAAAGTATATAAAAAAATTGTAACCAAACGAAGAACTCTTAAACCCTAGGCCCAACCCTAACAAATTAGAGCATTGTCTTCGGACAGATAAAAGAAAAATAAAGTCTCATCAAATGAAAGATTACATAATTTGAAACCCTGAGTCAGGCATGTAGGAAAATTTCAACTCTATGAAACAACGTAGACCAAATAACAAAAAAACAAGGACCAAACTTATGAAAATACATGTAGCCATAGACTCTGAAACCAATTTCACTATAACTCATACCCGTTCAAAGTCGAAGGATGAACCTGAAGAAGCAACAGCCAGAGTTGAGCCACCTCGGTCAAAACTTGCGAAACCTGGCAGCACAATTCGATTCAGATATTAATAAACAGAACAGGAGGTAGTCACTCGAAATACATAAACTCATATGAATTCACTTACCCAGGCAGTTGTTGAACACCTCCTGTCTGTCGAGAAGCTTCTCTGGCATACCCAAGCCAACTCTTACAACCATGGCAGTGACTGATGACGAGCAGAGACAGTAAGTTACAGCAAGGTCACACCAGAGTTAATAAAGGTCGCAGGGACTAACATATGTAAAGGGGTCGGGAAATACTTACCATGAAACCCTCTGCCGGGAGCTCGAGCCAAACCCCACCACAGTGAAAATGCAAACAGGAAAACCCCAATCCAGACTTGGCTATGGCATAAAGTCTTATGACACAACCTCCACAGTCGGATGATCAACAGCAAGGAGAGCCCTTGATGGGGCACGATCAACCACGCAACTAGAGGCCAATTGTATACCATAACGAAGACTCACGAAGGAGCGGCCTCTCTTCCCTATGCAGGTGGCCAGACCCCATTAAAGTCTACCATAAAGGGCGGTACCAGTTTGCAGCTTTTATACAGTGTATTAATAATTGAATGCATAACAACTATGGTAAGAGTACATGTATTGAAATGAATGATTGCGATAACAATCAAAATGTAATGACTATGATAATAATATCTTTCATCAGAACTAAATAAGTTGCGTAGACCCCTTATAATTATGATAAATGTACCAAATACATAAACTGCATGCAGTAAGATTATAAACTCAATCCAGTTGTTTAATTGCCAATAGATGTTGTATCTAAGTAAAGGTTTAAAACTTTGGTAATTTGTAAAAAAAAATAAATATGTATTTATTTCTTTCATGTGGATATGTTACATTTAACGATGATGATGATAATTAACTTCCACTGAGACTAATGAGGTTTATTGGACATGAGAGAGGTCACTTGAGATTTTTTAATATTTTATTTCTATGATAAAATAAATAAGTAAATAAAGCAACATCATTTTAATATTTATATTTTTTAAGGAATGTGTTCAACCTATCTTTCACAGATATCTCTAGCAAGAACAACTTCCCTTTAAAATCTATCTATCTTATACTTTACACCTAAAATGCAAAACTTTCTACACAACTTTCTCAACAAAAACATTATCACTACATTAAAAAATTATTATTATGGTTGGGTAAGATTGAATTTTCCACTATCATATACACAATTACAATTAACAAAATAATCAATTAATCATAAATTAAGTAGAGTCTAGACCTTAACACACGACTTGAATCCAATAATTTTAATTTTATTTTAATTTAACTATATTTAAACTAAACAATAAATATTAATTACTATATAGCATTTATTATTAATAATATTAATTTATATCAATTTATTATTAATAATATTAACATATATATTATTAATAATCACTTTCTACATCAACTCTGCTGTGAAAAAGGCCAAAGGAATTATGGGAAGAAAGAATATGCATTTTTTGTTCTTCCATAAAGTGGAAACAAAAAAACATTTCATTTTAGAATGTGACGCCTTCAAAGACAACAGAAAAAGTTACGCTGATATGCTGGCGGCCAGCTCTTGGGATAATCTATTTAGCGAGGGGTTTGTCCAGACCATTTATTTTCAAGCTTCACAAAAACAAGCCAAATACATCAAAGAGATGAGAAAAATATGCAGTTGTCTATAACGCGACTTTTTGAAAGTCTTTCCGGCGGGTTTTTCTGGTCGAAATCCGGCAAGAGATGAGAAAAATATGCAGTTGTCTATAACGCGACTTTTTGAAAGTCTTTCCGGCGGGTTTTTCTGGTCGAAATCCGGCAGGAATTTATTGGAATCGCAAGTTTAACAGCTAGTTTCTGCACAATGAAAGCGTCCCAGGGATTTTTCAGGGTGCTGAATCCAAATATGCAGTTAAAAAACCATTTTAACTGCAACAAATCAAGATTTAACCTCAATTTCTTCCGCCAGATTCCGTCACCAAAATATCCAAAAAGTCACATTATAAACAACTCCGAAAAATATCTGTCTCATAAGCTATCTTTAATCTTATAAACATTAAAAAAAATTCTTTAAAAAAAATTAAAACAATAACCCAACACTACCAACGATATTTCTAAAAACCGCTTTCCCGTGTCCGAAAAAGCACTAAGAAATAAACGTAGAAGATCACGTGCAGAATCCAGAAAAAGGGGCATAAAAGCAGGTGGGTTCCTCTGTCCATGCAGTTGGATTCAAAAGGGGCGCAGATATGGCCGCTGGCTTGCCGACAATTTACGTCTAATCACCTTTTCCATAAAAACCGTACCCTATTCATTTGAAGTTTAAGATTTAAATATGTAAAAAGATTATAAGAATAATGAATATATTTAAAAATATAATTTAATTATTTAAAAAAATATATATCAACATTATATTACTAAGGAAAAAAGTGTTTAAATTGCTTTATTCATATTTGAAATGTTCGAGAGGAAGAAAAAACATGTTTAAATTACTTTATTTTTATCTGCGAAATTTATTGGAATTACATGAATGTCAATATGATGATGATCGATGTCTATTAAGTTTTATATAGTTTACAGGGACTTAAAAAAGAAGTGATTAATTAGCATTATTTATAATTTTATTTATAATCAAAAAGAAGTAAAGAAGAGTTTTGAGGTCGTTGTAATTAGGGTGGTGGTGAGACAAATGTTTTGGAAATGAGAACAGATGTGAGTAAGGGTAGAACAATCCAAGAGAAAGTGTTTTCCACCATTTATTAGCCAGATTATCTTTAAATTTGTAAGTAATGATGTTTTTAATATTATCTTTATTCCCCAAGATGATCTCTTTTATCTCCCAATAATTGAGCAGGACTTGGCATTCTGGTAGAGCGAGGACTTGGCATCCTTATGCACCTTATATCACCCTCGCTTAAGCCATGTTGTATAATTTCTTCTTATATATTCAATGGGGAAAGGATAGCTTCAATTGTCAATACCAACATTGACATCCAAATAAATATGTTCGTGCATTGACATCCAAATAAATATGTTCGTGTATATATATGGGACTATATTTGACACAATGAGTGCTTAGATTATAAATTGTCCTTGCATACCTACCTATGGAACTATATTTGATACAATGAGTGGTTAGATTATAAATTGTCCTTGCATACCTACCTATGAGACTATATTGGATACAATGAGTCATTACATTATAGATTGTTGAGCGGAGATACTTTTCCAATGGAATTAAACTTTAGAGCTCTTGAATATTTTTAACTAAATTATAATTAGTTAACATATTAAACAAAATTCAAATTGTTGTGATATTTTTATAATATAAGTTTAAATTTAAAAATGAAAATACTTTTTTATTATAGAATAAAAATTAAATTCTCATCAAAAAAACCCACCTAGTTCATTAGAAATCTTAAGTCAAAGTCAAATATAAATATATAAATATATATATATATATATATATATATATATATATATAATCAGATGCTATAATTCATATCTAACATGATAAAATAACTGAAATTATAAAAATTATAAATTGTGTATCTGCTACTACAATGATCAAAACTCATCACAATCAAAAACAGCAGAACACAGGCCAACTGATGAACTGTCAATCTAATCAAACCTAAACCACAATTTCTGCTTTTGGAATATAATGAAGAACTAGTTATACCACTGGTCTGTGCAAAAATTGGCTCATTGTACTTTTAAGTTGAAGTTCCATAATTCAGCAAATCAAACTGATGGTCTTGCAGGCATCTGCTCCTCATGAAAGTTACACCCAAGGAATGAAGTTGACTATTTCTGTATCCATGTGAAAGACAATTTTGGACGGTCTGGACGTTGTCTGCACTGCAAACTTTTTTATTCTTCACTCTGGTGGCGTCGTTGTCTTGGTCCCACCACAAGACAGACACAGGTGAAGAATAATGGTTCCAGCCAATATTAGATCCACAGATCCACAATTGAGAGTAATCTGAGAGGATTAAAGGCAGGCATAACATTTTTTATGAAAGAATTTCAGTTCAACTAGGATATTTGTCAGAGAACCATGTGCAAACAAATCTAGTTCCTCTTTGCTCCCATTATTTAATTCCTTCGAAATATCCACCATGCTTTTTAAATGTAGGCAATGATGCGAAACAATCTTCCTGTCACCTCCCTCTTCATATTTAAAAAAATAATACCATAACTAATCATATAGATTGTCCCAATTATAAATAATTAAAATATAAGTTGGGGGAGTATTAGAATCTCATATGTTCGGTTTATCATTGTAAACCCTATTTTTTTTGTTGGTATTGTGTAATATTTTAAGTGAAATTCAGTTATTAAATTTTTTAATAAAATTAATTTGTTTGGTTAGTTTATTGCATATTTTCAAGTAAGAGTAGATCAAGTGTTTGAGGTGGGTTGTCAATTCTTTTACCATTTAAGTTTAATTTCCAAAAATGGCATGCTTAATCTATATTGATTAGGTTTAAGGAGTAGGTGACCTAAAGAATTTTCGTTCTAACCCTTGTTAATTTCACTTTGTCTGTCTCTACTCTTGCTTAGTCATTGGATCATTATAGTAAAAAAAAAAAAATTGCATATTTAGATTGTGTAAACCATACAGGTCAAACATGTAAACTCCACAAATTCATATTAGATTTTAAGAAGATATACTTATGGGACGCTAGGATCGTGTAAACCATACATCTCAAATATGCAAATCCCAGATTTCCGAAAGATATGCCCAAAAAAGGGCCAGTTAGACTATGCACAATTCACAATCCCAAAGCATGCACCAACTTTAATCAAGGAATTTGAAAGAGGTCAACAGTGGTAATAATTTTTTTAGTTGTAGTCTATTTTTTCTATGTTCTCGTTTTTTATTGGGCATACTTTGTGGTCAATTTTATCTGAAATCTAGTAGAGAGTCATTGCAATCACAATTTTAAGTTATGAAATTTGCATAATCAAAGTGTTATATGGATTTTTCAAGGCATTAAATTTATTTATGCAATCAAAAAAACCATTTTAAAAGTAGATCCATCTTAAGATTTTTAAGGGATTGAATCTCTCAAGGTGCAAACTTTACCTCAAGTTTTGCATCCAAAAAAGAGGTCTAAATATTAAATTTGAGAAAATGTTTAAGCATTTATTGGTTTACACAATAGATAATTATACAAAAGTAAAGCCTAAATTTTCAACAAAAGGAATATAAATACATAAATCAAAATCATTGAAAGCAGATTCTCTAAAAAAAAATTTAACTTTGTATATTCCACAATACAAAAATAAAGCCTAATTTTTGAGACATAAATAAAGCCTAATTTTTGAGACATAAAACTATAGTTACATGAACAAAAATCATTAAAATGGGATAAAGAGAAAATAATTGTTCTTTCTATTTTTATTTTTATTTTTAAATTAATAAATTACAATGAAAAATGTTTTATCAATTTAAAAAAAAAAAAACTTTGCCTTTAAGACACTCATACTAGAGGACAACAATTACACAAAAATCAAGCCTAATTTTTTAAACATAAAAAACTATAGTTACATAAACAAGATTCCCTAATTATTCTTTGAAAACTTTGCCTATAGGACACTCTAATACAAAATAGAAGTATTTTTATAATACAAAATAGAAGTACTTTTAGTCTATTTACACACAATATTAGCAAAAGGTTTTAAATATATATATAGATAGATAGATAGATAGATAGATAGATATTTTCTTTTTGAAGTTTTAAATTAAGAAATTATAATTAAAAAGTTTTATCAATTTTTTTTTAATTTTTTTAACTTTATATGGTGTTCTGTAGAGGAAGGCTAACCATTATCAATAATAGCCACTTGAAAGATTGACAACTCAAAGTCCTAATCTCTTAATCGCTATATATATATATATATATATATATATATAGATATATATATATAACTTTCACATAAATAGATTCAGATTTGGCACAACAAATTGGATTGGTTATTTTTATGTGCAGATTGAATTTTATGCCTTTAAATAGGCTACATTACAAAATAATACCATGGGGAAAACCATGGGTTGTGAAAACTGTGAGTCAAAATGTTTATGTAAGGGTAAACTGACTATTTTATTTTAATTAAATAATTATTTTTTTGTATATTATTATTTCTTATTTTATTAATTTATTCCTATATAATTATACTGAATGTTTTATTAATAATTATAATCATTAGTTTTTTTATTTTATTTTATTTTAAATTGATTATTTTATTTTATATATCAAGTGATAAATCATATAAAGTTTTTAAGGTTTGCCCATTTAGTTTTGTTTTGTGGGCCATGTGAAGGTTGAATAACTATTAAAAGGAAATATTTGTTGAATACATATTATAGGCATGAAAGATTTATATAGTTAGTCTTACAACCATCCTTTATAAACCATCCACTATATCCCTTGGTAATACCTGTAAATATTTATTGCAAGAGAGAAAGAAACTATTTTGTTTTGTGAACCATGTGAAGGTTGAATAACTATTTAAAGGAAATGTTTGTTTAATACACATTATAGGCATGATTGATTTATGTAGTTAGCCATAAAATCACATCATAAGTAATGATGAGAAAGTTCACATTCCAGGTAATTGGGAAAGTTCACACTCCACACTCTAGGTAGTTGGAAACAATTATGGACTAGGCAATTACCTACCCAAACTCCTTGAAAATAAAACTTATAAATGTGAAGAGGAAGCAAAGAGGGTAAGAGAGAAACTTGAGCAACTTGGGGGATAGGGATTGCAAAATTGGGGAGTCTCTTGGCTTCCATGTTGTACAACTTCTTATTATACATAATATATCTAAGCATATCCATGCTTTCAATGGGGAAAGGCTAGCTTCAATCAAAAGAATTGGGTAGGGAGTATTATCTTTAATATTGAGGTTGTAAGATATAAATTTCTTTTGGATCATTTCAATCTTTCTCCATGATTCTCTAGAAATATTGCAACCCCACACCTCACATCCATATAAAATAACAGGGGTGGCGACAGGTGATGAGAGTCTCGAAGAGGAACTTTTTTTACTCCAAACCCAAAGATTAGTCGACTTATAATTTATTTTCAAGCTCATAGTAAGTTTTCTAGCCTCACAAACCCAAATATTAGTCAACTTACATTTTATTTCCAAGCTCATAGTAAGTTTAATAACCTCATATAATCCTTTTCTCAATATTTGATCTGAAATGATCATAAGTTAAAACTGATGTAGAATTGATTAGCCATTATTGAATTGATTGTTAACTGGAAAGTGCGGAAATCGAGGAAACTGCTTGAAAAGAAATACTTTACAACAATTGATTAAACATAAGTGAAAACAATAAAAACATAGCGATACCAGACAGCAAAGTTGATTACAGAGTTCGTCCCTGATGGACTACGTCTCCAGGTCCACTTTCAAGATGGGCAACCACTTTATTAGAATTGAAACCAAGGAGTTCTATTACACAGAGAATAGACTAGACTAAATATGCATGCAGGCACTTTTGATCATTGTCAAAAGGAATCTCTCTAAACCAGCTTTCCAACACTTATCACGGTTCCCAATTCCGACTCTAGATGCTCCTATTACACTGAAAAAACAAAATTACCTATGACCTCCAAAATCTACATACAAAAACCAAAACCACTAATCTCCCCTTCAATGAACAAAAACTGCCTCTTATAGGCTTTCAGGTACATCAAAACCTCCTCTGGCCTAAACTTGGCATGAACATGCTCTAGGTTTGAATTGGTTCGGTCTTGTCATGGTTGGACACTTAGGATTAGGTTTGAATGGTGGTTATATTAAAAGGAGTTGTCTATAATGCGACTTTTTGAGATTCCGGTGACGGAATCCGGCGGAAGAAATTGAGATGAAATCATGATTTGTTGCAGTTAAAATGGTTTTTTAACTGCATAATCGGATTCAGCACCCTGAAAAACCCCTGGGACGCTTTCATTGTGTAGAAACTAGTTATCAAACTTGAATTTCAATAAATCACTGCCGGATTTTCACCGGAAAAAATCGCCGGAAAGGCTTTCAAAAAGTCGCGTTAAAGACTACTGCATATTAAAATAGCACAAAACTTAATTTAAAAACCCATAATAGACTTTGGATAAACAAAAACCCACTGACGGTCAGGTTAACTGCGTGGAGGACGGAATCATTACATGTGACTGGCGGTCTAACCATAACTTGCCACCTTGCAGGTTAGTTGTTAGTGGTTCCGGCTACTAGTATGCAACGTGTCCATGTGACAGCGCTTCTTCGCGATCGTTTCAGCAATTGCGCAGTAACCGCAATGTTAGCTAAAGGTGTGGTGAACGGCATTCACCTGCAACTGTCATCCAGTGAACCCCACCAATCATTAACCACTTAACTGTCAATGCTACCTCCAGCATTAACATCACCTGAATAACCTAAACCATAATCAACACTATCGAAATTGAACGACACCAAACTGAATGATGACGATGAAACGGAACTGAATGCCGACAATGACACTGAACACTGATGATGAACCTGTGCAACTGATCTGATGAGATCCTCCTGGATCAATATTATAGTTCTAGCTGAGTTGATGGTGGATGCCAATGCCTAAATATTTGTATGAAGAAACCTTCTTTAAGTAATTGGTTGTTGGGTTGTGTTATATTATGTTCATGACTACCCCATGTGTGGGGGGTCATAGCAGGGACGGTAGCTCCCTTGCACGGGGTCCGGGGCAGCGCCCTAAGAAAAAAATATTTGGACCTATATTAGGTGGGAAAACCTACCTATGGTTTTGTGCATGGATTTTGCACATGGTTTTGGACATGATGGTTTTTAGTTCATGGTATTTTGTAGATCCGATCAAGAGAACTACAATTATGTTCTAATCCAAGGTTAATGGATTGGGATTTATGGATGCTTCGACATGTATATATACGTATTGTAAAAATGAAAGGAATATAATGAAAAATCAATCTGGTATCCCTGGTTTTAGGATCTAGGGGAAAATCTTTGTGTATATTTGTATTATATTATGCTCTCGCCATTGTTTATTTTCTGTTTTTAGAATTCGTATGCAAGTAATTTCTGTACGGTGTTAAAACCTACATTTGGTATATAATCCTTTTCTCAATATTATCGTTCCAGTTGAGTTGATGGTGAATGTCAATGCCTAAATATTTGCATGAAGAAACCTTCTTTAAGTAATTATTATCGTAATTGATCTTTTTGGATTTTATTATCATGACTTTAGTCTTGTTAGTATTAACAGTTATATCCGTCTTGGAGCAGTAATCATAGAGGCTTCTAGGCTGCTTAGCGATATCATCAGGTCTTCTCACAAGAAGAGCGATATCGTCAGCATGAAGGAGAAGAGTAATGACTATAGCTTGGGTCCTTCACAACCAACAACTTCTAAACTCTCTTCAAGTTTTTCAATGTAAATGCCAATAAGAGTAACGGATAGGGAAAATCCTTGCTTATTTTATTTGATTTTATTTATTAAATTTTATTTTTATTTTGTTTTTATGTAATTTGACTGAGTCAAAATGTTAAGAATTACATCTCTCCCAAATCTAAACTTAAGAATTTTTAAATGTTTAACAAGAGATGATAGGATAAGACATGACATTACAACATCTCTTCCATACTGAACTAAAAAACACCCAAAAATTACAATTTCACTAAAAAAAATATTACTAAATATTATATATATATATAAACATTTTTTTTTAACTATATTTATTTAAAACTTATATATATATATACTAAGCATGTAACATTATTTTATTGTATTAAATTTAAATGTTACCTATATGATAACCTATCATATTTAAGTTTTATTCTATGCAACAAACAAGTAACCAGAAAACGTATATATTGTATATGTTAAATATCCAAATTTTACTATTAGTTTCTTATTTGGAATTTAATATGTATGTTCATGTAAATTAAGTTTTGCAGTTTTGCGTTGAAATGTAACTTGAAATTAAACATATGTTTGATGATCAACCTGAGAAAGAATAAAATGAAAAGGTGTTAAATTAATAGAATTAATACGTTTAACTCAATTGTATTTTTATGGAATGAGTTTAATTGTTTTATATTTGTCTTGTTTCTGATAAGATTATAATCTTGTTCCCCGATGGGGTGGAAAAACGGAGTAAAGATGGTTTTGGGGGCTTTCCCCCTCTATCCCGCGGTGTACATGCTTTAATTAAGACGCAGTTTATCCAGTACACCTGCGGGGAGAATAATCAGGGAGAATAATCTGCACGGGGTTGTCGTTGTGATAAGAGGGATGGTTGATTTCTTGTTTTGGTTGGAAGTTTGTGCGATGTATTTTGGTAAGAGGGAGGTTGATAAAGTGTGCAACAAAAATTATGGCAGTTTGTTGGGTTTTGGCTCTAGAGATGCGACAAAGTGGAAGTTCGGTCCACACTAGTTTGGTGGGAGTTCGGCCTAGATACAAATACTTGGGACCTGACTCTTTCCTAATTGGAAATTTGGGTCCTGGCATTGCCTCTAGTTGGAAGTTTTGTTTCATTTGATTCACCCTGATTCGTTGGTTCAAGGCGGTCTCCTTTGATGTTGTTGAGCAGAAACTTTGCTTTACTGCTTTTGTAAGGTTCTAAGGTCTCTCTTATGTATCTTGAGCCATCTCTGAGCAACCTGGGGAAGGTACATTTATGAATTCAGGGCATTGTGTTTGCAAGTTTTCAAAGAGCCCTATTATGATATCAACCTTAGTTTTAGTCCAGGGTTTCTTATGTTTGGCTACGGTGGATGCCCCTGCTCAAGTCGGCCTTTAGTAGCCTCCTTTATTTGCTACTTGAGTAAGGGGATTTGTGTTTCTTCCTTACAAGTTCTTAGTTGTTTGAAGTGTTATCACCCCAAGGTCGGTGTCTCAGGGGTCTACTATCAATTCGCTTGGGTGGTTGTTGGTTGCGTTTGTGGGTTTTTGGGAAATTGGCTAGAGTATTTTCTGGCTAGTTATTGGGGTTCTCTTTGAATATTCCTTAGTGGGGTCTTTGGCTTTATCCAATCCATTAGGTCGTGTTCCTCCTCAAGCGGTTGTTCTCGCTCTTTCTCTAGTAGGAATTCTATGGTGTGCTCTAAGACCCAGTCGGTTAGCCATCCTGTTGTCAAAGCAATGCCTTGCTATAGAGGGAGGCCTCACTGTGAGGGTGGTCATTTCTTCAACACAAATCCCCTAGCTCCAAGCCGCAACTCGTCTTCTCGGAATTTTGCTAGCATGGATCGTGAGGGCAAAGTGGCGCTTTCTCTAGTACACTCTCTAGGTCGAATCGAGGCTCTCGCAACCATGGACTCCTTAGCAGTGCAATTACGAGACATCCAAATCAATATCGACATAATTTGAGACCACATGTATGAAGATCGCAATGAACTGGTCGCATATACAGATGATATCCAATTTACCAAGAATCATATATTGGAACAGTTGGATACTTTTTCACCTCCACAACTTGGAATATCGGGTGGAACATATTGATTTTCATATGCATGAGCGTGTTGGTTATTTTGCAACCCCCCCTATACGCCCTCCCTATCCCCCTCCTTGATATGTTGTTGTTGGTCTCTGTAATATTTTTGTCTTCCTCATGCACCTTATGGATTATAAGCTAGGCATAAATAATGTTTGTAATGGCTTATATGTGGCATCTTCTGGCCCCCAATTCCAACAAATTTGATCGAAATGAGGAAAAAGGAGTCATCGAGACATCTTTTGTAACCTCTGTTTTTACGAAAATCTAATGAAAGAATTTTAATCGACAAAAAAAAATAGTGCAATCCTTGTTAAAATTGTATTTTTGAATAAATAAATAAATTCATCTATAAAAAGAATCACAATATTTATCTTAGACAAATTACGCAATTCAAAAATATAATTTAAACAATATTCTACCCAATTTTGGAAAATATTAACACATATATATAAACTGCCCAAAGCAAAAATATAAAAAAACGATGTTATTCTAAGTATCATAATATTTAAATATATATTCTTTTTATTTTGAAAGAAATGTCATTATCATGTTAAGAAATGTCATTATCGTGTTAAATAGTTGAGTAATTAATTTTTACATAGTTGTGTGGTATTTAAACCTGACATAAAATAACAATAATTTATAAGATTAACAAATTTTAAATAGAATGTTTTCATTAAAATTAATGATTTTTTAAATTTGGTCATTTAACCACTTTTTAGTAGCAAATATTTATATATTTTTTGGATAAATATTGCTGATCTAATATGTAATTATGATTATTTATCTAGAGTTTACTATAGAATTTGTATTGAAACTTTCTTGCACTACCTAGGACATGCTTTTTCATGTAAGAGGTCACAAGTTCAAATCTAAATGAGGTAGAGTATGTATACATATGTAGGTGTTAATAATTAAATAATTTTATGTTTAGTTTACAAGTGTATGTTGAGATACTAAGTTAGGCTAAGAGCAACATCCATGGTGCCTTAGATAATCTGGACTTGAGTTTATGATCATACATTCTTAAGAAAGTATTAAATTTGTCTATTAAAGTATTGATATATGATATTTTATAAGTTGTATACGCTGCATTTTTGGTATTTGGGCATTATTGTAATTGTTGAACTCTAAAAATATATTGTCATTTTTCTCCAAACATTTGTCCTAAAACTAATGTTCATTAGTGTTAAATATCATTTAATTAGTTGTGAAAGTATGCATGCCTTTGTTGATCCACTATTAATATAACCATTTTTCAAATATTGTTTCTTTTGCTTAATTAGTTTAGAATTTCATATATGTTGAAATTTTCATTTTGAGAATCATTTTATTACAATAACACATCATTAGTTGGGTTTTTGTGAACTTGAGGTTCTGTAGATTAACAAATCATAAATTGAGGTTCAATGGCATTGGGAAATTGTTTGAAGTGTTTGGGAAACCAGATATGTGGCAAAAATTCAAGTTCTTCAAAAACCAGATATGAGAATTCAAAATTATAGTAGAAGGTTTTAAAAGTTTGGTCTTATGACCTACACTATTTAGCCTAACAACTATAATATTCAAATAGACAAAAATTCCACAAGAAAAAACAAAAAGGTGGTAACATATCATGTTGATGGAGTAGAGTCAAAAGGGATCACTTTGACTCAAATTTTGACCCCACTTGGAGAGCCCTTCTGATAAGGAGTAAGGTCAATATGATCCTCTATTCACTCCATGTGTTGGTTTATATATTTTACAATGAAGATCCACCATTTGCATATCTTATTTGTGTCTACCATGGGTATGACCAATGTCAAGTACCTAGGAAGCTACTTCTCCTACAATATCAGTACCTAATAGGTAACCACATTCTCCTCAAATAGATTTTTCCACCTCTACGATATCCTCTTGAATTACAAGCGGCATTTGGGAATGATACATGTATGTTTAAGCTTCAACTTTCTAACAAGTGTTCCCATTTTCTCAAGCTTCATCATGTTATCACTCCTCCAGATCTCCAAGGCTGAGGAAGAGTCCAACTAAGGTAACCATAGACCAACATTTTTGACTTGGTATCTAGCCCTACCAAGCTGGAGAGGGCTCTCTCCAAAAAATCACAGCCAAGAGGGTTAGATGAATTACAGTTTTAGGCTAGTTATGATTGCAGAAGGGTCTGATTGTTTGAAATTGAGTTATTGGACAAGGATTAGGTCAAAGAGACTAGGTCAAGGCAAATAAGGGTATGATTGCTAACATCTGATGGAGCAAGGTAGGTAGGCACTCAAACACTTTAAGGTTCTTGAGTGAGATGGATCAGATTGGTGAGGTGCTAGAAAGAGCAAGACAAGCATGTATTCTTTCTAAACTGAAGAAAATGGACAAATTATGAAGATTTCCCCAAAACAGAGCATGTAAGATGTATTCTGCTCATCAACTTGAAAATCAACATATCATAGAAGTGAAATGAAACATGAGAGTACAAAACATTCAAACATATGCAACATAAGAAGAAACTATGTCAAAATTCCATACCACAAGTATTCCATCAAAATCGCTGCAACTCATTCATTAAACTTTTGCCAAATACTGATTACACTAGTGTCTCTTATCAACACAACAACATCCAACTGACTCCAACTTGTGAAAAGGCTTAAAAATACATGATATAGGCCTCAAAACAAACTACTCCTAGCCTCAGGGGTCGAATCCATGAGAGGAGGAGTATTTCCACCAAAAACGAAGCTGAAACCTGAAGTGTAGGGAGGTCCAAGTGACTCATCCCTAACTTAAGTGAATTGATTCATTACACCTCATTGATTCCATTTACCTAATGTATTTACCCTAGGTAACAGTAAAAACATGATAATTACATTTACTTCATCAATTACATAGGTAAAGTCATCATTTAACAAGATGAAAATCAAATTTGCAGTGAAAACTCAGAAAAATCAGAAAATTGCTTAGTGCGTAGCGCTAGTGTCAGGTGCGCAGCACTAGTGCTAGGAGCACCCTCCATCTTCCACGTGGGTTTTGGATGTATTCAAGGTGTCCAAATTGAGCACAGGATAGTTTGTTCTTTAGTTTGAATAATGGATTTGATTTGACTAGTCAAAAAGTATTTCTCCCACGACTACTCAGTGCGCAGCGCCAAGGTACCCTATGTAGAGAGCCATTTTGAAGTCCATGTTTAGAGGCCTTCCTCAACTCCAAATTGAGCTCATGATAGCTCATTGGAAATATATTCTAGTCTAGTTGTCATTTGAATTATAAATAAAGTTATTTGGACACTCCAGCAAGGATAAAAATGGATTTTCCCAAGGTGGCTCCAAAAGTGTAGAAAACCTCTTGTAGCACATTTATGTTTTACATTTCCCAAAACCTATAACACATGTGTAAACAATGAAGGAGGTTTCTATTCCTTAGCCTATGATGGACAAAAACCTTTTTCACGTTTGTAAAATTCATCTCTGTTTGGTTGGAAACATACTTTGAAGAAAAGTTGGCCCTATGTGTGGCAAATGATTTTGTCCCTTGGAATGACTTTTTTTAAAAATGATGGAAACATGATGTTTACGAGTTGGAGTGGCTTCATGACTGCTGATATTACCTCCCTTATGCCCCCTCTGCTCAGACCCATTGAAAACCCTAGCTCAATGGGATAGGAAATTAGGGTTTAGTGTAGGCAAAACAGGGGATTTGGGAAATTTATAGGAATGAAGGGAAATAAAGGGGATAAGGGACTTCTAAATTCTTAGGAAAATTTTGGGAGCTAGGGAGGGATGTTAGGAAGTAGGGGAAATTGCAATTTCAAGGATTGAGTGAGGGGAAGGGTCCAAAAGAGAAAAACATGGGCCTAGTCTAGAAAAGTGTCAAAAGCATAGCAATAGGCTAGGGTTTGTAGAAAAATGATGATTTTGAGGGATAGGAGTGATGGGAAGTGTTTAGGAAGGTATATTAAGGATAGAATAAGGAATAAGAGCATCAGGATACAATTTTTGTTGACGATTTAACCATGGAGGTCATGAAACCAAGAAAAATGCCCTCAAAACCCTAGGGGAGGGAAATGAGAGAAATGGGCATGGGAAAAGGTCAAGGTCAAGGTTGGTAGATGGAGTGTAGGTAAGTGAGATATCGATGGATAAGAGTGAAAATGAGCCTTCCCTTGGTCTTTTATGGCCTTTATACCTTGTTTAAATTTTCAAAATTGGTCTTGGGACCCACTTTTTCTTTCTCAAACTTGACTTGTCTTTTACAATTTACCTTTGAACTTGATCTTCTTGGTGGATTTGGAAACATAATGACTTTGAAACTCTTCCTTTTGGCTGATGGAACTTTGAACTTACAACACTTGGAACCATGAGAATTATTACATATTAAAACCATAAAATTACATTTTTGCTTGAATATTCAAATTACAAACTATTTTGCTGATGAAATCTTGTTTATTCTTACTCCTTCACTTGCTGGTCTTTTATGCAGGAGATGGTGTTTTAGTGGACCTTGGAAACCCTAAGACCTAATGGAGACTTTGAGTGGCTGTGACTATGATGAAAATGACTGTCATGATGAAGACAAGTCATGACTAATGGTATACTTCAACAAAAGGTGAAATGAGCCAACAAGGGGTAAATTTCTAAAAGGAGTAAAGGAAACCCTAATTCAACCTTCAGTGACCAAATTTTTGCATGATGACCTAGTGGAATGACACAAATTTCATAATGGGACCCTAATATGATATGAAAGAGTTATTTTTTATCATTAATGGCAAGATGCAAATACTGACACTAACATTGGCCTTATTGGGGATGGTAGCTCTAAAAGAGGTGTCAAGAACACCGTAGACTAGCATGCCTATCGATTGGACTATACTATCAAAAACTCAATAACTAGTGAGCATGAATAAATGTTGTAAACTCAAATGACATAAACTGACTTGTGACAAACCGAAAACTGATTGAAATTAAACAGAAAGTTGAATTGTACACCGTCAACTTCAAACTCTACTAGAATTTGAAACTAAAAAATATTCCCATATTGGTGATCTTATTCATCACACCTTATCTATTCTAACTGATCGATAACCAGATAACTGAAGTGATGCGAAATTTCCAATGAAGCCAACAAAGGAGATGACCTTTCACTAAAATTTTTCTCACATCCTCTGTAAGCAGACAGAATGATGTACATGTAGGCAACTCACAATGAAAACTGAAACCAAGACTTATGCTAACAAACCAGACAACATTTAGCTTCTCCAATTCTTTCAAAACACTGCCGAATGGATCTTGAAAATCCTGAATCATTACCTTGTCTTGAGATCCAACAACAAAAATACAAGTACTCCGTTCATTCTAATCTGAAATAACAATTGGTTGTTGATTGATAAGAAGGAATAGGGAAGTATAACCTTCTGCTATCTGAGTGTTGGCTGTAAATTCCTTGAGCATGAGAAATTCTGACTCGATTTCTGGCATATTGTCTCTCTCAGGCTCATACTCCTCAAATTCATAGTTTAAGTCATCCTTAAATAGAAAACATTCTTCAATATTATCAAACATGATAGCCCTATCATCTTCATGAAAGAAAACAATATCTATTAACTGATCTTTTTGCAAGAAATCATCATCATAAATTGATTTACTCACAACAACTTCCTGTATAATTTCATCAAATATGAACATTGAGAAAGGAGATTGTCTTTCTTCAGGTTGATCTATAAATATAATTTCAAGATTGTCCTCATTTAAACTTATATTTTTATTTTCAAAAGTGGAAGAAGTTTCACTAAGACCTTCTTAACTATGTGAACACTACAAACCTGCATTAGCTTGGGCTATAACATGACCTTTCAGGAGTTGATCTATCTCATATTTAGATAGAGGATATAGTAATTTTTGTTTTCTTTTGCTAAAACAGTAATTGTCTTCTTTCCCTCCTAAAGATTCACAAGGATGTTGAATATCTTCTTTAACCTTTGTCTGGTCAACTCATTGTACTGGTGCAAGGATTGTCTCCTGTGGGAAATATTTATGAACATCAAGACATAATACATCATCTTTTTCTTCCATGAGAGAAAACACTTGCTCTTTTTAGTGATGAAAAGGATTTTCATGCAAATCCTCCAAGATCTCTTCATCCATGAACTCATTATCATCACAAGAATTCTCTAGATTTTGAATGAAAACCTCAAAATGATCAGAACAATTTTTAACCAAAGACAAAGAAGGGTAGGACTCCTTGTATTCTTCATAAAATGTTGAATGGAAAACTCTAAGAGAACAAACACTGGTAGGTGTCAAACCTTCATACCAAGATTGTGCTTTTCCTTCATGAGAAGCCATAAACATCTTTAAGAGACAATCTTCAGGAAATTCAACCTTCAACTTGCGTGTATGCATGTGAAATTTAACCAGATGTAAAGCAGCATCATTCCTATCATCATCTTTAAACATAGGCAAATTGCTTTGCCAATTTACCTTAGGCATTTTATTTGGGAAACCTAGAATGTGATCTCTTTTCATTGGAGCATACCTTCTTGCAACAGATTCCATCTTGAAAATTCTTCAAGCTACTGATCTTAATGCAGTGGAGTCGCCATGAAGTGTTGATTTTTTGGATCTTTCAGTCAATGGAGTCGCCAAGTGAATGGTACAGCCTTCCTATGTGTCCAATAGTTGTTCACCATCAACAATTAGATCTAAATAATTGTCATTATTTCCTAGGGAAGATAGAACTTTCGCTCCCCAGCAACGAAGCCAATATGTTATCACTCCTCTGGATCTCTAAGGCTAAGGAAGGGTCCAACTGAGGTAACCACAGACCAACCTTTTGACTTGGTATCTAGCCCTACCAAGCCAGATAGGGCTCTCTCCAAAAAATCACAACCAAGAGGTTTGGATGAATTAGGGGTTTAAGCTAGTTATGATGTGCATAAGGGTTTTATTGTTTGAAATTAGGTTGTTGGATGAGGATTAGATCAAAGAGACTAGGTCAGGAAAAATAAGGGTATGATTGCAGACATCTAATGGAGCAAGGTAGGTAGGCACTCAAACACTTTAAGGTTCTTGAGTGAGATGGATCAGATTGGTGAGGTGATAGAAAGAGCAAGACAAGCTTTTATTCTTCCTAAACTGAAGAAAATGGACAAATTATGAAGATTTTCCCAAAACAAAGCATGTAAGATGTATTCTGCTCGTCAACTTGAAAATCAAAATATCATAGAAGTGAAATGAAACATGAGAGTACAAAACATTCAAACATATGCAACATAAGAAGAAACTATGTCAAAATTCCATACCACAAGTATTCCATCAAAATAGCTGCAACTCATTCATCAAATTTCTGCCAAATACCGATTACACTAGTGTCTCTGATCAATACAACAAAATCCAACTACTCCAACTTATGAAAAGGCTGAAAAATTACATGATATAGTCCTCAAAACAAACTCCTCCCAGCCTCAGTGGTCCAATCCATGAGAGGGGGAGTAGTTCCACCAAAAATTGAGTTGAAAGCTCAAGTGTAGGGAGGTCCAAGTGACTCATCCCTAACTTAAGTGAACTAATTCATTGCACCTCATTGAGTCCATTTACCTAATGTATTTACACTAGGTAACAGTAAAAACATGATAATTACATTTACTTCATCAATTACATAAGTAAAATCATCATTTTCCAAGATGAAACCAAATTTGCAGTGAAAACAAAGAAAAATCAGAAATTGTTGAGTGTGCAACACCAGTGCCATGTGCGCCCTCCATCATGCAGGTGATGTTTGGATGGGTTCCCAGTGTCTAAATTGAGATCAGGATACCTTGTTGGAAATATTATCATGTCTACTTTCCATATATGTCTTTAGTTTGCATAATCAAGTTGATTTGTCCTCTCAAAATGTGTTTCTCCCAAGATTGCTCAGTGCACAGCACCAAGGTACCCTATGCAGAGCGCCTTTTTGAAGACCATTTTTGAAGGCCTTTCTCACCTCCAAATTGAGCTCATGATATCACATTGGAAATCTATTCTAGTCTAGTTGTCATTTGACTTATCAAAAAAGTTATTTGGACACTCCAGCTAGGAGAAAATTTGATTTTTCCAAGGTCTCTCCAGAAGTGCAGAAAACCTCTTGTAGCATCTGTATGTTTTACATTTCTCAAAAACATAACACCTGTGTAAAAAATGAAGGAGGTATTTGTTCCTTGGCCTATGATGGACAAAAACCTCTCTCTTTTTTGTAAAATACATCTATGTTTGGTTGGAAACATACTTTGAAGCAAAACTGGCCCTATTTGTGGCAAATGATTTTGTCCCTTGGAATGACTTTTTTGAAAAATGATGAAGACATGATGTTTATGAGTTGTAGTGGTATCGCCTATGCCTCCTATACTCATATGTCTCTGATTCCATAGCAAACTCTAGCTCAATGCGAGAGGAAATTAGGATTTAGTGTAGGCAAAACAAGGGATTTGGGAAATCTATAGGAATGAAGGGAAATAAAGGGGATAGGGGGCTTCTAAATTCTTAGGAAAATTTTGGGAGGTAGGGAGGGATGTTAGGAAGTAGGGGAAACTGGAATTCCAAGGATTGAGTGAGGGGAAGGTGTCGAAAAGGGAAAAACACAGGCCTAGTCTAGAAAAGTGTCAAAAGCATAGCATTAGGCTAGGGTTTGTAGAAAAACGGTGATTTTGAGGGATAGGAGTGATGGGAAGTGTTTAGGAAGGTATATTAAGGATAGGGGAAGGCGTAAGAGCATCAGGATACAAGTTTTGTTGATCATTTAACCATGGAGGTCATGAAACCAAGAAAAATGCCCTCTAAACCCTAGGAGAGAGAAATGAGAAAAATGGGCATGGGAAAAGGTCAAGGGAGGTAGATGGAGTGTAGGTGAGTGAGATATCTATGGATAAGAGTGAAAATGAGCCTTCCCTTGGTCTTTGGTGGCCTTTATACCTTGTTTAACGTTTCAAAATTGGTCTTTGGACCCACTTTTTCTTTCTCAAACTTGACTTGTCTTTTACAATTTACCTTTGAACTTGATCTTCTGATTTGATCTTCTTGGTGGATTTGGAAACATAATGACTTTTAAACTCTTCCTTTTGGCTGATGGAACTTTGAACTTACAACACTTGGAACCATGAGATAATTATATATTAAAACCATAAAATTACATTTTTGCTTGAATATTCAAATTATAAACTATTTTGTTGATGAAATATTGTTTATTCTTACTCCTTCACTTACTAGTCTTTTATGCAAGAGATGGTGTTTTAGTGGACCTTAGAAACCCTAAGACCTAATGGAGACTTTGAGTGGCTGTGACTATGATGAAAATGACTGTCATGATGAAGACAAGTCATGACTAATGGTATACTTCAGCAAAAGGTGAAATGAGCCAGCAAGGGGTGAATTTCTAAAAGGAGTAAAGGAAATCCTAATTCAACCTTCACTGACCAAATTTTTGCATGATGACCTAGTGGAATTATAAAAATTTCAGAATGGGACCCTAATATGATATGAAAGAGTCATTTTTTATCATTGATGGAAGGATGCAAACACTAAAACTAACACATATTAGACTACACCTCTATGGCATCAAACTCTTTGTCGCGGCATAATAGGTGCTTTAAGTCTCAATTTTGATAGCAAACATAGCAAGGGAATAAGAGGGGAGATGAAGTCAAGAGGGGGAAGCCAATAAGTGATCTACATAAGGATAGGAGGAAGCAGACTCGACAGGAATGGTGATATTGATGAATAGCATGATACTCAATAATTATTATGATAGAGGAAGGAAAATAGAAAGAGAGGCCACAACGAGGTGGAACCACCTCAATTTTATAATATCAACAACCTAGAAATCAAGTGGATATAGAATGAAATAGCCATGCCAAATGGTACCCCAAGTAGTTGAGACTAGAGGTCTCATTGGTAAGGCACACCATTCAAGCTATAAAACCATCACAAAGAAAATGAAATAGAGAGAAAAAAAGTCAATAGATAGTCATGGAAGCAAGTGGGGGTGAAACTGCAATAAATCCCATGGCACGAAAAATGTTGTGATTGTACAAGAGTCGGTAATTTCCCATTCAATGAGAAATTTTGGATATATTTTCACCATTCCATTGCATTAAACCACCATGGGAGGGTTGCATGACAAATCCTCTCGTCATTTAATGTTGGGATGGATGGCTAGTATGCCCCCTCCCACGCATTGCATTCCATCCCACCCTATATGGGGGATCAACATTAACCTTATCATAAACCATATGATCCAAATTGGGAAATGTAATTGATCATATGCATCTTTAGTAAATACATAACTTAGATGATACTATTATTTATAAGTTTTTTCAAATTTTCTACTCAATTTTTGCTAGGTCAATTTATTTCCTAATCCTTCAACTACTAAGTTGATATTTTTTTAATCCTTAAACTTGGATCAATGCCATAAATATAGTAGTAACTAATTCTTATCAGTTATTTTGTGGTGAATATGGAAGTTATTAATTATTTAATTTGCTAAAAGGGATTCTCTATATGATATTTAGCAGTATTTGACTTTATCAACAATGTCTCTGCAAACATTATTATGTCTTATAACTTTGAAAAATTTTTTTGCATTTTTCACATGTAAAACACAATTGTCCCCATATAATAGTACTACCATAAATTGGAAACACATTTTAAAAGATGTTAAGAGGTCCACACTTAAAGCCTAGTAAAAATGGTAAAAGACTCAACTAATCTGGTTATATGTCTATAGAAATAAGTAATTGAAATGAAATTGTGAAACAAACTTTCATTTTCTAAATAAATAATAGAAAACATGTTTTGAATGTGTTACTATCATCATTGAGTTTATATGGTCAATTCTAAATTATTTAGATATCAAAGGCTTGAAGTGCAAACTATTAAGAAATCTTGCTATGAATTTAAATTCAAATCTTCAACTAGACTAGCACATACACTATAAACTTACAAATTTTGTTCCAAATTCTTACAAAGTGTAGTTTATATTTTACATTTAGAATTAGGCTTGTGTTTTCCTAGACATGCACCTTCTTCCATGTATAAAACTAAAAATTTATTAATATGTTCTTCCTAAGTTTAATTACATATAAGTGGTTTTTATGATTAAATGCTTGATAAATTTGAATGCTTATTCAATGTCATCAAATAGCTAGTATGAAGAAAATGTAAAAAAGATGCCTATAAATATTGCTACATTTTTTTTATTTGGATTGGATCATTATATTTTTTTCATCCATCTTGATGCTTTCAGAATGGAAAAAGTGTAGATTCAGCTTACATGACCATTTCTACCAATTGGAAAATTGGGGTCTAAAACCTTACGGGAGCATTTGAGGCATCAAATGATATCTTTTGGTTGAAAAAATTGTTGATTTAGTTTAGCACTTTTTTTTCATATTCTACAAACATAGACCTTTCCAATCATTGTAAGAATTTCCTCAATCGAAGTTTGTATGCAAAATGTATGCCACTAAGAAGTTGACCTTCTTATTTTCACCACTATAATTTGAGAGGATGCCACGTCAACCCCAATTATTCAATGAAAAGGGGCTAGCCACATGATTATGATGAATAAGGTTCTAGAAGAGTCCACATTGTAACTCTAGTTAATAGTTGACGTAGTCAAAACTAACCACTAGTAGGCTATCAAGTTGTGTTATAACCGAGCCACTAGGAGGAAAAGGGGTTCCATTCTTTTCGAGTATATTTCTTCATATATGAGCAAATATAATTGAGACGGGTAGGAGATAGAGCACATAAAGAGGATTTTTGCAAAGTAGTAGTGCACAGGCCACAGGACATTCTTCTTTGTACTCATAGCCATTTTCTATTCAGGGAAAGAGAGCACAACGACCTCACCTTCCAGTTGTGTGTTCTCCTTAAAGGGTTTCCCCGGTTATATCTTGTGTCAAATTGTGGTTTATGATTTTGTATTTTTTTGTTCTCTATTTTTCTTCATAATTTTAATTTTCATGCAAACACAATTAACATTAATCTACATATCCATAAATCTAAAGAGAAATAAAACCTTAATAGTGTAGATTTCATATTTTCAAATATAGTTTTATCAGATTTGTTGTGACGAAATGTCTAGTGGAATATCCATGGCAGTTTACAAACCAGTTTTTACATGGACATACATATTATAAGTGGGTTGTTATAAGTGGTAAATTTTAGTGTATTGAGTTTCTATGGAACCAGTTACACCATTTTTTCATCCCACTTGAAGATAATTCTTATCAATATAAATCTTATCATTGATGAGATAACCTTACATTTGAATTTGTGTAAGCCTAAGCCTCACTATAAAAGTTGAATTATAAGGTGTTTAGAAAGTGTCTATGTAAAATTAGGCAATGTTAAATGAGTTCCTAATTTTAACTAAGAAGTCCTATTATTATTTAGAAAGCATGTTTTGTTGGATGTTTCAAAGCACGCATGAGAAGGTGAATTTTTCCCAAAAGCTTGTACATCTTATATAAACATAATATTCTCCCGAAATTTGATTACCTCCACAAAGTTTGTCAAACACTCTTAAACTTGATATTTCGTGCTATATTTGAGGCACTAGAGTAAAATTAACTACTAGATCCACTTGGAACTAGGTATCATCATTCATTTCCCTAAGCCCAATGGTTGATTGTGATGAAGTTTATCAAAATTATGAAACAAACAATAGTGAGATAGTAGCACTTCCTATATAGAGCAAATAGTTAGACCTAAATTTCTCGATATTATGGTATTTCTTGCTCTATTGTTATCATAATTTCTACATTCCTACCATTTTATCCACCAAAGATAGTAATTTATTTTGTGTTTACAAGTCCAAATTCTTTATGAATATTGAATTATGAGATAATAGATTGTTGTTAGAAAAAGGATTTTCATTTTATTCAATATATTAATCATGGTTAAAATTTAGTTTCTCATCATATTTGCATCTGCTAATTATGCATCACATTTAAGAAATCATCTAAATAGAGGTGGATATGGCTTTGTTCATGCATAAAATCAACCTTGACTATATAATAGATAGTGAAAATGAGAAGGGTGCATTGCTCTCTAGATGAAATAGAGGTGCTTAGTATATATAATAGAGATGGGTTTCTTCTAAGGTCCTTATTGGTACTATTGTCGGTTTGGTGCCTTTACACCCGAACTTGAATACAAATTGTGGATGGTTACAATGGTTTGTAAAAAGACAAAGGTATTGCATTTCATTCATTTGTGCTCATATGTTGTCTTTAATGTTTAATGTTGTCATCATAATGCTTTACTAAAGCCATATTTGCATATCATACAAAAACTATATGGAGATTATTTCAAATAAGAAGGATGGGGACAATTAGGAAGGAAAAAAGAGGGATGGGGGCAAGAAAAAAAGGGGAAGAAGGAAGTGGTGCTAGTAGGGATAAGATAGATGGTGGAGAAAACAAAAAGGGAGGAGGTAATGATGAAAATAAGAGTGGTAATGAATTCAAAGGTGATGGTGATGCCAAGAAGGATAAATGCAAGAAAAATGAAGTTCATATTCCTAGATATGTTATTGATTATGATTTATCAAGCTCATTAAAATCAAATACATTGATAGGAAATAATTATGCCCACATAATGATCATGAATTATATGGTCTCCACTTTTGATTTCCTTTCTTTTTCCACTGTCACCATTGCTTTCTCTTTTTTATCATGATATTATCAATCATTTTTTTTTTCTTAAAGTTTTTCAAACTTCACTTCTTTTTCACCTTATTTCTAGGCGAATTGAAGGAACTTAGTCTATGTTATAGATATAGGTTTATTTTGATTGATTAGGCATATTTTAGTATTGTTGTTTTGGTGTGTTTTATATGTAACACAATCATTTCATTCAATAGAATGAATAACACAATGGGAGTGAACTAGTTGAGCATAGTAGCCCACATCTAAGGCACAACCTCCATAATTATCTCCAACATGATTTATACTATGCAATATACAAACAATAAGCAAAAGAAAATTTTTACTAGTTTGGATTGACTTCCATTTCCCATAGCTCCCATATATAACCAATTACTAATGATGTTTTACAAAGAGGGGATTTTGTTACTAGCTACTCAATTATGCGATCATTGATGTGAATAAAAGATAGTAATAAGTTTACAAGGTATAGCATGAAAGAAAATAAATTTGTAACTTTGTACGATTAAAATACTTGAGATCCAAACATGTGTGGTAGTCATATGAACATAGATATTTTAAAACACTTAATATACAACCTCCATGTTCATCTTCATATATACCTTCACCTTCATAAACTATATAATGTACCAAAGTAATTTATTCTACTATTTTTGAAGGCATAAAATGATTATATTTGTACAATATTTATTTCATAAAAATCCTTATAATATCTCTCTAGTGAAATATTAAGAGTCCAAGTTGAGAAAAATGAAAGAAAAGGTGTTATCAATTATGTGGATTATTTTCCCGAGTTATTTTGACGGCTTAGATGCCCCTAGGTTGCAATTTCTAAAGCCACATGTCAAGCCTGATGTAATCTCTAGAGAACTCAGACAACTTGACAAAAAAAAACTATGTGCATTATTTCTTTTTCTTCTTTATAAAAATAACCTAGGGGATAAATCAAGAGTGGGGAAGTAAAGTCCAAATGAATTGCAATCTCTAACAAAAGTCAAAGACGTGTGTTAAATCTCTTAGAGGAAGCTTAGACAAGGTGTGAATTTAGAGTAAATAATTTGAAATACCACTCAAACTATATGTTCCCTTCCCCATGGTCAAACACAAGAAAAAAGTTCAATCTAGTAAGCAAGGAAGTGGAGGAGTAGAGATATTGATGGATCAAATTATGTTTTGGGAAGGATCAAATCCTTAAGGAATTGAAGGAATGTGCTTTGAGGATATGAAGATCTTTATCAGTCCCACCAAAATCAAATAATCTAATAGGAAATAATTCTTTAGTAGTTATCTAGACTAGGTGTTATATCACAATGCTAGGTACTTGCTTTCTTAATTCATTGTAGTTTACTATCCTTTAAAGAGAAGAGATGGGTTACAAGGAGGATGTATGCTTGTACAATGATCAAGTAGAATTCCCTAAAAGAATGGCATCAAAATTGTGTGAAAATACAACAACAATCTCATAGCACACAATTTGTCATCAAATATATAATTTTGAAACTAACATGATGATAATATAATGCTACACATGCACACATGATATTGATTTTACACAATATGATGCAAACATGGTGACTTTTAGTGATGTAAAACTATGGAAATGTGATGCAATCTTTTTTTATTGATTTTAGGTTCTTTAACAAGCAAAATTGAAACAAAAATCAATGTGTTATTTATGTCACAATACCTAACACATGATAGAAAAGAATTGAAAATGAAAAAAATGTGCCATGACAACATAAAAAAATGGTGTTATATACAAGTATTGTAGTAGTGAAGCTACCTACAATGGCACCTAGTTTATGGACAACTCTAACTTATTTATAAAGATATGACATCTGTGTTTTATCTCCCATATGAAATAGTTCACAAAGGTCTCAATATGGATAAGATTTCTTAATCTCCCCGCCAAAATATTGAGTTACCAAAGTCTACGAGTCATTGATGATGCTTTAGGTAAGTTTATTACCTACTTCTGTGAACTATTTATTCGGGTCCCAATATATGAGTCTGGATTTATATTTATGTTGATCTAAGCAAAGGCCTTCTCAACCAAATTACACTAAGAATCAAGATCGAAGATGGATACAATTCATAGTCTACAAACACATTGTTTTCCAATGCAAACTTTATTTGGATCGTGAAGACATGGTAGCTTCGTGTCCAAAAGAAAAATTTTCATAAAATGATAAAGGGAGCTAAAAGAATCCTTCTTGGTGGAAATATTTGATGATGGATCATCATTAAGCAAATATAAGCAAGACCCTAGAGAAACATATGCCCACAACATAGGAAAATGTTATTATTTCATCTTCAAATGCTTGTGATGAATAAGACATTGATATGGTCTTGACTTAATATTCAACTTCGTCCAATTGACTTCATTATAGGAAAACTCTTCCAAAAGAGAAACAAGAAGAAAGAATTAGATTATTTAGATAAACACAATGACCCAAGCATTGTCACTTCATTAAATGTTATAAAGCAACTAGTATACAAAAATCCAACAATGTCCATTTAGATGGATAATTGGACTAAAATCAAAAGAAAACAAGAAGGGAAAGGGAAAAAATTTGGGGATTGTGATCTTCATCTTGTAGCAAACTTGGATTTGGAGCCAGGAGATGTGACAATAGAAATAATGTCTTTAAAACATGTACAGTTGTAACGTTAAAATGTGAAGCTCGCAAATAATAGTTGTAATCAACAATTCAAACTCAGCAAAAAGAGTTAAAAATTCAATATTGGATTCAATATTAGATACTTGATCAATATGTAAGGATTAAAGTTTGAAAAAAATGTTAAAAAGTACCCCGAAGAGAGGAATCCCTTCCTTTTGGGAGGGACTCCTGGGAACGAATCCAACGGAGACGGGGCCTGTAGCTCAGAGGATCCCCGGTCAATGCACCTTTAGATGTTTTCATCTCCTGAGGATTTTAGTACCGAGCGAAAGAGGCATTTGACCGAGCCCAATAAGCATCATCCGCAGCGGGAGAGGAAGGAGATCCGCTGCAGATGAAATGACAGAGCCTCTAGATTCATAACTAGATGTTTACTGAGTCTCACCGCCACCTTGCCCAGATCTATACCCATCTCTTCTAGTAGTAGAGCTGGTGGACCTTATTTAGTGCATGTAAATTTTCCTTTCCAAAATACCATTTAAAATGTAAACCAAGATCAACAAGATTTTCCAATAAAAACCATTATAGTCTAAGATTAGAACATATATATCCTAAAACATGGAAAATCTTATCCAATTTACATTATTGAAGAGATCAGATATGGTGAGGGCAATTAGCCTTAAAGACCTAAGATATGGGGTGGCTTCAATTTGCATAACAATATTAATTCTCATTTAATAAAGCTAATTATAATTTCCCACCTACAAAATGATACTTTTAAATATATGGATATAAATTACATATCAATTTTTCAAACTTCTAGAAGTTCACATGACGCCAAAATAAAAATATGGAATAATGGGACTGTTTGATATTTCCCACCTACAAAATGATACTTTTAAATATCTGGATATAAATTACATATCAATTTTTCAAACTTCTAGAAGTTCACATGACGCCAAAATAAAAATATGGAATAATGGGACTGTTTGATATTTAAAGTTCACATGAGGCCAAAATAAAAATATAGAATAATGGGATTGTTTGATATTTTAGAGAGTAATAAGTTTGAGATTTAATTTATATTTAAAAATAATAAATAAATCTAACAATACTTTATTACAAAAGTAATAATAAATCTAATACTACTTTATTATTACATTAGGTAAGAAATTTTAAATTATTATAAATATTGGTTAATTTTTAATTTATTAACATTTAAACATATTATTTTTTACAAAATTTAAAAATAAAATAAAATAATAGATTCCTAAACTTATAATCAACCAAGTTAGATTATCAAGGTAATACTACTTATCTTATCATGTATTGTAATTATTGGAAAAGCATAACTAAAATAATGAATAGAGGTTGGTATAAACATTTGTCATTTTGAAAATGATATTTTTAAATTTTTATTATAATTTAAGTTTTTCCAAAAAAACATTTATTATTTACAATATAATATATATAAATATTATATATTTTTAGTAGAGTAAATTAAATATTTACAGTCACATTTAATATGTTATAAAGATGATTTTATAAAAAAATATGTTATAAAGATGATTTTATAAAAAAATATGTTATCAAGATGATTTTATAAAAAATATGTTATAAAGACACTATAAAAGGTGCGTATTGTTTTTATGATTTTTTTTGGTACAAAGAGGAGTTAGAACTATAATATTTTATTTAGAAAATATATAATGTAAATGTTATTTTAAGTATATTAATATTTTTATTAAGAATAATATAAATTAAGAAAAATGTTAAATATTGGGTTGATTTTTATATATTAATAATATGTTTATTATAAGTATTTATATATTTATGTATAAGATGTTTTATTTTATAGATATTTTATAATAGTTTTTTTTTTAATTATTATATTTACCATGCAATTAGATTATAATTGATAAATGAAGTTTCCATATATAAATGGAATGTTTATAAGCTTTAAGAATTAATTTTGTTAGTTGGGATTATCTATCAAAAATATGTTGGCAATAAAATTGTCACAAATTCTGGATATAGTAAAATCTACTTAAAATTACACTACATCCTTATAAAATTATGAAATTTTACATAAATATCTTTATAGAAACTATAAAATCTAGATAAAAGGTCTAACTAATATGATCAATTGTTTAGAAAATCTTCGGCAAAATTACATAATCAATCTTTTGTCGACGCCTTTCGAACCAACCAGTGTGGTTCATCGTCAGGACAAGTTGAAGGACCGATCTGGCTAAGCTTGATTAAATAGAGTGTGCAGAGATCCCAACGGTTATATTGCAACGGCTAATTTTGACTTAGTCAAACTAATAATTATCATTAACCGAAACCTACTATTATTAGTTAATTGAATGATAAGGTTAAATGATAAACAAGAAGTTATTAGAAAAGTATATGGTATACCAATAATATTAGGTTAATGAATATACTATTATTAATAAAATTATGGCATTTACCTTAGGTAAACTACATTCTAGGAATATTAATTTAACCAAAATACTATTTATTGTTTTTTATTATTAGAACTATAAATTATTAAGAAAATATAGATTAGTGGTTAGTACTTATTAATTTAATTTCGAATGAGCCTTTACAAATAAAAAAAATTTAAATTAAAATGATTTTCTGGTTTAAACTTTTACCTATTATAACTCGATTCTAAAAATAATAGTAATTTATTACCATTTATTTAGAGTTAGATAATTTGGGAATATTAATATAATTTATTAATGACCATTATAGGTAGTTTACCATTATGAATTTACCATAATTTATTAACCATTATATCTTTACCATTGGATCCTTAGGTATAAACAATTTTTAAATACACAATTACCATTGTAACTAAATTCTAAAGATTAATAGTATTTTAATACTATTTATTTGGAATTGATTAATTTAAGAATAATAATAAATACAGATTTTTAATAAATATAATGACCATTATATTTAAACATTATATTTATTATATTCAATTAACTAATAATAGTAGGTTTCGGTTAATGATAATTATTAGTTTGACTAAGTCAAAATTAGTCGTTGCAATATAACCATTGGGATCTCTACACACTCTATTTAATCAAGCTTAGCCAGATCGGTCCTTCAACTTGTCCTGACGATGAACCACACTGGTTGGTTCGAAACGCGTCGACAAAAGATTGATTATGTGATTTTGCCGAAGATTTTCTAAACAATGTTATGGATCACAGAAGTCTAAATTCCTTAATATGATCAATTGTTTAAAAATAATCAAAAATTAAATTTAGACGGTTGTAAAATGGGGAAAATTATGTTATATATCTATATATATATATATATATATATATATATAATAGATTCTTTATGTTTTTCAAATCTATAAACTAATATGATGATTCATCACTTCTTAGAAAAATAAGTATTAAAGTTACAAGGGAATTGTTTAATCATTATATGTTTTAGAGTTTTTTTTGTTGGAATTGAGGGGAAAAATTGGTCAAATATTTATTTTTGTTATTTAAAATGAGTTTTTGATTACATGTATGGATTCAATACTCTAAAAAAAAGCCTTTGGAGCACTTGAATTGTGGAGAGTTTTCAACTCAAACTTATGATTCCAACAAATCCTGACCAGATTTGGGTCAAATTAAACCAAAAAAAAATAAATATGCCCAAAAAACTTCCAAAACATATAACAAATAGACTACAACAAATCAAATTTATTCTTAGAGATAACTTTAATATTATATTACAATTGCATTATGTTTAACTGTATATTCACTTATTGATGTTGGCTTTGTCAAAATTGAATAGGACTAATTTCAAGGTGATCTTTATCGGTGTTGGTTTTATAGAAATTGAATAGAGTTAATTATTTTCGAGAAAGGTAGTAAGTAGCATGCTTAAATTTTCTAGATATAGATTTTTTATGGATATAAATTATGTGAGATTTGAAATGTTGATGAGTTTAACAAAGTATTTAATTGGGAAAAATTATGAATCTCATATTAAAGTATTGTGTTAAATGAGGTTGAAGTTACATGGGATATTAGAAATTGAAGAAGTGAAGAATGTCACAACCAATTCTCCTATATAATAAAATTAAGTAATAAAATGAAAATAAAATAAAAATAATTAAGGTAAAGTTAAACATTAATGAAAATCTACGATGTAAAAATATTGAGTGGTTAATTTTCAGAATTGGACCTTAATACATTACTTAGATGAAATAATTCCATTGTACTTGAGATATAGGTTAACAAGTATATAAGGAATTTTTACCATGTTGATCACATAAGCGCATGCACAAGAGGCTTAGATAATAGGTTAACAAGTATATAAGGAATTTTTACCATGTTGATCACATGAGGGCATGCACAAGAGGCTTAGATAAGTAATCCTAACTGGTTGTAGGAAGTAATATAAGGATTTTTCACCATGTTGATCGTGTGATGGCATGCACAAGAGGGTTAGATAAGTAATCCTAACTGGTTGTATGAAGTAACTATAAGATTACCTCACTTGCAAGTAAGTTGAAGTTGTACTATTGCACCCTCCAAAGGCCAACTTGCACATTTGTAACACATATATTTATATTTATAAAATTTGATCATTATTGTTGTTTTACATTTTGTACTAAATCTAATATAATGATGGAAAGACTCCTATGTTTGTCTAATATCAATATTATGCATCTTTTATTCACAAATATGTTTAAATTTAGTAAGTAGAATCCAATATTATTTAGCGTGAATAAAAATGATCAAAAACATCATTAAAATATAGAAAAAAGTTATAATAATAAATATAAAAATTAAAAAATTGACATTTCTATTTGTTGGCTTATTGGGCCTGACCCAAGTTCAAAGTTAATTTAGCCAAAAAAAGCCAAACAAATCCCGGTACTACTGGCCCTTTCGGCAACAATCCGTGGAGCGCGGGTTGAGGTCTCACGCGAAGTAGTATGGGAGGGTGCTAAAACCACGTTTCTGCACCCTGGAGATGTCTGATGAGTTCAAGTGGTCCACGGTTTGACCCTAGGCGCAAGTTGCTTCGCACACTTTTCCTTACCTCGCAGCCCAATATATTGCCTTCGCGCAGCCCTACCCCGAGGCTGAGCATCGCGCTCTGCATTATTACCCAAGATATTACTGGTATTCCACAGTCAGTTGATTATTTTAGCCTATTTGGGTGCTTTAAGTTATATTTAACAACATAAATCATTCATACAGGTGCGAGTAGTAAATAAAAAGTATATCTGCAAATTATATCAAACATGCATTAAACCAAGAACAGATACACAGAATTATGATAAAAATTCTATTTATTAATTCCTTCCTCGTTTACAGACTCGACTCTACCCTGCGCATTTAGCTGCAAGGGTCCGCGCACTCAGCTGCAGACTACTAGGCCTCTACGCACTCAGTTGCAGAGCCTTCTCCTACTCTACGACCTAAAGACACCCTTTACACTTGTGACTTAATCCCTTAAACTTCTTTTCTTTACACTTAGAGCCTCGCTCTATTTATACAATCCCATGGTCTGCGGACCATGGGTAGGTGTATCCAGCCGAAATTAAATTACAAAACTAGGGTGGACAACCTTATGATTCTATCATACTTTTCGCACCCTGCGCCCATAATTCGCAGAGCTTTACAACAAGATTCGGTCAAAACTTGGGCTTTGAGCCCCAAAACATGCCTTAGGGGGGATTCCATGTCCAACAGGCCCCTAACACAAACATCGTGACTCGCTCTTGAGTCACTCTGTTGGCGCGACGATCTTTGCACGGAGTCCCTCCAACTGTTCTCGAACTACGCAGAGGTCAACAACGCACTGAGCTGCAGCTTGCTGGATCTGTTGCATGTGCTGTTTTGAGACCTTTGTGTCTAGAGGCAGATTTTCCCAAATATTGCCCATAAATCGCATCTTAAATGCCCGTCGCCCGCTCCATTTGGCCTTAAGTCGAGCATCCCATCGTGAATAGTGACTTCAACGGTCACTTTCTGGCCAACCCGCGTGGCAGCACAGCCCCCTGTGCGCGGTCGCGGACCTTGTGATTCTCTGCTTCTGCGCGCATCTCCAGCATCGCGCAGCTCCCAAGCAGGATAGTTTATAGTCCTGTGCTCCCTTCCAACTGCCTGGAGCACTAAGACTGTCCTTCCCTTGGCTAGTCAGGTGGTTGCACCACCCGTGTAGAGTTTCATTCGGTCCTCTGTCATGGCTCCTAGAGAATCCCCACCTTGTATTGTTACAGTCGGCATCGCGCACTTCACCATTTGCAACGCGCTACCCTGGTCACTATGCTTAGCAATATGCGGTCCAAGCCAAGGCATCAAACTGATCAATTCATGACAATAGGCCACTCTATTATTGTGATCGCACGCCTCCTACCCTACCATTCTAGTCCTTTTGCCGAGAAAATCATTCTCTATTTTGTCCTCCAACCTCTTGACTTCTGCGTCCGCCAGCGCACTTTTCTTTCTTAACCGTACCCTGTCTTCTTCAAGTTCTTGGAGTCTAAGGTTTCCTATTGGATTTCTTCCTCAAGTCCCATGCGTTCTGTTCCTTGTGACTGTGTGATCCCTCCTTTTCGGGCTTCGCGAACCATCGTATTTGTGGGTGCTACTCTGTGCGGACTAGGCTTTGTATGTTTCATAGGGATTACAACATCTGCTTCATACTTCAGCTTCGGAAGTGCCCATGCGATCATGGTTTTTGCGCATGGTCCTATAAGCCTATTGAACCGCTGGTACGCAGAGGTCCCAGTCAGTCTACTTCACCTGGCGGGCCACGTTCAGTGATTCACATACTTTGTCAAAGGCTTCCACATGGATAATCTTCGTGCGCTTGGTCTTATCATACTTCCTAGTCATCATTCACGCCATCGTCTTGCCCACTCCTGCTTGTTGGTCGTGTTTCCTATCGCAATGATGGTGTGCGTTCGTGCAGGTTGCGCACCATACGCCTGTACCCATCTGGAGAGGTGGGCGCGCATGTTGATTCGTCCGTCATACCCAGCTTTCATCCGCATCTGAGGCTTTCCAAACCGCATGACCATCATGCTTTTGCATTCGTGCCAGTCCTAAAAACTTCCTTGATGCATACCCCACCACCTTGCGGGCATAGCGCGCAGTACCCATTTCAGAGCATCGAAACGTTGTTGTTCCAACACTTCTTTTCCAAATTTGTTCAGGAAATCAGTTAATCTGTCATACATAGGTAGATCTCTCACCTCTGTTGTCACGCAGTGCAAAAACCTTGTCATCATGTTGCAATTGAGTTTGGTTATGTAAGGTCTTGTAGCTCCAACCCGAAGTGCGACCGTGGGTGAGCGCGCGGTTGGGTGTGCGAACTGTGGTCCAACGAACTATGCGACGAAGTATGCGAGGTTCCTTGGAGATGCGACGATATTATGCGACGTTATGGAGGAGGCTTGGCATATACATACGCATAGGAGCATGAAACGATTTAGTTTGAGGCCGACCACACTTGGAAGGAAGGCCGACTTCAATGAAGGGCTTTTTGCGATGAAGTGTGGGCGTTGGGTGGTCGGCTGGGCAAGCCACCACCCCACCCTACGATGGGTATATATTATGGAAAGCATTGGAGCATTTCGACATTCGATAATCACTTCTCATCTTCGCACAAGGAAGGAAGCGCGTTGTTAGGGTCCCACCCTAACCCCCTTATTTATGTCTTGGGATCACGTCATAGTCAAGAGTCAATAAAGCCCATATTAATATTTGTAAGTGGTTAACCCGCAATTAATGACGGGACCACAGTTAGTTGCAAATGGGCGGAAGTATTAGATAGATGGTAAATGGGCGGTAGTATTAGATAGATGGTATTAATAAAACCCACGATATTGGCCCATGGTATTGCATGTATGAGTCATACATAAAGGATAGAGACTCCCTACGAGGAGCATCGTGTCTTGTTTGGTAATCGAGCTCTGCTCTATTGGAGGTTGCCCCCTCGAAGAGGCCTGTGAACATTTCTCTCTCAATAATAAAATCATTGCTATTCTGTGCTCTGGGTATATCTTCTTCGCATATTTTGTGTTTCGGTATCTTTTATTCGCAAATTCTATGTTTGGGTATTACTTTGCAGGTTAAGAGCATAACATGCGCAGTTCAAGAGGGGAGTCGCACATCTCATGCGCCAGTCTTGGTGAACGCACGGTGAAGGAGAGTCGTACTTGGTGTTGGGAAAAGGTGTGGGTGAAGGTGCGCCCATTGGTTGGGCAAGGCATGCACGGTGAACGTGTGGCGCCCATTTTGTCCGACGACTTGGCATGGGTGTCTTGGCGACTCGGGTGAGCGCCCACCCATCGTGCAAGTGTGCACGAAGGCTTGTTGGTGTGTTGGTTTGTGAACGGAGGAGTGTCTCAGGCAGAGGCACCCGTGTGTGGCGACTTGGAGGCGCACCCAAGTTGGGCAAACTACACAATTGTGCGACAAGGTGAACGAAGGGTTGGTGAGTCGTGCAGTGGTGTCGACGAGCTGGGCAACCGAATTTGCCGAAGTTGTGAAAATTGACTAAGTGTAAATTTTGGGTTTCCCAAGATTTAGCTTGTACATTGTAAAAGTGGAAAATTATACATATATTGATATTCGGGCAGA
The DNA here is from genome assembly GCA_031772625.1 of Pinus tabuliformis. Lineage (NCBI taxonomy): Eukaryota > Viridiplantae > Streptophyta > Pinopsida > Pinales > Pinaceae > Pinus > Pinus tabuliformis. The sequence goes on along the minus strand of CM062806.1, from coordinate 51,902,890 downwards.
CTCATATTACAGGGAGTTGCCCCTCCCTTTATACTGTTGTGCATTTCTCTTGTTAATTCTGTTGATAATGAATGAGTATGGGTGTTTATTGGTATAAAGGCTAAACATAATAATAATACTTGGTTGCGAAACACAAACTAAGTAGGAGAAAGTGAATTAAGGCGTAGTCCACGAACATAAGTATTGGTGAAAAGAAAGTGTTCGGTGGTGCCGCACCTCGCTATAAGCGGTTGAAAGACTACCGCAGGTGTAGGGGCATGACAGGTGGTATCAGAGCTCGGTTGGCGCTGGTGTTAGAGCAAGGTTGCTCGTGACGAGGTGCAGGTGTGGGTACACTTGGAAACTTGATAAATGATGACAGTGGAAGCAGGTACTTGCAGGTGAAGGAAGCTAGTTTCACATACAAGTGGAACAAGGGCCGGTTCATGGTTGCAGGGAACTTGGTGAAGCTGGTGAATGGTGAAACAGGTTTAGCAGAGGTGAAGCTTAGTGCTTGGGCCAAGCTGAACGACAGGGCATGGCAGGTTTTGAAGAATGCGAAGGGAAGCTCTTGCTTACCTTATACAGGTTGAAGCGGATGAAAGAAGAGAACCCCCGGATTCGAAAAGAACTTGAAGTCTTGGAAAATAATGTTGAAGACGAACTTCTTCAACTTGGTTGGACAATGGAGCAAGATGAAGTTGCAGATTGTGCTATCAAGGAAGAGGAAGCCGTGATGATTGAAGATGTTGCAGATGTGACAACGATGGAGGATGAACTTGAGATTAATCAAGTTGGACCAGGATCGTGCAGTTTGCAGACATGGATGGATGAGGATACTCATATGGAGGAGCCTCACGATGATGATGAAGTAAGTATTGATACTCGTGTTTCACTTGAGCATTTGGTAGATGGATCGTATGTAGGGAAGGGAAAAGCCAGTTTGCCAACGCTAGGGAGCATCTTACCATGGATGACTATGATGAGACCTTGTATGGAGAAGCATGGATTTTTTACTGTTGCAAGACTTGTTGGGGTTGTTTGTGACCTTATGGTAGAAGGTACAAAGGCCTGTGACAAGGGAGGAACATGATGATCGTTGTGGAGGATTGGGTCATGCTTTAGCCATATGGAGAATTGGCTAAGTGAATGGCATGACTCATGGACAGATTAAAGGGCACAAACTTGAGGTACAATGATGCTTGGGTGGAATTCTCATGGCCAAGACCAAGAGCAAGTCTTGGTGGAACCTTTAGTGGAGGAGCTATGATGGAGAGACTCATATGATGATGATATGGTTGGGTGACCGAGTTCACTAGACCGAAGATTGTAGACTTGGGTGAGGATGACCGATTGTTGTGATGGGTCTACTTGGTTGGACTACATGGACATCTTAGTCATGGAAATCAGGTTGGAGACATGGAGCATGGCAGTCTTATGCAGGGACATTGTGCAGGAGCACTTGTAGAGGTGTCACTTATGGACATCCAATGAGGGGTGCCAAGGCAGAGATGTTGTGCAAGTGGATTTGATGATGCGACATGGAGACTTATTACTTATGAGCCGATGGAGAGGTTGTGCACTCTTGTACAACAAGACCATGGACATGGATGGAGTTGTGAGCAGACTATGGAGCATTCCTACTACATGGAGAGCTGAGGCATCTTGCAGAGACCTTTGGGCCGAGACTTGTATGCTTGCTGAGATGTTGGTTGGAGATGGCTCATGGAGCTCATGATGACATGAGGTTGTGACTTTTAGGGACTTCATACATGGTGGACTTAGAGGATTTGATGCATTGAGGAGCTGAGGTCAGAGACTTTGATGTAGGATGGGGTGCATACTTTCAAGTACATGTATGGGAATGGCTTCTAAGAGTGACTTGATGTGGAAGATCGATATGAGACACTTTGAAGTGATGGAGTTACAACGATGATGATGCCTTGGTGACTACACTTGGGCATGGGTTGAGCCGAGACTCAACTACCTTTTGACATGGGAGATGATTGATCTATGATCATGGGCATCACATGGATAGATGAGACAAGTGTATACTTGTTTCTATGGCTGACTTGAGGGATGACACATTGCAGATATGATGGAGGATGCTTCATGGACTTGGATGTGACACATCGAGAGCCGGTTTGATGAGATGGTATCTTCATATGGAGGAGACACACATATGGATGATGTTGGGATAGATGTGCCTGATTTCATGTAGCACATTGATACCAAACATCATGGACAACATGTTGCAGATGAGATGAAGACTACTTCATGGACCTGAGCATGGCTTACACTTGTATGGAGATGGATTCTTGATCGAGTTGAGGATGTGACGGGATGTTCTGAGAAACAAGTGATGGTGGCATGAGGATGTTCACTCTCATGATTTGAGCGTGACAGTTGGATTGATCACCCGACTAGTGCAGACATTGGGGCATGCAGTGAGCAGAGTTGTCTTAGCATTATGTTGGAGTATCATGGTATCAGTTCGCATGATGACACATGAGGAGGTCAACACGATATGTTGCAGTGGGCATGTAGCTTGAGATGGAAGGATCAGCCTTCCATGGCAGGAGAGCAGCATGTGGAGATTGTGATAGGGTGATCGATGGTCATGGATTGAGATGATCTATGATGTATGACATACCGATGAGGTGTATACCTTGGTATGGTTATCTTGGTGACAAATGGTTGCCGAGGCGAGACATGACGGAGACGATGGTTCTACATATGATGCATAGATGTTTGCAGTATGTGGAGGAGTTGACATCATGGATATTGATGATCTTGGTGGATGGCTACCAGGATGATATGTTGTCGAGGACGACAACGACTTCAGGTGGAGTAGGATGTAAGGTCCTATAGCTCCAACACGAAGTGCGACTGTGGGTGAGCGCGCGGTTGGGCGTGCGAACTGTGGTCCAACGAACTATGCGACGAAGTATGCGAGGTTCCTTGGAGATGCGACAATATGATGCGACGTTATGGAGGAGGCTTGGCATATACATACGCATAGGAGCATGAAACGATTTGGTTTGAGGCCGACCACACTTGGAACGAAGGTCGACTTCAATGAAGGGCTTTTTGCGATGAAGTGTGGGCATTGGGTGGTCAGCTGGGCAAGCCACCACCCCACCCTACAATGGGTATATATTATGGAAAGCATTGGAGCATTTCGACATTCGACAATCACTTCTCATATTCGCATAAGGAAGGAAGTTCGCAGTTCAAGAGGGGAGGCGCACATCTCATGCGCCAGTCTTGGGTGAACGCACGGTGAAGGAGAGTCGTACTTGGTGTTGGGCGAAGGTGTGCCCGGTGGTTGGGCAAGGTGTGCATGGTGAACGTGTGGCGCCCGTTTTGTGCGACGACTTGACGTGGGTGTCTTGGCGACTCGGGTGAGCACCCGCCCATTGTGCAAGTGTGCACGAAGGTTTGTTGGTGTGTTGGTTTGTGAATGGAGGAGTGTCTCGGGCAGAGGCGCCCGTGTGTGGCGACTTGGAGGCGTGCCCAAGTTGGGAAAACTACACGATTGTGCGACAAGGTGAACGAAGGGTTGGTGAGTCATGCGGCAACTGTGCGGAGGTGCCGATGAGCTGGGCAACCGAGTTTGCCGAAGTTGTGAAAATTGACTAAGTGTAAATTTGGGGTTTCCCAAGATTTAGCTTGTACATTGTAAAAGTGGAAAATTATACATATATTGATATTCGGGCAGACTCATATTACAGGGAGTTGCCCCTCCCTTTATATTGTTGTGCATTTCTCTTGTTAATGTTGTTGATAATGAATGAGTATGGGTGTTCATTGGTATAAAGGCTAAACATAATAATAATACTTGGTTGTGAAACACAAACTAAGTAGGAGAAAGTGAATTAAGGCGTGGTCCGCGAACATAAGTATTGGTGAAAAGAAAGTGTTTGGTGGTGCCACACCTCGCTATAAGCGGTTGAAAGACTACCGCGGGTGTAGGGGCGTGACAGGTTACCTCGTGTAACCAATTTTGCCACCGTTCTATCTCCTCATCCAAATATGAGGTGTAGGAGCTTTGGCGCTCCCACGAAATCCTGCCATCCGCTAGGATTCACCTAGTCCTGCTCTAACGCAGTTATCTTGTAGATACAGTCTATATCGTCGTCGCTCTTGTAGTCATGCACCGACTCTGTGTAGTGCGATCCTTCTGCAAAGTCTAAAGGTACCACTATGCGTAGTGAGTTTTTCTCAAAAATCATCTTGTGCTTCTTTAGATTTATCACTCCATTCATGTCAGTGGCCCAATCTATTCCCAGTAACACGGGACAAGGATAATTGTCATCAACAATCTATATCACTTCGAAATCCACAAGTGCGCTCGCACCTTCGATATCCACCGTTTTTCCCTGCAATCTTCCTATGGGTAGGATCTTTTGTTGGTTCGCCATACGCAATTGAATATGAGACCATTGCAACGTGGGCCTGCCCATGCGTTCCCATGTCTACTTTAGCAAGACATTCGTGTCCGATCCTAGATCCAAAATCACTTGATCCATTTCATATTCCCCGATCTGCGCCATCAATCTCATCTCTCTTCATGTTCGTGTTGTGTGCTTCCCAAGCTTCCAGACTGCATATGGTTCCCTTGGCGCAATCCCAACACATCTAGTTATGACTTCTTGCAGCCCCTTCACAGCCTTGCTGTCGCACAACAGCTTCATGCATGTCTCCAAAAAGGTAGTGAGCATTGATGGGTCCATTTCTGGTTCCAGTTTGTCTTTACTACCTGAAGTGGAGGCCTTCACGAAGCTCTTCTTAGCTTCCATGAATGTCTCCTTAGCGCGCTCCAAATCAAATTCTGGTTCCTTTGTTGGAGCCTTGTGAACCCAGGCACTCTCTTCGGGCTGCTTGCCTTTGTCATCTCCTGTCATAATACCACTTCGGAGCACAATATTTACATTTGGGTCTTCCTCGCGTGGCTCGGACCTCATCATTTGCAAGTTCTAAGTTAGGGGAGGTTGGAGTGCTCCTTTATCACTCAACCTCACTATCAACGTGGGACAGTCCTCTATTTCATGATCAAACTGGGTACAATATAAGCATGATGGTCAAGTCGGATTTGTATAATCACGGGCATAATGCCCTGGTCCTTCGCAATTGTAACAGATCAGCTGTCTGTGACCACTTCCTGGTCCCATTCCACCTCGACCTCGTCCGCGCCCCTGAAATCCAGTGCGTGCCATCCCTGCATTTTGATCGAGGGCCCATGTTTCGGTCTGAACTCTGTAGGTAGGATTCTAATCCATCATTAGTTCATAACTTCTACAGGTGCACTCATCGTGGCCTACTGACTTGCAGAAATTATATAAAAACTGTTGGGATGTCTACGTATACTTTTGTAATAGAAGACAGTTATTTGTAGCATGCTTCCCTCCTATCTAAAAAATCGCGCACCATAATGTAGGCGTCACGCTTGGTCCTGCTTGTGCCTCTGGTCTTAATGCCATTGGTCCTCCTACCGCCAGGTAGTTCACAAATACTGGACAATGGTTCTTGTCATGTTCCTAGCCTTTGCACTTTACGCACCATACCTCCTTGCACACTTCTGGGTGAGTTGTCCTGTCTTGTTTCAAACTCTGCATCTCAAGACATAAGTTTTTCAAATGCGCATGGATTTGTTGGACGCTGAGGTTAGGATCTTGTATCGGGGTCTCATGCAGTCTCATTGTGATTTCCAAGGCCTCGGCTTGAGTGGATAGCTTCTGCTGTGATAGCGCGATCCTTAGATGCGGCGTTAACAATGCTGCAAACCATGTGCAGTGTTGCCCATCTGTCAAGGTCATATTGGCTTCACAAATCATACACTTCAGCCTCTGATCTATCTCCCACGGGGTTCGCCTGGAAGCATCGTGATTTCCTTAAATCCAATAACCGACTGTGTCTCTGATTTTGGCCTACTAAATTCCTCCTTTAGTGCAGCTTGGATATCCATAATCTCTGTGTTTGGGTTGTCATTGGAATGATTAATGTACCATGTTAGTGCGCGATCCTGTAAAGCACTGACCAACATTGCTTTCTTTATATTGTCATCCGTGACTCCATGCACTTCCCATACAGCCTTTACCACGAACCAAAATTGATCTGGATACTCGTTCCCTACTCCTTTGAACACCGACAACTTTATAATGCTCGTCATATTGAACTGTGGTGGTGGTGGAGGTGGTGTGGGCGAAGACAAGGGTGAAGATGGTGAAAGTAGTGGTGGTGTAAGTGGGGGTGGTATGCGCGGAATTCGTTGCTTTATCAAACTGATCACACTTCTTGTTGAAACTTCTACGAGCTCTTCCTCACTTTCCCACGGAGGTGAAATCAAGGGGCTAGACTCTAGTTCTGCACTACCTTTGTTTCTATAGATCCTCCCACTCCGTGTAGCCCCAACCATCAATTTATTCGCATAACCTGCTTTTCACACAGTAGCATCTTAATCCAAGTGTTCATAGATTTAACATACTTACCTCACAGTCCTTTGAGGGAACATCGTTCCACCTCTTTATAGCTAACTAAAGTATCTACCGTGAACTCGGTGATAAACCCTCCTATAATTTGATCGAGCCAATGGTCCACAGTGCATGCGATCGTATCTTCCGATGCTTCCAGTTTGAACACCAACTCTAGAGTCCACATAATAGGTTTGTTGAGTGTACACCTTCCTTGACTGTTTTCTAACTTTGCTATCCACTCGTACAACTTAGAGGGAAGGATGCAAAGAAAATTTCGTGGATTTCCATATATAAGTAGCGATCTAACCACTCTTCCTTTGATAATCGCAGATTCTTGTTTTCATGCGCCGCGAACTCGTGAATCTTTCTGTCAAATCACTCTTCAATTCCTTTCTTTGTCGGATTCCAGTGATACGACATCAGACATCTCTTATGCAGATCCCAGTCCTGGCAATGGAACCATTTGTTGTCTTATTGGGGCCTTACCCAGGTTCAGAGTTAATTTAGCCAAACAAATCCCGGTACTACTGGCCCTTTCGGCAACAGTCTGCAAAGTGCGGGTTGAGGTCTCACTCGAAGTAGTATGGGAGGGTGCTAGAACTAGGTTTTCACACCCTGGAGATGTCTGATGAGTTCAAGTGGTCCGTGGTTCAACCCTGCGCACAGGTTGCTTCGCGCACTTTTCCTTACCTCGCATCCTGATATACTACCTTCGTGCAGCCCTACCTTGGGGTTGAGCGTCGCACTCTGCGTTATTACCCAATATCTTACTGGTATTCCACTGTTAGTTGATTATTTTAGCCTATTTGTGTGCTTTAAGTTATATTTAACAACATAAACCATTCATTCAAGTGCGCGCAGTAAATAAACAGTCTATCTGCAAATTATATCAAACATGCATTAACCCAAGAACAGATACACATAATTATGATAAAACTTCTCTTTATTAATTCCTTCCTTGGTTACAAACTCAACTCCGCCCTATGCACTCAGTTGTAGGGGTTTGCACACTCAGTTGCGGACTACTAGGCCTCTGCGCACTCAGTACAGAGCCTTCTCCTACTCTACGACCTAAAGACACCCTTTACACTTACGACTTAATCCCTAAAACTTATTTTCTTTACACTTAGAGCCTTGCTCTATTTATACAATCCCATGGTCCACGGACCATGGGTAGGTCTATCCAGCTAACATTACATTACAAAACTAGGGCGGACAACCCTATGACTCTATCATACTTTTCGCACTCCGCGCCCTCAATTCGTGGAGCTTTACAACAAGATTGGGTTAAAACTTGGGCTTTGAGCTCCAAAACATGCCTTGGGGGGGATTCCATGCTTAACACTATTCATATATTTGGGAGATAGACCTAAATATCAATAACACCCTTAGACTTACTTTTAGCATTGATAGGTTTCATTACACTTAGGAAATAACATTGATTAGTAGCCACTAATTTAGTGATTTCCCCTATGTTCAATGGCAAGAACATTATTCACATAATAGGATTCACATTGTACCTTAGATTCTATTTTCATCAATAATGGAATGCCTTACCTCTTAATTATTTTCATCAATTATTATTGATGAGATGCTCTTTCTTATGCATCAATTTTCATATGGCGCTTCCAAAATTGCACTTGATGGCATGTTCTCTCAACCAATGATTGTCCAAGATGTCAAATCAAATCAATTCTTAATTATATTTCATGTTGGTTGATGTGGGATGCATTAAGACCCTCCTAACGAATCTCTTCTTAGAAACTCCAACTCATTTGCTATGGGAACTAGATTTAGAGACCATTATATTACCTTGCTCTTATTGACATCAATGGCAAGTTCTGCCACGATCGACAATGGGCATTCATTAATGATTCTTAATCAATTGAATTTGATAAGTGTTTGATACCAACACACTTATTTGTAATTGCTAAAATCTACTAAGTACCTTAGCATCCAATATCATTATTAGTGGGTTACTTCTCATCTCACAATAATGTTCATCAATAATCAATGAATAGATCGTTTTTGCGACATTCAATTTTGTGATAGATTTGTTTGCAACCTTTCGCTGCAATGGCATCCCTTTTTTATTCTACCACCTGATTTTTCTTTATTATAGTGCCCTATATTGCATTGGTACTTTGGAAAGACAAATTTCTGGTTGCATAGTTTCATTGTTCTTATGTTGTACAACAAGGATAAATCCATTATTTATTTGTGCATCACTAATATCTTATTTTAACATAGATCCATTATTTATTTGTGCATCACTAATATCTTATTTTAACATAGATCCACTATTAGTTTTTGTATCTTTGAGATCTTATTTTAACCTAGATCCGTTATTTATTCATTCACGACCATGATTCTACAGTTTATAGGCTCCATGGATCCACACTACACTCATTGGTAGTCACACATGTTTTCCTCTTAAGAATGGGTATGCCCCTCCTCAAGGAAGAGAGTTGTCTCATACTTTGTTTTTAGTTGTAAGGAATTTTCCAATTATTGGTCTATTGGAACCTTTCTTAGTTTTCTTGTCAAACTCTTCTTATGATTTATAATGTACATTAGCCATCAATTGCACTTTTTCCCTCACACATTAGGAGTCATCTACTATGCATGAATTTGGTCACCTCGAACCTTTATAGCCTAATTAAGCCATTATATTTTCCTATATTTTCATATTTGATCCCTTCAAAGCATTTTCTATATAATCCTTTCTTATGTGCACTCTTTGTCTTAAAGTGACATGTGATCATTTACACGTTGTTAGTTAGCAACCTATGAAGCAGTTCCAAGTTGTTAGTGTATAGTGTACAAGAACCCAAAAGGAATATAAAATGTATGAAAAACATGTATTTTGAGTGAAGTAAGTGAAGAACATACACTTATACAACTTGGATATTGATACCTGACTATTTGAACCAACTATTAACCATAGAAACAGCAGGTGCATAAATGAAGAGAGTTCACCTTGGAAACTTTGAGGCCTAAGGGCTTCCTAATTAAGAGATTTTCGTTATCTCATTCTTAATCTTAATAGAAACCTCAATTTTATTATAAGTTTCAGTAAAGATCTCATAGGGTTTGTTGAATCACTCATTGGCTCCCCTTATTGTTAGAAGATCATTGTCCTTGTTTCAAGAGTGACTTTGAAAAGTGACCAAGTAAAGTTTCACTAAAGATCTCATAGGTTTTGTTGAGTCACTTGTTGTTTCCCTTTATTGATATAAGACCATTTCCCTTGTATCAAGAGTGAGTTTGAAAAGTGACTAAGGCCAGAGGAACCCAAGTTGAAGGTGAAAAATTTACCATGGAAAATTTATAGATATTTGTAATCGTTATTAACATTTTGAATAATTGATAAATCTCTCTTCTTACCACTACCCCTAATTCAAAATATGATTGGTTGTTGTTACTATTGTGTTCATTTTATACAGTGGATATGGAACTACAAAATTGATGTTAGTTTAGTTAATGATTTGGAGTATATTGTATTCACCTGAAATGTTTTGTGAAGAATGAGAAAAGTATCTTCTTGTTTGAACATGTGCAAGTGTTAAGAGAAGCTTTGTGTTGGAGATCTAATTGGCTTGTTGGTCGTAAGAATCAAGAACAAGATTGTATACCCCATCAAGTATTTACCCTCTCTTTCTCATCATCAAATTTATAAATTGTTAACTTGGAAAAAGATTTAAGATGCTACCTTGCTTTGTCAATGAGGCATCAACCCCTCACTAGGAAGTTGAAATCGTTTGCACTAACAACATTCTCTATAAAACTGGTATGAATCCCAAGATCATACTCGGTAAACTCAACATTGCTCAATAATCATGCTATTTCAATAAAGACAATATATCATATCTTTTATTGCATTAATACCACTTAGGCCCTTGAAGGATATAAATATAATGTTATAATTTATCATGGTAACCAAGCAACATATGAAGATATTCTAAACCAAGTCATCTTGTACATAGCCTAAGTCAAATCAATATGTGGTATGTTCCAAGCAATCACATGTCCCATGATAACCATAATCCAATGAAGCTAACACCATCCTCAAAATATAAATATAATATTAATATTAAAAAAAAATAATACATTGTGATGCATGTAGTATCATTGAGTAGTCAACGATTTCACAAGATAACCCTCATACAATTAGTAACCGAAACATAATGTAGAATCATTTTTATTTTGTACTCAAGGTAAAGGCCTACCTTATGACTAACATAAGTGAATCAAATGGTGAGGAATATCAATTTTTGTATCATTCATTAAGGTTTAATTTTCATGAGAGATTCAATTGACACCTTGAGATAGCCATGAAAACGCTTAGAGGTAGTGCTCAAATTTGAGACATAAAGTAACAATTTGATCACCTAAAAGTAGTAACTGAATGTGACGCATGCATATTACTGGCCACTCATACATATAGACTAAAGCCCACCCTATATTTTTCTTAAAACATACTAAAATTTTATAATAAGGATGAAAAGAGTTGATAAAAGTTTTTAAATTCATTTAAAAAATAAAAATATATATATATTTACCAATGCCAAAAGAGTGCCTAACCTACACACTAATAAGACATAATGTCAGCCTAACATAGCACACGTTAATGAAGGTTAAAAGTTGAGGTGGATAAACAAATAGGGCATTCCTATCATATCAAATAGGCTGGTGTTCCTGAATTTCACTAAAAATGAAGGTTAGAAGTTGAGGTGGATAAACAAATAAGGCATTCCTATCATATCCAATAGACTGGTGTTCCTGAATTTCACTAAGGGTCCAACGTTGGAGGGTGGATACACAAATAGGGCAATCCTAACATATCAAATGAAATGGTTTGATAGAAAAGGGTTTTATGATGTAAACAAAATCAAAATTGAAAAGAGAGTTTAGGTGATGTAGATGGATTGGTCTGAATTGAGTGGATTGGTCCGAGTTCTGAAGTGGATGGCAGGGTGAGCATGCTGCGTTGCTATTCTTAGGTATGCTTTTCAGATTAGACCGATCCCTTTGATACGTGATACGTGGGGATACTGCAGGTCATCCCAAACCAACATTCCCAAGGTTTGGACTCTCTCTTGCCAACAAGAAGGGTATTGTCCATGACAAAACCCATGGCTGAGAAGTAGTTGTCATCGTAGTGAGACCACAAAAAATATCTATGTCAAAAGCAATAAGAAAAATGGGCAGGTGGGCCCACAAAGGTATATAAGCAGGTGGGTTCCCTGCTCACTTCATTATGACTAGAGCAATGACATGTCATTATGGGCACAGATATACCAGATAGTCTGCCAACAGATCACCATAAACACATTGATGGGTGTGCCATCAATGAACTCCTGACCTCAAAGGTGAATGGCATGATCAACCAAGTGTTTGACGGACGGATATTCCGACTGGCCAGGCTCAAAACCCATGGGATGCAGTGTTTGTCACTGTCCAAGAACCATTTGCACAAGGCTGTAACCCCTTAATTGATAGTGGGCAGGCTTTAAACACTTGGTCTTGTACAACTTCAGAACATAATTGTAAGGGGTATTGATGATGAAGGAAAAGGGATTCTAATTATACTCCTTTTCTAGTTATGCAATTACAAAATAAATTGATCATTTACTTCTTTTCTAGTTATGCAATTACAAAATAAAATGATCATTTACTTCTTTTCTAGTTATGCAATTACAAAATAAAATGATCATTTACTTCGACGAATTTCATTTTTGGTTTGGCAAGCCAGAAGATGAGCAGGCAGACTAGTATGTTCAGTTTGGCTGTTCATTCCCCTACTACCATCCTTTTCTAATTATCTCAAGCAAAATCAATCTACATGCCCCATCAGTTTGTAGATTTGGGATGCTTTGAGATACACGGTACTTCACAAGCAAAAACTAAGCTATCCACCAGGCTTACATTCTCACTGTGGTTTGCCCAACTGCTTAGCAAAAGCTCAAAAGGGACGAGGCCAAATCCGACTCTGAGATGAGTGTGGCAGAATAGATATCCCTCCAACCTGAGATTTAAGTTTAACGAATATTGCTCACTCTATAGATCACTAGTTGCAGCCCCTCTGGGCATGTTTCTTACAGCACTCCTGGAAAAATTAACACCAGGCCATGGAACAATTGATAAAATTGTTAATCTTATTCAACTTTCATTTTGTATCTGCTAAGGACAATGATCAAGTTTTATTACAATCAAAGATCAGGCCACACCCAAACTGATAAAACTGTCAATCTAATCAAAACTTCATTTTCTGCCTTTCAGATATGATGAACTGATTACAACACCGGTCTTCAAAAGGTGGCCCATTGTACTTCAAGATGACGTTCCACAAGAAATTAAACTGATGGTACTACTAGGCATCTGCCCCTCATGGAATTGGAAAACATATCGAATAGTTGAATGGAGTTGGATAATTTCTGGACCCATTTAATGACAAGTTTAGACCCACAAGACACAGTCTGTACTGCAAACTTTTGTTATTCACTACAGCTGCCTGGTTGTCTTGGTCCCGCCACAAGACATACAACCGGAGAACAATGGTTCCATCCAATATTGCATCCGCACATTCTCAATTGAAAATAATCGTACAGGATTAAACTAGACCTTTGAACAATTTTGTATGAAAGACATTCAGCACAACTAGTGTTCTTGTCAGACCACCATGTGCAAATAAATCTAGTGCCTATTTGTTCCACAATATTTAATTGCTCTGAAATATCCATCGTGTTTATTTAAATGTACACACTCGTTGGAAATATACTGTCACTATTATAATTAAAACCCCTTGACATTTTGCAAGAATGTCCCAAGTACAAAAGATCAGTTTGCAAGGGAACATACTATATCTCAATGCCAAGCAGATGTGATCTAGACCGTAAGAACCATAAGAAAAGCTTTTTCACTCCCAAGCGGCGGGTCTGGACTTCACAAGCCACCATGACAATGTGGATTCCTAATAAATATGGAGTTACATCTAAGATCCTAGCATTGCTAGCTCTACATCAAAAATCATAAAACTGAAGTGATAACTTCTGGTGCCCCTCTTCTGTCTTCTGTTACCTCTATGCAAAATTGTTTGCATTTTTACCATTTCGTTCATGGACATTGTAATGAATCCATGTCCTGTAACGTCAGCAGAGAAGCTGGTGTAAATTATCAAATTATAAGGGCCTCTTGGTGTTTCTACTGTGAAATTGTCAATATACAATGGAGTTGCACCATCTGAGAATGCTATTGTTTGGCATAAACTTAGAAATGGTTGCTTCTTAAAATGATTCCATTCACATTATAATGAACCTAGTGGCTGGAATGAAATGATTGGCAAACACAACCAGCAAACCGACACTTCTCTCTATGATAGATTGATTTTGCATTCCTCGAACAGCACACTCCCAATTGCATATCACCCAATTCGAGTTTTATCCCTCCAGGGAAATAGATGCTCTGACCATGTATTTGACCTGCTTGATATTCTCACAGGCTAAACCAACTTATCAACTCTCTCAAAACACTCTGTTTCATGTCAGACTGCACTCGACAAAGTATGCTAGACTGAATCATAAACTTACTAGATATTGAAGAGGGAGTTTCACTTCTAAATATAAGAAAATGAAGAATAAAGCCTCACAAATCCAGTATGGGCATCCCTTTCATCATTTCTTGTGAGTTAGTAATATATCATACAAGTGTAGGACATTGAAGGTTAATATTTAGAATGGAGGTGCCCATTGCATTCAGTTATTTCTCGGGCAATGCTAAATTCATGCAAAAGCTTTAACTTACACTCCAAAAGTAAGTCATAAGCAATTTGGTTAAATGCCTCTCTATAAGATATTTCAGATTACCATGGGACTATCCAGAGTATTCCTCTAGTAACTTGAACAAATTTCAAATTAAAGAAAATGTATTTTCTTTGAAGAGTCCATTGTGCTAAAATAATAAGAATTAATAAATTACACTAGCCACAGAAGTTTGATTTCAAAGCCTTAAACATCACTTCTCTTTATATTACAAGCTCTCTCATAAACAAGGGAATTCATAACAGAAAACAGCCTATAAACCAAACGGCTGTTTACTTAATTAGTTGACAGTAGCACACTTGTATGTGTGCATACAATGAATAAACTGTGAGCTGAAGATAAATCCGATCCTCCTTTTCATCCAAAATGCACAGTGAAAAATTCATTCCCAAATGTGCATTGTTTTCACATTGTGAGCTTGTACAATCTCTATTGTTCTTATCTCCTCAATCTTGTATTATGACCAGTAAAGCTCAGTAAAAATGCACTCCCAACACACATGAACAGAAGATTCTGAGCTTCCAATCCTTTACACTTCATATCTCCTCCACCTTGCCCTATGGCCAGCATTACTGCTGCTGCCCATTTCCCCATCACTATTATCATCCATCTCTATAGTCTGTTTGTCACTTGGCTTCAGAGTTCTGTCTCCTTGTGAATCCTGGCGACGAAGTCGAGATGCCTCTCTCCCACTTCGACGATCCTGTAATAGACTCCAAGTTCATATCAAAAGGTACAAGAATGTTGCTGCAAAGTAAATCATACACCAGACATATTTTGAAAAAGAACTACTACTCTCCTGTATCAGTTCAAGAAAGGTGAACTTACATCACGGAAAGGAATTTCATCTGCTTCAAGCATGTGTATTATATGACCCATCTTTGGCCTCTTTTGAGCATCTGGATCAACACAACGAAGAGCAACCAGCAACGCTCGTTTTAAAGCCCGTGGAGATGGCTTCACATCCATTTTTGGGTCTACTACTTCATCCGACCTCCGGCTTCCAACCATTGTTTTCAACCAGTCTACCAAATTGACCTGGGAATTTTCCAATAGTTGAAGTAAGCTCCTGAATAACTGTGCTGAATACAAAGTGAAACAACATCAAATACTTTAACCTAACCTCATTTGCATGTCTGGCATAATCAACTGGGTTTCTACCACAAATTATCTCCATGATAAGCACCCCAAAACTGTAGACGTCACTCCTCTCGTTGAGCATTCCGGTACTGGCATACTCAGGTGCTACGTACCTGCAAGAAAGACACCAAGCATATGGTATTCATCAATAACAGAGTTTACTTTTCCTAAATCCAAAATAACAGAAAATTTCAAAATTGCATGTAATAAACATTGATGAGAAGAGGATAAACCAACCCAAAAGTTCCCATAACACGGGTTGTGACATAGCTTCTCTCAGAACCTATGAGTTTTGCCAGGCCAAAGTCTGACACCTTTGGATTCCATTGCCTATCCAGCAGTATGTTGCTTGATTTCACATCCCGATGGACAACTTTTGGTTCTAGGCCTTCATGCAGATATGCTAGCCTGAACATTAGTAACAGTTTAGATAAGTTGATCCGTTATCATGAATTGCACAAATGCACTGTCCAGCAATGACTCCAATGGATAAGAAAGTAATAAGAGACTATGTACCCTTTGGCTGTTCCAAGAATGATCTTCATCCTAATATCCCACGTGAGAGGACTGCTAGGTCCTACATCTCCATGCAGCCATTGTTCCAAGTTACCATTGTCTACAAACTCATAGACAAGCATCCTGAATATAACCAACAACTTGTCTAGCTTAACTTTCCCATCTTACAATAGATTCCTACCTTTTCAAAAAAAAAGACAAATATAGATTATTAAAATGTATACACATTATTTGAAATGTAAAATCGCAAAGGAAGTTCGATCTTTTAGGAATGAAATATATGGATCTTCTTCATTTTTCAAAGACAGACAGATCCCCAAATCCATAAACAAACTGAAGATCACCTTTCTTTAGTTTAGAGACACACTCACGGTGGGCATATTTCTCTTTTCATAGTCAAGATCAAGAAGAATTTGTTAGGGCCTTGATCAATACCTGTGTGCGCCTTCAGCACAGTAACCAAGCAACCGCACCAAACATTTGTGCCTGACTCTTCCAATAGCTTCAACCTCAACTCTAAACTCCTTCTCAGCCTGCCCCCTGTACAGCATTCTACTTGTTAATAAAATTCAAAGAAACACTAGCCGCTGTTTCAACTTGAAAGTGGGTTTTGTTGTCAGCCCAGAATAGAATATGTTTCCAGTTTGCTGAATTTTGCAGATCTATAGCTCAATATTGCATTAAGGTCATTGCTTCTCTACTAAATATAACTAGGCTGGTCTAAGGAGCCATTTAAGCATCATACAAATAACAAAATGGATCTTTCTATAATAGCTTTTTAACAGTCGATCGAAAGGGTTTCGAATTTAATGGAAATTGCATGCGTTACTTGTTGTTTAGCAGGTTCTTTACAGCGACAGAAGTACCATCCGTCAATTGACCGCGGTAGACAATACCGTAACCACCCTCACCAATAACACGGTCATCAGAGAAGCATTTGGTTGCAATCTCAAGCTCTCTGAGAGTGTACCAATGACCCCAACCCAAATGAGATACTTCTGGGACAGCTGGAGACAATGTATCCGAGGACCGCGCCTCGCCGCTGCAATGTGAAGAAGGCTTCTCGGGGGATATAATCCTGTGATCCTTGCCTAACTCAACACATATTTTATGTCTTTCATCAATAGGAGCTGCCCTTGCATGATAGCCCCTGCCTACAATCTCTTGGCCTCTGAGGGACGTCCTTCCATGGATTGCATCAACATCAGAATTAACTCTCTCGTTGTCATAAGGGGTATTGGAACGCTTCCCAGTTCCTACCTGCACCACAACTTTCTCTGTATCATCTCTCAGAGTACTATGGCCATGCCCTGCACGCAACGGTACTGTATCAACCTTTACCTCCTGGATCTCCTTGGACACCACCGGTATCATTGCCGTAGATGCATATTTCTTTGGTATTCTCTTGGATTTCCTCTTTGAAGTTAACCATACTGATAAACACAACAATATCAGAATTATGAATGCTCCTACACAGATTCCTATCACAACCCACAACTTGAGGCCAAGTATTGAAGTCTTCTTGGACAATTCATTGTTCAGAAAGCCTGTACTTGAAGTACCCATGTTTGAACAGGAGGATTCAGATCCTGTTTATGTCACAGAAATGAGTGTTCTAGAGGCCTGGAATCAGTTTGGATCCTGAAGCGGAATGGCTCTGCATTTGAGCTCAATGTAGTTGAAGATCCCCAATCCAGACCGAATGTGGTAGACCTGCAGCTTGTTCTCTGCATTGAGCGCTCGCTCCTCCAATAATATGCGCCCTTCTGGAAAAGGAAAAACTAAATCTTTATGGAATAATTATACAATCTGCAAGGACAAAGGCTTAATTCCATGACACCCAACAATGGCTTCAAGGATAACCTCATATATAATCTACAGGGCCAAATACTTAATTCCCAGATACCCAATAATAGCTTTGAAGATTTTGAATCCATTCAATGATTTCCAAAAATTATCTTGAGGATTTTGAAAGAAAAATGCAATCTAAAAGGCCCTACAGACATCCTGCAACATGAAATGACTGAGTTCATGATGCCCAAAACATGGTTTTGAGGTTTGAAACTCCGCAATCACATACCTGGTCTGATAAAGCTGGTGACAGAAGAGCCTTTGATGATGAACCCAATCCTCATATAATTGTGATCTGTGCAGAAACGCATTTCTCAGCTAGCAATTTGGGTTTGATAAATTGATTTTAATGAAGCACTGGTAGTCATAATGAATATGTAGAAGATGATAAACAGTGCGAAGGGAAAGGGAATATGTATAAAGGCGAGAGTGTCCAGTGGGTGGGCTATATCTACGTACGTGGCTTCCATATTTTCCACTTAACTTGAGGTGGAAATAAAGAATATAATTATAAATAATACAATCTACAGGAAGAATGTCATGCTGTTGTCAACAGCCATTGTTGATTGGTCACATGGAGATCAATGAAACCAGTGCCATGGATTAAATTGTTTACTGCAACAATAGAAATGGGGAGGAGATAATATCAAGGAATAGTGGGTGGTGACTCTTATGTCATTTAATGGAATTTGCACACAGTTGATCTGTCAATGTCCTCTTTCATGTTAACATTGATTGAAGGTTCTTCCCGTTAACTGGAGGTATCAACATCTACTTAAAGATATGGTATCATGGATTATTAGCTACAATTCCAGTGACTTCTGCTTTTTTTGGGATGTTCTGCGACCTTATCCTTGGGAGGTGAAATGGGAAAGACATAAGATGAGGATCTTAGTGGGGGAATTTTCTTTTTAAGGGTACTAAATTTGTTGGGGCATTTTCATGTGAAGGGTACTGAAGTAAGTAATATCGATTTAAGGTGAAATTGGTGGTTATTAAAGTAAAAAGTTATAAAAAAACTTTAATATTATTGACTTTGTTTATAGAATTTATTGTTAAAAAAAAAAATCCTTATGTTTAATTTCAAGTTGCAATACCAATAACATAGCGTAGTGTTTGTTAACTTTTTTCTTTTCAAGTTACCATTCCAATAACATAGTGTTGGTTAACTTTTTTTTAACATCCTGCGACCTTATCTCTAGTAGGTGAAATGGGAGACCTAAGAATGAGGATTTCAGTGGAAACATTTTCTTTTTAGGATACTAAAGTAAGTAATATCCTTGTGAGGTGAAATTGGTGATTATTTAAGTATAAAGTCAAGGAAAACTTTAATGTGATTGACTTTGTTTATAGAATTTATTGTTTTAAAAGTTAGAGATTCACATTCTAAAGAATAAAGTAGGTATGTTTTTTAAATTTAATAATAAAATGATTTTTTTTTGGCTATAGATAAAAAGTGTATGATGTTTAACTAGATTGTAATTTTGAAAATAAATTATTAATATTATATATATTAAAATAATTATATAATAAGGTAGGGGAGGTTGTCCCCTCTCCCCTATTCTATTTGGCATTTACATCGATAAGTTCGAAGGCTATTTAGAGGAAGCAGGATGTGATGGCACGATCTTAGCTGGGATAGTCGTTATCCTTCTTCTCTATTCTGACGATATTGTTCTTTTGGCAAGGTGTCCATCTGATCTTGATAAGCAACTCAAGCTTCTTAAGGATTTCTGCTCTACCATGGGTATGACTGTTAACACTGACAAAACAAAAGTTATGATTATCAAATCCAAGAAGGACACTTATGCTAATTTTATGTATGACAATAATAACTTGGAGGAAGTGTATTCTTACAAGTACCTAGGAATTGATATCCATCACAAGCTCAACTGCAACCATAGCATTTAGAAAAGGATTAATGGGGGGTGGAAAGCTTATGTTGGTCTTGAAAATAATTGTAGAACAGCAAACCTCGTAATGTGGGATAAAAAGAAGTTCCTCTTTGAAACTGTAGTCACTCCTGTTATCTTATATGGCTGTGAGGTTTGGGATTGCATCATCTCCAGAGAATCATGGAGAAAGATTGAGCAAATCCATAAGCGTTTTATAACTTATAACTTGAAAATAAAAAGTAATACACCCTATCTTATTCTCCTTATAGAAGCAAGTCTTTCCCCTATTGAGAGCCTAGCTATGCTTAGGTTTCTGTTGTACAAGCACAAACTCAATAACATAGACGATCATAGACTTCCTAAGCTAGCTTTAAATTCCAGCCAAAACCACCTAAGGCTCAATCGAGGGTGGCATAAAGACACAAGGGCTTGGTTAAACTATTGGGAGATCAACGAGAATGATGCATTGCAAAACATAAATAACATTAAAGATATTTTTACTTCTAAGTTTAAAGAAAAATTGTGGTGTGAGAAAGATTTAGCAGCTAAAAGAAAATTAAGTTATTATAAGAAGGTCATCAACCCCACCCTAGAAGATCAAAAGTATCTCTCTATTTTAACTAGCTCAAAGAAGAAAATTAATATAGCAAAGATTAGAATGAATTCTCATGAGCTCCATAGTGAAACAGGTCGTTGGGCAGTTCCTAAAACGCCATGGATGGAAAGGATCTGCCATATATGTG
This sequence comes from Pinus tabuliformis, assembly GCA_031772625.1. Classification (NCBI taxonomy): domain Eukaryota; kingdom Viridiplantae; phylum Streptophyta; class Pinopsida; order Pinales; family Pinaceae; genus Pinus; species Pinus tabuliformis. Next base: position 51,882,470 of record CM062806.1, on the reverse strand, counting down.
AGAATAGGAGCATCGAGGATGAAAACCACTTCCTCTTAGAGTGCCCTGCATACAACCACATTAGATCTCGGTTTCACAATCTTTGTTACAATACTGACCTTCCTAGCCTTTTACAATGTCAAGATTATAGTGAGCTCGAGAGGCTTCTCTCCGAGCTTTTTGAGCATAGGAATAAAATCTTAAATCAAAATAAATAATTTGCTTATTTAGATCCGATAGATCATTGTTTGGTCTCAGCGGACGTTAACCATCATCATCATCATTAATATAACAATAATTAAATATGTATTCTTGTATTATTTTAATTAAAATAATTATATAAATAAAAAAATATTAACTTATAATATTTTATTTTTCATTGTATTATTTTAAATTAAAAATTTTATATAAACCAAAAAAAAATTATAATATTTTAATTATTCACATAAATTGTGTAAATATATAAATTTAATTATGGTGTGAGATATATGACTTAAGATAATAATATCAATATAAGTAAAATGTATGTTGTAATAATTAATTGTGTAATAAAGTATGGTAATTATAAAGAATGAAGGTTATTTTTCTTACTCAAATTTAATTTTATAAGTAATTTTGAAATCATAACCAATTTATTCTTATAAATATGTAAAGAAAAATATTATTATTTACTAATTTTAAAATAAAAATTATAAATAATATTATATTACATATAAAATAATTTAATAATTTATATATAAAACACTTATAATTATAGCAATTTAGCTTTTTTTAATAAAAAATTATCATATAAAAATATAAAGGTAAAATAGTTTATTTGATATAGAGCAAACAATAATAGGGTATTCTATTAAGGTACATCGTGGTGTAAATGTCATCAGTTCGAAACTTTTTGGGAAAAAATCTAGTCATGCTAAGGACTGGTGTGGTCGAGGTTGTTATGAATCAGCTCACAAAAAGATAGAAAAGATAGATCAACGACTTCAAAATCAGCCTCTTCGAGGGGGCAACCTCCTTTACATTACACAAATGAACAATTCTCGGATGATAAAATGACTAAACCTCCTTTCTATATATAGGATTCGAAGGGGTCACAATATAATCAAAGTTGACATAACAATAATAATAAGGGCACAACAATAACAATAGTGAGCTTCTATTGTTGGGTGCAGGAATTGTTGTCAAGCAAATTCTTTCAACACTTAATTGTCAACCCAGGGGTTTCGTAAACTTAGAGACGAAGCACAGGAAATGCCATAAATGATATGAACTTTTCTAAACTCTATTCCTACTTCCTTAATTGCAATCTTGCAGAATCAAAAAGAAAATATCACCCGACAATTTACACCAAAGATATTCTAGTGCTGGAATATGAAAGAAAGTACTTTTGCAAGAAAACAAATGAAAGGAATTCTCAAAACCTCTTGCAACAATCTTTGAAAATGTAAATCTATGTTTATCTTCAGTATAGTTGTGTTCCAGATTAATAATTGGACCCTTGAAGATATTTGGCTCCTTTTAGATCTTCCTCCCTGTACTAAGTTATTATTCTTGTACTTCTGCAATGTGCTTGCACTAGTACCAGAACAAAGTTTAAGTGCTGGGAGTATACTTTACACCTGTACTGAAGATTTATGTCTTTATGCAAGAACTCTAAGCCTCAAGGCTAGAGCACTCTGTTCCTGTATCAAGAGATTGATTCCTATACCGGGACAGAGGTTCTTGCACCAAGCTTTCCAATCCTTCTTTCAAACAATTAAAGGATGTGTTAACTAAGGAAAATAACTTGCAAATGTGAACAAAACTTTTAAAGTAAATTCCTCAAACCGAAAGATGCTTCAACTAATCGTTTAATGTCTAAAACGAGAATTAATTCCAAAGTCAAAGCACACTTTTAATTATGGAACTTCTACATGTAATCTAAAGATCATTGAAATATGACAGTAGGCTTCAGTCGTGTAATAGTTCTCCACACTATTGAACTGCATGCATAACCTTTTAAACCCAGAAAGATTTCCTTTAAGAATTATTACGCATGAATCAAATCTTTCCTAAATAATATAAAGTGCAGGCACATACCAGTGTGTGTCGCAACAACGTTTTGTTTCAGAAGTGTATTTAATTCTAAATATCAAAAGGACTTCAGAATGGAAATCACGCTTTCAGAATTGCATTAAGACTTAGTAGAAATCACACTCTTCAGGATCGCATTAAGACTTATCAAATAAAAACAAAAGACCATTGCTATAATGAATCAAAAGAATCAATATGCGAAATTACAAGTGCACTAGTGCAAGAATGTGTGCCTACACAATCCGGGCAGAAAACGAGATTAAAATTCAAAGAAGGAAATCATAAGATTAAACTTCAATCTAACTTGCACACCACAGATCTGTCACACTGTAATGAAATCAGATTCAAACCTTGCAGAAAGATAAAGGAAACATTTTCTTACTTCACACTTTGTATTAAAATAATTAACACACCTTAATCGAAGATGAAAAGAACACAAGGGAGAACGAGTTGGGCGGCTGGGCACTAGCCACCTAGCTCGTTTCCCTGTTTAGGAAACGTAAAAGCTTAGCTCTTTAATCAACGCATCAACATAGAATTACAGTGTGTTGAAGCCTCGAAAATCATTGCTTCAACATGGGGGAAAACCACTCGGTCCGGACCTTGGTTGGCAACTCCTTTTCCGTTTGGAGTAGTGGCTCTAACTGGGGATAATGGGACCAATTTCCCAATATATTTAATGATTGTGCTAATGGGGTGATATGTGATGTTTTGGAGTAATATCTAAGCTAGAATCAATCTAATCTAAACTAATAATCACATGCATTTATTATAATTTAAACACTATCTAATTATAACTATGTCCGAGATTAAATTGATGTATGCGATTTACAATAATGTCTGAAAGCAATTGATAATAAATATCATTCAATTTCAATGAGAAATGAATTCATTTTAACTATAATCGTTTCGTATAAAAGGTTAGCTGAAACAATTGCCAAAGATATATCGCATAAGGAATTATTCATGTATTTAGCATCAAATATAGATCATCATCTTACAAAAGTGCAATAATGGCAATCAAGATTCAGACTTCAATACATAAATAACTTGAAAATAAATCATTGCTTGATACATAAGTAAAAAGGATTACGAGATAAAAGTACCATTTATAATACGTCCAACTCATGTGCTTCAGCAATATCGATCTACTTTCAGTCTATTCAACACCATCTAAGAGTACAAAAGTTCAATTTCAGTAGAAGATGCTAAATCAGATAAAAATAAATCTTGTTCCATTAAGTTCACCAGAACTTTCTCAAAGGGACAAAAGTGCATGTTTTGAATATTGTTTCTGATAAAATTTCTAGACCCCTCACTAAATGCATGAGAGGGGTTTAAATACTTAAACTATAAAACTAAAAATAGATTATTACAAAAAATAGTTGAAGAGGTTTATACGACCTACCTCAAATTATGAAAAAATAAAATCAAAATAGAAATGAACATGGTGACTAGCTATCTTGCATTTGATCCTTCAAATCGCAAATTTCCATCATGGGCTTGAGCTGTGTTGGTTGGCCAACTTCAACTTTCAACTGTCCAGCGAATACAGCATTGGTCAGTGTTGGCACCATTTTCTCTGTAGAAGTGGTTAAGCATCGCAGGGTCATCCATTGGCTATAAGGTTTTACCAAATGTCGCCAATATGCTTCCCAGTTTAACCTGGTCGTTTTCCTTATTACTTCTAATTTTTCTTTTGTTGCCTGTTTCCACTATAGTTCAAGTTGTTTCGCATTAGGAAGAAAGTCTGGAATGGATTCTACCACAAGGTTGGCGCTATGTAAATTTTCATTGACATTTTCTATGACACAGTTTGTTGTTCTTGTCACGTCTGTTGTTGCCTTTTCTGCCTCTTTAAATAGATAATCGCAGTTCGCAAACAAAATTTCTTTATGCGACTCTTCTAGTTTAGGTAGGTCGGCTTTCCTCCCATCTTCTGTATTCTGCTAGGTGATGAAATCGAAGACCTTTTTAAATATCTCATCATATTCAAGTCTCATCTCCACGACTTGACTTGTCAATTTGTCGCTTGATTCGCAACAAGAGTTCCATTACGAAATCTTATGGCACAATAATTTTTTTGGTGCATCAACCGGGAGTTAAGATCGAGTGATTCGGTAATAAACTGATCAATTTTGGGATCACCTTTGTGTAGATCAGTTATTGCCTATATTTGTGCTTCCTTCTCTGCTAAGTTGGTTCGATGTTCCATTTGCATCTCCTCGAATTCCCATTGTAGCTTAGCTAATTGTATCTCTACCTGCTGGTCAGATTTTTCTTGTTGTAATTGTTGTTCAAGCGGCATAATTCTATCTTCTTTCTCTTTAAGAAACATTTGCACCTCTATTGCTTTGTCCATGGTCGTTGTAGCGTAGGAACCTGCAAACTGTGAGAGTCTAGTAAGACTAGCAGACGGGTCGACAGGTGAATCTTTCCAGAGAACTTCCATCGGTTCATTTTTAGGGGTAGTAGCAGCTGTAGAGTCCAACTTCCTTTTCTTCCTTTGTCTTTTAACAACGACCTTATGTTGTGGGCTATAAAACACATCTAGAGGGGGAATCTCCTTTATTTTCAAAACAATTTTAGAGGTGGGGGTAACAAGGATTTGTTCTACCTCTTTAGTATTTACAGTCCCCTCTCATGTAATTTTTTGAGTTGTTTTATGTTGTGGAGTTTGCCACTCTAGCGTTTGTTCCTCTATGTTGAGCCTTTTATTAAAATTGTCCCATTCTTCCTCTAAATCAATTACCAAGGTTTTATTGGCTGTGTTGAGGCGGCATGGATTTCAGCCTGCTTGCTAGCTGAAGTTTCTTTACCTATGCTATGTGTAGATTAGGTTGTATCCTTTACTGACTCTCTGCTTCTACTTTTCCCATTTTGTGATGACTTCTCTGATTCCCTGGTAGATTTCTCTTGGGATTCTGCTCCAGAATCGGTTTTAGAATTTTCTTTGGAGTCACCTTCTATACTTACATTGGGAGTAGGCTCCCTTATTGGTTCAATCAATAATTGGTCCAATGGGACCTTTGATAACCTCCTTTCTCTGTAGCTGTAAAAGTTTTCAAGATATTCACGGTCAAAAAGTAATTGTGTCATATGTTTCACCTCTGTGAAGGTGTTTTTTTACAAAAAGATGTCATCAAAGGCATCTTCCTCATTACTAAATACTTTTATTTTCACCAAAGTGGTGAAATATTTAACAGTGTCAAACAGGTCATATTTCCTTCCAGGGAATTTAGGTAATTGCAGAGATAACATATTCTCTGCTTCTTTAAATGCATGCCCTAGGTTGTGTAATGAAAATGCTCTACACTGTAAAGGGAATGTAGGCCAGATGGCATTTTTAGATTCCTTTAATGTCTTGCTTATCCCTCCCTCACTAGTTGTTTGATAGGCTATCACTCTAGCCATTAATTTGTCTGGAACATAGTATGGGAGGACATGGGGGGAGGTAATGCTACCAAATACCTTAATATATGTAAATTTCCCCTCCCCAAACCATTTGGGAAAACTTGGGGGCATCTGGTTATAAAGGCGCTTGTGAATAGGAAGCATAACTCCATGACAAATCTTGAAAAAATGTGGTTGAAAGTTGGATTCCCACATGTCCTTATGGTATATGTGAATAGGAAGTGGATTTTGAACAATCCACTTCCATCCCATGATAGGGAATTTCGAACCAAAACAAATTGCATCCATTACATAGGCGCTCATAAAAATGGAGGGTAAACCCTCGAAGCAACACTTCTTTTCCTTCTATACTTGATTATTGTTCTTGCTAAATTGTCAGACAAAATTTGTGCCCAATTCATTACAGTTGCGTTAACGGCTGCATCTATTAACGACAACCACTCTGGGGAGAATTTAGTACTATTGGGTTTGCCAAATAGTCTACATAGCATGGTCGCTACAAAACTATGAGGGGGACAAATAGATGAAGTAGTGTACATACCATTTTTGTCTTTCTTGATTTTGTCCTCATTATTTGACCAGGCCCGGGTGCAGTCTGCTGGGTCGTCGTTCTCTTTGGCAAACTTCTCGACGAACTACCTGTTGTAGATGACTTGTGGCTCTAGTAGGTGGTACATAAGCCGTAGGTTGTATGGGGTAAAAGATCCCATAACCTCTTGGCTTATTTTCTTGAATTCTCTGTCTGAGATGTCAGCTTCATCAATAACCCATTTAACCATGTCGGTATAAGGGATTATCTTCGAGCGCGCAGCTATGTGGTGCAAAAATGACCATGTTGTCTCTAACATGGAAGCATATGAGGAATCACGTCCGTCAACTGTAATGTTTGTTTCCAGAATCCTTGGTTGCTCTTCCTCCAATATATAATACATGGCCTCCCATGTAGAGATTCCTCCCTCTCTGTTGCATGCAGTATTCGTAAACAGAGGAGTCATTTCTAACTTCTTAGAGACAACTGTATTGCCTTTCTTCACCATTGCTTTCAACGATTTTCTCTTTGGATTTTCCCTAAAAGTGAAGAACAACAACTATCGGATACACAAAGATGATAATGAACGTAAAATGAAATAATGCAAATAACTTGTAAAGGTGATAAAAGGAGTTTTGTTCGAACAAACCTAAGAAGATATCATATCACCCTTAATGGCTTATCTCACATAAATGCAGTTATCTCTTACTAAATGCCCACTATTGCTTCGTTATCCCTTAGCTTTAATGCTCATAAATGTCTGCATCGTAAAACGGGAAGAAAGCTTCTAGGGTGGCGAGCCTTTGAATTGCGATGATGGCAATTATGCAATTTGCGAAGCAATATCGCAGATCGAAATATCGCATTATTCCTTTTCGCCTTTCTTACCTTCTACTGTGTTTTTGCGAGATGCGAGATGCGAGCCGCTCGTTTATTGTTTCAAAACGTAGCTACTTGCCAGGTTTTTCTATGTAAAAGACCCTTTTTAATGAGTGGTGGATCTAAAACATTTGCTTATGATACATTTAAGGAGTGGGTCCAGGTCTTGATCACGTTTCGCAATATCGGTTGGTGGTAAGTTTGCAGTGTTCATTTGAATGCTTGAAATGCGATGCAATAAAGGTTATAACGTCATCGCAATTTCACATCTCGCATGTTTCGAAATAACCTTTTTAAGGCCGGTCTTTTCTGAATGGCGACATGCGATGTGAGACTAATCTTTTAAAGAAAAAGCTTAAGGACTTAGTTTATGTTAGAATTTATGATAGCTTTGAGCATAGGGTCCTTTTTTAATCATTTTAATTGATTTGGAGGGTTAGAAAAATCTTTTGATGATGTTTAATCATGTTGTATGTGGGAAGGTAACATTTAGTAGTTCTCTAGAAAAAAGGGGGGTTTTGATTGATACCTTGATTTATTCCTAAAATAAAAGAAATGCCTAAATGCTAAGTTTTGCTCTTTTTTGGATAGATTTTTTAAAGGGTCCCCATTTATTAATGTGATATTAACTACTATCATTAATAAAAGGGGTTGTTGAATAACACAACAATTGGCGATTCACTTGTAAGAACTAGTTATCTCTGAGAGTTTTTTGAAATTTCTAAAATTTCCAAAATAAAGATAGTTTTGAAAATAAAATAAGTTACATGGAATATAAGTTAAGTAATACTTCTCTTTATTGATAAAACAACATCTTCTTAACTACCGTTCTTTTGATTATTCTTTTCTCATAAAAAGTCACTTTGTCTACATCAGCCTTTACTTGGTTTTTAAAGATAAAAGCAAGGAATCTCTCCTCAGATCAATTTTTGATATACTCAGTTGTTGTAGGTAGAGCCTCTTCTACCAGCAGGTGTTCATAGCCACGACAGGGTTACCTCTTAACCAACAATGATTCAGTATCCCACTTAAATAAGATTCAATGCAATCTTAAAGATAAGCTCGTAATTATACTTATTGTTTTTTCTGAAGTAATTCATTCTTCCTTCAACTCTTAATCTTTTATCTCTTAAAGGACAATGCCTTGGTATGGTGACCAACATTGCCAATGCCATTCACTTGATTTGTAACTTAACTAAACAAGTTGGCTCTTGATGAGACCCCTTGTCTTTTGATTAATATAGTCTTAAGCCAATACCCTATTTTGATATGCAGTATTGGTAATGTCAGTAAGTTATAATCTTATGATCATGGTAAGCTGGCTATTGATGAGACCTCTTATCCTTTAAGTTTAAGTATATTTTAGAATTACACTCTAAAAAAACAAAATATGATTAAGTGGGGAGAACCATTGGCTCCTTAAGAGCTTCTAGACGACAATTGTAGAGTTTTAAAGATGATTTTTTGTAGAGAGACTTTACTTTGTTATTGATACTTTTCTTGACCAATGTAAAGGAAAATTTTCTTTCTTAAAGCTAAGTTTCATAAAAAATTAGATAATTTAGGCAAAAAACAGGCAATTTAAGAGCAATAGAACTTAACTATATATTTCATATGTGAAGATTACTTTCATAACAATCTTTACTTACACAAGCGAAAAGTAAAAATTAAAAAGAGACTATCCTTTGTAAAACCAAAATTAAATGCTTTTTAATTTGTATTATTCTTTCTAAAAGAAAATTTAACTAAAGGCAATAATATACAGTGAACAAAAGAGATCATCTTCTATGGAAAGTATTTCTTTAGAACTTGCCCATTAATAGGTAGAGATTCTCTCTTACCTGATAAATCTTGTAACATAAAAGTTGATGGGCCTATTTGTTCCACAATCTGAAATGGGCCAAGCCACATTTGTTGGAACTTGGTATGCTTACCTTTCTCTTCGTGGGCTTTATCCCATTTCAATACTAGGTCTCCGAGTTGAAAAGATTTTGAAGTTACAGAATTTGAATCAAAGGAGGCTTTGACTAACTGCTGATGATGTGCATGTGTGGTCCTGGCGTTTTCTCTTTCCTCTTCGAGCTTAAGAATTTGTAATTGTCTAACCTGCATAGATGAGGAAGGAGTTTCTTCAATGAATTGAACTAAGGCTAAGGAGGGAATAGCTACATTTGTTGGCAAGACTGCTTCTTTCCCATAGACCAAATTAAAAGGAGAAGTGCCAATGGAGGCTTTCTGAGTTATTCGATCTGCCCATAGAGCAAACACTAAAGACTTATGCCAGTTCTTTTGGCTTTGGTCAACAGTTCGTTTAATAATCCTGATGAGATTTTTGTTTGTGGATTCGGCTAACCCATTTCCTTGCAGATAATAATTAGTAGAATACTTAAGCTTAAAACTTGTTTTAAGAGCAAACTTTGTCATAGCATTGTCTGAAAAATAAGATGCATTATCAAACATCAAGGCAGATGGTAGGCCAAAGCTAGTGATAATAAATTGATCTATAAATTTGATAATGTTTTTTGAATTGACTACCTTGAGTGGAATTGCTTCTACCCATTTGGTAAAATAATCAGTGGTTGTAAGGATATATATATGCTATTTAGAAGAGTGAGGAACGATCTCACCTATTACGTCTAATCCCCATTGTTCAAATGGTTGGTCAATGTTGACTAGCTGTAATGGTAACACGGGTTTCCTCTGTCTTCCAGTAGCTGTTTGACAAATCTTACATTTCCTTACATAACTGTGTGCATCTTTGAACAACGTTGGTCAGTAATAACCGACATGTAGGATTTTATGTGCTGTAGTATCTCCTCCAAAGTGATCACCAGTTGGTCCATCATGAAATTCCTGCAACGCCTTCTCTGCCTCAGATTTTTCAAGACATATAAGTAAAACATAATCATAATTTATTCTAAACAACACATCAATGACAATTTGATATTTCCTAGCTTTTAATCTCAAGGCTCTTTTCTTTGAGTAATTTAATTGGGTTGGGGCATATCCATTTCTCAAATAAAATATGATATCAACATATCTTGATTCAATGTCATTAAGGCTTAACTCATAGATTTGTACATCGTCACTTGAATGTTGCAATTCTGATAGATTTGATGCTCCTGCCAACATCCTACAAAAACCTTGATCTTTCACAATTTTTGCTAGTTTGATTTGTATGTCATATTCTTGTAGGGCTATCACCCAATTCGCTCACTTTTCATCTACATCCCTCTATATTAAAAGATTTCTCACTGCTGAGAATGGTACTACTACTTTGGTGTGGGTTTTGAGGATAAAAGGTCTGAAGTGTTTTATTGATTTGAAAATAGCAAAAGCTTGTTTTTCAACATCTGAGTAATTTAATTTAGCTCCTTGTAAATTGGAGCTAAAGAAAGAGATTGGGGCTTCAACTTTTTCTTGATTTACTTGTGTCAATATGGCTGCATATGATTTCTCAGAAGCGAAATTATATAAAATGAAATGATTTTTAAAATTCGGCATTGCTAAAGGTGTGGTGTTTATGCTTTCTTGTTTTATCAAGCTAAAAGCTTCATGTTTTGAATGTCCCCATTTAAATAGAGAATTTTCTTTATCATGGATTGAAGAGGTAAAACAATTCTTGAGAAGTCAAGGACAAATATTTTAACAAAATTTATTTGACCTAGGAAAGATTGCATTGATTTTTTGTTATGTGGTAAAGATATTTCAGAAATTTCTCTAATTTTGTCAGGGTCAATGTGAATTCTTGCTTTGGACACAATGAATCCAAGGAGCTTTCCTTCACTTAATGTGAAAAAATACTTCTTGGGATTAAGATAAATTCCATACCTTTGGCAACATTCAAAGATTTGCTTTAAATCCCTTAGATGATTACTGCATTTTTTGGAGTATACTATTGTATCATCCAAGTATATTACTACTGATTTGTTTACTAAACCTTTTAAGGTTGCATCCATAGCTCTCTAGAAAGTGGCACCAACATTAATCAGTCTAAATGGCATCTTCTGATAAGCATAAGTGCCCCATTTTGTTATGAATGTAGTTTTCAGTTGGCCATCTGGATGTACTAAGATTTGGTTATAACCTGAGAATCCATCTAGGAAAGACATTAGTTTTGAGTCTGCTATTGATTACAAAATCTGTTCCATAGGGGGTGATGGGAAATTGTCCTCTTGGAAATATTTATTGAGGTTGCAGAAATCTATACATATCCTAATATCACCGTTCTTTTTCCTGATTGTGACAAGATTGGAAACCCATCGGGAATTTTTGACAGGAAAATTAATGTTGGCTTTTAGCAATTTATTTAACTCATATTTAATTTGACTTTCTAAATTAGGATGGATCTTCCTCAATTTCTGTTGAATAGGTCTTTCGTCATATATCATGGGAATAGTATGTTGAATGATAGAGGTGTCGTATGTCTTAATATCTTCATAGTTCCATGCGAAGACATCCTTGTATCTTTTCAACAAACCTATAAAGGCTGCTTTTTCATCTAACGTAAGTCCGAGACCTAGATTAATATTTTGACGATTCAGGTCAGTACCAAGATTGATCAATTCAAACCTCAGAGTTGAACTCTAAAGTTTTGAATTGGTGGATCGTTTAAATCTGTCCTTGAGCTCATATAAAACTTCCAACTTAAGTACAGATTTTGGAATAGCATTAATGAATGTTTCTTGTTTAAGTTGGTTATCATGCTGGTCTTCATCAACTATCTGGTCATTGTAAGAACCCGATGTAGGGTTACCCCTGCTTTACCCACAGTATGCATAAACCTATGCAATAAACCATTTTCCCCAGGAATTTATATGACCATCTAGTCAAAGATTCATTATAACTGAACAATGGTTAAGGCCCCCTTAATTAGAACTTATATGGAAACATTTATTCATTAACCCCATAGTCTAACCCTTCATATCCTTTCCCTATCGGGACTCTTTACATCCTCATAAACCTTTGTTAATTCCTATGGCCACACATATAACCGAACCCACTTTACAACTTTGGGTTATAATTGGAAAACCATTAAAACCCTTCTATCGGTGCTTTAATCCATTATAATTCTCCTATAAGAGAATACACGTAAAAACATGCATAACATACCTTTTTCTGCCTTTCCTCAGCCTTTGCACATTTCCCAAGAATTGCCTTTATCACAATCGCTCATCGTAGTTTACCATGGTCATACCACATATATGCTCTTATCACCCCTCTGACTCCGATATGCGACTATCAGAAGCATTTAAATAATGCTTAAGCCTTAAAATACTCGCCACAACACTTTAACAAAATACAAAGGAATTACATTGAAATTTCGCTCCGAACCACACAACTGGACTTCAATTATTATACACCCGTATTCATATTTATCATCGGTTCCGCCCTTCCATATCAAACCTTCCACTGCCCTACTATGATATCCAAAACTCTTGGCCTTCGATCGCTGATCTGCCTGATCTCCGATTAGCACTTATCACTATCGGCTATCGACTATCACACTGTCCTTCAACTCTTAACCTTTTCCTCTTAAAAGTTCTGATCCGACATGACTTACGACCCGATGGGGTTATAGGTTACATTTGATAAGTTTCGGGTCCGGCTACATATCGCATGTCGCAATCGCTTCCTCCCTTTGAAAGATTGCGATGTGATCCCGATGTTCCACTCTCTGCAATTTAATCATGGCCGTTGATCTATGAGATATAACGGTTTCGTGCATTGACACTTTACTCCTTCGCTACTCTGTTTACTCAAGTTTTTATGCTATTCCTTAAGTGTTCCACTATGGTTTCAGGTTCCTTCAAGATTTTGTTCCCTTGGTTGTTTCAATGTGCACTTCCCCCTGAGCTTTGGCTTTGATCTTTCTAATGGATTCAACGATCCATTATGATCCTCCTCTTCATGTATTTCTCTGTGTAATAGCCGAACTTCGCCTGTAACTCTTTGTTACACAAAACATGCTAATTCATTCATCATTCGATACTCAACGACACACTTATACAACATGAAATTGAATCTTTGTGCACATATATATATATATATATATATATATATATATATATATATATATATATATATATATATATATATATATATATATATATATAGATATAGAGTAACAAACAATTACATGATGAAATTCTTTGTCTCTCTTCAGCATGATCTTCTAATTTAATGGCCTCTGTTCATTATCTTCCCGTAGGCTTACAAACACTAGCTAAATATCTAACACACTCTCTCTGTCTCTGTGTCTCCTCTGTTTATGCCTTTTAGGCTTACATTTATATAAAAAGGGATTCTAAAACCAATTCCTAGTTTAGATCCATAATCTTCTCAACAAAATCCTAAAATCTATTTTTCATCCCTAAGGATTCTCTAAAATCCACAAAATCATGAACTAACTCCTAATCTAAGATTTGCAATCAATTCTCAATCCTCTCATCAGTCAACTATCCTAAATATCTCATGTTCTCCTACATTCGAGAACATTTACAATTATGCCTCACAATATTCAATTAATTCCTATTCTTATTAAAATCACTCAAAACATTAAATAATTACATTAATTCAATACTTAGGAAACCAACTTCCTTGAAACACAAGACACCCTATGTATACTAGAATGAAATGATAATGTTGAGCTGAATGCTCCTGCATCAGACTCCCCAAGTAAGAAAATTTATGACCACCTGGTCATAAGTCTGGATAATTGATTCCTCCTAGATCCCAGACTTTATTTTGTAATCTGTCTTTGCTTGTCCATTGTTCTATTGCTACTGTTGTTTTGTTGTTCTCCAGGTCTCCATACCTTATGCTGCAATGCTCCACTCTCCATGCTTTCATAGTCTGCTCCTGTCTTCCTCTTGTTGTTACCCCTCCCTTTTATTATTTTTTCTTCACTTATTCTGATCGCCTCCTTTTCATCCTTACCCTTTATTGTTATTTTGCACCTTTTCAGCTGTTGCTATATTGTCTTTCAGAACAATTTCCTGCTTCTATTTTCTGCCACTGTCAACTTCTTCTTGATTATTATTTATGACAACTTATTTGTCATCCTTCTTCAACAATTTATCTTGAACATTTATCCTCTGCTCTTCTAACTTTTGTTAGGATATTCCGACACATAGGATATAGTTAAGTTCAACTTGGTCTAGTATAGAGTTAGGTTAGAGTTAGGTAAAGTGTGTTTCTTTACCGTTGTACATTTTGTAACTTACAATCCGACGGTCACGATATGTAGTGATCCGACGGTTCACTCTCACCTCGGTATTACCGACACTTGATCCGTGACTTGACACTCGATTGGTCCATGAGTTCTATTTAAAGCGCATGGAGGGTCATTGTTCGGGTAATCCGTGCATGAGAGAAGCTTATGTAAATTTTCATTCTTTGATTAATAAATTTCCTGTAGTACCCACGTTGGGACAGGCCGTGGACTGTTTCCCTCCTTGCACTCTGAGGGTTTTAACCACGTCAAAAATACTGGTGTATTGATTTGAGATCTGGTTGTGAGCGGTGTCCTTTTGGTATTCTTTCTGTGGAACTTACCCTGTAAATTCCTACATGGTATCAGAGCTATTTGAGGGCCGCGTCCGTTGGTGATCCAAATCTGAAGCCGGTAGAACTGCATGCGGCTGTCGTTTCCTAGATCTGCTGTTTCTGACTGCTTTCGGGCCGAGAGGACTGCTCTGTTGCGTTCGGAGCATCTGTTTCAGTGAGGAACCCCTTTCGTTTCACGCGAAAAGGTTTCCGGTAGCCCTAGCTGCGTCATTTTTCAGATCGGGAGGTATACAGTTTTTTTTGCAGTTTACTGTCATTTTCTCTCTGCTTATTTCGGTTTCGGTTTATTTAGCCTTTTTTTTCCGGATCTATACCTTTCATTTCTGCGTATGCTCTTTGCCCTGCGACTCTGTGCGATCTAGGCAAATCAGAAACAGAAAGAAAGGATTTTTCTCATGCGTATGCTCTTTTCCCTGCACCTTAGTGTGATCTCGGAAAATCAGAAACATTGAGAAAAATATTTAGTTTTTCGGCTAAAGCTAACTTTGAGATTTTTTTTAAAATTTCTAGTTTTTTGGCTAAAGCTAACTTCGAGCCGTAAGGTTCGTTTTTCTTTGGATATTCGTGTTGGGTTTTGTGTTTTGTGTTTTGTAGGGGAAAAGAGTCTTCCCAAGGCAAGCACGCAAATCGAGGCCCCCCCCCCCTCTCTCTCTCTCTCTCTCTCTCTCTCAAATATTTTGTATAGATCAATTGGTTCAAAGACCTTTTAAGAGAGTAGAGGTCTTGGGTTCAAGTCTCCATTTTGTGGGGGCGGATTTTTTCATTCCCGCACATTCGCGCACTTTGCCGGCAACGTCAACAATTGTTTTTTCAAAAAGCCATAACTTCTTCATCCGGAAGCCTCTTTCAGAGCCGTTTTTTTTAAAACCGCCTATTTTTTCGAGATCTATCCATTGGACCACTTACTTTCAGCATCTTCAGCTTCAGTTGTTTTTCAAAAAATGGAAAGTCCATGCCAAGTCATTCTTGACAGCACTAACTACTTCCAATGGGTAGCCTACATGGGAGATTTACTTAGAAGTAAAGGTCTCTTCAGAATAGCCACAGACCAAGAGAAGAAACCCAAAGATGAAGACAAGGCCGAAAAATGGGAAAATCGACAAGATCAAGCACGTGGTTTGATAGGAATGTCTGTTTCTCCTGATCTTAGATTCCACATTGCAGAAATTGAAACTCCTCATGAAGCATTAGAAAAACTTGCTAAAGTTTTTGGGATTAAAAATGAAATTAGATCCCATCAACTTGAAAATGAGCTGCTTACTTTGGATCTTAATAATTTTTCTTGCATTGAAGATTTCTTGTCAAAATTCAAGACCCTTAGATATCTCTTGGAAGGTGTTAAAGTTAAGAAAGATGATGGTAACCTTATTTATTCCATCCTCACTAAGTTAGGACCAGCCTACTCTGTATTTGTTTCCACTTTCCATTCTACCAGGGAAGCTTTCATTTGTCAAGGCAAAGACTACAAGCCCCCTTCCTTTGACTCCTTTTGTGATTCCTTAATAAGAGAACAAGAAAAACTCTTACACCTTGGTCTTCTTAATCTTGGAAACTCTTCCACAAAAGCGTTAGCCGCCCAGCAGTATCCAAATTCAAAGAATCCTAAGAAGTCATATCCTCAAAAGAATGGTCCTAAACCATTTCAGCCTCAAAATGAAAGATCATTTCAACAAAATGATAAGCCCAATAAAAACAAATGGAAGAAGACTGATAGACATTGTAACTTTTGTAATCGAGATGGCCACTTAGAATCTAAATGCTTTAAGAAGATGGAAGCCTTGGAAGCCGCAATGAATAAACATAACATCCATCTGGAGCCTACTTCAACTTCAACTTCCGGAACGGCATTTTCTGCATGTCATCGTCAATCATCTCAGTCTGGTTATGCATTAAATGTATCTTCTTCTTCTTCTCATTCTCATGAGTGGCTCATTGATTCTGGAGCCTCTTGTCACATGGCCAAAAACCAAGCCATGTTTTCTTCTTTAAATGATTGTAACACCAAAAATATATATGTTGGTGATGATAGATCTCTTAATGTTGTAGGGACTGGAACTGTTCATCTAGACAATGGTCAGTTCAATGATGTATTATGTGTTCCAAACTTATCCTGCAACCTTCTATCTGTCTATCAGATAACTCATTCAGGTGAAGGTAAAATCGTTGAATTTTCACCTCATGATGTTGTAATCAAGGATCTAAAAGATCCTAAACAGATTCTAGCTACTGGTCTTGCTGATGATTCCAAAAGGTTGTATAAGTTTCACAACTTTGGGTCATCCCATCTTCCCTCAGTATTTGTTGCTCATAATGATGAAGTGAGCAAACTTTGGCATGAGCGGTATGGTCACTTAAACTATCGCTCCCTTCAGCATCTATGTAAAGAAAACATGGTGACAGGTCTTCCTATGGTATCTTGCAAAGATGGTGTTTGTTCCGGATGTGTACTCGGAAAACATCATCGGGACAGTTTTGACAAACGTGCCTCTTGGCACGCCTCAGCCCCTTTACAGCTTGTGCACAGTGATTTATGTGGTCCTCTTCCTGTTGCTTCATTCTCTGGCTGCAAGTACTTCTTAACTTTCATTGATGATTTCTCTAGACGCACTTGGGTATACTTCTTAAAACTCAAGAGCGAAGTATTTACCACCTTTTTGGCCTTCAAAGCATTCGTTGAAAAACAATCTGGACATCAAATTCTTAAGCTAAGAACTGATAATGGTGGAGAATATGTTAAAAATGCATTCATCAACTTTTGCACCGAAAATGGAATTCAAATGCAACATACTGTTCCATACACTCCACAACAAAATGGTGTAGCTGAAAGGAAAAATCGCACTTTAAAGGAAATGGCTAATTGTATGCTGCAATCTAAAGGACTCAGTCTTAGTTTTTGGGCCGAAGCAATCAATTGTGCAAATTATATAATCAATCGCACTCCTACTAAGGTTCTAGAGAATATCACTCCAGAAGAAGCTTGGAGTTCCATTAAACCAGATGTAAGTCACTTTCGTGTGTTTGGAAGTGAAGCATGGGCCCATATTCCAGATGAAAAGCATAAAGCCTTAGAACCTAAGAGTGAGAAATGTACTTTTGTTGGATATTCTGAAGATGTAAAAGGCTATAGACTTATTCCATTTAAGTCCAAAAATGTTATCATTAGAAGAGATGTAAAATTTGATGAAAATAAATCGGCCTGCGAGCCTAGTCTGGCGGATGTGCCACCTCTTCCCATCTCTTCTATCTTTGAGAACATTTCTTCTTCTGATGATGAAAGCGAGGATGATAATCCTTCCCCACCTTCTCAGGATCCTCAACTTCCAAGATGGGTCCGTGCTACTCGGGATGCAGCAGGTGATCTTGCCGGTGATCCTACAGATCAGCGACGAACACGTTCTCAGTTTGAAAGAGCCTCTTCTTTACTGGCTCAAGCTCCAGTGAATCATGATCCTGACACTTTTGCAGAAGCTTCAGGCCATCCACATTGGGAAACAGCTATGAATGAAGAATATCATTCATTGATGACAAATGATACATGGGATCTTGTTCCTCTACCAAAGGGATGCAAACTTGTTAGATGCAAATGGGTTTACAGAACCAAGTATGGACCAGATGGGAAAGTTGATAAACATAAAGCTCGTCTAGTTGCTAAGGGCTTTTCACAGGTTGAAGGCATTGACTACACTGAAACCTTCTCTCCAGTTGCCAAAATGAACTCTATCCGCCTTGTTCTTTCCCTTGCTGCCTCTTTAAAATGGGAAGTACATCAAATGGATGTTAAATCTGCCTTCTTGCATGGGGACTTGCAGGAAGAAATCTATATGGAACAACCCATTGGCTTCATACAAACAGACTCCAGCCTCGTTTGTCGCCTTAAGAAATCCCTTTATGGCCTCAAGCAAGCTCCTCGAGCTTGGTATGCCAAAATGGATAGCTTTCTTTTAGAATCTGGCTTTTCTAGGTGTCATTCTGACAATACTGTCTACACCAAGAAAGTGGGCAACTCTCTCATCATCCTTGTTCTTTATGTTGATGATCTTATTCTTACTGGTAGTGATCCCAACCTTATAAACCATGTGAAGTCCAGCCTTAAAAAGAAATTTGAAATGACAGACTTAGGACACTTACACTATTTTCTCGGTCTTCAAGTCTTGCAATCCCAAGAGGGTATTTTCCTTTCCCAGTCCAAGTATGCTTGTGATATTCTTCGTCATTTTCACATGGAAGACTGTAAGCCTGCCCCTTCTCCCTTTCAGTCTGGAGTCAAACTTTCAGTCTCTTGTACTTCTCCTGAAGTTGATGCTACCTTATACCGTCAACTTGTCGGAAAACTCTTGTATCTAACCCATACTCATCCTGATCTTTCCTTTGTTGTTGGCCTTGTTGCTCGTTTTATGCAAAACCCCCGTGAAAGTCATTGGAAAGCAGCTAAAAGAATACTTCGTTATGTTCGAGGTACAATACAGTTTGGGATTCATTACAGTGCCAAAGCAGCTCCTCTGTTAGTTGGTTTCACTGATTCTGATTGGGCTGGTGACCTTGATGATCGGAAGTCTACTGCCGGTTATGTCTTCACTCTTGGTTCAGGAACCTATTACATGGGCTTGTAAGAAACAGGCTGCCATTTCTCTTTCGTCAGCAGAAGCAGAGTATCGTGGTGCCGTGGAAGCTAGTAAGGAAGCCTTGTGGCTTCGTCAGATCCTATCAGAGTTTGGCTTTGAGCAGCAGCATCCAACCACACTTTGGTGTGATAATCAAAGTGCCATTCAGCTATGCAAAGATCCAGTCCAGCATCAGCGCAGCAAACACATTGAACTACACATGCACTTCATCAGAAAGCTCATTCTTGACCATGTTCTTGAAGTGCAATATTGTCCAACGGATGACCAGGTTGCAGACATCTTCACAAAGGCTCTCACAGAGGCGAAGTTCACTAAACTTCGATATATGCTTGGAGTTCAGGAAGTTGTCACTAAGGGGGGATAGGCTCTAGTGCCTCCTTCCTTCTCCTATTGTGTCATATTTGTAAATCCTTCAATCCTATCCCAAGTTGTTCTTAAGGGGGGATGTTAGGATATTCCGACACATAGGATATAGTTAAGTTCAACTTGGTCTAGTATAGAGTTAGGTTAGAGTTAGGTAAAGTGTGTTTCTTTACCGTTGTACATTTTGTAACTTACAATCCGACGGTCACGATATGTAGTGATCCGACGGTTCACTCTCACCTCGGTATTACCGACACTTGATCCGTGACTTGACACCCGATTGGTCCATGAGTTCTATTTAAAGCGCATGGAGGGTCATTGTTCGGGTAATCCATGCATGAGAGAAGCTTATGTAAATTTTCATTCTTTGATTAATAAATTGCCTGTAGTACCCACGTTGGGACAGGCCGTGGACTGTTTCCCTCCTTGCACTCTGAGGGTTTTAACCACGTCAAAAATACTGGTGTATTGATTTGAAATCTGGTTGTGAGCGGTGTCCTTTTGGTATTCTTTCTGTGGAACTTACCCTGTAAATTCCTACAACTTTCTCCTTTGAAAGTATAACTCTCTATATAACTCAATGATTTTACTTGGAGTAAACTTTGGAAATTTTACACAATCTTCTATTTCTTCATTTGTTATTGACCCATCATCACATGGTCCTTCTTCCTCTGCTAAATATTTCTTAACATCCTTCAGTAGATGTCCTTCCTCTTCTTCTTTCATTTGGTTGTCCTCCTGTGGAAAATATGTTCCAGTTTCTGCAACAAAATTTGTACTCATAGGACA
Source organism: Pinus tabuliformis (assembly GCA_031772625.1). Classification (NCBI taxonomy): domain Eukaryota; kingdom Viridiplantae; phylum Streptophyta; class Pinopsida; order Pinales; family Pinaceae; genus Pinus; species Pinus tabuliformis. Next base: position 51,862,253 of record CM062806.1, on the reverse strand, counting down.
ATCATCATAGTAAAAAATATAAGGCTTCTTTACCTCTTCTTCATTTGGCAACACTTCAGTATGTTGTTCGGGTCTCTCTTCTTCTGTCAGCATATCAGTATGCTAATTCAAACTCAAAGAACTCTTGAGACTGTCTGCTAGTCTCTCCTTCTCATCATCTGTTTCAATGATGTCTTTCAGCACTTGTCCACTGTAGCGAACTTATTATTTTCCAATCTCCTTGTCATATTCTGCTTAAAAACTTTCATCTTCTGGAAGGTATTCTTTCATGTTTTTGATAGCTTTAAAAAATTACCTATCCTCTTCCAAACCTGCAATCATACACAAATCATTAATTTTAAAAATACAAGACCTTTTGGCCTCATTTGATGCTTCAATCATCAAGTCTTCTGGATACTCTGAATCATTCACATGATTCAACTCCTCTGGCTCTCCATCACTTTCAAAAAGTAATGGTCCACATTCTGGTTCACATATCGAAACTTAAACATCTTTTTCAACATCTCCCTTTTGTTATAGTTCAACTCTTTCGAGTTTCTCTATCTCCAATTTGACATCTATAGTCTGTTCAAGTTCCCTTAGCTCCTTTATTAACTGCATATTCACCTATTGATTCCTCTTCTCTTGTAGCCTCTGCCACTTCACTTTCTTCCTCATGACATAACCATATTTCTGGTCTGCTTCATTTCTCTACAACATTTCCATTAATACTTCAAGCTGAATTGATATCTCAGTCATTTCTCTATCATATTCTTCATCATTCATTCACATGCCATTTGTCTTGGAATCTCCTTTCTTCTGTCCTTGGCTGTGATTTCTTTCAGAACCTCCGTTATGACTGTCACTAGTCATCATCCTCTCCATCTCTATGAGTTCTTCACTTACTCACTATGAGCTGCACTAAAGCCTCTACAATAGCAAGTCTGTCATGCTTCCACTTACCTCACCATGCACTCCTCTGTACTCAGCCTTTTGCAAGTAATTGGTTCTCTATATCTAGAACCTTCTTTGAGCACTTCTCTCTGCTCCTTCTAGGCTTCAACTCATTTGTACTTTCCAAGAACACAATTTTCCTATTTATCCAATCTCTGTTGGAATTCCTTAAGGTTCTGCCACATTTTTCTTTCACTTAAAAACTCTTACCAGCTTCCTTTATCTCTTAGCAATTCTACCCACATCCTTTGTGGAATTTCCTTTGGGTATTTCAACAATACTTTTGCATCAATGAAAGACTACAACTTTCCAATATTTAAATCCAATTAAAAATAAAAAATAAAAAAGTTCATCTCACCTTCAAGATCTCTGTCTAATCTTGTCCTCCCATTCAACTGCACTTTTGGATGGACTGTCCTTTTCACTAGCCTTCAGTTGTATCTTCAAGATTTTCTACTTCAAAAAACTTACAAACATCCCTCTTAGAGTTTAACTATTGTGATCTTACTTTAAAATTTCACTCATTCAATATCTGCTAATCATTAGACAAATTTGCATACCTTCACCTACCTTCAGGATCTCACCATTCCTGCAAATCTGTTTCAGCAGATCTTTCTGCTTCCACTACACAAATTCTCAATATTTAGCCACTGTCAATCAGATTTAGAGTCTGATTCTTTCTTCCAATCTTCCGGCTTTATCTTGGCAAAGCTTAACTATCAGCAACAATTTCTCCTTTACTGAGTTTTCTTCCACTTAGAAATCCTTAACAATTTCTTTCATTACTGCTTCTTAAGACTTGATCTTCTTTTGCTGAGATACTTCATTAGCTGCAACTATCAATCTTCAATCTATTTCTTTATCCAACAAAACTCAAATCAGAGTTAAATAAAATAATACCTGCATGGTTTCTCCACCCATTTTCACATCCGAGTGAATCTCCATTCTTCAAAACATCGATGTGGATTCTTTATGTTCCTGCAATCTCTTCTTAAATATTACTCACCTGCCTCTAAGAACTTAACTGTTCTTCTCCAATTTCAATTTCAAACATTTCACCATTCCAACTATACAGATTCATTGGCCATAAATCATTTGCTCTACTTTTCTCAAAATCCGAACATTCTATCAAAATGCAGAAATATCAAGATTAATATTCCTCTTACCAATCTCCCAGCTTTACTCTGGTTGCTTCGCTATCAGATTAGAATCTGATCTCCCTTTCTTGCATACACATCTTTCCACATATCTCTGTTCAAAATTCTTTCAAAGAAACTTTCAAACATAATTCCTTTGTTTCACTCTGATACCAAATGATGCAGGGTTACCCCTGCTTTACCCACAATATGCATAAACCATTTCCCCAGGAATTTATATGACCATCCGGTAAAAGATTCATTATAACTGAACAATGGTTAAGGCCCCTGTTAGCACTCAAAATGAACCTCAAGGCTGAGAAGAGGCAATTCCGAGGTAACCACAGACCAAGCTTTCGATCTGGCATCTAGCCCTGCCAGACTAGAGAGGGATCTCTCTTTGCCAACAAGATGTGGCTGCAATAAATGGAATTTTAGGCTAGCTATGGAGTGCGGGGATTTGTTTAAAAGGTTTTTGGGTCGAAAACAACAAGAGAAAGGACCACTGGACTATGGAGTCAATGCCAGTTTCTATTGGAAAACTTGGGGCAAAGTAAGTGCAATATTCAGCCAGCTAAAATATTGCAAATGTGAGAAGAATAGGAGAGAAATCCCACTACCCTGCAGGCATCAAGCAGGGGATGGATCTATAATAGTAGCGTTAGACAAAAGAGAAACACAGGGCTACTCAAAAGAGCATCTAACAGAGGATGGATTCTGCAAAGACAACCACTACATTTAACAACAAAATCATCATGAAAGGAGCATCATGTACAAATGAATTCCTAACACATCTCTTAGATAATGCTGTAACTAGGTAGAAAAACAAAATATGTAAGTGAATTACAGGAAAAACATACTAGACATTAACACCATGATGGATCCTAGGTCCAAAGGGAAGAAAATGCTTTATTAAAATAATATTCAAGAGAAGCTTTACACAGTCCCAAGCAACCTCTCTCTTCTGCAAAAATTGAACCTCTATATTTTAAAGATAATCCTATATATACTAAATTACAAATCTATTTTGATTTCCTCAACATAGGAAATAGGAAAAAAAAAAAAAAAAAAAAAAAAAAAAAAAATTAAACTTAATAATAAAATCCTATCATAAAACAATATTATAAACTAATTTGTAACTAAAACCCCAAACTATCTCGAGAACCATGAGAAATAGTTTTTCCTAATTAGTTTGAATTAGTTTAGTGAATGTTGAGTTGTCATATCTAGCTGCCATATATGTAAACATGCCCTAAAAGTAAAGGGATCATATTTCCTTGCCCCCCAGAGGGACAAGCGGCTTAAGTGGATTAACATCATTGTTTCTACTCCTTTAAGTTTGGAACCATATTCCACAAAATCTTCCTTTTGACTGCCACCTTGCACCTGCCTGCACAAATTTTGGAGTTGGTTGATCAACCTGCTGTTCATGTTCCTTTTTGGATGTTCTTTGACTGCCATTTGTACCTAGAATATTGCGAGCTATTTGCAAATCTGTGACCAAACCGGGCTTAGCACCATCAAACATTGCCTTGACTTATGAAAGAAAACCTTCATTCAAAACATTTGTTGCAGACTCAATTTCTTCCCATCAGGTAATCATACTGTTGTTTTTTGGACAAATCAGTCGACCATGTTCATAAGTGAAGATGCAAATTCCTTAAAATCTTCCTTTTCATCCTAGGATTCACAAAATTTAGTCCTTGCTGCAAACCGCATCCAAAATCTTGAATGAAAAGCTAGGATGGTTTCTGCAAAGTGTGAATCCCATTTCAACACATAGGCTCTATGCGCAATGCCCAAGGGCTACGCGCAACGTCATTTCTTCTTGCATTGTAGTTCAACTTCATAATCCCTATCCCGAATCACTTTTTTACCATATCAGTCATCATCCTTGTATCTATCGAATTCCCTCTCTTTCCCATATCCAGTCTGATCATCATCTCTTCCCCCATAATGGTTTCTAGATCGATCATCGTCATATTCCTATCCACCACCAGTGCTTCAGTATGTGCTTGGCTTGTAACCTCCTCCAGTTGATGAGATTCCTCGGTATTTGTTGCTATTTGCTGTAGCTTTCTATCTCACTTCTCGTATTCTCTCTTTGTCATTGATAAGAGCAACAATAGCCTGAGCCTTCCTTCTAACATTTTGTCCTTGGTCTTTCCCAGCCGAATCAATACTCATTGTGCATCAAGGACCTTATGCTAAATTCCGGGAACCTTCAGAACTTTTTTTTTTATATAGGATGGCCCCACACTCAATGCCCAAGAGCTATGCATAGCGTCACACTTCCAGAAGCGCAGCGCCATAGCCAGAAGCGCCTCGCCACACTTAAATTGTCTTGGCTTGATTGTTTGACTTGTGTTTGTGGATGTAGGGGCACATGGGATTTGGAGCTGAGCTTGGCCTTCAACGATACTTCCATGGGACCAATACTCTCATAGTGTTGTTGCAAGTTGTAGCAATACCACTGCCTACATTATGGTAAATGTGTGCTTCTCATCTCTCCACAGGAGTATTTCAGCAATTCTTCCAGCTTCGGGAAATTTGTAAACCTTGGATGTTTTATCACTGTCTTCACACATTATACCAAAACCTTGAACACTTGCTCTGCCTGCTTTTCATCGTGTGCTTCCATTTTGGTTTAAGGATGGAAGTTACTACACAATTCTTTGGCAACACCAAGATATGACAAATATCCTAAATTTGTGAAAATTGTGAATGAATTTTTTTAAAAAAATATATCCCGATTTGAAATTTGAACACATGCCTGATCCAGATTTAAACAGGAACGCAACAAATTACAGAGATAACCATATACACAAAGATGCAGCGGAAATAATAATTCATTTCATTAATGGAAAATACAACCAGAAATGGAAATAAACCAGCTAGGGCGATGGTAGCTTATCTCTGAGAAGAGATGTGATGGCTACATGCCTCTGAACTGTGTTACAATGAGGCTCGAAGGCCTATTTATTGTTGAGAAACAATGGAAAACCCTTAACATTCCAAAACCTAACCCTAGGAGATGAAACGCCAAACTGTGGGCCCCGTTTGGGGTAAATTGGTACATCAACTTCCCGGGGTCGTAACTTTGGCATATGGTCTCCGTTTGACGCGTACAATAGCTCATTAGAAAGATCTATCCGAGCACTATCATTGTTGGAATCCATTCCATGGACCCATGTTGCCCCCGGATTCCCCAAAAAACATCGTTTAGGGCCTCAAAACGGCTCAGGAAGTTCAGGACCCGAAAAACTACTAAAAATAGTAAGTTGTGCTACAATTAAGGAAACTGAAAATGCTGAGAAAGACAATGGTGGGGGTCCAGGTGGACTTGGCAGGTGGCCACCAAGATCCACCTGGATCATTTCTCCCCCCTTAGGAAGCAATGGTCCCCATTGCGTTGAGCTCCTCCATGAGATGAGGAAACTTCTGCTGAACTTGTTCCCTGGTGAGCCACTTGCCCTTCTGAAGGCGTTGGCCTGCTTTGACAACTCGATACAGTTGGATATTATGTTGGCGAGTGTTCTTGATCTGTGTGTCCATGATCCGATCAGTTGCAGCTTGTTCCATGCAATCTGGATTTAATTCTATGGGTTTGAGCTATTCTGCAATGTCGGATGTGTCGAGCAATGGTGGAAAGTATGGCCGAAGGTGGGCCACATTGAACACTGGGTGCAGGCCAAGGAATGGGGGAATGCTGAGCTCAAATGCATTGTCTCCCATAGCCTTAGTAATGGTGTAAGGACCATATCGGAGTGGTCTCAATTTCCGATAGGCTCCAGTAAGGCGTTCCTTTTGCAAATGCAACCAGACTTTGTCGCCCACCTGAAACTTGTGTGGCACTCGATGTTGATCATGTCACTGCTTGTACTTGGCATTTGATTTCTCAAGAATGTCATGGACCTGCTGGCGAATATGTTGGATGCGCTCAATGAAGCTGGTGGCCTTATCTGTTTCGGACTGGACATGAGCTGAATTCATGTGAGTAGCTGCAAGTGGCATGGCCACATCAATGGGGCATAGTGGCTGGAATCCCAAACCCACCTGAAAAGGGCTATGGCCAGTGGAGCTGTGAAGAGCTCGGTTGTAGCTGTGCTGAACATAGGGGAGGCTCTCGTCCCATGTGCGTGGATGCTTTGAGTTATACATGCGCAGAATGTGCACAATCGTCCTATTGACAACCTCTGTCTGGCCATCAGTTTGAGGATGGAAGGCTGTGGACTTCGTGAGTTTGGTGTCCAGCATTGACCAGAGACTAGACCAAAATGTGCTGAGAAACCGACTGTCCCGATCTGAGATGATAGACTGTGGGATCCCAAAGTGCACCCACACTCGTTCAAAGAAGAGTTTAGCAGTGGCTTCTGCTGTGATATTCTTCTTGCAGGCCATCATAATGGCCATCTTCGAGAACCTGTCGACGACCACAAAAACACAGTCATTTCCATGCTTAGTGGAAGGAAGGCCTGACATGTAATCCATGGAGATGGATTCCCAAGGTCGACTAGGGGTAGGCAACAGGGTATAGAGGTCGTGCTTCTTAATGGTCGGTTTGGCAATGGCACAGGCAGTACATGATTGGATGTACTTCCCAACATCCTGTCGAAGATTCGGCCAATAGAAATAATTTTGCAGTACTGCCATTCTCGACCCCGAAATGCCCAACAGCCCGACTGTAGTGTGCTTCCCAAATCATCTTGGCACGCTCGCTTGAAGGAACACAAAGGTGACCGAGGTGGCATAATAGGGCATCCTGGAGGTGAAAATCTGCAACATGCCGACCCTCCAAGAGTGTCTGGTATGTGTGGCCGAATTCTGGTTCGCTTTTGTAGAGAAGTGGCCAATCAGAAGTCTCGTGCCCACAAGAGTTGAGCACGGTGGTTAGCGCCATGATCAGTGGTCGAATGAGGCAATCTGCAACATTATTGGTGCTGCCCTTTTTATACTTGATATTCAAGTGAAACTGTTGCAGGTATGTAGACCACTTCTGATGGTGTTCATTCTGCAATTTCCCTTGGGTCTGTATGAACTGCAGAGGTCGGTGGTCTGTGTGGATGACCGTTTCCTTCCCCAAAATGTAATGCTTCCATTGTCGGCAAGCCTGTACAATGGAATACATCTCTTTATCATAAGTGGGGTACTTCCGGACTGTGTCTGAAAGTGTTTCACTGTGATATGCCACTGGATGTCCATGTTGAGTAAGGACTGCCCCAATAGCATAGTCAGAGGCATCTGTCTCGACCTCAAATGGTTGTTGTAAATCTGGTAACGCAAGCACTGGTGTCGTGCAGAGGCGATCCTTCAACTCCCTGAATGCCTTCTGTTGAGATTCAGACCAAAAGAATTTTGCTTTCGCCCCGCCCTTGGTGACTTGACTCAAGGGCCAAGAAATATGAGAAAACCCCAACACAAACCTGCGGTAGAAGTTGGCAAGACCTAGAAAGCTGCGGAGCTCTGTTAGAGTGGTTGGAGAGGGCCAATCCCGAATGACTTGGATCTTGGCTGGATCGACATGCACCCCTTGTTCATCAATGATGTATCCAAGATACTGAACCTGGGTCATGCCAAAAGTGCATTTCTCCAAATTGGCACATAGCTTGTGTTGCCGCAGTGTTTGGAGAACCTGTCGGATGTGGTGGAGGTGCTCTTCCCAACTCTGGCTGAAGATCAGAATGTCATCCAAGTATACTACTACAAAGGATTTGGTGAATGGCCGCAAGATGTCATCCATTAGCCTCATAAAGGTTGCAGGAGCATTCGTCAATCCGAAAGGCATGACCAACCATTCGAAGAGGCCCTCCTTGGATTTGAAGGCAGTCTTCCACACATCGGAGGGTTCGATTGGTACCTGGTGATATCCTGACTTCAGATCGATCTTGCTGAAATATTTTGCCCCCTTTAGTTGGTCTAGGAGGTCATCAATCCGCGGGATCGGGTACCTATTACGGACAGTGATCTTGTTCAGCGCCCGATAGTCAATACAGAGTCTCCACGTCCCATCCTTCTTCTGTACCAACACGATCGGGCTCCCACAGGGCGATGAACTCAGACAGATGTGACCTTTCTGCAGGAGCTCCTGAATCTGCCTCTTGATTTCATTGTTCTCCAGAACGGAGCGCCGATAAATTGGTCCATTGGGTAGCGGCACACCTGGGGTCAGATCGATGGAGTGCTTGACTTGACAGTGCAGAGGAACCCCTGCCGGGGAGGTGAAGATGTCCTCATACTCCTCCACAACCTTGTCCATCTGTAGTTGTCGTGCATAGGGACCCCGTTTGGAGGCCGCGGCCACTGTCTTCTTCTTTCCTTGAGGGTGTATCATCAGGAAAACAAATTTCCTGGTTTTGGAAATGATCTTACTGCATTGTTTTGCAGTAATCAAAGAGATGGCGACAGGTGGTGCTACCTCTGGTATCCTGAACAACTTATTTCCCAATGTAATAATAACAGCACGGGGCCTTGATTCATACACAGCATGTCGCTTCCACAAGTATGGTTGTCCTAGTAATACATCACAAACTTCAAGGGGAGCAATGTCACACAATACCTCATCCGTGAAGGGCTTGATGTTGTATGGAAGGCGACACTGCTGGCTCACGCGAAGATCTCGTCCTTGGTGAAGCCACCCAATGGTGTATGGTTGTGGATGTGCTGTGGTCGGTAAGCCCAACCGCTTCACGACCTCTGCCGAAATGAGGTTCTTTTGACTCCCGCTATCAACAATGAACTGTATCGGGGAGCCCTTTACCCACATCTGTGAGTGGAAGAGACGCTCCTCCTCCTCTGGATCTTCGGGTTCATTTTTCTGGATCTTTGCGGTAGCAATAGTGGCGTTGGGATCCGCATCAATGATTTGCTTCCCTTTTTCATACCCCTTATCGGGTTCTGACTCAGAGTCGGAACATGCATCTGATTCTGAAACCTTTAGCTCAGCCACCAGTGACTGCTTGGCCCGACACTCACTTGTGTTGTGAGTGGAGCTCTTATGGAATTCACACCATTTTCCAGTGTCCTTTCTCGGCTTCATGGCGTTGTTCTTTGCTTGCAGCTTCGGCTGGTTGTCTTGGGTTGTCCCGCCTTGGCTTTGTCCTTTGTTCTGTAGTTTAGGGGCACCTTTCCCCTGCTTTGGATTCGTAGATCCAAAGTCTCGCTTCTTTTGTTTAAACTTCTGCTCGACCTTGACGGCATATCGGTATGCTGCGCCGAGCGAGGGGATGTTTAGGAATTGTATTTCTTCCTGGATGTACTTGTGCAGGCAGCCACGGTATTTGAGTATCAAATGTTGCTCCGAATCCTTGATACCCAACTTTGTGTGAAGGGTATGGAAAAGATTGGTGAACTTCGGCACGTCTTGGTCCCTTCCCTGCCACAGCGTGGTCCACTTTATGTATTCATCCTCATAGCTTCCGACAGGGTAGTACTGCTCCTTGATGGCATCCCAGAATGAATCCCAGGTGGGTGCGGCTGAAAATAGTGAGCCAGTACTTTCATCCTTCTGCTCGCAGTAGGTTTCCCACCAGTCCTTGATGTGGGGGGTTGCTTTGAGAAGAGAAAAAACAATCTTTTCCCGACTCGAAAATTCATGAACAGAAAAATAACCCTCTAGCAGATTTGACCATTTATCTATGGCATCTGCGTCTATCTGACCCTCGAATATGGGGATTTCAAAATTAACTTGTACCTTAAAGGGTGTGGCATTTCCAGAGTAGCTGCTGGAAGCCGATGCGTTGCTTCTGGGTAGCCGCTGAAGGATCTGGGCAAAGCTGTCCATCATCGCGTTCTATTGTCGCTCGAGGGCTTCTTCGAGCAAGATTTTGATGGGATCTCCTGCCCCCTCGTCTTTCTTCTCGTCCGCCATGGGAGGCCGTCGGGATTTGCGAGGCTGGTCTTGCAAAGGTTCAACCAGTTCAAGCCCTAACTCCTTATATCCCAACCTTGTTGGGGACATGCAAAGAAAAACAGAGAAAAAGCAGACCGCTCTGATACCACTGATCCGGATTTAAACAGGAACACAACAAATTACAGAGATAACCATATACACAAAGATGCAGCAGAAATAATACTTCATTTCATTAATGGAAAATACTGAAATATGCTTACAACCAAAAATGGAAATAAACCAGCTAGGGCGATGGTAGCTTATCTCTGAGAAGAGATGTGATGGCTACATGCCTCTGAACTGTGTTACAATGAGGCTCGAAGGCCTATTTATTGTTGAGAAACAATGGAAAACCCTTAACATTCCAAAACCTACCCCTAGGAGATGAAACGCCAAACTGTGGGCCCCGTTTGGGGTAAATTGGTACATCAACTTCCCGGGGTCGTAACTTTGGCATATGATCTTCGTTTGACGCGTACAATAGCTCATTAGAAAGATCTATCCAAGCACTATCATCGTCGGAACAAGCAACATCAGTCCATTCCATGGACCCATGTTGCCCTCGGATTCCCCAAAAAACGTCGTTTAGGGCCTCAAAACGGCTCCGGAAGTTTAGGACCCGAAAAACTGCTAAAAATAGTAAGTTGTGCAACAATTAAGGAAACTGAAAATGCTGAGAAAGACAATGGTGGGGGTCCAGGTGGACTTGGCAGGTGGCCACCAAGATCCACCTGGATCAATGCCTCCATGACATTTATGGTGACAGAGTCTATCCATTTCATATCTTTTAGATGCTCAAACAGATCTATTTAGAACAGTATGCAAGGTGTTCATGACATTAAAATCAGGGTCCAACTTGTGCTGCCAGCCCTCAAGAACCAATGTTGTCACCATTACAGTGCATACATTACCATCAATGTTCACTTTGTGGTGTCTCACATGTTCAAGCAACTCTTGCATACACTTTGATGGATGTACTACATCACCTTCGGCTGAACCCCAAAATTTGAACGAAGACTCAACTTCCTGTATGAATGCATTTGGATCTAGACAGCTCTGGTATCTTGAAAATTTCAGAGTACACTCTGCAGCTGTCCGACCATCCCTCCGTGCAACAGATTTAAAGAACTCCAAAATATTCAACCGATCATTCCTGGAAAGTTCTGCTGTCATGCCCACATCAAGGAAACTACATGAGGTTTCGATCGAAAAATTTGTTTGCTTGAAGGATTACTTTGTCCCATTTGAACCAGAATATTTCTAGGATGCATATCAGTATGGATGAAATTATCCACGAGTTTATTGTTATCCATTTAGCAGCAGAAAGAAGACACTGCTCCTTCATTTTTCCAGTCACAATATTCATTACGTCTTGATGATATAATAAAAATGTTTATGATAGCCTTTATGATTGAAAAACATTCAAATGTTGTGCAACATAATTGCTTTCATTAAATTGACATAATTCTCATCCACTGGTAACCCTGCAACACTGAAACAACCTTGATCATCTTCTTTGCACCGCAAGCCCTTCTGTATACAGTTTCAAAAGCATTTCTAGGCGAGATGTTATCACTGCAGACAAGTACTTTGTTGCTAGATTTTCCTTTAAGTCTACTTTTATTGTAAACCAACTTCCTAGGAACCAGAGTAAGTGGAGGATTTGTGCTTCAATGATTTGATGACCCCAGCTGTCTCTTGAAATCTTGTTGCAAGAAAGTCTCCAAAACCTTTGTTTTACTCTTTGAACCTACACTTACTGCTTTCATGCCACATTCCATCATGGCACGAAGGTATGGCTTCCAGAGTTCATATCCCATTAAAATTCATTTCTTGATTAAAAACATTACTGCTACAAATATTCCAACAAAACTAATTCCAACAAAAGTATAATTCTGATTGAGGAATTCTTGCAGGTTCTTTTCTTTAATGTTTTCCAACACTTTTTCCATTGTGAGATTGTCATACTTCTCTTTCTTTTACTATATGCAAGGGTGCTATGAGCTGAAGTGAAATTCTGATAACAACAATATCTTGATTAAATAGGACCATTTGATATTCCCCTGAATTTCAATTTTGTCAGACGCTGGGAGAGCATCGGTTCTAGTGCCATCATTCAGACCAAAACATTAATGGGTGCCTGTTGCAATAATTTCAACATCTGAACATACTGATGACATAATAGAAGCCTCTAAATTTCCAACTTTATCTTGTTCTAGTATCATGGATTTCATGGAAGAATGATTTGTAGGGTTTCAATAGGCATAGAGCCATCTCGCCAAAGGTTTTTGAAAGTATCCATGTTAGAAGAAAGGGGCTAAGCCTTCCTAGGTAGGCCCTGCAACATCCTTATCTAATGCAGGCTTAGAATTTTGTTTCCTCTTGGCCTTCTTTGCATTTTATCCATTCAATGAACTTTCATAAACAGGAGTCAATCATTCATTCAGTCATGTCTTCTGATCCGGGAGCAGGTTTTGGGAGTGCGATATACCAATAGAAAGATTTTTCTGAGCTACTTCTGATGGACACATTTATGACATGCTTTGCACTAAATATCATGTGCAAAACATCTAACAAAACCAGACATAGTAAGAGCCCATGTTGATCCCTGGTGACAGGCTACGAAGATTGGAACTTACAGCCCCCTTAATTAGAACTTATATGGAAACATTTATTCATTAACCCCATAGTCTAACCCTTCATATCCTTTTCCTATCAGGAGTCTTTACTTCCTCATAAACCTTTGTTAATTCCTATGGCTGCGCATATAACTGAACCCACTTTACAACTTTGGGTTATAATTGGAAAACCATTAAAACCCTTTTATCGGTGCTTTAATCCATTATAATTCTCCTATAAGAGAATACATGTAAAAACATGCATAACATACCTTTTTCTGGCTTTCCTCAGACTCTACACATTTCCCAAGAATTTCCTTTATCGCAATCGCTCATCATAGTTTACCATGTTCATACCACATATATGCTCTTATCACCCCTCCAACTCCGATATGCGACTGTTGGAAGCATTTAAATAACTCTTAAGCCTTAAAATACTTGCCAAAACACTTTAACAGAATACAAAGGAATTACATTGAAATTCCACTATGAACCACACAGCCGGACTTCAAATATTGTAGACCCGTATCCATATTTATCGTCAGTTCCGCCCTTCGTTATCAAACCTTCCACTGCGCTGCTTCGATCTCCAAAATGCCCAACCTTTGATCGCCGATCTACCCGATCTCTGATCATCACTTATTGCTATCGGCTATCGGCTGTTGCATTGTCCTTCAACTCTTAACCCTTTCCTCTTAAAAGTTCTGATCCAACATGACTTACAGACTCGATGGGGTTATAGGTTGCATTTGATAAGTTTCAGGTTCGGCTACATATTGCATGTCGCAATCGCTTCCTCCATTTGAAATATTGCAATGTGATCCCGATGTTCCACTCTCTACTATTTAATCCTGGTCGTTGATCTATAAGATCTAACGGTTGCTGTGCATTGACACTTTACTCCTCTGCTACTTTGTTTAATTAATCTTTTACGTTATTCCTTCAACGTTCCACTATGGTTACTTGGTTACGTTCCCCAATAACTTCAACTTGAGAGCGATCTAACTGTATTATTTGTACAATAGATTTTTGAGGCTGAACATTCAACTTTGCACAAACTGTTGTAGGCAAGATGTTAGATGAAGCTCCAGAATCAACTAGACAGTTGTGTAAGTTCTTATTAAAGACTTCAAAGGTAAGGAGAAACAGTGGAGTGTGGAATTTAGATCTTCCCCCTATTAGAGCGATGTCGGTTGGATCAATCTTTTTCAAATATTTTCTAGGGGGCCTTCCCATTTCTTGGGTGGCTTGTGAGATCACGATGGTAGGAAGTGGCATAGTAGGTATTGCTTTAAGTTCTTTAAGAAGTAACTTCTGGTGATGCTTCAATTTACTAAGCTCATGAAAGGTGATTTTTTCCCTAGTTTTCTTCATATCATCAATAATATTATATTCCATTTCATCATAAACTATCAAAGTTTTAGATGAAGGAGAAGGATCCAATTGAGTAGCTGTAGTTTGAGTGGATTTCGGTGCAGATTTTTTACCTGTTGCTTTGTCCCTAGGAGGTGGCATTGAAGCCTTCTGTTTTGAATTTGTTTGTGACAATTCAACAGGGTTTTTACTTGTTGTAGCGACAAGTAAGGCTTCTTGGGTTTCTTCATTGTGAAGAATAAAATCCCACATTCCTTATAATTCGACCACTTCTCCATCGTCTGTTTGTTCTTCGTTTATTGAAATTCGTCCTCCATCTGATTCAACATTTGATATAGGATTTGGAGGTTTAGGATCAACAGGGGAATTCCTTTTAAATGGTCTATAAGGTTTCTTAGAGGAAGTCTCTACTACCTATTTTTTAATAACCATTTCGTTAGACATGGTCTTGAGGACTTTCTGTAACCCTTCAAGATCAAAAGGATATTTTGGTGGTTTCTTCTTAGAGTTTTCCCTAAAGGTTACTTTCTTAGATTTTCGTTCTTATAATGCGTTTTCTTTTCCACAACTAGAATGCATTTCTCTACAACTATTTCCTGTTTCATATTTCCGGCCAAAGTTGGTTTGGCATCTCTATTAACGAAGATAGCTGCGTTTGATGGTAGAGTAGAAATATACCACTCATTTTGGACCTCATCACTAGGCTTAGATACCGTTGGTATCTTATTCAATAACTTATTGAAGCGAGAGTTGAAGTCCTTAATGGGTTCTTTTGGTTCGGCTTTCAAATTGGAGAGATCATTGATTAGAGTAGTTGTAGATCTATCATCTCCAAATTTAGTTAAAATTTTCTCTTGGAAAGCATCCCAACTATTAATAGAACCCGATGGTAACAAAAATTACCATGATCTTGTTGTTCCTTGTAGAGTATATGGGAATAATCTTACAACTGTGTCTTCTTCCACTACTTCATTCAAGTTGATGGACAACATGAAATTATTTATATGTTCCTCAACTAATAGGAAATTAGTAGGATTGAATTTGGGCAACCATTTCTCTCGGTGTATTGGTAATTGATGTAAAGTTCCAACCTTCTTAACAGCCCCTGGGTTTGTCCATGGCCATGGAGGATTTTGTGCCATTGCTTGTATGTGAGTAGGGGAAGGTGTAGCAGTGGTTGAAGGCGATTGGGTAGAGGAATATGTAGTTCTTGTAATTGTGTGAATCACGATCTGGAGTGGCGAGGTGGATGATTGATCTTGTGAGGGTATAGATGGAATGAATGAATATGATGAAAGAACCTCGTTGTGAGATTAAGATGGTGTTTTCTTAGCTTTCTTACAGCTTAGTAGAGGAAATTCGAACATAGGAATTCCGAAATTTTTGCTCTGTTCTCTAGTTAACTGTTGAGATGGGGTGAACTGAGAGGTAACACTATCTTGGGATAACTCAGATTCTTCTTGAGATAGCAAGATCCCCTGTAATTTATGAATCAAAGATTGAACTTCAGGGGTTTCACTGAAAGAAGAATGATCTACCTTGTTTGGGATTTTAGCAACAGGTTGTATAATTTTCTGTGCAACTTCTCAGTCAGGATCAGGGGATTTGGAACATTTTCGAGAAGTTGGAGGTGATGGTGAGGCAGTTTTACTCTTAGAATGGCCTATTGATTTGGATTTACTTGCCATTCACAGTCAAGCCCTCCTTCTAGCGCCAAAATGTTGAAGCCTCGAAAATCGTTGCTTCAACATGGGGGAAAACGACCCGGTCCGGACATTGGTTGGCAGCTCCTTTTTCATTTGGAGTAGTGGCTCCGACTAGGGATAATGGGAGAAGTTTCCCAATCTATTTAATTATTGTGCTAATGGGGTGATATGCGATGTTTTGGATTAATATCTAAGCTAGAATTAATCTAATCTAAACTAATAATCACATGCATTTTATCCTAATTTAAACACTATCTAATTATAACTATGCCCGGGATTAAATTAATGTATGTGATCTACAATAATGTTTGAAAGCAATTGATAATAAAGAACATTCAATTGTGATGAGAAATGAAATCGTTTTAACAATCGTTTCGTATAAAATGTTAGCCAAAACGATTGTGAAAGATATATCGCATAAGGAATTACTCATGTATTCAACATAAAATATAGATCGTCATCATACAAAAGTGAAATAATGGCAATCAAGATTCAGACTTTCATACATAAATAAATTGAAAAGAAATCATTGCTTGATACATAGGTAAAAAGGATTACGAGATAAAAGTACCATTTATAATATGTCCTACACATGTACTTCAACAATATTGATCTACTTTCAGTCCATTCAACACCATCTAAGAGTACAAAAGTGCAATTCCAGTAGAAGATGCTAAATCAGATAAAAATAAATCTTGTTCCATTAATTTCACCAGAACTTCCTCAAGGGGACAAAAGTGCATGTTTTGAAGATTGTTTCTAATAAAATTTCTGAACCCCTCTCTAAATGAATGAGAGGGGTTTAAATACTTAAACTATAAAACTAAAAATAGATTATTAAAAAAATAGTTGAGGAGGTCTAAATGACCTGCCTCAAATTATGAAAAAATAAAATCAAAATAGAAATGAACATGGTGACTAGCTATCTTGCATTTGATCCTTCAGATTGCAAATGTCCATCATGGGCTTGAGCTGTGTTGGTTGGCCGACTTAAGATTTCAATTGTCCAACGAATACGACATCGGTCAGTGTTGGCGCCATTTTCTCCAAAGAAGTGGTTAGGCATTGCAAGGTCATCCATTTGTTGAGAGGTTTTATCAATTTTTGCCAATATGCTTCCCAGTTTAACCTGGTTGTTTCCCTTAATATTTATGCTTTTTCTTCTGTTGCATGTTTCCATTGTAGTTCAAGCTGTTTCGCATTAGGAAGAAAGCCTGGAATGGATTCTGCCATAATGTCGGCGATATTTAAATTTTCATTGACATTTTCTATGACACATTTTGTTGCTACTGCCGCATCTGCTATTGCCTTTTCTACCCCTTGAAGCCGAGAATCCCAATTCGCAAACAAATTTTATTTATGCGACTCTTCTAGTTTAGGTAAGTTGACTTTCCTCCCATCTTCTGTATTCTACCAGGTGATGAAATTAGACACCTTTTTAAAGATATCATCATATTCAAGTCTCATCTTCACAACTTGACTTGTCAATTTGTCGCTTGTTTCGCAATAAGAGTTCCATTGCGAAATCTTCTAGCACAATAATTCTTTTTGGTGCATCAGCTGGGAGTTAAGACCGAGTGCTTCGGTAATAAACTGATCAATTTTGGGATCATCTTTGTGTAGATCAGTTATTGCCTATATTTGTGCTTCCTTCTCTGCTAATCTGGTTCAATGTTCTATTTGCATTTGCTCGAATTCCCATCGTAGCTTAGTTGACTGTATCTCAGCTTGTTGGTCAGATTTTGCTTCTTGTAATTGTTGTTCAAGTGACATAATTTTATCTTCTTTTTCTTTAAGAAACATTTGCACCTCTACTGCTTTGTCTATAGTCACTGTAGCATAGGCACCTGCAAACTGTGCGAGTCTAGTAAGATTGGCGGATGGGTCGATGGGTGAATCTTTCCACAGAACATCCATCGGTTCATTTTCAGGTGTAGTACCAGCTGTAGAGTCCAACATCCTTTTCTTCCTTTGTCTTTTAACAACAACCTTATGTTGTGGCCTATAAAACACATCTAGAGGGGGAATCTCCTCTATTCTAAAAAAAAATTCAGAGGTGGGGGTAACAAGGATGTGTTCTACCTCTTGAGTATTTACAGTCCCCTCTCATGTAATTTCTTGAGTTGTTTTCTGTTGTGGAGTTTGCCACTCTGGCATTTGTTCCTCTATGTTGAGCCTTTTATTAAAATTGTCCCATTCTTCCTCTAAATCAATTACCAGGGTTTTATTGGCTGTGTTGAGGCGGCATGGATTTCAGCCTGCTTGCTAGCTGAAGTTTCTTCAGCTATTCTATGTGTAGATTAGGTTGTATCCTTTACCGACTCTCTGCTTCTAATTTTCCCATTTTGTGATGACTTCTTTGATTCCCTGGTAGATTTCTCTTGGGGTTTTGCTCCAGAATCGGTTTTAGAATTTTCTTTGGAGCCACCTTCTATACTTACACTGGGAGTAGGCGCCCTTATTGGTTCAATCAATAATTTGTCCAATGGGACCTTTGATAACCTCATTTCTTTGTAGATGTAAAATTTTTCAAGATCTTCACGGTCAAAAAGTAATTGTGTCATATGTTTCACCTCTGTGAAGGTGTTTTTCTGCAAAAAGATGTCATCAAAGGCATCTTCCTCATAACTGAATATTTTTATTTTCACCAAAGTGGTGAAATATTTGACAGTGCCGAATGAATCATATTACCTTCTAGGGAATTTAGGTAATTGCAAAGATAACATATTTTATGCTTCCTTAAATGCATGCCCTAGGTTGTGTAATGCAAATGATCCACACTGTAAACGGAATGTAGGGGAGATGGCCGTTTTAGATTCTTTTAGTGTCTTGCTCATCCCTTCCTCACTAGCTGTTTGATAGGCTATCTCTCTAGCCATCAATTTTTATGGAACATAGTATGGGAGGACATGGGGGGGTTAATGCTGCCAAATACCCTGATATACGCAAATGTCTCCTCCCCAAACCATCTGGCCACTGGGAGGATGTCTACTTCAGCTTCTTGGGAAAACCTGGGGACATCTTGGTTATTAAGCAACTTGTGTATAAGGAGCATAACTCCATGACAAATCTTGAAAAATGTATTTGAAGTTTGGATTCCCACATGTCCTTATGGTATATGTGAATAGGAAGTGGATTTTGAATAGTCCACTTCAATCCCATGATATGGAATTTCGAACCAAAACACATTGCATCCATTACATAGGCATTCATAAAAAATGGAGGGTAAACCCTCGAAGTAACACTTCTTTTCCTTCTATACTCGATTATTGTTCTTGCTAAATTGTCGGACAAAATTTATGCCCAATTCATTATAGTTGCGTTAACGGATGCATCTATTAATGACAACCACTTTGGGGAGAATTTAGTACTATCGGGTTTTCCAAATAGTCTACATAGCATGGATGCTGCAAAACTATGAGGGGGAAAAATAGATGAAGTAGTGTGCATACCGTTTTTATCTTTCTTGATTTTGTCCTCATTATTTGGCCAGGCCCGGGTGCAGTCTACTAGGTCATCGTTCTCTTTGGAAAACTTCTCGATGAACTACCTGTTGTAGATGACTTGTGGCTCTGGTAGGTGGTACATAAGCCGTAGGTTGTCTGGGGTAAAAGATCCCATAACCTCTTGGCTTCTTGTCTTGAATTCTTTGTCTGAGATGTCAGCTTCATCAATAACCCATTTAACCATGTTGGTATAAGGGATTAGCTTCAAGTGCGCGGCTATGTGGTGAAAAAATGAGCATGATGTCTCTAACATGGAAGCGTATGAGGAATCACGTCTGTCAACTGTAATGTTCGTTTCCAAAATCTTTGGTTGCTCTTCCTCCAGTATACTATACATGGCCTCACATGTAGAGGTTCCTACCTCTCTGTTGCATGTAGTATCCATAAATAGAGGAGTCATTTCTGACTTCTCAAAGACGACTGTCTTGCCTTTCTTCACCATTGCTTTCAATGATTTGCTATGTGGATTTTCCATGAAAGTGAAGAACAACAACTTTCAGATACACAAAGATGATAATGAACGTAAAATGAAATAATGCAAATAACTTGTAAAGGTGATAAAAGGAGTTTTATTCGAACACACGTAAGAAGATATCGTATCACGCTAAATGGCTTTTCACACATAAATGCATTTATCTCTTACTAAATGCCCACTAATGCTTCATTATCCATTAGCTTTAATGCTCATAAATGTCTGCATCATAAAACGGGAAGAAAGCTTCCAGGGTGCCGAGCCTTTGACCTGCGATGATGGCAATTGTGAGATTTGCGAAGCAATATCGCATTATTGCTTTTCCCCTTTCTTACCTTCTACTGTGTTTTTGCGAGATGCAAGCCACTCGTTTATCATTTCAAAACGTAGCTACTTGCCAAGTTTTCTATGTAAAAGACCCTTTTTAATGAGTGGCGGACCTAAAACATTTTCTTATGATACATTTAAGGAATGGGTCCAGGTCTTTATCGCGTTTTGCAATATCGGCTGGTGGTAAGTTTGCGGTGTTCGTTTGAATGCTCGAAATGCAATGGGATAAAGGTTATATCGTCATCGCAATTTCACATCTTGCATGTTTCAAAATAAACTTTTTAAGGTGGGTCTTTTATGAATGGCGACATGCGATGCCAGATTAAGCTTTTAAAGAAAAAGCTTAAGGACTTAGTTTATGTCAGAATTTATGATAGTTTCGAGCATAGTGTCCTTTTTTAATAATTTTAATTGATTTGGAGGGTTAGAAAAATATTTTGATGATGCTTAATCATGTTGTATGTGGGAAGGTAAGCATTTAGTAGTTATCTAGAAAAAATGGGGGGTTTTGATTGATATCTTGATTTATTCCTAAAATAAAAGAAATGCCTAAATGGTAAGTTCTTTTTTTTTTTTGGATGGATCTATTAAAGGGTACCCATTTATTAACGTAATATTAACTATTATCATTAATAAATGGGGGGTTGTTGAATAGCACAACACATTGCAAGATTGATAAAACATGGTGTAGTTCCTTTCTATTAATGATCAATAAATATACATCATGAATTCGAATCTAGCCCAGAACGAGTGCGATATAAGAAAAATTACAAAAGGACAGAATCAAAGTATCCTTTATATATCTATCACTTGCTACCATTTTTTATCTGAGTCCTATGTTTTATACATTCATCCAGGCCTGCTCCTATCACCAAATTACAATGAGTGTTCCAGTATGAGCCTTTCGGCTATAAAAAAAAATAACAGCAACAACTCGTGACGAGCCTTTCAGCTATAAAAAAAATAACAACAACAACTCATGCCGAGCCTTTTGGCTATAACAAAACACTATTCTAAGTATTTAGTCGGTGACCTAATCTCCACCATATCCCTAATTTTCCTCCATGCTCCGAGCCCAACTCGAGTTAATCATTCCAAAACACAACGTCCGCATGGAGTGGTGAGTTGTCAAAGTAGTTGAAGATCCGCCAGCGGTGTAGGAATCCTACCTGCACTCGACCATGCCAAAAAATAATTAATTCATTATCCATCAAATAGTTTCTAGGAAGAGAATTATTTGTTACAAAGATTTAAAGGCATAAAATCTACGAAAGTAATTAATTAAGCACATTTGTAACTCATAAACATGAAACATAAAGCTAGTGCAAGGAGGGATACGATTCTTGGACTAGTGCAGGAATAAGAGAGTTTGCAAGGTTAAAACAGAGGTATAAGGTTATGGTTTTGAAGGGAGAAAGGATTGAAAAGTTGAAAAATTTGGCCTACCAATATCCTCCCCTCCTTAAGCTATTGTGGGTCCTCACACAACCCTTACTTGCTGCAAAAAAACCAAAATAGAAGCACCTTCTTTTAATTCTGAACTTGTATACTAATTCCTACTGTCATTACTTTTGCCTTTCTACTTCTGACCTTTTTAAGATTCTTGGTCACCTTCCTAAGATTATCATAACACTTCGAAGCCCGATACTTCCATATATTAACTTGTCGCTTCTTCTCCTTCACCTCCCCTGCCAATTCCACATTTGCTCATTTCTGCTTTGTATGTTGTTCCTTCATGGCTCGGTTTAACACCTTCAAGCCATAAACATGTTGTTTGAGTTCTTCTATACGACTGTTCAAGAAAAGGGTGGAGTTCTCCTCAGGCACTGACTTTTCAGCAGTCGACCCCAGACATGTGCCATCATTATCAAGGTCGAAATTGTCTTGGCCACCTTTCAATTCCTGCATTGTAACATCATCAAGGGTTTCGACACCTGGAATATCAATATTACTAACGGTCTCAATGCCCTATATTTTTACCTTATCAGGAGTTTTAGTACCATGCTCCTCAGAGTTATTAAGGGCTTAAGTGCCCTACTCATCTATCTCACCGGGGGTTTCAGTATCCTATTCTTCAAAACCATTAAGTGTTTTAGCACCCTACTCATCAAAACCGTTGAGGGTTTCAGCACCTTGTGCCTTGTCATCCAGCTGACCCTCTGTCGGGTCCTTACTTGTACTCGACATCATGTTTCTTTTCTTCATTCTACCAAGGAGGACTGACAATGGTGTTTCGTCTTCCTTCACATAGTCACCATAAAGCACTGTGTGAGTTGCTGCCTCAACAAGAACTGAAAGATTATCTTTACCTGGCGAAGCAGGTGGCTAGTCATCCAACGGTATCGAAGAGGTCGACTGAACGTGTCCTACCCTCAAGGAGGAATTTATTCACCTGGTCGATCTCTTGGTTCTAGTAGGATGAGAGGTCATCGTTTTTGATTTCTCGTTTTTTCCCACACTCTTCTTCTAAGCCGACTTCAATTTTTCCGCACTCCTCTTCTCGGTCGAATTTTTTGCACTTTACTTTTGAGTTGACTTCTCTATGCTCCACCCCGAAACTCCTCCAAGAATTCCTCCCAAGTCATACTTCTAGCTTCCAATTCCTTCTTGACGAAGATCGTAATGAGCCCATGGTGATATAGTCTGCATGTGACCTGATTGAATTTTCCTTTCTGAACCCCCTTTGCCATCTTTTCTAAACTTTTGAGAAAATAATATGGGAAGTTGATGAGCTTATCGGACTCAAAGTGTAAGAGTATGCGTATGTGGTCGAGGAAAGTTAGTGAATAGAGGCCTTCGTGAGTAAGGAAATTCTACAACACATACAGGAGATCCTTCCACTTCCCTATCATGGCGTCCCGCTGGAGGCCATTCTTCCAGTATACCTTCTGCTTTGGGTTGACCATGAACCAACGCCACAGTTGATTTTCCAACTTTTCCATCTTGAACCATTTCTCCTCTACTGCTAGCAACCAACCTGAGACATTGATTCTTCTGTTACTACAACTCCAATGAACCAACCTTGGCTTGACTCCCATCAAAGGTCCGAAAAATTCTATTGCTATAGCTAAATCAAACCCATCAAACTTCTACAAGAATGGGAGGAACCTGGATTCCTGCAATAGTGCAAGACTACTCCTGTACTCAACTGTCTGTTCCATCTCTATGGATCGCGACTCGATCCTTACTAGTGCCATGTCTGTTCAATTTCACCCACTCTTTGTTTCCAAAAAATATCACGGAAAAAAAACTCAAATGGTGATCGAGCTACACACCTGCCATTAAATCAACCATTTCCCAAAGGGTTGTGCTTCATCATTAAAATTACACAGATGCGAACGTGAATTGGTGCCGATACAGGCAGGCTATAATGATTGGAAGAGGCAGTGGTCTAGACAATAATTTCACATAACATTCATTCAAGGTCAGACATGGGATGAGGCTATTATTATCAGGTCATGAGTTTTTCAAGGGAAGGTAAGTATCGAATTCTGGGAGAATCGTACCACTCCGCATTTACTCCATGATTTCACATAAAGCATACTTTAGTACTCATTAAAAAGTTAAGATTTTATAGCCTAAAATATCCTTGCCCTTAAATGATTTCTCCCTAATCTAGTAAATGATGAAACAAAGCATTAATCATAATATAAATTGAATTTCATGGTCTGCAGATGGAACAGTTGTTCTACTTGTACAAAGGTTCATGAAACAAAAGATAAGCTTCACTACGCATTTTTTTCTACACTAGGTGTTCCTGCACCAAACATGTGTTTTGAATTGGGCACGCTCAGTAGTGAGGATTCCTACACTGAATCGTGCTTGTACTTGAATGTGCCTGCACCAACCATGCCTGCACTGAGCATGCTTGCACTTTAAACATGCTTGCACTACCCATGCCTACACCGAATCTGCTTGCACTTTGAACACACATTCCTACACCAGGGATATTTGTAGTGTAATAGGAGCCAAAAGAGAATTATGATAGAATACAATTCATAGATTGGATTAAAAAAATTGTTGAATATACAAAGGAGATTTTATTCACCATTCCTTGGTGTTAACATATGCCTTTCGATCTGATTTGTAGGTTCACATCAGATCCTGCAATCAATCCATGAGGGAGAAAAAAGAAGTGGGAAAAGGGTAAATTTTTAGAATGGGAAGGAAATTACGACAGGGAATTCAAGAGCAAAACCACCAAGAGGGATAAATCGAAAAGGGATTTTAGGGAAAATAATTTCAAGGGAAAAGAGGGAAATATGAAATCAGATAGGGAAATTTCTTTGAAGAAAGGGATGGTAAACTTTTGGGATAGTAAAAGGAAGAAAATAAGGGGATTTTTTTCGAAAATGGGAATAGAAGAAAGGTAGAATTTCACCTAATATCTTCCTGCATAGTGTTGATCCACAAAATAAATGCAGCGGGAATTGAGTGTTGCCAGAAAATAAAAATTTCCGTGCCAGCTATCCCAAACTTGGATAAGGGAATGGTTCTTGTACTTGAACCTGCTTCTTCTTGGTGACATTTATCACATCTAAAGATCAAACAACATTCCCATTTTATTAGAACTGATCTCCCTATCAGCAAGCTAGTTTTCAGGTTGATCCTTCTGCAATTATGTCAGTAGAACTAATTTTCACAATCACAGGAATTTTTTTTTCTCTTTTCTTTTTCTTTTTAATTATTGATATAATTTTTTTTGGATTTTCCTTAAATTTCATTTCATGAGAGAATAAATTAGATCACAATAGAGTAGCATAACCACCTACTAACTGAAGTTCAGACTACCGCTGCACTTGTTGCATGAAGTCTTCCTTTGTGATGGGCTGAAAATATACTTTAAGCCTATGCCCATTCATAAGGAAAACTGAATCTCGCCCATCGATGGGTTTGAATTCTATAGCCCCATTGTCAAATACTTGAATTACCTCATATGGTCCCATCCAATGAGAATCATAGAGAAGTACCCAATCATCTAGTTGGAACTGCTTTTTCTTGATAAGCTTGTCATGCCATTTCTTGCATTGTTGTTGCACCAAAAATTTTTGTTGAAAAACAACCCCTAGAAATTCATCCAATTGGTTTAGTTGCAATAAACGCTGCTGATGTGCTTCCAAGAGATCTAATCCCAACTGAACTGCAGTCCTGAAAGTCTTTACCTGAAATTCAATAAGCAAAAGGACTTGTTTTCTGTATACCAACTCATATGGTGTATGCCCTGTGCTATTCCTCCAAGTGGTTTGATAAGCCCATAAGGCTTCAGGCAACCGACTAGCCCAATCCTTCCTATGCATGTTTACTGTTTTGGTGAGGATGGTTTCGATGATCTTATTTGTGGATTCCTCTTGGCCATTTTCTTGTGGGTGGTATGGTATAGACTTCTTGTACCAAATCTTATATTGATTCATGACTTCCTGTACCAAGTTAGAAACAAACTACGCTCTATTGTCATAAATGATTTCTCTAGGAACACCAAATCTAGTAAAAATTTCATCAAACAAAAAATCAATAACAACTCTTTCAATGGCAAAAGAAATAGCTTTAGCCTCTACCCATTTAGTAACAAAATCAGTACAAACCAAGGTATGCTTTTTATTTAAAGATGTGGGATTTATGGATCCTGCAAAATCAATAGCCCATTTTTCAAAGGGCTCAATCATGACTTGAGGACATAAAGGAATTTCATTAGCTTGAATAGGCTGACAGATTCGTTGACAACTATCACAACTCTTAACATATTGTTTAGCATCCTTAAACAAAGAAGGCCAAAAATAGCCAGTGCATAAAATTTTATATGCAATTTGTTTGTCAGCAAAGTGGCCACCACAAGGTTCATCATGGGAAGATTTTAAAATATCACACTTCTTCCTCTCTTACACATCTACAAATAAAAAAATCTCATATGGTGTCAAAGAGGTCTCCCTGTATCCAAGAATATGAAGCACTTTTATGAATAATATTTCATTTTTCACAAGCGGATAAGTGAGATGGTGTCTTTCTGGTGACTAAATAATTGGTTATGTTAGCAAGTGATCCGGACTTAAACAGGAACGCAACAAATTACAGAGATAACCATAAACACAGATATGCAGTGGAAATAACACTTCATTTCATTAATGTAAAATACTGAAATATGCTTACAAACAGTAATGGAAATAAACTAGTTAGGGCGATGGTAGCTTATCTTTGAGAAGAGATGTGGTGGCTACATGCCTCTGAACTGTGTTACAATGAGGTTTGAAGGCCTATTTATTGTTGAGAAACAATGGAAAACCCTTAAAATTCCAAAACCTAACCCTAGAAGATGAAACGCCAAACTGTGGGCCTCGTTTGGGTAAATTGGTACACCTACTTCCCGGGGTTGTAACTTTGGCATACGATCTTCGTTTGACGCGTACAATACCTCATTAGAAAGATCTATCCGAGCATGGGTCCATGGACCCATGCTGCCCCAGATTTCCCAAAAAACGTTTTTTAGGGCCTCAAAACGGCTCCGGAAGTTCAGGACCCGAAAAACTGCTAAAAATAGTAAGTTGTGCTACAATTAAGGAAACTGAAAATACTGAGAGAAACAATGGTGGGGGTCTAGGTGGACTTGGCAGGTGGCCACCAATATCCACCTAGATCATTCCTCCCCCCTTAGGAGGCAATGGTCCCCATTGCGTTGAGTTCCTCCATGAGATGAGGAAACTTTTGCTGAACTTGTTCCCTGGTGAGCCACTTGCCCTGGTGAAGGAGTTTGCCTGCTTTGACAACTCGATACAGTTGGATTTTCTGTTGGCGAGTGTTCTTGATCTATGTGTCCATGATCCAATCAGTTGCAGCTTGTTCCATGCAATCTGGATTTAATTCTGTGGGTGTGAGTTGTTCTGCAATGTCGGATGTGTCTAGAAATGGTGGAAAGTATGGCCGAAGGGGGTCCACATTGAACACTGGGTGCAAGCCAAGGAATGGGGGAATGCTGAGCTCAAATGCATTGTCTCCCATAGCCTTAGTAATGGTGTAAGGACCATATCGGAGTGGTCTCAGTTTCCGATAGGCTCCAGTAAGGCGTTCCTTTTGCAAACGTAACCAGACTTTGTCGCCCACCTGAAACTTGTGTGGCACCCGATGTTGATCATGTCGCTGCTTGTACTTGGCATTTGATTTCTCTAGAATTTCATGGACCTGCTGGAAAATATGTTGGATGCGCTCAATGAAGTTGGTGGCCTTATCTATTTCGAACTGGACATGAGCTGAATTTATGTGAGTAGCTGCAAGTGGCATGGCCACATCAATGGGGCATAGTGGCTGGAATCCCAAACCCACCTAAAAAGGGCTATGGCCAGTGGAGCTATGAAGAGCTCAGTTGTAGCTGTGCTAAACATAGGGGAGGCTCTCGTCCCATGTGCGTGGATGCTTTGAGTTATACATGCGCAGAATGTGCACAATCATCCTATTGACAACCTCTGTCTGGCCATCAATTTGAGGATGGAAGTCTGTGGACTTTGTGAGTTTGGTGTCTAGCATTGACCAGAGACTGGACCAAAATGTGCTGAGGAATGACTGTCCAGATCTGAGATGATAGACTGTGGGATCCCAAAGTGCACCCAAATCCGTTCAAAGAAGAGTTTAGCAGTGGCTTCTGCTGTGATATTCTTCTTGCAGGCCGCCATAATGGCCATCTTCAAGAACCTGTCGACCATCACAAAAACACAATCATTTCCATGCTTAGTGGAAGGAAGGCCTGACATGTAATCCATGGAGATGGATTCCCAAGGTCGACTAGGGGTAGGCAACGGGGTATAGAGGTCGTGCTTCTTGATGGTCGGTTTGGCAATGGCATAGGCAGTACATGATCTGATGTACTTCCCAACATCCTGTCGAAGATTTGGCCAATAGAAATAATTTTGCAGTACTGCCACTATTTTCTCGACCCCGAAATGCCCAGTAGCATGAATGTAGTGTTCTTCCCAAATCATCTTGGCACGCTCGCTTGAAGGAACACAAAGGTGACCCAGGTGGCATAACAGGGCATCCTGGAGGTGAAAATTTGGAACATGCCGACCCTCCAAGGGTGTCTGGTATGTGTGGCCGAATTCTGGGTCGCTTTTGTAGAGAAGTGGCCAATCAGAAGTCTCGTGCCCACAAGAGTTGAGCACGGTGGTTAACGCCATGATCGGTGGTCTACTGAGGTAATCTGCAACATTATTGGTGCTGTCCTTCTTATACTTGATATTCAAGTGGAACTGTTGCAGGTATGTAGACCACTTCTGATGGTGATCATTCTGCAATTTCCCTTGGGTCTGTTTGAACTGAAGGGGTTGGTGGTCTGTGTGGATGACCGTTTCCTTCCCAAAAATGTAATGCTTCCATTGTCGGCAGGCCTACACAATGGAATACATCTCTTTATCATAAGTGGGGTACTTCCGGACTGTGTCTGAAAGTGTTTCACTGTGATATGCCACTGGATGTCCATGTTGAGTAAGGAATGCCCCAATAGCATAGTTAGAGGCATCTGTCTCGACCTCAAATGGTTGTTGTAAATCTGGTAACATGACCACTGGTGCCATGTAGAGGTGATCCTTCAAGTCTATGAATGCCTTCTGTTGAGATTCAGACCAAAAGAATTTTTCTTTCACCCCTCCCTTGGTGACTTGACTCAAGGGCCAAGTAATATGAGAAAACCCCAAGACGAACTTGTGGTAGAAGTTGGCAAGACCTAGAAAGTTGCGGAGCTCTGTTAGAGTGGTTGGAGATGGCCAATCCCGAATGACTTGGATCTTGGCTAGATCCACATGCACCCCCTGTTCATCAACGATGTATCCCAGATACTGAACCTGGGTCATGCCAAAAGTGCATTTCTCCAAATTGGCACATAGTTTGTGTTGCCATAGTGTTTGGAGAGCCTGTCGGATGTGGTGGAGGTTCTCTTCCAAACTCTGGCTGAAGATCAGAATGTCATCCAAGTATACTACTAAAAATGAGTTGGTGAATGGCCGCAAGATGTCATCCATTAGCCTCATGAAGGTTGTAGGAGCATTCGTCAATCCGAAAGGCATAACCAACCATTCGAAAAGGCCCTCCTTGGATTTGAAGGCAATCTTCCACACATCAGAGGGTTCGATTGGTACCTGGTTATATCCTGACTTCAGATCGATCTTTCTAAAATATTTCGCCCCCTTTAGTTGGTCCAGGAGGTCATCAATCCACGGGATCGGGTACCTATTACGGACAGTGATCTTGTTCAGCGCCCGATAGTCAATACAGAGTCTCCACATCCCATCCTTCTTCTGTACCAACACAATCGGGCTCCCACAAGGCGATGAACTCTGACGAATGTGACCTTTATGCAGGAGCTCCTGAATCTACCTCTTGATTTCATCGTTCTCCAGAACGGAGCGCTGATAAATTGGTCCATTGGGTAGCGGCGCACCTGGGGTCAGATTGATGGAGTGCTTGACCTGACAGTGCAAAGGAACCCCTGTGGGGGAGGTGAAGATGTCCTTGTACTCCTACACGACCTTGTCCATCTGTAGTTGTCATGCGAAGGGGCCTTGTCTGGAGGCCGCATCCACCGTATTCTTCTTTCCTTAAGGGCGTATCATCAGGAAAAAAAAATTCCCGGTTTTGTAAATGAGCTTACTACATTGTTTTGTAGTAATCAGAGAGATGGCAGTAGGTGGTGCTACCTCTGGTATCCTATACAACTTATTTCCCAATGTAATAATAACAACACGGGGCCTTGATTCATACACAACATGTCACTTCCACAAGTATGGTTGTCCTAATAATACATCACAAACTTCAAGGGGAGAAATGTCACACAATACCTCATCCATGAAGGGTTTGATGTTGTATGGAAGGCGAAACTGCTGGCTCACGCGAAGATCTCGTCCTTGGTGAAGCCACCCAATGGTGTATGGTTGTGGATGTGTTGTGGTCGGTAAGCCCAACCACTTCATGACCTCTGCAGAAATGAGGTTCTTTTGGCACCCTCTGTCAACAATGAACTGTATCGGGGCGCCCTTTACCCACATTTGGGAGTGGAAGAGACGCCCCTCCTCTGGATCTTTGGGTTCATTTTTCTGGATCTTGACGGTAGCAACAATGGCGTTGGGATCCGCATCAATGATCTGCTTCCCTTTGTCATTCCCCTTATCGGGTTCTGACTCAGAGTCAGAACATGCATCTGATTCTGAAACCTTTAGCTTAGCCACCAGTGACTGCTTGGCCCGACACTCACTTGTGTTGTGAGTGGAGCTCTTATGGAACTCACACCATTTTCCTGTGTCCTTTTTCGGCTTCGCGGCGTTGTTCTTTGCTTGTAGCTTCAGCGGGTTGTCTTGGGTTGCCCCGCCTTGGCTTTGTCCTTTGTTTTGTGGTTTAGGGGCACCTTTCCCCTGCTTTGGATTCGCAGATCCAAAGTCTCGCTTCTTTTGTTTAACCTTCTGCTCGACCTTGATAGCATATCGGTATGTTGTGCCGAGTGAGGAGATGTTCAGGAATTGTATTTCTTCCTGGATGTACTTGTGGAGGCAGCCGCAATATTTGAGTATCAAATGCTGCTCCAAATCCTTGATACCCAACTTTATGCGAAGGGTATGGAAAAGATTGGTGAACTCCGGCACGTCTTGGTCCCTTCCCTGCCACAACGTGGTCCACTTTATGTATTCATCCTCATAGCTTCTGATAGGGTAGTACTGCTCCTTGATGGCATCCCAGAATGAATTCCAAGTGGGTGCGGCTAAAAATAGTGAGCCAGTACTCTCATCCTTCTACTCGCAGTAGGTTTCCCACCATTCCTTGACGTGGAGGGTTGCTTTGAGAAGAGCGAAAACAATCTTTTCCCGACTCGAAAATTCATAAACAGAAAAATAACCCTCTAGCAGATTTAACCATTTATCTACGGCATCTGCATCTATCTAACCCTCGAATATGGAGATTTCAAAATTAACTTGTACCTTAAAGGGCGTGGCATTTCTAGAGTAGCTGCTGGAAGCCGATGCATCGCTTCTGGGTAGCACTGAAGGATCTGGGCAAAGTTGTCCATCATCGCGTTCCGTTGTCGCTCGAGGGCTTCTTCGAGCAAGATTTTGATAGGATCTCTTGCCCCCTCGTCTTTCTTCTCATCTGCCATGGGAGGCCGTTGGGATTTGCGAGGCTGGTCTTGCAAAGGTTCGACCAGTTCAAGCCCTAACTCCTTATATCCTGACCTTGTTGGGGACATGCAAAGAAAAACAGAGAAAAAGTAGACTGCTCTGATACCACTGATCCGGACTTAAACAAGAACGCAAAAAATTACAAAGATAACCATAAACACAAATATGCAGCGGAAATAATACTTCATTTCATTAATGTAAAATACTGAAATATGCTTACAAACAGTAATGGAAATAAACTAGCTAGGGCGATGGTAGCTTATCTCTAAGAAGAGATGTGGTGGCTACATGCCTCTGAACTGTGTTACAATGAGGCTCGAAGGCCTATTTATTGTTGAGAAACAATGGAAAACCCTTAACATTCCAAAACCTAACCCTAGAAGATGAAACGCCAAACTGTGGGCCCTGTTTGGGTAAATTGGTACACCAACTTCCCAGGGTTGTAACTTTGGCATACAATCTCTGTTTGATGGGTACAATAGCTCGTTAGAAAGATCTATCCGAGCACTACCACTTTGGGAGACAACATGGGTCCATGGACGCATGTTGCCTCAGATTCCCAAAAAACGTCGTTTAGGGCCTCAAAATGGCTCCGGAAGTTCAGGACCCGAAAAACTGCTAAAAATAGTAAGTTGTGCTACAATTAAGGAAACTGAAAATGCTGAGAGAAACAATAGTGGGGGTCCATGTGGACTTGGCAGGTGGCCACCAATATCCACCTGGATCAGCAAACCATGGAGATTTTGCTAACATAACAAAAATATGTTCGTTAGGGAAATCATCATCAACAGGAATTGCTTCACCGGGATTGTTTAATCTGGAAAGATAATTAGCTACAACGTTAGACTTCCTAGCCTATCAACAATTGTAACATTGAATTCTTGTAATAAAAGTAACCATCTAGTCACTCTACCACTATTTAAAGGTTTATTCATTAAATACCTTATAGAAGAATGATCAGTATGCACATAAACTTCATATCTTGTAATATAATGTCTGAATTTATTAATAGCAAAAATAACAACTACAAATTCTTTCTCGGTCACTGTGTAGTTAAATTTGGTAGGTGACAAATTTTCACTGATGTAGTAAATATCATAGGATTTTTTATTCTCTTCTTTTCCTAAGGATGCGCCAATAGTAGTGTCTAAAGCATCGGAGGAAATATGAAATGGAAGGGACCAGTTTGGTCCTCTCAAAACTGGTGCCTGTACTATTTTTTCCCTCAATGTTTCAAACGACTATTGGCAAGTCATGGACCAAGTGAATTCACTATCCTTAGCTAGTAATAGAAAAAGGGGGGTAGCAATCTTGGAAAAAATTTCAATGAATCTCCAGTAATGTTAGAAAATTATATATTATGGAGCAATGAAACACATAAAATATTACAGAAATATAAACACAGAAAACACATAAAACAAGAGAGACATAGATATACGTGGTTCACCGAGTTTGGGCCACGTCCACGGAGAAATAACCAGTCCTTCTTTTATTATATTATCCAACAAACTGAAGAGATACAACCTACAACAGATCCGCGATAACACCCTCTTCGCTCTCAATCTCCTCTCTCTTCCTCACTCAGAATACAGATCTACTTAGACGCAATACAATTCCCTCATATATAGTGAGGGGTTGCCTTCTAGGGCAAAAAACCCTAAAATAAACATAACTTCTACCATCAGATCATTCGCCTAATGAATGGCCCAGATTGACTAGAAATTACTATACTTTTACAAGGCAATTTTACATTTGTTTTTTTGGCTTTGGGGGTGCTGTCCCCGAGCCCCTGCCGGGGGACTGCTGGCCCCCGGACGCCCCAGCCGAGGGGGATCGGTCCCCCCAAACCCCCGTAGGGGGGACAAGTCGCCCCCGCACCCCCCCACGTGGAGGGGTGTATAGTCTTCTTAGGGTATACATCCGGCTGAGACCTTTGAATACAAAAGATAATCAGGCTCCACACCCAACATGTAATAACCATCATGTCCCAGGAAACCTCTCACCTTTGAATTTTGGGTGTAGGAAGACAAATAATAACTTCAATTTTAGTGGGGTCTACCTGAATACCTTTTTCAGAAATCAAATGACCAAGAACCACTCCTGCTTTTCACATTAATCTACATTTTTTATCACTCAAAGAAAGATGGGCCTCTTGGCAACGTAAAAGAACTTTTCTAAATTTTTAAGAGCTTCATCAATTTAGTTTCCAAAAACAGAAAATTCATCCATATAAATCTCAACACATTCAAGATTAGCAAAAATAGCTAGCATAGCCCTTTGAAAGGTAGCGGGTGCATTACACAACCCGAAAGGAAGCACTCGGTAGGCAAATGTACCCCAAGGGCATGTGAAGGTGGTTTTGTCTTGATCTGAAGGTGAGATCTAGATTTGGTTATACCCACTGAAGCCATCTAAAAATGAAAAGTAACTTTTACCGGTAAGGGTATCTAGCACATGATCAATGAAAGGAAGGGGAAAGTAATCCTTGAGAGTGGCTTTGTTTAATTCTCGATAGTCAATGAAAATACACCATATCCCATCTTTCTTAGGGACTATCACTAATGGAGAGTGTTGGCATTATGGCACAAGTTTGGAGCTATGGCACAGGTGTTGTCCATGATGGCAACTCACTCTGGCGACAGATCTCAGTTTAGGCTCTCAGAATGAAGGAAAAGATATATACGCAGGTTCACCTAGACGAAGACGCGTATATACGTGGATTAGACGTTTCAAAGGCGCGTATGTGTATACACGCACTTTCACGCAAGAAAAATCACGTACATGTTGGAGAACTTACTTTTGGTCCGTGGTATTTAGTCCTTGGTAATTGAACCTATGGTTTTGGGCCATGGTATCTCATCAGAAGTGTTGATCCCAAGTATTGGGTCCATGGTATTGTTTTGTTATGGTTTTGGACCATGTATAGTGGAAGGCCTAAGACTATAAAAGAGGAAAGAGATCATTTGGCAAAGGATCATCTGAATTATTGAATATCTGATAAAGTGCTAGATCTGAAATATTGATGATTGGGTTTATGGTGCAGATCTGGATCTGAATGAAGGAGGAACCTTAACACAAAGAGAAAGATAAGTTCTATTGATGGGTCATAATCTTAAGGCTTGAATAATAGTATCTTTGTATGATTTTGATCTGTTATATGTGGTGCATGCTTGATCTATAAATCTGGTAATCTGGGTTAATTAAGGTCTGAATATTTGAAAGAGTGAATTATCCTTTATAGATCTGTATGCAGGTTCAGTAAAGCGAAGGCGCGTATACACGCTGGTTCTGTGAGTAAAAACAGCGTATACACAGGTTGATCCAAACACAGAAGCATATGCACGCAGGTTTTTGGTTATTGAAGTAGCGTATATCTCTTGAGTTGTGTTTTTGTTTATTTCTGCAGTGCTCTGGGTTTAGAATTTGGTGTGTGGTTACTGTTACTGTGTTCTGGGTACAGCTGTCAGAAAAGTGTCTACTTGATTCAGTTCTAATTGGTGAAAAGGAGATTGTTTGATGCAAAAATTCTTGATCATTGATTGATGTTCATGGATCCAATTTGAAAATTTATGAAACGTGGTCCCTGGAAGTAAAGAGAAGGTTGTAGCCTTCTGCAGGTAGTAGCCCGCGTACTAGTATCCCAGCTAGTACAAGAGCTAAGGGGGTTGTAGCTCCCTTCCAGAGAATGAAAGAGAGGGTTGTATCTCTCTGTAGGTAGCAGCCTGCGTATTGGTAAAAGACTGCACCAGTACAGAAACATTGTAAAAAGAAGTTTCTAATTAAAAGAATATAGAGACAAATTGCAGCAGGTGGTTTTCACCCACATTGGGTTTCCACCTTATATCTTGTGTTCTTGTGTGTGATTGTCTTCTACTCTGTTTCATTGTTTCTGGTTACTGTTTATTTGATTATGATACACAGGTTAATGATCAACATCTGTAAGATAAATTAAATTATAAGTTTGCATTGTATATGCGGGTTTCCTTATCAGTAGTTACGTATATACGCGGTTTTAACTAACTGAAGTAGCGTATATGATCTGGGTTTGAAAAAGGAAATAATTGACTTGATAATACTGATTCACCCCCCCTCTCAGTATTATTTCCAACAATTGGTATCAGAGCAGGTCCTTCTGAAGAAGCTTGATCGCTTGAAGGAAGATCCATCATCATGAGCAACTATGAGAGAGAAGCATCGATCAGGCCACCAATTTTTGATGGGACCAACTTCGTCTATTGGAAGGTAAGAGTCACAACCTATCTTCAATCTCTTGGTACAGAAGTCTGGGATATCATAGATACAGGGTACACTTTTCCATCCACAACTCCTACAGATTCGGCTAGTAAGAAGCAATATGAAACAAATGCAAAGGCTGTCAATACTCTATTAGGATGTCTATCTCAATCAGAATTCGTCAAGGTTATGCAGTATAAATCCGCAAAAGAAATATGGGACAAGATTGTTCTGAGCTATGAAGGAGATGAACAGGTAAAACGAGCAAAACTTCAAACCCTCAGAATTCAGTATGAAAATCTCAGAATGCACAATGATGAAAGTGTGGCTAACTATTTCCTTCGTGTAGATGAGATTGTTAATTGTATGAAAAACTTGGGTGAAGAAATAAAAGAGGCTATTGTGGTTGAAAAGGTTCTAAGATCTTTGTCCTCTAAGTTTGAATCTAAAGTTTTTGCAATAGAAGAAAAAGAGAATCTACAGAACCTTACCATGTCACAGCTGCACGAAATTCTGACTGCTTACAAAATGAGGAAAGGAGGACCATCAGACAGGAGAGAAGTTGCTTTCAAGGCTTTAGGCAAAGGAGATTACTATGAGTCAGGACATATGTCAGAAGAAGAGGAAGAATCAAATTTTGTCAAGAACCTTCAACGGGGTGCTGGAAGATTCAGAGGTAAGTTACCTTTCAAATGCTTTTCTTGTGGAAGAGTCGGTCACTATGCTGCCAAATGTCCTCATAAAGATAAGCTTGACAAGGGTAAGGAACCTGTTAGATGGAACAAGAAACAGAATGTAAATAAGAAAAGCTATTACACTCATGAAGACAGTGATGGACTTTCAAATAGTGATGAAGATGAACAAGGTAATAAATATAGACTTTTAATGGCTTTTGAAGATGAAGATTTCATGGATGCTATAGATGAAGAAGGTCTTTATGAAGAGATTTCTAAACTCAAAATTTGTTTAGAAGAGAAAAATATGATTATTGACACTCTGCAATTCCAATTGGTTGAAAGGGAAAAACATCATGAAAAGTTAGAATGTGAAATTGTGGGACTTAGAAAAGAGATTGAAAAATCTAAAGCTCTTAATCTTAGATTTGTTAAAGGATCTGAAACATTAGATGATATTATCAAAGTGCAGCGTTCTCCACTAATCAAGACAGGTCTGGGATATAATGAAGAAACAACTCAAGCACAGGAACCATCTACCTCCAAAATTTATCTTGATGCAGCAAGGAAAAGTGAACAAAGGCCAAATGGAAATCACCAGGTAAATCAGGGACAATTCACCCCAAGAATGAAGAAAGACTATCCGATAAATCGGGGGCAATATACTTTTAGAATGAACAGAAGATACAACCAGCCACAAGTAAAACCTTCTCAATCTGCCTCAAGAATGGATTTCAATAGGAACTACAATCATTTGGCTGGTAGATTTGATAATCACAGGAGTTTCTTCAATGGCCAATGTTTCTCTTGCCATAAATTTGGTCACAAAGCAGCTCAATGTGTTTCCTATAAGACAATCATGGCTAGAGAAGCTCATAAACAGAGGAGTATGACTGGGATCATGAAAAGGACCTACAATAACTTCTCTGATATTGAAAATGAAATAGAATGTTCTATTTGTAACAATTTCAGTCATGAAGATTCTGAATGCAAGAGCAGGTTTCGGCAGACAACTCAGAAGGAGCAAGCCTCAAGTGCCAAAACATGGAGAATAAAAGAACCACAACCAGAAAGATGTGGTATAGCCTTATATGCGGAAGGGCAGGAAAATCAATGGTACATCGATAGTGGATGTTTGAAACATATGACAGGAGATAAAGAAAAACTTCAGTCATATAGTGCCTTAGAAAAGGAGAAGAAGGTCTCTTTTGGAAATGACACCCCTACTCTCATAAAAGGTAAAGGTTTTGTTTAGTTGAAAGAAAGGGTCAAAGCTAGAAATGTAATGTATGTTGATGGCTTAAAGCATAATCTATTGAGTCTTAGTCAGATATGTGATCAAGGAACTGAGGTAATATTTCGATCAAATGGACGTAGTGTTTGTGATCTTGATACAGGAAAAACAGTGATCAAAGGCGTAAGAACTCCAAATAATTTATACATATTCAAAGAAGGACAACATCAATGCTATCTAAGCAAGAATAATGAACAATGGCTATGGCACAAAAGATTGGGGCATCTTAGCTTCTCACAGATAAGGAAAGCATGCAAATACCAGGTAGTTCGTGGTCTTCCAGACATCAGAATTCCATATAATACAATATGCAAATCGTGTCAGTTTGGTAAGAAAACCAGAACTAACTTCCATGAGAAGGAAGGATCAACTAGCAGGCCACTTGAACTTGTCCATACTGATGTATGTGGTCCATCTAGGAAAAGGTCACCCCGAGGAGAAGAATACTTTATATTATTCATTGATGATTTTTCCAGGATGTGTTGGATAGGACTTATGAAGCACAAAGACGAAGCCTTTGAAAAGTTCAGTTCATTCAAAGCCTTGGTGGAGAATGAATTAGATCACAGAATCAAATGCCTTAGGTCTGATCGAGGAGGAGAATTTACCTCGAATGAATTTTTTCATTTTTGTGAAGAACATGGAATAAGAAGGGAATTATCTACAGCTAGGACTCCTCAGCAAAATGGAGTAGTGGAAATTATGAATAGAACGGTTCAAAAAATGGCTCGTGCTATGCTTGATGAGTCTGGAACTCCTGCAACCTTTTTGGGTGAAGCCGCATTTGCTGCAATTGTTATTCTCAACAAAACAAATGTCCGGGTGAATAGCACTCAAACTCCTCATGAGCTCTGGTATGGTGAGACTCCTTCAGTAAAATATTTCAAAATTTTTGGAAGAAAATGTTATATCAAAAATACTGATGAAAATATTGGCAAGTTTGAACCTAGAGCAGATGAAGGCATTCTCCTTGGTTACTCTCCCCGCAGCAAAGCTTACAAGGGTTACAATAAAAGGCTTGGAAAAATTGTTGAAAGTATTGATGTAGTGGTCGATTAAGAAGAAAACACTCCTAGGCAGGTAAGATCTGAAGATTTTGAAGATGATGAGGACTATCCATCAACATCAAATCAAATTCATGATGAAGAAGAAACCCATGGGGCACCAGTAGAACAAATAAGGATAGAATAAAATACTCCATCCAAGTACGTTCAAAAGAATCATCTAGAATCTCAAATCTTGGGGCAGAAAGAGGCAGGTATATAAACAAGAAGAACAATTGTAGAAGCCTCAAGCTATTTGGAATTGCTCTCATCCACTAAACCACAAAATGTAAAAGAGGCATGCAAAGATGAATGCTGGGTCAAGGCAATGGATGAAGAACTTGAGCAGATCGAAAAGAATAACACTTGGGAGTTGGTTCCTAGACCAAAAGATAAGAATTTCATAGGGACAAAATGGATCTTCAAAAACAAGTTGAATGAAAATGGGGAAGTTATTAGAAACAAGGCCAGAATTGTTTGTAAAGGGCATGCTCAACAAGAAGGGATAGACTTTGAAGAAACTTTTGCTCCAGTTGCTAGACTTGAGGCCATCTGAATGTTCCTTTCTCTCTCAAGCTTTTAGAGGTTCAAAGTATTATGGACGTGAAATTAGCTTTTCTGAATGGAGACTTAGAAGAAGAAGTGTATATTGAGCAACTAGATGGATTCATCCTTGGAAATGATCCAAAACTTGTATGTAGACTTAAGAATGCTCTCTATGGTCTTAAACAAGCTCCAAGGGCTTGGTATTATCGTCTAGACAAATATCTTCATCAACAAGGTTTTTCAAAAGGATCAACAGATATCAATCTTTATATAAAAATTGAAAATAACAAATTGCTAATACTTGTTGTGTATGTTGATGATATCATCTTTGGCAGCAATGAAGAAGCTATGAGTCAAAACTTTGCCTTTGTGATGCCGAAAGAATTCGAAATGTCCTTGCTTGGAAAACTGACATATTTTCTTGGATTACAAATCCAACAAAATGAAGGCGGTATATTTTTATCTCAAACCAAGTACCTCAAGCAGATTTTGAATAAGTATGGTGTTAGAGTCGGTCTAGTAGCCCTCCATCAGTGATCAAAGCTCTTTGCATTTGCATAAATAGGTGTCTCATCAGTGTCATTCCTTGCATTCCGTTAGGTGTGCCATAACCATGATGGAGGAGCTGGTGTCTTTGTCCCCCTCTTGGCACCGCTGGATCAAGTTGTTTCAGTCATTAAACTGTTCAAGGTTACTTATCTTTGTCTCTAGGTAAAAAAATTTAGGTGTAGGGTTGAGGTCAAATTTATCTTCAAGGTCATGTCTCTGAAGGTCAATAAGTGCCCAACAAACCAGAGGGATGATTTTCAAAGTGTTTCTTCGAAAAATTTCATCTTGTACAGTTAATTTTCACCTTGGATTTAAAAACCCTGTTTTTAAAGCCAAGGTCATTTCTCAAAATTTTGTAAAAATTGTAAAAATTCAAAATGAATCAAAGGAAAACATGTAACCCTGGCTCCCTTGTCAAGATCCCTCAGATGCTATCCCTGCAAAAATTATCAAAGAAAAGCATCAAATCAATCAATTTCAGGACAAAAGGAAACCAAAAAAGTCAAGTTTATAAAGTGTCATGAAAAAACATTATAAAGTGGGTCATGACATGAAATTAATTCAAACAAGGCTATAAAAGCCCTAATCTCACTCCATCAAGCCTCATTGTGCATTCAAGTGATAGAGCAATTTTTTCCAAGAGAGTTTGAGCGAATTGTGTGAGTTGGGAAGGCGCGCGACCCGTTGAACCAGGCGCGCGACCCGTCAGGCGCCCTGTGCCAGTGTTAAGTTATAATGCGTGCGACCCGTTGGGTGAGGCGCGCGACCCATCAACACTCTCTCTGCCAAAACTGCCAGCAAACTTGCCAAGGAACCACAAATTGCCAAATTTTGCAAGCATTCTAATAAACAGTTTACAAAGCAGAAACAACAGTATATTTCAGCCACTTTGCTCCTAAAACAATGTCAGAAACCGAAACCAATTATGCGCAAAGTGATGACCATGCGTCAGCTTCAGAGTTTGAGGTACAGAGGAGGCCTCACAAGGGTGGAAAGGGCGGTCATCATAGGAGAGAAGAGCCCACCTCTTTGACCGATTTGAAGGCTTGTCCAATGGCAGTATCATTCTTCCGTTATATGTCTTGCTATGAGTTTTGCGAGAGGATCTCTCGGATTCAGCATCACAAGGAGTTGGCTCTGTTGTGAAGGTAAATCCCCTCTACGGATAGAGGCGATCCCTACTAGCCCAATAGGGGTCTAGCAACAATCAAACAATGCTGCACGCATGTTCCTAGTTACGATTAAATGAGAAGTAAAGAGCACCTACTTGGATTCCTGCGCTGTCGTTTGTCGAAGGGATGTTGCCTTCGTTCCTTCGCTCCTGCTGGTCACAGTCTTCCGCGATCCCCGCGAACGAACACCTGCACACGCGAAGAGAGAGCAAACGCAAGCGTGAAATCTAGTAAAGTAACCATATGTCAGTCAGAAAAGACATAATTCACATTTATCCATTATATAAACAAACGAGAATGGAACAATAATAGCAGTCATCTATTATTAATCAGAATAGAGAAGAATACAACCAAGTGTTCTGACGTCGATAAACTTCTCCGGAGGGATCAGTCAGCATATGTCTCAAGCATTCACCTTCGAGGATGTTTCTCCCAAGACAAAGGATTCTCTCTCTCTCATACAAATGTCACAAACAACCTTCCCCAAACAATCAATCACTTCCACACCTAACACACCAAACCTATAGGAGCAAGCTGAGCACTATAAGCTCTATACAATCCAAGCTATTTTCGACTATTTTCCACTATTTTCCAACTAGCTTGCTCATGGTAATGGTGAGGGTTTATATAGGAGAAGGAGTCTCCTAAAAAGGTGGAAGGATGAGCTTATCTTCAAGGGAAGCTGTTGCAAAGGGTCGAACAGACATGCCATAGAGGGGAGGCGACAATCACTAGGCTAACAACCAGACCTGGAGCAATCTGGAAGGCTGGTTGTTTGAACAAATTCGCCTAAACTGGATCAGCGCGGATATCGAGGAAATTGCCGCGCTGGCAGCGCAAACCAACAACTGAAGAGGTCGTGTCAGCGCGGGAGGACACGCGAAAGCCGCGCTGTGCATCATCGCGGAAAAGGGATGTGCTTCCGCGATGGCAGCGCAAGCAATACACTCGGAGGCGCCCGTCAGCACGGATATTCGAGAAACAGACGCGCTGATGCACAAAACTTTGGAAAAGTGGGTTTTCATGCCAGTTCAGGGACTAAACACTTGGTGATTGTTATTTCTGGACACAGCAGGGTGACTGACAGGAAGGCAGTGATAAATTACTGCGTAACAGATGCCCCCTAAAGCATGAAGACCGAGAGAGTGGGAGGGGTGAAATGCTTTACAACACATGCCGAACTGGAACACCACCAGGAAGTACCGAAGGTCTCTTATGATCAAATACATGCAGTCTAGGCATGGGCGCAGCCATCCAAAAGACATGCGAGAATGGTCTATGGTGTGGACGCAGCCACCCAGCTGAAAAGACCAGCAATAATGACAAGGTATGGTCGCAGCCATCCGTGAAGACTCAGGTATGGGCGCAGCCATCCATCAATGAGTCATGCAATGATTATCCAAAAAATCGCAACCTGGACCACAGTGAGCAAGGATCCAGGGTCTTGCGCTCCATCTCGACCCGAACAGAGTACACGTTCAGACATGTGAATACATGAGTTGAAGTCGAACATGCATGAACGTCGCCTGATTACCGGCCAATGATGAAAACCGTTAACAGACGCGAGAGGTACCACCAATAATGACAATGGCCCTCAAGGTACTATAAGTACAATCCGTGGCGTGTGAATCAATGAACTGGTGTCGAACACCCACAGAATCATTCGATCGTAGGTCAATGATGTAAACCTTGCGTCGAACACGAGAAACCTGCCATTGAGGCATGCAGGCTCCAAGGCACCTGGAGGGAGTCTCTAAGTCACTTTCTCGGATAATGAGTTGAAGTCGACGAGAAGTGGCTTCGATCGAAGGTGGGCCATGATGATTCCCACATCATCGACACGAGACAGAGATATAATAATTTTGTGATGAGATGGTGAACAGGGTTGTACTGTGGCAGAGGACAACTTCTCTCGAACATATAACGGCACTGTGACGGATTTGGCAGTACTTGACACCAAATGAGCAGCGGGTACAAAGTGACGACAGCTATGAGCAGATGAGGGGTCAAAATAGGATGTCCCAAACCCATGAAGGCCGGTGAAAATGAGATGAGATGGTCCCACCCAGACACGAAACAGCGGAGTGCCATGTTCAAGAGCGACATACTGCCGAGATGACCGTAACTGTAGTTCCATTTTCCCCACCTTTGCAGGCAGGTACCCCGATTATTTTTGGATGACAAGCTTGACGGGGATAACATATGCTTGATGTGTGTCATGTTGACAATATCCGATGTCATTGAATGTTTAACGAGCCTGACAAAGGAGGGACTCGGCTTCTTTTCTTGTTTCGAGAGTCTGAAAAGAGTGCGGAAAAGAAGGCTCCAAGGGGGTCCTTTTTCGTGCAGTTGTGTCTCTCGAGCCCGAAAAAGTATAAAACCATGCTCGAAAGAACCGCTCGGCCATTACAACCGAGGAGTACTTTTCATGAATAGTGTCACCGACCTGAAAAAGTAAAAAAGCGGTCGAAAACACGTCGCTTTAGAGCCAATATCGAGTGCGAAACGACAAACACCCGGCAATCTTTTTGGTTTAACGGTCGGAAAAAGAGCTTAAAAACGACCGCCTTTCATTCCCTTTAACGAGCTGAAAGGAAGCTCGGCCATCTTCTCTCGTTTAA
Organism: Pinus tabuliformis; assembly: GCA_031772625.1. Classification (NCBI taxonomy): domain Eukaryota; kingdom Viridiplantae; phylum Streptophyta; class Pinopsida; order Pinales; family Pinaceae; genus Pinus; species Pinus tabuliformis. The sequence goes on along the minus strand of CM062806.1, from coordinate 51,819,014 downwards.
AGTCGGAAAAGAGCTTAGAGATGACATTCGGGGGATCGTATGACTCGCAGAGCGGTACGACCGAGCTGCTACACCTGTACCTGCACAAGGGCACTACCCGCATAAATCCATTCGATATCCGTAAAAACACACTAAATGATGCTCAACGCAAAACCAGGGTCAGTCAAATAGCTAAATATGGCAAAAAACCCAAAAATATGGTAATTCAGGAGTTTTTACTATAAATAGGGGGTGGTAATAAAACATTTTCACCATTTTGCTATTTGGAACGTGGAGAACGTGGAGAAGGCCGAAAGTTGACGGAGCGATTCCCAGCTCATCCGGAGACCATTTCCAGTTCCGCTTCCGCCAGGTAGGTTCTAATCTCCTTGCCCTGCATTTAGGTACTTTTCATGTCGTTTTTAACGGTGAATTGTGGCCCAATTGGGCATTTTTCTTTGCATGGGCGCGCCCTCGGTCAGCGCGGAAATAGCCCACGGGGTCGCGCTGACCGAGAAATATCCAACTTGGCCATTTTCGGGTCAGCGCGGAAAAGGCGTGTTCTTCCGCGCTGACCCTGGATTTTTTACACAGGGCCGCCATTGTCAGCGCGGCTGTTTTAGAAACAGCCGCGCTGGCGCGGAAAAATATTGTTTTTTGTAAATGAACGTGTTTTTTTGAACGGAATCACTTCTAACTGATTTTAAATGGCTTGTGCAGGTGACTATGGCCTTCCAATGGCAAGAACGAGTCCATGATATGGAGGATATAGCTGCTTGGGCAGACCCGAATTGTCGCAATGCTATGCGTGATTGCGGGTTTATGAAGTTCTTTCTCACACCGCGCCTGAGGGCCCAGCATGACCTGCTGGAGCTGGTGATCAGAGCTTGGAACCCAGTGGACCAGAAGTTCACTATCCGTGGTCATGACATCGAGTTCGACCACATGGACATTTTCTTTTTGACTGGATTGTCGCGCCGAGGTGTGCGGCCCATCCTGGAGGGACAGCGGACTGGCGGTGGTACTCTGGACACCCTGATGGAGCGGGTTTGCCCAGACGCGGTAAAGACACGGAGCGGGAAATTCTCTATCCCTTCTGTGGGAGATATCGTACTGCGCACCATCCTGTTTATGGTGACTCGGGCAGCGGGCAGCATGGCCAACCATGAGGCCTCGAAGGCCCATCTTATGCTGGCTCTGGAATGCCTCGAACCGACAGTGTTCGATTGGTGCACAGCAGTGTGCAACAACATGAAGAGGCAGTTGGGCAACTGCCGTCGTGGAGAGTCGAAGCAATTCGGCTATGGGTCTATCTTGGTCCCGCTCATTCTGGAGCGAGTACCAGCCATGCGGCTGCAGGCTATGGCGGTGGATGCCCCCAGAGATCCTCGGGAGACGAGGGCGACACGATGGGGTCGGATCATGCCACGTGGAGGTGGCGGCCGTCCTCATAGTTGGGGGGCATTTTTCAGAGACTGGCTGGACCAGCAAGAGATCTTCGTCCAGGACTGGCCATATGCGGGATTGGATTTCCGCAACGATCCTGATCTAGTGCTGCCTCCGGGCGAACAGTGGGATGACGCAGGTATGATACTTTTGTCTTTTTGAGTTTTGTATTGTTTTTTGATTTTTTGTGTACATGTCTTAATAAATGTCTCGTTGTGCAGATGTGGGTCCTGTTAGACCGGTTGGACTGGCGGCTACGGCACGGAGAGAGGGCCCAGGAGCTGGAGCCTTGGCCTTGGCCCCTCCAGGGGCTAACCCATCAGAGGTTGTGGCTAGCAACCTTGAGGGTTTGCTGGAGGGGGTGCCAGACTATCGAGGGGTCGAGGAGGTCCCGGTGGCTCATCAGATTCATACAGTGGGGGTGGAGCCCAGGGTGCATCGCCTTCTGAGGCGGGTGGCACGAGCAGCTGTGTTCTACAGAGAGCATCATCCAGCTGACTAGTCGCCTAGGTTTCATTTCACTGTTCATTTTTGAGACACCACGGCTTTAGATGTATTTGAGATTTTGGGACATGTACTCTTATTTTTGAGCGCCTCAGTGCGCCACACGATATATATATATATACATACCGATTTTGGATGAGTCGTTTGTTACATGTGATGATGTGTTACTTTGTGTTATGCGTTTGTCCAGTACAAATTGTGATCTTATGTATGAACTTGCACGACACTCGACTCATGGACTTTATATGTTTGATGCACGCTTAAAAACACACACATGCAAACTATAATTAAAATGCTTTATGTACATATGCTTATGGTCTTACTATGCTGTCTATGATGTTTATCGATTACGCAAATGTCTATCTAACACACGATTTGCCAATGCATCAGATAATGTATTCAATCGTCTTGGAATATGCTGATAAGCAATGTAATCAAAATTCCGTTCCAATAATCTTACACGTAGGTACAACCTTAATATGCGCTGGTCTCTGACGGAATATCGTCCGTTGAGTTGATGGAAAACCAGCTGGGAGTCCAGGTTTACCACTAGTTCTCGGATTCCGAGGTCAACTGCTTCGGCAAGTAATTCAATTACAGCGCTGTACTCGGCAACGTTGTTAGTGGTACGACCTAGGCAGACACCATGAAGGTCTAACAACTCTCCGTGAGGATCGTAGATCACCCACGCTGCCGAAGACAAATTACAAGTGCTACGGCAGGCGCCATCAGCGAAACCAACATAAGGAGTACGAGACATCTGCGCAAGGATGAGAGAGCATAATAAGGGGCAAAAACACGCCTTCAAACCAAAGCAAAAAGAAACTTACGCACTACAGAACTCAAAAACACACGTATGTACAGAGTGATTGTGAGTAACTATGCATAGTACTTCTTCAGATATAGCCCATTACGGGGCTTGTCAAGAGGATTTCCCTCATAATCAATCAGCTCATATGCGCCCTTTTGTAAAACACGTTTCACAATATAGGGACCCAACCACATGGATTCGAGTTTTCCTGTCCCCAGCTTATCTTTAGCTTGATCGTAGAGCAGTACTAAATCTCCTTCAACAAAGGAACGGGGATGGATATTCTGGTCGAAGTGAGCTTTGACTCTCTTCTTTTGCGCTTCAATAGCCAGAGAGGCCAAACGACGAGTCTCGTCTAACCGTTCTAGGTATAGAAGTCGTTCCTCCACCGAAGTGGTGTTGGGCAGTAGTTCAACAGCTAATTTTAATGAGGGAATTTCACATTCGACGGGAAGGGTAGCCTCCAGTCCATAAACCAGTTGAAACGGGGTGAAGCCGGTGGCATCCTTCACAGAAGTCCGGTAGGCCCACAAGGCCGGGAAAAGCATTAGATGCCAGTTCGACTTGTGTGTATTGACGGTACGTTGAAGCATGGTGATCAAAACTTTGTTCACGGCTTCGACTTGACCGTTAGATTGAGGGTAGTACGGGGACGAACTATCCTGCCGCAAGCCTAGCTGGGTCGTTAACTCCGTCATCATATGATTTCGGAAATGCTTTCCGTGGTCTGTGACAATAGCCTGAGGGACTCCGAAGCGAGTGATGATGTGATTGAACAAAAACTGCGCCGCTGTGTGACCGTCCTCGTTTAGTGTAGGCATCGCTTCGGCCCACTTGGTGAAATAATCCACGGCAACGATGATGTACCCATGCCCCCCGGCCGAACGAGGGTTACAGGACGTATAATCGATGCCCCATTTGGCAAATGGACCGACGGTTACAACAGGGTGCAGTGGTGCAACAGGTGCACGCATCTTCCGGTGGTAAACCTGGCACTCATGGCATGCGCGTACTGCAAGGATGCAATCCTTGAAGATAGAAGGCCAGAAATAACCAGCGCGGAGGATTTTTTGAGCGGTAGCGTATCCGGACATGTGACCGCCACAAGCGCCGGAGTGGCAGTCATTTATGACTCGCTCAGCTTCTTCGAGGGTTAAGCATCGGCGAAGAATAGAATCGACGCCGAGGCGGTACAGGGTGTCGCCCAAAATGCGATACGGTTGAGCTTGGTGACGAATCCGTCGCCGAGCATCTTTTGATATGTTGGGACGAAACGAAGACGTTTGTAAGTAGACAATGATGTCCCCGTACCAAGGGTCAAGAGTGCTGATCAGAAAAAGTGTTTCATCCGGAAGTTGCTCCTCTGAGGGAGATGGTGCAGACGGGGAGGGCAAGGAACAGAGCAATTCAGCAAAGACCAGTGATTTCTTGGACTTGGTGGCAGTGAATTCCAAGTCGAACTCTTGGAGGATGACAATCCACTTTGAGTATTTGCCCCCCAGCAACTGACGTGACAAGATATAAGTCATGGGGTTGCAATCAGAGATCACAGTCGTTGTGCGCAATAGGATGTAATGACGGAAACGTTGCACGGCGCATACTGCAGCCAGTGCCAACTTCTCGACATATGCATAGCGAGTTTCCGTGTCCAGGAGGTTGCGACTAAGATAGTATACAACGTGTTCAGTGCCATCGTCGTCGTCTTGCACCAAAACCATGCCGATGGTGGTATCGGCAGCGGCCAGATAAAGGGTATAGTCACGGTGATAATTCGGAGGTCTTAGGAGCGGAGCTGAGACCAGGAGGTCTTTAAGGCGCTCGAAAGATTGTTGAGCGATAGCGTCCCATCGAAAAGGCGTGTCTCGCTTTAGTAATCGTGTGAAACCCTTGGCCACCTCGGCATAATTGGGTATGAACCGTCTAAGGAAATTGGCTTTTCCCTGCAAGCTTTGTAACTGCTGTAGAGTGGCAGGGGGAGGAAGATTCAAGATGGCCTCGACTTTAAGGGGATCCAGACGGATGCCCTCTCGGGAGACGATAAACCCAAGAAGTCGGCCAGATTCGACGCAGAAGACACACTTATGCGGATTGAGTCGAATACGGTAGTGTCGACAGCGAAGAAAGATTTCGCGTAAATGAGATGGATGGTCTTGTCGTTTAGCTGAATGAGCGGGTAGGTCATCCAGGTAAGGCTGTACGATGTGTCGAATATCATGAAAAGCATACGACATCGCACGCTGGAAGGTAGCGCCGGCATTTTTGAGACCGAAAGGTAGCTTCTTGTAAGCAAAGGTGCCCCAAGGACAAATGAAAGCAGTTTTGTGCTGGTCTGCGGGGGCTATGTTGATCTGGTTGTAACCAGAAAAGCCGTCCATGAACGAATAAATTTCGCTTCCTGCGCAGTCGTCGATAAGCTGATCGATAAACGGCGTAGGAAAATTATCTTTTGGACAGGCGCGATTGATGTCGCGATAGTCAACACAAACCCTGATAGTGCCCTGCTTTTTGTGGACAGGTACTATATTTGACACCCAGTCCGTGAGGGGAATGGCGTAAATAAAACCAGCTCTAAAAAGTTTTTCAACTTCAGCCTTGATGGCTGCGGCCTTTCGAGGGTGCACTGGGCGTAAACGTTGACGAACAGGTTTAGCGCCGGGATAGGTAGGGATTTCGTGCTCCACGATACTCGGGTCAATGCCGGGCATTTCTTCATAAGACCATGCGAAAACATCACGAAATTCACGAAATAGGTCTTTGTAAAGTTGAATTTCCTCGGGAGTACATGTGACTCCTATATGAATATTCTCGACAATCCCTGTTTTGACAGAGATGTCGATAGCTAAAGTCTGCGTAATGTTACCCATGTTACCCTCCGAAGACACTTGATATAACTGGATAGGTGTTTGGAGAGGAATGGATGGGAGACATGAAGCGAACTTGTCGAGACACGTAGCCATTTCCGAAAAGGGAGGGAGAAACGAAGAGCGATGGTGGTTATCTGACCAAGGGAGCTCTTCGGGAGACATAGTCTCGATGATAGCCTCATCGGAAGGGAATGATTCCTTCAGAGGATCCGAAGTGGCTTTTTCTCCCAGCCAGGGGAAAATGGCAGGTGAGTCGGGAACACTGCTTGGATGAGCAGGTTCGGGGGTTGAAGCCGATGCAGCAACTATCTCGATGTAGTTGAGTTCGGCGGGACTCAACGGCATCATCTCGCCCCAGGAGTCTTCGTGATGCATGGGAGGGAGAACCCACGGATCAGAATGTGCTGTAATCATGTTTACAGAGGCGAGGTTTGGAGGTGGGAGGGGAAAGACTCCCATTAAAGAGGGATCTTTGAATAAGCCGGCACCCACACTCACTAACGAGTTGGAGGTATGCTCCACGAATGGTACATTTCCTTCAGAAGAGGAAGCAAAGAAGGATAGCTGATCGACCGTAACAATTTTCCCTTGATGGGGAAAGCGGACGATACGAAATAAGGAGGAAGCCACGGCTTGCATGGCATAAGTCCAGCTACGTCCTAGGAGGAGGTTGTAAGTGAGATTAGCGTCAACGACTTCAACCTCAATTTCTACTGTTTTCCCTTCTAAAGTGATAGGCAAGCGTGGGAGGATACCGTGTGGTCGAGATTCTCTTCCGTCGAAAGCCTCTAGGGTGGTGGGGGACTGGCTCAGAGCAGGCGAACCGATAGCCTTCCAACAAGCGAGCGACATAATGCAAGTTGAGGCTCCTTCATCAATGACAGTGCGGTGTATCGTCTTGCCTTTGATGAGGACTTGTATGAGGAAAGCCACCTGATGAGGCAATCTCTATGTGAACCCTTCGAGGTCAAAAGAAATTAGATCCGAATTTGCCGGGTCGATGCCACCAATCGCTGATAGCAGGGACTTCCTCTGAGAGGGGCAACTCTGGAGGACTTCTAACGCGGACATAGCAGACGGAGCCTGAGCTAAGTCCTCGACAATGCTATAATGCTATGCGGCACGAGCATTGGGATTATAAGATGACTTCCTGAGTACACCTTTGGGAGGGGGTCGCGGGATCGTCTCGGTGCTGGGCCGTTCAATGTGAAGAGGGCCAGACGTGGACGTGGGAGCGCTGGAGGGGACCTCTGGCTCCTTCCCGGCGGAAGATGGATAATCTTTTGTTCGAGTCGTGACGTGGACGGGGATGGTTCCAGCCATGAACACTTGAGAACCGAAGGAAGAGGACTGTGATGGATCTGCCACCTGATGAGTTTGCTGGGATGGGAAAGGCTCTTTGAGCACGGCAGGGGATCCTGAAGCACCTTTCAAAAGCCGACTGACCTCGGATCGCCTAGGGCAATCTTTGGTGTAGTGATCCTCCTCACAGATAAGACAAGGATACTTGGGCTTCCGTTTGGCTCCTTCCTCGGAGGGAGGTTTAGGAGAGTTTTGCTTAGGTTGGCCGGATTTTTCTTTGGCCTTTCCTTTCTTCTTTCCTTTTGAGGATTTGTCTGCCGCGGTGGACTGGACGGCATTTACCTCAGAGGTATTCCCAGGAATGGGTGGGCTCTGAGAAGCATTCTCGTTAGAGGAGTTTTGCTTCTGCTTCCCAGAGTTTGCGGTTGATTTCTTACTTGATGAATTCACGGAGCCAATCACTCCATCAACAGAGGGTTTTGGTGGAGCTTTGGTTTGACCGTGCCTCGGGGCATCTGGCAGATAGTCATACAAAGTACCTGACTGAGAGTATACTAAGTCAAGGTATTGAGCTCGCGCGATTGCTTGCTCTTCAGTTACACACGCGCCCATTGCAATGTCTTTAGCAATCTTAGGAACAAAGGACGTGGTAAACCAGTCGGTTAGGAGTTGATCGGGAATCCAGAATTTAATCAACCGACGGCGCCTTCTCCATTCATGTATATGATCGGAGATGTGCGTCGCGGTTGTTTGTTTCAGAGACGTGAGCAAATTAGTCCCAGTCTCGTACCGAATGGGTAACTGAAAGTGAGTCAAAAAGGCCATAGCCAACGAGTTGAAGTCTGAAAACATGCCGCGGTTAAGTTCAATATACCATTTTGCGGCCGATCCAGTGAGAGTCCTCTGGAAAAGGCGAAGACGGATAGAATCATCAAGCCAAGAGTTAGATGAGCACCAAAGGTGATAAGTCATTACGTGGGCCTGAGGGTCTTCTCCGGCTTTGCCGTCGAACTTTGGACAATCTCCTGGTATCTTAGTTGGAACGGGTGGCCAATAAGAGTTATGCAAGATGGGATCATTTGTTAACTTGGACACGTCAGGGAGTTCCAACGTAGCTAAAAATGGTAATTGCGGGTTGAAAGACATTTGTGGCTGCGGGTTGGAGGCGGTATTAGGGTTCCATCCAGATTGAGGTTGCCCCCATGAATTTTGTCCGGACGGGCCGGGCCCAAAGGGACCTGGCGCGTAGGAGTTTTGTCCATGAGGGGATGGCTGCCCTTGTGTCTGCCCCCCAGTTCCCCAGGAATTAGCAGTGTGTCCACTAGGTTGTCCATATTGATAATTTTGATATGGAGCGTACTGGTTTTGCCCCTGGGGTTGCTGGTAGCCATGTGACTGCTGGGTCCCATACGGAGCTTGGTAAGCAGGCTGCGTTTGGTACGAAGGTTGATAACCTGGTTGAGTCTGAGGCCCAGAGTAATGTCCTTGAACCGGTTGGGGTTGAGCCATACGTCCCGAAGGTTGACTTGGTCGGATTCGAGGTGGACCTGGCTGGCCGGCAGGATATCCTTGCTGGGTGCCAGGTTGCCCATGTGCCACCAAGGGTTGCCTTCGTGGAACGGGTGGTCTAGTTGGTCGAGGTGGACCAGCTTGTCCAGGCGGACGATGAGGGTAGGTTCCGGGTTGATTTGGCTGTATAGACGGTTGGCCCGTTTGTCCCCCACCGTGACTGGGTTGGTGAGCGGGTTGGGTTTGCTGCCCTCCCTGATATCTGGGTTGGGCGGGTAGGCGTGGCTGAAAAGCAGGTTGCCCCCCTTGCCCGGGAGGGTTTGTGTTTTGAGGGACAGGTTGGCCCTGTTGAATGTGGGGTTGCGCACCCTGCCCCTGGGGATGCCCTTGCTGGACGGCTGGTTGATTTGAAGGATTGTAGACTGAGCCAGTTTGTCCAGAGGGGTACCCTTGTTGGAAACCGGGTTGGTTTGGTTGAGCATATGGTTGCTCTGGTTGCCCAATAGGTTGATTCTGATACGAATACGGCGGACCTCCACCACCCATGTGTTGTTCCTGGTAAGGTTGACCTTGTGGGTGCCCAGATGGTCCTGGGTCAGACGGGCCATACAGTGGTTGCCCCTGAGGGTTTTGCACATGGTACGGCGGGCCTTGATTGGGTGGTCCTATGGGCTGTCGAGGGGGATCTCGGTTTCCAAAGTATCTAGTGGTATCATTATGCCAGACATTCAAGGATTCCTCGTTTTCTTCATAGGGACGACGAGGGAGACTCGAGATTTCCTCGAGGAACTCACCATTCTCATCGAAATAGAAGATGGGACCATCGTAATCTGGGTCCGTTATGGGTTCCCCATAAGCATCATACGGTCCTGATCCTGGAATTCCTCCAACAAAAGAACCGTCTTGAGGGACTTCAGACGAGGAAACTGGCACCTCACTGATGGGCGGAGTCGGATGTGCTATACAAACGGTAGGTTGAGTGGGAACTGAGGTGACGGTCGGGTTGAGTTCTGATGTGAGGGGTGGAAAAAGAGGCTGCGAAACAAAAGGGCCGATAGTGGCAGCGAGACTAGGATCCCATATAGTGGTAGAGGTCGTTCTAGCATCATATCTGTCCCTGAGCGATTGATATCGCGGGGGGAGAGGAGAAGAAGACGGGATCGGGGTCTCAATGTCTGTGACCGCGGGTGTTTCGACGTCTGTGACCGCGGATGTCTCACCCGTGCTGGAAGTTGCCCCCTCCATAGGAGATGACATATTCAACGGGGTTCGAGGGGTTTGGGGAGTATCCCACTCCTCTTCCCAGACGGGATTCCAATCCTCTAAGTAATCTGGATTGCCTGGGGCACGTGCGTTGATAGGCTGGACACTCGGAACAATAGGGAGAGTGCCGCTGACAACTGGTACCTCGGAGGCAACAGAGGATGGAGAACTTTGATCACTTGGACGAGGGGTTGATGGGTCAGCCAGGATGACCAGACCCCTTAGAACTCCTAAAGGAAACTACCGATAAAGCTCTACTCAAAACTGTCGCACACAAGACCTAGAAAGGGTAATGTTATCGAAGCCAAATTAATTTTAAGACGCAAGAACCAGACTTGACCTTTTCATATTTCAGGAGTCGAGAAAAGGACAAAGATGACTTCAGTCTCCTTCGAATGTTTAATGAGCACGAAGTGACAAGACGCTCACAGGCACCTTTTCGTTTAGGGAGTCCGAAAAGGATCAAAAGTGACTGCTCTGGAATTCTAGGTAGAGGGTGTGCCAAACTCTTCGCAAAACCACATAATACTTTTTAGGGTACGGGTGGTCAATCTTCGTGAATGCTGTGTTCACTGCATTGCGAATTGTAGGGCGGCAGACTCGGCTTCCTGTGGATAAAGGATAAAAGCCTAGTGGGGTCTCCCTATATACTCGACGGTACGTGGGAGCGCAGTCCGTATTAGACCACTATCGAGTCACAGAAGGAGGAATCACCCAACCTAATGTGAAACAACAGTGACTATGTTTTAAGACGCCGGAACACGTCTCTAACCTAGACCTCTAAATATTTGCGTTTAGTTCCAATGCGTTTTTAGATTCATTTGGTTCGTTTTATAGTTGATCTTGAGATTAAGTTTCGATTTCAAGCTCTATCGCATGTTCGCTCACAATTACTTAGATGCAATCTATATGCAAAAAGATTCGTTTTGTTCGATGAATTCTAGCTACGGGAGAGCGAAGAATTTTTCAAACCAAATCAAACGAATGCAATCAAACAAGTAGTTACATGCAACTAAAGCAAGGAAAGGAAATTTTTTCTTTTGAAATGCAAATCAATGAAACATTCTTTTCCTCTTTGAATTTGTTAAAGCAAGCTACTAATTCGATTTCTTTTCAGTGACATAAAGCATCTAAAGGAATTTGGAGGAACCTGAACACCAAGTAAGCTACTTAATGAAAGCACACAAAGTTCCCGAAACACTCAAACAAAGTTCCGAAATCAAAAGGAAACAAAGCAATGCACGAGCTATGTGATCTAAGCTCTGCAAAACAAGCAAGGATTGCAAGTGAGGAGGAAGCGAAAAAGACCGCTTGGAAGCCGGACCCAAAACACTCTAACAATCACTGAAAAATGTAAATCAACAAGTCAAGAATGAGCCGGTCAATCAAACAAACAGAGATCCTGACGGGAGGCTTGACACACGCAGAGCCACTAGATGACCTAGGGTATAAAGCGCGAAATCAATAGAGAAAAGCAAACATCCGACGGACCAAAGCCACAACCAGTCAATCAGAGACTCAACACAATCCAGTAATTGCAAAAGCACGGATACAAATACGAACCAAGCAGCAAAGAGGGGAGGTGTTTGCAAACTCAAAACCAAGCACAGCGAAAACTTATAAAGCTAAGCTTTGCATTCGACCAATTCAGAGTTCAAACAGTGAAAAACAAGTCACTGGACAAGTGGAAAGAGAAAAGGAAAGTCACAGCAAGAGGTTCAGGAGGCTATTTTGGCCAAGAAAAAGTTTTTCTGCCTCAGCGCGGGTAGCCTTCAGCAACTTTGCGCTGATCGGAAAAGTCCTTCAGCAACTTTGCGCTGTCAGCGCGGAAAGACCGAAAAAAAGCGCGCTGCCCTAGAAAAACGAGGTCAGCGCGGATATAAGGCATACAGACGCGATGACAGAAATCACAAAGAAGGAGGGCCGCGATGTCAGCGCGGAAGCACACGAATAAAGCGCGCTGCCCTTGAAAACGAGGTCAGCGCGGGTATCGGGTGTACAAGCGCGATGACAAAAGTTACAAAAAGGAGGGGGCGCGATGTCAGCGCGGAAGGACACGAATAAAGCGCGCTGGCCGTGAAAATGAGGTCAGCGCGGCTGTTAAACGTAAAGGCGCGATGACAGGGAAAAGTAAAGAACAGGGCCGCGATGTCAGCGCGACTGTTCTTAAATAAAGCGCGCTGGGAGCAAAAACACAAAAAGGCCAAAACAAAAACTTCCAAACTACAGCCAGAGGTTCTTAAAAAATAGGGATGCTTTCCAGGAGTACCCAGAAAGTTTACAGTAACCAAGACAATCTCAAAAACTTTGAAGAGGGGTCAATCAAAACCAAAAACGAAGATGGACTCAAGAGACAATAAGGCTCTCCCCGGCGGAGTCGCCAAATTGTTGTGAAGGTAAATCCCCTCTACGGATAGAGGCGATCCCTACTAGCCCAATAGGGGTCTAGCAACAATCAAACAATGCTGCCACGCATGTTCCTAGTTACGATTAAATGAGAAGTAAAGAGCACCTACTTGGATTCCTGCGCTGTCGTTTGTCGAAGGGATGTTGCCTTCGTTCCTTCGCTCCTGCTGGTCACAGCCTTCCGCGATCCCCGCGTACAAACACCTGCACACGCGAAGAGAGAGCAAACGCAAGCATGAAATCTAGTAAAGTAACCATATGTCGGTCAGAAAAGACATAATTCGCATTTATCCATTATATAAACAAACGAGAATGGAACAATAATAGCAGTCATCTATTATTAATCAGAATAGAGAAGAATACAACCAAGTGTTCTGACGTCGATAAACTTCTCCGGAGGGATCAGTCAGCATATGTCTCAAGTATTCACCTTCGAGGATGTTTCTCCCAAGACAAAGGATTCTCTCTCTCTCATACAAATGTCACAAACAACCTTCCCCAAACAATCAATCACTTCCACACCTAACACACCAAACCTATAGGAGCAAGCTGAGCACTATAAGCTCTATACAATCCAGGCTATTTTCGACTATTTTCCACTATTTTCCAACTAGCTTGCTCATGGTAATGGTGAGGGTTTATATAGGAGAAGGAGTCTCCTAAAAAGGTGGAAGGATGAGCTTATCTTCAAGGGAAGCTGTTGCAAAGGGTCGAACAGACATGCCATAGAGGGGAGGCGACAATCACTAGGCTAACAACCAGACCTGGAGCAATCTGGAAGGCTGGTTGTTTGAACAAATTCGCCTAAACTGGATCAGCGCGGATATCGAGGAAACTGCCGCGCTGGCAGCGCAAACCAACAACTGAAGAGGTCGTGTCAGCGCGGAAGGACACGCGAAAGCCGCGCTGTGCATCATCGCGGAAAAGGGATGTGCTTCCGCGATGGCAGCGCAAGCAATACACTAGGAGGCGCCCGTCAGCGCGGATATTCGAGAAACAGACGCGCTGATGCACAAAACTTTGGAAAAGTGGGTTTTCAAGCCAGTTCAGGGACTAGACACTTGGTGATTGTTACTTCTGGACACAGCAGGGTGACTGACAGGAAGGCAGTGATAAATTACTGCGTAACAGGCTCGCTTATTTGTTTTTCATTTGCATGATGGACATGTGAACCTTGCCGAGGTGGATTTTACATTGACACCCGAGATGATTGCTGAAGCCACATGGATACCTAATGTCGGAGAGATGTGGAATAAGCGCAAGATGTTGGACAGTGTTCAGTATGAGCCTTTCATTAGACCTGCATTCATGAGACACTTGACGGGTGTATTTCCCTTCAGATTTCTGAGGAGTGAGTATGCCCCCATGATGAGGCATATCATGCTCTATTTCACCTGTGAAGGCAGATTTTCACAGGTATATTCGTACCATATTTGCCTGTTGATGCATTTCACACAGGTACGGATGATGAACATCCCTGTTTTCTTGTGCCGGAACATTGAGAGGATGGTGCCCTTGATGCAGAGAAAGAGCCCAGCACAGCAGTATATGAGCCTCTATCATTATGGTTTGATTCAGCTTGAGGTCATACATCAGTTGGCTCAGCAGGGCATCCCATGGGAGCAGTTTATCTCTCGTGAGCTTTTCACAACACCACCACCACCACATCCTGAGGTTGTTCACGAGGAGGGAGGACCATCACAACAGCATGACACCCCCGTGACTAGATATTTCAGCTCTTCTCCATTGGTCACTTATCAGAGAGGCCAAAGGGCCTTATTTGTAGCAGCTCGGCGAGTATTTTCTCCACAGCAGGTGGAAGGGGTCTCGCCTTCTTCATCAACTCAGCAAGTGCTATCTCCACATCAGGTGGAAGGGGCCTCACCTTCTTCAGCAGCACAGAGGGGCAAGCAGCCCATGATCGAGGAGGGAATGACCGGTGATCCCAACATTGATATCATTGATCTTGATACCCGCTCTCCTACCACGGAGCTTCATGAGGTCATTCAGCAAAAGGAGGCCGAGAACCGCTTGTTGCAGCAGAAGTTAGAGATGGCACAGATGAGGATCAACTATTTAGAGCAGCGCAACAAGCAGTTGGAGGATGAGCAAACTCTTGATGAGTTGTGGAGGATTCGTAGTGACCGCAACTTGAATCGAAGAAGACCCGGTGATTTAGTACCCGTTGAGCGAGAGTCTATGCTTATCCGTCTCAATGCTCATTTGGAGAGGTTGTTGGCCAAGACCAACCAAGATAAGAAATTGCTTAGAAACATGAAGAATCATTATTGGGCACGGATGCACGTGTGCAAGGCAAAGATGAAAGTGCTCCAAAGGCGGTTGGCCAAAGCACAAAAACGAAGAAAAAGGTCCGACCCCCTCCACATCTTGGCTGAGGCCTCCTTGAAGAAGCATGGCACTAAATAGCTCAGCCCCAGTACAAATTCCAAGAAATTTTGAGCATTTTGGGTCATTTTTGGTTTTTTTAGGCAAAAAAATAGCTTTTGTCCCCTCAACGGGTCTCACCCCCCGCGCGACCCTTTCATTTGGCTACTCCGTTCCGGGAAAACTCAACATTTCTGGATTTTTCATGAAATTTTACACATGCTCACCCATTTCCAAGATATTTTGTGAAGTTTTGGGCCTCCAGAAAGTCAAAAAACAAGCAAAAAATGACTTTCTGCCACATTTTTGACACACAGAAAGCAGTCTTGGGAGATTGCAATTTTGGAGGGGTAAATGACCACCAAATTCATAAATTCCACTTGGGTTGGGAAGTAGACATCCAGAAATTTCCAACAAGCCTACTCTTGCCCCATTTGGACACAAGGAAGTGCCCCAAAAGTTCTCTCAAAGGCGCGCGACCCGTTCAGGAATGGTGCGCGACCCATCAGGCAAATTGCTCAAGATTTCAGCCTACAGCTCAGCAAAACGCAGTTTTGACTATGTTTGACTTTTTGGAGTTGATTTTTATCCTCCTTGTTGTAAATGATGTAATTTTATGACACTTTTACACTTATGTATCTCTTCTAGAAGATTCATTCATGAGATAGGTGAAAATTAAATGAATGAATTGGTTTCCTAGCTTATAGAGGCAAGTTGTTTTGACTGCCTAGTTTTCAGTGCTTAGTTTAGAATTGGTTGAAAAAGCTCCTAGGATAGTGAGCTCAACCCCTAGAGGCAGGGAAAGATGTTAGATGATCTATATTATGTACACTCTTGCTCATTTTCATGGTTGGACTCTTGAGGGAGAAGCTCTTATTGTATTATTCACTGTATCTCTGCAAATTTTTGGCAAAGGAAGACCAGGGTTTTGCAGTCCTTTTTGGGATTCTTGTGGTCACATGTATTGATGGTGTGTTTCTCTTTGTACTTGTAAGTGTGTTATGTGAATCATTTCCTTACTTTTCCTTCTGAAAATTAGGCAAATGAAGTGTTAAAGTAGAATTCATGTTTGTCATGCTTTGCTTTTAAGTTTGCTTAATATCAATGTTTTCAACTGTTTAAGGGGAATTCAAGGTTATTGCTTGCTCTCCTTAACTCCTCACCAGTCATTCTCATCCATCCATCTCTATCAAAGGCATCAATATTGTTTCCTACCTCGCCCCAAAGAACTCCCTGCGAAAACTGTGTCCAATCCCCGCACCCGAAATTACCATTCCCCAATTTTCCACCAAAACTTTAAAAATCCCAAATTTAAACCTCTTGATCAGTTTACTAGCCTAAAATCAGTTTTTTCCTATTGGTAATCTCGCCCATTAAAGATCTTTACTGAGATAGACCAGAGAGAGCCCTCTCCTGCCCCGTAGGGCTAGCTACGAGGCTAAGTGGTTTGATGTTGCCTTGAAGTTTACCTTTCTCAGCCTGAGGTGAAATTTCAAGCGCTAACATATTGGCAACCATACTGGGGAAAAAAAAACTTGTCTGTTGATTGATGTGTTTGTTTCATAAGTCTTAGACGGAGCCTGAAGTTATGCCAGGTAGCCTTCGAAATGCTTTTGCTTTGCATAAGCAGAAGTAGATAAACGCTGCTTCAGTCAATCTCCGTGAGCTTGTGAATACAGCACTTCATTTGCATTTTACCCCAGTACATGTATCAAATTCAGATCTGATTGTTGATAGTGGAAAACGATCAGACACTTGAAAGGCTGAAATCATTCACTGGCGGCTCCTTCACTGAGATCAATGCTTCATGGTGACTTCACTGCAGAGAGATCAGTAGCTGTGAGATTTTCAAGATGGACCGAATCACAAGAAGATATGCTCCCTCGAGCCGAGATCACATCCCTGGTTTTCCAAACAAAATTCCAAAGGTAGATTGGTCAAGGAATCTGCCTATATTTAATGATGATGGTAAGAAGGATGCTGCTTTACATCTAGTTAGATTTCATATGCATATTCGCAAATTGAAGGTGGATTTTCCTGAAGATTGCTTGATGAAGATATTCCTGGCCACTCTAGAAGGTAAAGCCCAATCATGGTATGAAAGTTTGTCGCCTGCTTGTATTTACTGTTTAAAGGATTTTCATGCTATGTTCATTGAACGATATAAGGACTCTTATCCATCATTAAATTTAGTTCAAGACTGTTGCAAGAATGCTTATAGTTTTATTGAAAGCCTTGAGAAATATTATGAAGATGATAATTTTATGGATGTTGAGATCATGGAGGCTCTGTATGAGAATCCATTTCAGCCGCATAAAGAAAACTTAGAGAATTCCCATCAAGGTGATCAAGACATTTTGCAGCAGAATCAAGATCAGCAGGTTGAAAATCATATGGCTGAAAATGAGGAAAGATCAAATGTTATTTCAGATCTGCCCACAGAAGAAGACAGCGAGCAGGGTAGTCAAGATTCATGTGATGCAATCAAGTCAAATATTTCAGATCAACATTCAGATCATGATGACCAAGAATACCTTGTGCCGAATCCTATAAAGAAAAACTTGGCTGTTGAGATCATTTGGCATGAAGAAAACAAAGTTACAAATCTAAGTGCTCCCATTTCATCAGAACAGAGTCTTCATGAGGAGGTCATTCAGTCTGCTCATGAACAACAAGAAGATCAGAGCATACAGGATTACCTTTCAGATTCTTCATATGTTTCATGTGCTGAAATGTTTTTCCAAGAAGAGATATTCTCATCCATTTGTTTAGAGTTTTTTGAAGCCCATGAGCATACTTTTACCGAAGCACATGATGAAGGTAGATCAGAATTTGAAACAAAGGACACCTTGTTCTTTCAGCAGGAGGTGGCAGTGGCAAAACTTCATGTTTTCAAGATCCAATGGCAGCCCTGTTGCAGTCAACAGTGAAGGTGATTATTGCAGTATTCGGTGATGAAGGAGAATATGGTCGACTATATTTTTGGATGCCTAGTTACCAGTATTCACTGTTGACCAGAAGTTCTGATAGGAAGAATCAGTCAAGAAGCCATCTTCTTGATTGGTTGCATTGGCATTTTGATATAGTTTGATGTATATTGTCTTGTAAGAAATACAGGTGGTTGTCATCATGATTTCAAATCTTGATGTGCTGCTGCCCTTCAATAAGCTTTGTGAGTTTTTGTTTTAGTTAAGTCAGTCATGAGTCATTTGTGAGTCAGTTTTCAGTCATGTAGGTTTCATAATTGTGTGGGCTTGAGTCAGGTTTCAGTCAATAAATGATTTAAAGTCTTGTATTGTTTGTCAAATAATGACTCCATCGCCCAATGGTTGAAAGGACTGGTCTGCTCTCCCAGAGGTCTGCGGTTCTTGGCACCTCCAAGGAGCTACCATCCCCATTGGAGCCAATGTTAGAGTCGGTCTAGTAGCCCTCCATCAGCGATGAAAGCTCTTTGCATTTGCATAAATAGGTGTCTCATCAGTGTCATTCCTTGCATTCCGTTAGGGATGCCATAACCATGATGGAGGAGCTGGTGTCTTTGTCCCCCTCTTGGCACCACTGGATCAAGTTGCTTCAGTCATTAAACTGTTCAAGGTTACTTGTCTTTGTCTTTAGGTCAAAATTTTTAGGTCTAGGGTTGAGGTTAAATTTGTCTTCAAGGTCATGTCTCTGAAGGTCAATAAGTGCCCAGCAAGCCAGAGGGATGATTTTCAAAGTGTTTCTTCGAAAAATTTCATCTTGTACAGTTAATTTTCACCTTGGATTTAAAAACCCTATTTTTAAAGCCAAGGTCATTTCTCAAAATTTTGTAAAAATTGTAAAAATTCAAAATGATTCAAAGGACAGCATGTAACCCTGGCTCCCTTGTCAAGATCCCTCAGATGCTATCCCTGCAAAAATTATCAAAGAAAAGCATCAAATCAATCAATTTCAGGACAAAAGGAAACCAAAAAAGTCAAGTTTATAAAGTGTCATGAAAAAACATTATAAAGTGGGTTATGACATGAAATTAATTCAAACAAGGCTATAAAAGCCCTAATCTCCCTCCATCAAGCCTCATTGTGCATTCAAGTGATAGAGCAATTGTTTCCAAGAGAGTTTGAGCGAATTGTGTGAGTTGGGAAGGCACGCGACCCGTTGAACCAGGAGCGCGACCCGTCAGGCGCCCTGTGCCAGTGTTAAGTTATAACGCGCGCGACCCATTGAAGGTGCGCGACCCGTTGGGTGAGGCGCGTGACCCATCGGCACTCTCTCTGCCAAAACCGCCAGCAAACTTGCCAAGGAACCACAAATTGCCAAATTTTGCAAGCATTCTAATCAGCAGTTTACAAAGCAGAAACAATAGTATATTTCAGCCACTTTGCTCCTAAAACAATGTCAGAAACCGAAACCAATTATGCGCAAAGTGATGACCATGCATCAGCTTCAGAGTTTGAGGTATAGAGGAGGCCTCACAAGGGTGGAAAGGGCGGTCATCATAGGAGAGAGGAGCCCACCTCTTTGACCGATTTGCAGGCTTGTCCAATGGCAGTATCATGCTTCCGTTATATGTCTTGCTATGAGTTTTTGCGAGAGGATCTCTCGGATTCAACATCACAGGGAGTTGGCTCGCTTATTTGTTTTGCATTTGCATGAATGACGTGTGAACCTTGCCGGGGTAGATTTTACATTGACACCCAAGATGATTGCTCAAGCCACAGGGATACCTAATGTCGGAGAGATGTGGAATAAGCGCAAGATGTTGGACAGTGTTCAGTATGAGCCTTTCATTAGACCTGCATTCATGAGACACTTGACGGGTGTATTTCCCTTCAGATTTATGAGGAGTGAGTATGCCCCCATGATGAGGCTTATCATGCTCTATTTCACCTGTGAGGGCAGATTTTCACAGGTATATTCGTACCATATTCGCCTGTTGATGCATTTCACACAGGTACAGATGATGAACATCCCTGTTTTCTTGTGCCAGAACATTGAGAGGATGGTGCCCTTGATGCAGAGGAAGAGCCCAGCACAGCAGTATACAAGCCTCTATCATTATGGTTTGATTCAGCTTGTGGTCATACATCAGTTGGCTCAGCAGGGCATCCCATGGGAGGAGTTTATCTCTCGTGAGCTTTTCACAGCACCACCACCACCACATCCTGAGGTTGTTCACGAGGAGGGAGGACCATCACAGTAGCATGACACCCCCGTGACTAGATATGTCAGCTCTTCTCCATTGGTCACTTATCAGAGAGGCCAAAGGGCGTTATTTGCAGCAGCTCGACGAGTATTTTCTCCACAGCAGGTGGAAGGGGTCTCGCCTTCTTCATCAGCTCAGGGAGTGTTATCTCCACATCAGGTGGAAGGGGCCTCGCCTTCTTCAGCAGCACAGGAAGCACAGAGGGGCAAGCAGCCCATGATCGAGGAGGGAATGACCGGTGATCCCGACATTGATATCATTGATCTTGATACCCGCTCTCCTACCACAGAACTTCATGAGGTCATTCATCCAAAGGAGGCTGAGAACCTCTTGTTGCAGCAGAAGTTAGAGATTGCATAGAGGAGAATCACCTATTTAGAGTAGCGCAACAAGCAGTTGGAGGATGAGCAAACTCTTGATGAGTTGTGGAGGATTTGTAGTGACCGCAACTTGAATCGAAGAAAACCCGGTGATTTAGTACCCGTTGAGCGAGAGTCTATGCTTATCCGGCTCAATGCTCATTTGGAGAGGCTATTGGCCAAGGCAAACCAAGATAAGAAATTTCTTAGAAACATGAAGAATCATTATTGGGCACGGATGCACGTGTGCAAGGCAAAGATGAAAGTGCTCCAAAGGCGGTTGGCCAAAGCACAAAAACGAAGAAAAAGGTCCGACCCCCTCCACATCTTGACCGAGGCTTCCTTGAAGGAGCATGGCACTAAATAGCTCAGCCCCAGCACAAATTCCAAGAAATTTTGAGCATTTTGGGTCATTTTTGGTTTTTTCAGGCAAAAAAACAGGTTTTGTCCCCTCAACGGGTCTCACCCCCCGCGCGACCCTTTCATTTGGCTACTCTGTTCCGGGAAAACTCACCATTTTTGGATTTTTCATGAAAATTTACACATGCTCACCCATTGCCAAGAGATTTTATGAAGTTTTGGGCCTCCAGAAAGTCAAAAAACAAGCAAAAAATGACTTTCTGCCACATTTTTGACACACAGAAAGCAGTCTTGGGAGATTGCAATTTTGGAGGGGTAA
Source organism: Pinus tabuliformis (assembly GCA_031772625.1). Lineage (NCBI taxonomy): Eukaryota > Viridiplantae > Streptophyta > Pinopsida > Pinales > Pinaceae > Pinus > Pinus tabuliformis. The sequence continues at coordinate 51,798,322 of CM062806.1, read as the reverse complement.
ATGACCACCAAATTCATAAATTCGACTTGGGTTGGAAAGTAGACATCCAGACCTTTCCAACAAGCCTACTCTTGCCCCATTTGGAGACATGGAAGTGCCCCAAAAGTGCTCTCAAAGGCGCGTGACCCGTTCAGGAATGGTGCGCGACCCATCAGGCAAATTGCTCAGGATTTCAGCCTACAGCTCAGCAAAACGCAGTTTTGACTATGTTTGACTTTTTGGAGTTGATTTTTATCCTCCTTATTGTAAATGATGTAATTTTATGACACTTTTACACTTATGTATCTCTTCTAGAAGATTCATTCATGAGATAGGTGAAAATTAAATGAATGAATTGGTTGAAACAGCTCCTAGGATAGTGAGCTCGACCCCTAGAGGCAGGGAAAGATGTTAGATGATCTATATTATGTACACTCTTGCTCATTTTCATGGTTGGACTCTTGAGGGAGAAGCTCTTATTGTATTATTCACTGTATCTCTGCAATTTTTGGCAAAGGAAGACCAGGGTTTTGCAGTCCTTTTTGGGATTCTTGTGGTCACATGTATTGATGGTGTGTTTCTCTTTGTACTTGTAAGTGTGTTATGTGAATCATTTCCTTAATTTTCCTTCTGCAAATTAGGCAAATGAAGTGTTAAAGTAGAATTCATGACTGTCATGCTCTGCTTTTAAGTTTGCTTAATATCAATGTTTTCAACTGTTTAAGGGGAATTCAAGGTTATTGCTTGCTCTCCTTAACTCCTCACCAGTCATTCTCATCCATCCATCTCTATCAAAGGCATCAATACTGTTTCCTACCTCGCTCCAAAGAACTCCCTGCGAAAACTGTGTCCAATCCCCGCACTCGAAATTTCCATTCCCCAATTTTCCACCAAAACTTTAAAAATCCCAAATTTAAACCTCTTGATAAGTTTACTAGCCTAAAATCAGTGTTTTCCTATTGGTCATCTTTCCCATTGAAGATCTTTACTGAGATAGATCGGAGAGAGCCCTCTCCTGCCCCGTAGGGCTAGCTACGAGGCTAAGTGGTTTGATGTTGCCTTGAAGTTTACCTTTCTCAGCCTGAGGTGAAATTTCAAGCTTTAACATATGGCATGGAAGATTCGAAACCAGTATGTACCCCTATGGTTACAGGATGCAGCCTTAATGCACATAATGAATCAGGAACAGTGCATCAACCAACTTATAGATCCATTATTGGAAGTCTGCTCTATTTAACAGGTACCCGACCAGAGATCATGCATGCAGTAGGAATGGTTGGAAGATTTCAGGCAAATCCTAAGGAAACCCATCTTCAGGCAGTAAAGAAAATTTTCAAGTATCCTCAAGGAACTCAAAACTATGGCCTGTGGTATCCAAGAGATACAGATCTCACTCTTCATGCTTATACAGATGCAGATTGGGCTGGAAGCATGGATGACAGAAAAAGCACAAGTGGTGGTGCATTATTTATGGGTTCCAGATTAGTATCTTGGTTCAGCAAGAAACAAAGTTCGATTGCTCTGTCTACAGCTGAAGCAGAATATGTGGTTGTCGCATCTTGTTGCACACAACTCCTTTGGATGATGCAAACTTTGCAAGATTTTCAAATCACTTGTACTCCACCTATCTCCATCTTATGTGATAATACAAGTGCTATCAGTATCTCAAAGAATCCTTTCATGCATTCAAAGACTAAGCACATACCGATCAAGTATCATTTTCTCCGTGAACAAGTCTTGGAACAAAAGTTCAAATTGGAGTATGTTCCCTCTAAGGAACAAGTTGCTGATATTCTCACCAAATCACTGCCCAGGAAAACTTTTGAATACCTCAGACAGAAGCTGGGAGTAGTTGATGCATCATCTTTCTATTGAAACTTGTCTGTTTCAGAGAAAAATGGGTGTACGCGAGTTTCCTGAGGAGGATCCACGTACATACGCCGGTTTATGCAGAGACAGTCGCGTATATGGAAGTTTGAAAGAAATCAGTGGGGACAAACTCTGGTTGAAGAAATTCTAATATGGGTTTGACAGAGACCATCTGGCATAGGTTCAAGGGGAATAGATAAACTTTTGATAATGCATTGTTGGCATTACATTAGAAGCTCTTAGTTCAGGTTCACAGCCGTTGATCTCAGGTGGAACAAATGCAGAGGGAGAACAAAAGGAAAACATGGTTGCTGATCTAAATAGTGATTGACAGATGCTACTGATATCAGTTATTGGTGACTTTCATAAGTCTTGCTCTAAATATTTCGTCTCTATGTCATGTATCTCTTTTATGGTGTCAAGGTCATGTAACGACCTATTTTTGTTTCCGCCACTATAACTGGGATGAATGATGTAATATACTTGGTTGTCATATGTAAATTTTTGATGTATCCCCACTTGGTTGGGTGATGGATGTATGTATAGATTCTTTTGGTGATAGGAAGGTCTTTTATGATGAATAAGTCATGGTTCTTCTTGAAGAACATCTTTTTGCAGATCTTGCCTACAGTCAGAGGGAGCATGGTCAGCTCAGAAGAGCAGAGATTTCAGCATGTACTCAGGGGGAGCACAACCCTTTTCCCTTGATGAAAAAGGGGGAGAATGACTTTGAGGATCTTGGGGTTTCCATCAAGTCCAAAGGGGGACATTGTTGGCATTATGGCACAGGTTTGGAGCTATGGCATAGGTGTTGTCCTTGATGGCAACTCACTCTGGTGACAGATCTCAATTCAGGCTCTCAGAATGAAGGAAAAGATATATACGCAGGTTCACCTAGACGAAGACGCATATATACACGGGTTAGACGTTTCAAAGGCGCGTATGTGTATACACGCACTTTCACGCAAGAAAAAGCGCGTATATGTTGGAGAACTTACTTTTGGTCCGTGGAATTTAGTCCTTGGTAATTGAACCTATGATTTTGGGCCATGGTATCTCGTCAGAAGTGTTGATCCCAAGTATTGGGTCCATGGTATTGTTTTGTTATGGTTTTGGACCATGGTATTGTGGAAGGCCTAAGACTATAAAAGAGGAAGGAGATCATTTGGCAAAGGATCATCTGAATTATTGAATATCTGATAAAGTGCTAGATCTGAAATATTGGTGATTGGGGTTATGGTGCAGATCTGGATCTGAATGAAGGAGGAACCTTAGCGCAAAGAGAAGGATAAGTTCTATTGATGGGTCATAATCTTAAGGCTTGAATAATAGTATATTTGTATGATTTTTATCTGTTATATGTGGCGCATGCTTGATCTATAAATCTGGTCATCTGGGTTAATTAAGGTCTGAATATTTAAAAGAGTGAATTATCCTTTATAGATCTGTACGCAGGTTCAATAAAGCGAAGGCACGTATACACGCTAGTTCTGTGAGTAACAACAGCATATACGCAGGTTGATCCAAATACAGAAGCGTATGCATGCAAGTTTCTGGTTATTGAAGTAGCGTATATTTCTTGAGTTGTGTTTCTGTTTATTGTTGCAGTGCTCTGGGTTTAGAATTTGGTGTGTGGTTACTGTTACTGTGTTCTGGGTACAACTGTCAGAAAAGTGTCTACTTGATTTAGTTCTAATTGGTGAAAATGATATTGTTTGATGCATAAATTCTTGATGATTGATTGATGTTCATGGATCCAGTCTGAAAATTTATGAAACGTGGTCCCTGGAAGTAAAGAGAAGGTTGTAGCCTTCTGCGGGTAGTAGCTTGCGCACTAGTATCCCAGCTAGTACAAGAGATAAGGGGGTTGTAGCTCCCTTCCAAGAGAACCTGGAGAATGAGAGAGAGGGTTGTAGCTCTCTGCAAGTAGCAGCCTGCGTATTGGTAAAAGACTGCACCAGTACAGAAACATTGTAAAAAGAAGTTTCTAATTAAAAGAAGATAGAGACAAATTGCAGCAGGTGGTTTTCACCCACATTGGGTTTCCACCTTATATCTTGTGTTCTTGTGTGTGATTGTCTTCTACTCTGTTTCATTGTTTCTGATACACAGATTAATGATCAACATCTGTAAGATAAATTAAATTATAAGTTTGCATTGTATACGCGAGTTTCCTTATCAGTAGTTGCGTATATACGCAGTTTTAACTAACTAAAGTAGTGTATATGATCTGGGTTTGAAAAAGGAAATAATTGAATTGATAATATTGATTCACCCCCCCCCCCCCTCTCAGTATTATTTCCAACAGAGAGACCCACCGGCTGTTAGAAATGGGGTATTTTTAATTAGTATCTAAGATTTTTTGTAATTCTTCCTTAACAATATCTCTTAGTCCTAGATTCATTCGTCTCTAGGGTTTTTGGACAGGTTGGGCCCTCTTGGATATATATACGATGAGTGCAATTCTTAAGAGGATTGTCTTTCATGTCTTCATAACTCCAAGAAAATGCATCAAAATGGTCTCGCAACAAGGTAACATGTTGCTCTTGCTAAGATGAATCCAGGTCTGAACTAATGTATAAGGATTTGCCTAGATTAATTTCAACAAGAGTAGTCTCAGGCTCAAGAATATAGGAAGATGACACTACAGTATGGGATAAGGAAGGTTGGGGATCATAGTTTTCTTGAAAATCAAAACTAAATATTTGATGAAGTGTATCAAAATTAGGCATAGTGTCTAGATTGTTTAAGAAATCTCACAATTCACCATCCTGAGCAGACTCGATATGATGTTGAATTGAAGAAATAGGCCGAGTCTCCTCATCACTACTGTCATAATCTAACCATAAGGTATCCTTGAGTTCCCAAATAGATCTAGCAGGTGGGTATAATGTGACCTTTTTCCTAGAGTCTCAATGTGAAATGTACATGTCACGGGAGCGACACCCAATATAAGCATCAACCGTGGCAAGCCATGGTCACCCCAGAATCAAAGGATGTCCTCCCACACGATTATTTGGCTGAAGCACAATCAAATCCATGGGGTATTCCCATGAATCTATAGAGACAACTGCATCGGCCAGTACTCCATCGGGCTTGATTTTAGATCTGTCTACAAGTTCAAGCACAGTGGGTGTAGGACAAATGTGTCTCAACCCAAGTTTTTCCATGGTTTGCCTGGTCATCACATTGATGTTTGCCCCTAGATCTATTAATACATTATAGACAAGGATATCACCTATCTAGATAGAAACACCTGGGTTTCCAAGATCTGTATATTTCTCCATCGATACACATCCTGTCATCAACTTAGCTACTCTGTCAACAAACTGAATGGTCTGAGGTTCTACTCTCTTCCTCCCTGGATTTTTAACACATAATTCCCGAATGATCTTGGTACAGATGGGAATTTCTCAGATAGCCTGAAGTAAAGGAACCTTTATACAAATATTCCTTAATTCAAAAGCCAAGGTGGACTCGGGGTCGCTCTTCTCCATGGCCAACTGCTCTGGATAGGGGGGTTGGTTTGAAGAAGATGGTGAATCTAAAGGTATGGGAATGGGCTGAAGGGTGATATTGTTTTTGATGATTAGGAGTTACCTCCTCATTTTTCTCCTCAATAATCACTATGGATTGTTTTTGTTTTTCTAGTTTAACTACCCTTCCCGATCTCAATTGAAGCTCATTTATCCCAACCAGCAAGGTTTGATAGGTAGGGAAAGGGGATAGTCCAACTGAATGAATCAGTTGTACCACCTTATTATTAGGATTTGGTACCGGTTGAGCAGGTAGTTGAGGTGGTCTGAATGGTGGTGGCAAAGGCAATGGTGGCAATGATTGACTCTGCTGAGGTAGAGAGGGAAAAGATGGTTGTGACATATGGTGTGGTGCATAAGAAGGAGGATATGATGGCATATGAGCAGAATAGAAGTGATATGAATGGTTTGGCCCTCTCCATCCTTGTTGCCAAGGTTGAGAGGAATGTCCATGATGGAAATGGTTCTCATGCTGTCAATGTTGAGAGTGATTATTATTATTATTATAGGAATATGGAGATGCATTATAGCAATAAAAATGTGGTTTAGGAGCCATACCTGCACTTACTTGAGGTCAATTCCTTCACACTCCGATGGCATGTAAAGGCTCAGGTTCAAAATTCTATCCTTCTAGTACAACTTTTAATCCTGGTATGGAGGGGAAATCCTCGGTGGCATGATTCTCTACACAAATCACTTTTATTAGCACTTTTCATATCAATAGGACATTCTCTTAAAGGACGATTCTTTCTACATTTTGGACAAAAAAATAAACAATGACTCTTGTTTTTTTTCTAATTTTTCTGAAATTTCAAAGAGTCTATTTGTTTGCTAACAATATTCATTATTTTAGTTTTCATATTGTGCATCTTACTCCAAGCCAATGACCATACCATCTGTAGATCCCAGTTTGTTAGTTTTTCTTCGACCTCATCTAGTGGATCTAAATTGGTTTCTGGAGAACTTCCTGCACAAGTCAAACATTTGTTCAAAAGTTTTCTAAGTAATGTCTCCTTGTCCTAACAAATTCAGATTATGTCTAGAATCCTTAGTAAGTCCTCGTAGGAACAAGGTTCAGATAGTACGTAAATCAAAATTGTGTTTGGACCTATGGAGTATATACAAAAATATCTCTAATTAATCCTCCAATGTCTCATCATCACCTTGTACAATGGTGAAGATCTCGTCTTCATTTGGTCCCAAGAACTTACAGTGTTTCCTCCTAGTCCCATGAACCAGCGCAAGGCTGAATCCTTGAGAGTTGTAGGAAAAAACTTTAGTTTCTGGGCATAATAAGAATAATCATAACTTTGACACAATATATAAAATTCAAAAAGAAATGAATTTGGGTCTTCGTGCACCTTACCATGAAAGTGTGGAATAGTTGAAGGTGAAATATTCTTCATTTTCACATTCTCTCCCGAGTTCACTATTGGGAACCCAAAAGTGGATTGCTCATCATTTACTTGGTTCTCGCGAGACCCCTCTGCATGGTCTTCATGATCATCCATTGTTGTGCCTCCAATCAGACTACTTCTAGAAGATGAAGGTTGACTAATGCTGAATTGAAATTTTTGATCACTTTTAGCCTCCTTCCCCTTTTCGGGTTGTGTCACACCTGAATCACTGTGTCCAGAATTCAGGTGGACTACTCTGGCGTGATGAGTTTGTGTTAACTTGGACTTCCTACCTGCAAATGAAGGTCCAATATGAGAAGAGTTTTTAGATATCTCAGTATCTTGTCAGCCCTTATTGGGCTTCAGACCCCTACCTTTCTTAGGCATTCATTTTAAAAAATCAAACCCAAAAAACAAAATTCAAATGCTTGTAAAAAGAAAAACAGAATCTGTTAATTGCTACAATGAAAAAGAAGATCAATACTCGTAAAATCCTTCAAAACAATAGAAGAATATTGCAAGAAAAAAATAATAGCAGCTTACCCTTATTGCAGAAAAATAGAAAGTTCTAACCAATTTCAAATTGCCTTCCTGGCAACGGCGCCAAAATATTGGGTGCAGGATTAGCTATCAAGCAGACTCCCTCAACACTTAATTGTCAACCCAGGGGTTTTGTAAACTTAGAGACGAAGCACAAGAAATGCCAAAAATGATATGAAATTTTCTAAACTCTATTCCTACTTCCTTAATTGCAATCTTGCAGAATAAAAAAGAAAATATCACCCGACAATTTACACCAAAGATATTCTAGTGCTAGAATATGAAAGAAAGTACTTTTGCAGGAAAACAAATGAAAGGAATTCTCAAAACCTCTTGCAACAATCTTTGAAAATGTAAATCTATGTTTATCTTCAGTATAGTTGTGTTCCAGATTAATAATTGGACAATTGAAGATATCTGGCTCCTTTTAGATCTTCCTCCTTGTACTAAGTTATTATTCGTGTACTTCCTTAATGTGCTTGCACTAGCACCATAAAAAAGTTTAAGTGTTGGGAGTATACTTTACACATGTATTGAAGATTTATGTCTTTCGCAGGAACTCTAAGCCTCAAGGGTAGAGCACTCTTTTCCTGTATCAGGAGATCGATTCCTGTACCTGGACAGAGGTTCCTACACCAAGCTTTCCAATCCTTCTTTCGAACAATTAAAGGATGTGTTAATTAAGGAAAATAACTTGCAAATGTGAACATAAATTTTAAAGTAAATTCCTCAAACCGAAAGATGCTTCAAATAATAATTTAATTTCTAAAATGAGAATTAATTCCAAAGTCAAAGCACACTTTTAATTATGGAACATCTGCATGTAATCTAAGAGATCATTGAAATATGACAATAGGCTTCAGTCCTATCACAACTCTCCATACTATTGAACTGCATGCATAACCTTTTAAACCCAGAAAGATTTCCCTTAAGAATTATTACACATGAATCACATCTTTCCTAAATATATGAAGTGTAGGCACAAACTAGTGTGTGTCGTAACAACGTTTTGTTTCAGAAGTGTATTTAATTCTAAATACCAAAAGGACTTCAGAATGGAAATCACACTTTTAGAATTGCATTAAGACTTAATAGAAATCAAACTCTTCAGGATCACATTAAGACTTATCAAATAAAAACAAGAGACCATTGCTATAATGAACCGAAATAATCAATATGCGAAATTGCAAGCACACTAGTGTAGGAATGCATGCCTATGCAATCCAGGCAAAAAACCAGATTAAAATTCAAAGAAGGAAATCATAAGATTAAACTTCAATCTAACTTGCACACCACGGATCTGTCACACTGTAATGAAATCAGATTCAAACCTTGCAAAAAGATAAAGGAAACATTTGCTTACTTCACACTTTGCATTAAAATAATTAACACACCTTAATCGAAGACGAAAATAACACAGGGGAGAACGAGCTAGGTTGGATGGACCCTAGTCACACAGCTTGTTTCCCTATTTAGGAAATGTAAAATCTTGAGTCTTTAATCAACGCATCAACATAGAGTTTCAGTGCAAGATTGAGAAAACATCGCATAGTTCCTTTCGATTAGTGATCAACAAATATACATCATGAATTCAAATCCAGCCCAGAACGAGGGCGATATAAGAAAAATTACAAAAAGGACAGAATCACAATATCCTTTCTATACCTATCACTCACTAACATTTTCTATCTGAGTCCTACATTTTATACATTCATCCAGGCCTACGGCTGTAACCAAATTACAACAAGCGTTCCTATCTGAGCCTTTTAGCTATAACAAAAATAACAACAACAACTCATGTTGAACCTTTCGGCTATAACAAAATACTATTCTAGGTATTCAACTAACGACCTAATCTCCACCATATCCTTGAATTTCAGCCATGATCTGAGCCCAACTTGAGTTAATTGTTCTAGAACACAACATCGCATGGAATGGTGAGCTGACACGGTAATTGAAGATCTGCTAGAGGTGTAGGAATCCTACCTGCACTCAAGCATGCTAACAAAATAATTAATTCATTGCCCATCAAATACTTTCTAGGAAGAGAATTATTAGTTACAAAGATTTAAAGGCATAAAATCTACGAAAAAGATTAATTAAGCACATTCATAACTCTTAAACATGAAACATAAAGCTAGTGCAGGAAGGGATATGATTCTTGGACTAGTGCAGGAACAAGGGAGTTTGCAAGGTTAAAACAGAGGTATAAGATTACAGTTTTGAAGGGAAAAAGGGTTGAAAAATGGAACAATTTGGTCTACCAACATCTATCGGGCACACTAATAACAATATGGGGACAATAGAGGCAGAATAATAACAATAAGGGATACAATGACAATAGTAATGGGGGAATCACTAGTATTATAGGGAACTAACATTCCCCTCTCCTTTAAAAAAGTGTTGTCCTCAACGGTTGAGTAGTTTTGGATGCTTCTGTATAAAATTTTCATCCTCCCATGTGGAATCTTCAGTGAGTAAGTTCTTCCACTTGATGAGATACTCTGAAATTAATTGATTTTGAGCTGTCGAGTTCTTGTTTCTGTGATTGCTTCAAGTTCCATTATGATTTTTCCTTCCTCGTCAAGTTCTGGAAATATTGTTTGAAATGGGAGCTTGTCACATATAACCTTCTTTAAACATGAAACATGGAAAACTAGGCACACTTGAGAAGCTACAGGAAGCTCCAATTTGTATGCCATAATTACAATATTTTGCAACACCTTGTATGGACCATAATACTTTGTTGATAATTTATTATCCTTCTTAGCTTGTGTTATGCTCTTGACCTATGAGAAACTCCATAATACTAAATATGTGAAGAAATACAACCCAGAACATAGAATAAAATGAGAAAAACAACAAGTATTTTATTATTCAGAGATAAAAGAAATGTTCACTTGCCTCTTTGAGGGTGCAACCTCCAGCAGAGCAGAGCTTGATTACAAAATAAGACTTAGTGATCTCTCCCTTTTAACTATGACTATTTATAGCTAAATGAGCTTCAACAACCTAACGAATAGTGGTCCTTTGCATAATATGGGTTAACCACTTTATTTATTAATTATGGCCCATTTGCAACTAACTATGGTCCCTTTCTTAAATGTGGGTCAACCACTTACAATTATTAATACAGGCTTTATTGGCTATTTAACTAACTATGACTATGACTCGACCCTATTGGGTTTATTACATAGATAAAGGGGTTAGGGTTGGGCCCTAACATGCCCTCCCCCATCAAAAGCAACCTTGTCCTCAAGGCTGAAGCTGCCCATACTTTATGGGGTGTGTTATCCCTTGATCCCAACCTAGACTTTTTGGGTTGTGTTGTCCTTTGGGCGGTTTCCGTTGAATACCCTAAAGGGGGACAGTTTTGGGGGAGTACTTTCTTCCTCATCCAATTCAGGTAGACTGGTTTGAATTCTGCAATTTTTCCCAACCTCTTTCTTGAGGCATGATACAAGGAATACTGGATGGATTTTTGAAGTTGGTGGCAAGGCTAGCTTGAAGAACACTACTCCAATGTGCTGAAGTATTTGATAAGGTTTGTAGAATTTTGGAGCTAATTTCTGGAAGCCCTTTTCTTTGAGGGATGTTTGCTTATATGGTTGCAGCTACAACATGATCCCCTTATTGAAAGGTGTGATTTGAATGATGTTGATCTTCCTGTTGCTTCATTCAATTCAGACCTTGATGGAGATTAACTTTGAGACGAGTTATCATGATGGCATGGTTTTGTAGGAGTTGATCAACTGCTTGCATCTTAGAGCATCTAGGGATATCAGAAATAAGTGAAGGTGGGAGTTGGCCATACATTGCTTCATATGGAGTCATCTTAGTGGCTTCATGATAGTTAGTATTATACCACCATTCAGATAAAGGTAGCCATTGTACCCATTGATGTTGCTTTTCTGAAGTGAAGCACCATAGGTATGTGATCCAGGTCCGGGTGTGACGAAGGACCCTTCCAAGAGCTTTTACTTTCGTGATGTGTTAAATTGCATTTTTAAAAGAAACATAAATGAATACATGTGCATGATGTAAAGAAGAGGAACATGACAATCATCAGCAACGTAAAAACCTACGCCATTGATAACGAAGTTCGTCCAGGAGGGACTACGTCTCCGGGCCCCAGTGTCAAGATGGTGTAGGCTGTTGCATTAAGTGCTGTCAGTAATGATGATGTACATAAGAGGTGATGTCGCTATCATACATGGAAAATTCCCTCACACAGGAGTGGCTCCAAGAGATGTTCCACTACAGGAACTCTCAATCAAAATACTCCCATCAGTATGACACAAAACTCATGCATGCTGATCATCCTACCAACATGGCATAAAAGGGATCTCAATGTAAACATGCATGATGACAACATGAGTATCCCATCAACATACTACAAAGGGATCTCAAAACATAACATGAAAAATCATGACAACAAGTACATCGCACAAATGATTATGCATCACATCAAGCAGGAATCATGAAAACGAGTAAGAAACAAGATCCCATGTCAAGCATCAAACATGGATCTATGCAACACAATGCATAGCAAAAGGAAGTACATGAACACCTCATATACCTCACATCCAAGGCCATCTGAAGAAAAGGATGTCAAATTGTTGAGGTTGTTTGGACCATCGATCTCACATCATCAATCACATGAAAATGACTGCTCACACCTGAATGTTGACACCTGCACTGGCACTTAGAAAAGTGGCTAGAAAATGGAATGAGAAAATAAGAAATATGAATGCACCATTAGATTTGTGGTGTCGAATAGTGCAAAATCGACTGTCCAATTTATGGATTCTGAGAAATTTAGAATCTGGGGCTCAAGGAATCTTTTAGATCCCCCCTAGATTCCTCAAAAATTCTACTCCATAGGTGGATTGGAAATTTTCAACTCGAAAGGCGAAATTGACCTTGCCATTGTGATCCCTGCGGAAAATCATGAAAAATGACTATAAACTTGACTATATTCTGACATGGAGAAAAATTACCTCCTCAGGAAAATTTCAAGGATCATGGTTATGCTTCTTGTTTCTGCAGCAGTGATGGTTCCACCTACATATTAAAAAATGACCGAAAGATGCAGAACTTTGATGGAGAAATGGACAATTCCATTGTGTTCGTGGCATCGAGAAGTGTTGAAACCATATAAAATCTGTCAAAATTTGACAAAGTGAAAATTCGGCCCTCCTGCAAAATTCTACCTCGAACTGCGTGTACTGCCTCCTCCTGTCTCGAAATCTATACCCACTCCTCATTCCTCCATCTCCTCAAGCTACGTGAAAATGAGGTTAAAATAATTTGTGTGGGCAGAAATCCGAAGTGAAGTCGTTGGGCGCAATCGTAAAAAGTAACAATTCGTTGAGGAGGGGTCCAGTGGTCAAACCCCACCCCTCCCATTTTAATATATTATTATTATTATTTTTTATGGTTAGTCATTCATTTTGATGAGGGGTTCATCGGTGAGGGTGCCTGGGAGGCGAGCCAACCGTACTGGCCGGGCAGGTTCGAGCCCTGCCACATTCGGTCTTTGTGTTACATTTTGGAGGGGGTGTGGCCTGGGTCCACTGGAGGTGGCCCGTGCCCACCCCATAATCATATATGTTCATGTGGGTTTGGGGCTGGCAGGGGTGGTAGCTTGCCACCGATTTTTTTTTTTTTTAATGGCCCTCTTTTAAAAGATTCATAATTTAGGCCGAAGGAGACAAACTAACAAGGTGACAATTTCACCTGGAATCTGGGTCGGAGTTGGCCAGATTCCGTCCGCCGAAAAATTCGAAATTGCAGCCTCCTTAAGCATGCCCAGTCAGCAAAAGTCAACCCAACATTGACTGCTTCTAACTTTCGCATATGAACTCAGTTTGATGAACTGTTCACACCTCTGCCATCAGGATGACAAGATCTACTCTTTGGTTCTAGTTCAAGCATAATCCAAACACTTTGATTTTTGAGCTTTCATAAGTCCTCTTTGTCCTGTGTGTGTCTTTGGAGCCACCTGGATCAATCCTCCCGACTGAGGAGCTTTTTGTCCTCCAAAATCATGAAAAATAATCTGCAACTTCTCTGTACCTTGTTTGCATCACAAGCGTCCTGAAAAGGTCTCGCTTCCATCTCCTTCACCTTTGTTCTTCAAAGCCTTAAGCGATGAGCCGACACCTGTAACCTTTGCAACCTGTAGTACATTGTTTTATAAATTACATGCTTTAATTTCATGATCAACTAATGAACCAAACGTCCCACACTTGCAACGAGTTTATAACACATACTCAGTGGTCAAGTTTACAATAAGATGGACGCAATACCCCAGCTATGAAAACAAGGCCAACACATCATTGTTGTTTCAATAAGTGATGGAAAACACATGATCACTGCAACACATGATTTACAAAGACAAGGCCAAACACTATTGTTTTGACAAGTGATGGAAACACAACATCAATTTCACAGTTTATCATGCATCTCAAAATAAGACCAGACATCATTGTTGTTGAACAAGTGATGGAAAACACATCATAACATTTACATTTTAAAATGCAACAAATGATTTACAAAATCATGACCATGACAAGACAACATATCTAGAAACCCTTTTTCACTTATCAAGGTGAATGGGTCACCTCCTTGTGGCAGTTTTGCTTGTCGAACAATTGTCTCATCTGGTTCATGCAATGATACTTTATCTTTAAGGCGCTGCTCTGGATGGAGACTCCAACAAGTGGCTCTTTGATGGCCATTTCTATTGCAATGACTGCAATACATCTTCTTCCTCCAGATTTGCTTAACTTGTTTCTTTACCTATTGTTGAGAGGGTCTTTCATGCCTCATCCTTTTGTGTGCTGCCATTCTTTCCCAACACTTAGAAAATATATGGTTATGTAATCCACAAAAGGTGCATGTTTTTCAATGCCATGTTCTTAGTTCATCATTAACAACATGATCATAATCGAAATGAACATTCACATGTCGAAAGTGGTTATACCTTTCCTTTCTGTCGTTGGTGTATGTATGGCGATGAGAGCTTGCCTCAGCTCTCTCCTTGCAACAGGCACTTCCGTGGGATGATGGGGATGTGTTCCCATCATTCTCTTTCCTTGATAATTTCAATGATGTCTCGGAAGCATCTAACACCTTCGAGAATTACCCTTTGGTGTATCCCATGCCTGAAAATTGAGGTCTTTGTACAACCTCCAATGGTTGAGTTATGCATTGGTTATTAATACCAAATTTTTCTTCGTCCTCGTGCCTCGTCCTTGTAAGGAGCCTCATGTTTGTCCCTATAATTGGGATCTCCAAATCTCCAACAAAAATCATACTATGTGATGATGAAACCGAAAGGAAATAAACATCTTTTACCTCCTCTATTGATTTGGAAAGAATTTATAAGGATTTCTCATCATCTATTGTTGGTGGTTTTCTAACTGTCTCAGCACATTCCCAAACTTCCTTTCTGACATACCCAAGTCATGTTCGACATGGTAATTCCTCTACTTTGATGGGATTGACAATGCCTTGGCCATTAACGCCCAAGCCTTTTACTTCATACCCCATTCTATTCAACAGTTTGGAGCCAATTCCTGTGGTATGATTTTCAAAAATAGTGAAATCATCATCAAGAAACATGCATGAGGATCGAGAACTACTTTTTACCTCACATGGGTCACGTTGCAATTTTTCCAAGGCCTCATCCTTTGCTTACAGCTGTCGTCGCAAACTATGTTTCTCCTCTTTCTCTTCATGTAGAAGCTTCTTCAATTCAATGTTCTCTATTTGAAGACTCTGTTTTTTGTGCTTCAGTTTTTTCGGGGCCTCTTCTGTGGCTTGCAACTAAAGCTGCAATCACTCCTTTTCCTCTGTCTCTTTCTGTAAAGTTTCATACATTATTTCCACTCTTTTGGAAATTTTGAGCATCGTCTCGTACATCACTTTTTCATCATCTGTCATTGCACATTCCATTGTTCATGCTGTAATTCACATCAATGCAAAGACCGCTCTGATACCACTTGATCTAGGTTCGGGTGTGACGAAGGACACTTCTAAGACCTTTTACTTTCGTGATGTGTTAAATTTCATTTTCAAAAGAAACATAAATGAATACATGTGCATGTTTTAAAGAAGAGGAACATGACAATCATCAGCAACATAAAAACATAAGCCGTTGATAATAGATTTTGTCCAGGAGGGACTACGTCTCTGGGCCCCAGTGTCAAGATGGTGTAGGCTGCTGCATTAAGTGTTGTCAATAGTGATGATTTACATAAGAGGTGATGTCTCTATCATACAAGGAAAATGCCCTCACACAGGAGTGGCTCCAAGAGATGTTCCACTACAGGTACTCTCAATCAAAAGACTCCTATCAGTGTGACACAAAACGCATGCATGATGATCATCACACCAACATGGCATAAAAGGGATCTTAATGCAAACATGCATGACGACAACATGAGTATCCCATCAACATACTACAAAGGGATCTCAAAACATAACATGACAAATCATGACAACAAGTAAGGATCATCAAAATGAGGAAGAAACAAGATCCCACATCAAGCATCAAAAAAGGATTTGTGCAGCACAATGCATAGCAAAAGGAAGTACATGAACACTGCATATACCTCACATCCAGGGCCATCTGAAGAAAAGGATGTCAAACTGTTGATGCTTTTCGGACCATCGATCTCACGACATCAACCACATGAAAATGATTTCTCGCACTTGAATGTTGACACCTGCACTGGCACTTAGAAAAGTGGCTAGAAAATGGAATGAGAAAATAAGAAATCTGAATGCATTGTCATATTTGTGGCATCAAATAGTGCAAAATCGACTGTCCAATTTTTGGATTCTAAGAAATTGAGAATCTGGGGCTCAAGGAATCTTTTAGATTCCTCAAAGATTCTGCTCCATAGGTGGATTGGAATTCTACAACTCGAAAGGCGAAGCTGACCTTGCCATTGCGATACTTGCAGAAAACTGAGAAAAACGACTATAAACTTTATTATATTCCAACATGGAGAAAAATGACCTCCTCAGGAAAATTTCAAGGATCATGGTTCTGCTCCTGTTTGTGCAGTGGTCATGGTTCCACCTTCATACTAAAAAATGACCTAAAAATGAAAAACGATGATGCTGAAATGGACAGTTCCATTGTGTTCGTGGCATCGAGAAGTGTTGAAACCATATAAATCTGACAAAGTGAAAATTCGGCCCTCCCGCAAAATTCTACCTCGAACTGCGTGTATTGCCTCCTTGTGTCTCAAAATTCGTGCCCACTCCTGGTTCCTCCATCTCCTCGAACTACATGCAAATGAGTTTAAAATAATTTGCGTGGGTAGAAATCCCAAGTGAATTCATTGGGCGTAATGGTAAAAAATAACAATTAGTTGAGGAGGGGTCGGGTGGTCAAACCCCGCCCCTCCCATTTTAATATATTATTATTATTATTATTTATTTTATTATTTTATTTTTTGTTTTTATTTTATTATTTTATTTTTCATTTTTTTTATTTTTTTTGTATGGTTAGTCATTGGTTTTGATGAGGTGTTTGTTGGTGAGGGTGTTCAGGAGGCGGGCCAGCCATACCGGCTAGGCGGGTTCGAGCCCTGCCACCCTCGGTCTTCGTGTTACATTTTGGAGGGGGTGTGGGCTGGGTCCACTAGAGGTGGCCTGCGCCTACCCCATAATCAAACATGTTCATGTGGGTTTGGGGGGCAGGAGTGGTGGCCCGCCACTACATATTTTTATTTTTATATATATCTATATATATATATATATATATATATATATATATATATATATATATATATGGCCATCTTTTAAAAGATTCAGACTTTAGGACGAAGGAGACAAACTAATGAGGCGACAATTTTGCCTAGAATCTGGTCGGAGTTGGCCAGATTTTGTCCACCGGAAAAAGTCGAAATTGCGTCCTCCTTAAGCTTGCCCAAATAGCAAAAGTCAACCCAACTTTGATTACTTCTAAATTTCGCATACGGACTCGATTTGACGAACCGTTCACACTGCCACGATCAGTATGAAGAGATCTACGCTCTGGTTCTAGTTCGAGCATAATCCAAACACTTGTGATTTTTAAGCTTTCCTGAGTCCTCTTTGTCTTGTGTGTGTCTTTGGATTCACCTGGATCAGTATGTTTCCAAATACTTGTTGACTGCTTCAGTTTGACCATCAGTTTGGGGATGATAGGTAATACTTAGTTGGAGTTGGGTGCCTTGTAGCTTGAAACGTTCTTGCCAAAAGTTGTTGGTGAAAGTCGGGTCACGATAAGACACAATGGATGTTGGCGTGCCATGCAGTTTGAAGATCTCGTCCATGAAAGATTGAGCCACCAAAGTGTGGGTAAATGGGTGCGGTAGAGAACAAAAATGAGCATATTTATAAATTCTATCCACAACGACCACGATGATGGATTTGTTACCTGACTTTGGGAGACCAGTAATGAATTCCATAGAAACATTTGTCTAGATGGAGGCAGGGATTGGAAATGGTTGTAAGGTTCCTGGTAAATTGATTGTTTCTCCTTTGTGGTGTTGACACACATCACATTCAGCTACAAAAGTAAGAATGTTTGTTTTCATGCCTGTCCAAAATAAAGAACAACAAGTGTCAGCATAAGTCTTTTGAAAACCTACATGCCCTGCAGTGGGAGATGAGTGCAACTCTGCCAAAATGTGAGTTTTGAGGGAGGATGTCGGCAATATAATTACTTGATCCTTGTAACGAAGAATCTAATCCTTCCAAGAGTATCCAACCGAGGAATTAGGATTTTCTCTCAAGTTATTAATGAGCTCGGAGAGAGAGGGGTGTGAAAACCATTCCTTGTGGGCTTCTTCAATCCAATCTGGTACGGGAAGAGAGATTGATAGCAGGGTGCTTTCATCCTCAAATTGGCGCGATAAAGCACCCGCTACTACATTGTCACACCCTTTCTTGTAAATTATCTCATGATCATATCCCAAAATTTTGGCCAACCATTTATTTTGCTGTGGCGAGGATAGACGTTGCTCCAAAAAAGTATTTTAGGCTTTGATGGTCTGTGAGGATTTGGAAATGCCACTCCAATAAGTATGGTCATCAGGTATCTACTGCATGTAAGGTGGCCATCATCTCTTTCTCATAGGTAGATTGTCCCAGAAGTTTCCCACTTAGTTTTTGGCTGGTGAAAGGCAAGGGTTGACCTTCATGCATTAAGACAACACCAATACTAGTACCTGAAGCATCACATTCAATCACAAAATATTTGGTGAAGTCGGGTAGTGTCAATACTAGAGTGTAACATATGGCCTGTTTGAGAGCCATAAATGCTTGTTGTGCTGCATCAGTCCATATGAATGAATTTTTCTTGAGAAGGTTAGTGAGGGGTCTAGCAATGTGACCATAATTGTGGAAAAATTTGCGATAGTAGCTGGTGAGACCCAAGAATCCCCTCAAACTCTTCAAGGTTTTTGGTTGGGGCCAATCTTGCATTACCTGTATCTTTTTGGGATCAACCCTGACACCTTCACGATCCACAATGTGTCCCAAATACTCAACTTATTCCACACCAAAAGAGAACTTGGACAATTTGACAAATAATTTGTGATTCCGGAGTAGTTGCAAGATCAGGTCTACATGATGAAGATGTTTTTCCTAGGTGAGGTTGTAGATGAAAATGTCATCAAAGAAAACAAGGAAAAATTTTCGGAGATATGGTTTCAGTAGGTGATTCATGAGGCTTTGAAAAGTAGATGGAGTACTAAAGAGACCAAATGGCATGACAAATAATTCATAATGGCCTTCATGAGTTCGGAAAGTAGTCTTGGGAATGTCTACTTCTTTCATGTGTATTTGGTGATAGCTAGAGCAAAGATCTAGCTTGGTAAAGAATTGAGCACCATGTAGTTCATCAAGCACATCATCAACAACCAGAATAGGGAATTTGTCTTTGACAGTGAGCTTGTTGAGGGCTGTTACAGATCCATTTGGGCACATCAACCCCAAATTACAGATCGATACTATTAGGGCACATCAACCCCTATTAAAGTTGTTACATGCCCTAAAGATGTTAGTCATTACAATGTCTTACTTCCAAAGAAGTTCCATCACTGAAAACATCCAAAAACTACCTCTAAGAATATCAGCGTAGGTAGGCCTTCATTAGGGTGCGCTACAATGCAAACCATACACTGACAGGGTGCTATGCATCGCATTTGGTCCTCTTTGGCCTACGTTGAGACAATTTGAGCAAATTTCCGTGAGGGTTTGAAGATTCCTTATCCATTGGAAGCCTCTAGAATTTTCTCAAATGCCACCTGTTAGACTCCGTCTCATGTCAGAGATTGATTCTTCTTCAAAACCCTGTTTTGAAGAAGAAATCATTAAATGTGTTGTTTTAGATTATGTAATTTATTCTCCAGCTCTTCAAAAGGAAGCAAATTCCTCAGCTTCTATCTCTATGCAAAAGCACAAACAAAAGAAAACAACATCATCAGCAATCATGTCCATTTGTTTGATCTGGTCTAGAAGCTGTCTTGTTACAGTTGTCATTTGGTTATACAGCTCTCCATACATCTGGTTACTCAGACCTGGTTACTTAGCAAAGGAATCGTTGGAATGAAAGGCATACTTTAATCTCTTGACAAGCATATGCCTGCGGCCTTGTTGCTTAACCTCTGCTGCAGACTTCTTGGCACATGGATTTACATTATGTAGGGAATTCCTGAAGCAGTTCTTGATCTGAAGGTTCGGCTTGGTATGCCTGCTACACAATGGATCAGTGTTTATAATGCTCGTCGGCCGATGAAAACAGAGATACCACTATAATGTGGCTGATACAAGACTTACCAGTAGTGAGCTTCTTGCTCAAATTTGTGGGCTCTTATTATGGATGCGGGAAATGGATTCACTGCACAAGTTTATGAGCTTTCTCAGTGCTTTTTTCACAAGGAATGGATCATGGAAAAATGGGAGCATGGAATGATTTGTGTCAGAGCGCTGGAGACACAAAATCTGATGCGAAATTTAGAACTGGTGGGCCTGACAGTTATGTAACAGCCACTTTAAATGAAAATATTTATGATCCAAAGGCTGTAACTGCTTTTGCAATCCCATCACATTCTTGTGGTCCTCGATCAAACCAGGTAGATATGATGGATTCTTTAAAACAAGTTGATGTTTATGAAAATGAACTACCTACTGCTGTCCAGCAAGCAATATATAATTGGCCTTCTTCACTGCCACAATTACAAGACAGGGAGGCTGACAACAATGCACTTGCTTGCTTGAACTGTGCACTTGATAAGAAGGAAACCCTTTTAATGGAGTTGCGGTATATGAATGATGAGATAAGCAAAAGCGGAAAAATGGAGAGATTTTGAGAAATTCTGTGGCTTTCCGAAAGCAATATGCTTATGTTCTTGTACAGCTTAAAATTATTAATGATCAGGTTATTTATGCTCTTAGATCCTTGAGGAGGCGGAATACCTACCAGGTTATGTCATCTCTGAGGGAAGATGAAGATGCGGTTGTGAAGCTTCGATTAGCGTTAGATTCTGTAACCAGTTTTCATGTAGGGTTTTCCTCAGTCAGAATGAAGGTTATGCCAGGCTCTTCAGAGTCAGATTCAATGAAAGTTGCTGGGCACGAAGGATCAAATTTTCCAAAGAACCTGTCTATCCCGTTTGGGCCTAAACTGGCAGATGATGCATATGCTGGGAAAAATGAACTTTCCTCTGATAGAAATGAAGGGTTTTTGCTAGGCAAGCTAACAGATTCATGTCTTGCCACCCTAATTTTGATTCAGACGTGTTCGGATAGACAGTTTCCACCCGCTGAGGTTGCAAATGTGCTGGACGAGGCAGTTAGAAGCTTGCGACCCTGCTCAACTGCAAATCGTATTATCTACAGGGAAATTCAACAATACATGGGTATTGTTAAAAATCAAATTTTGACACTCTTACCAACTCAGCCTAACATTTCTGTTTCAAGAGATGTCTCTGCTGAAATGTAAGCCACCTATGCCACTTTCCAGTTGTTGAAAGTCGAATGTTGCACTAGATTGTAACAAAGCATGTAATCATGTCAATGAATTGGATTGAAGTCCCAGTGGTATCGACAAAGGGTGCATCGATATGTGCAAATTACTGGAACGTCATGGGAACTGCTGTACTACATCAGTTTTTATGTAATAACGGTGTTGCTTCTTGTCAACCTGGTGGTTGCATTCGTATTGGAAGCATTTTTTACTGAAACAGAGCTTGCTAGCATTGATCGCATAGTTTTAATCCGGGCTCTTAAATTGCTAAAGCAACGTGGGTAAGCTGTGGATTATAAGCTGTGGATTGTAAGCTAAATAGGGCATTCTATCTCAATAGACATGGCATCTAAGGATAGAAAGATGGCCTATAAATTAGTCACAGGAAAGCGTTGAAGTCCAAGAGCAAAGATACTGGATTTTGTGAAAAAGACCATGGACGAGAACTAAAAATATCCAACAGGCACACATACACTACAAATTGGACCAATTACAAAGGAATGAGGTCACGAGGATCCAAATTTGCAGATCTTTAATGAGATTTCAAAGCGCAGAAATTGATATGGCTTTCACGCTATATCAGGAGTCTAGTTGAGAGTTTGTTCTTTTCATTGAAAGCATTCGATGGTCAGTTAGAGAAATGACAGTCTTAGTAGGCAAAGAACACAAGGCAATAAATCAGCATTCTTATGAGCAATTTGGGTATTTTTGGAGATCAAATCGAGAATATCTAGGCATGAAATAAGTTGAAGATATACTTTCCAGATTTGAAGGAAACTTATAAGAGGACGATTGAACACCTAGCAGCAGAGAAATATCAGATTAAAGATCAGCGGCTTCAACAAATTGAAATCTTCCAACTTTCCCTAAATCTAGTTTTATTTTTAGTTTATCATTTTTAGTTTGTTGATGTATTTGTGTGTCCCTAGAATTTTGTTAGCAGTTCAAAGGATTGAAATTGCAATTGTAAGGACAACTCAAACTCAACAATCGAATATTTCGAGGCATCAAAAGGCAGCTGGCGATTTTCAGTTTTGATGAATCAGAGGCACTAGCAAATTTCACTCTATAATGCTAACACTTCCAGATTTTGGGGCAACATTTGGGCACGAATGGACACTTTTCAGCATGGATATCATCGACCAAGAGTAAATCCAGATTTAAAAGGATTTGACTCTAACCTTCGACAATCCGAGCAATTTGATTTTTATTTTTGTAATTATTAATATCGGTTTGTTTCCTAAAGTCCAGGGCAACCGAGAGACTATGTTGGCTTATTTTAAGCCATAATTTGTAAAAGGTTAGAGTTAGTCAGTGTAGAGAGAAGAGAGGGGAGATTTCTGAGTGCTGAGAGCTGGTGGAGAACATAGCTTTCAATGTACAGTTTGGGCAGGGATTTTTAATGAAATTTCACAGCTCTGACTTCTGAGATTCCTGTGGCATGATAATTTAGCATAAGTTTTTCTCTTGTTTCATATGTAATCTGTTATGTTTCATTTCACTACATGATCATTTCTAACTGAACAAATGAAGTGTTTAGGTAAGAATTCATGCCTGCCATGCTCTGCCTATAAGTTTGTTCATGTTTAATGTTTTCCTCTGTTTGACAAGGATTCATATCCTATGCCCTTGTCAGCTCCTCACCAGTCTTGCCATCCCATTTAAAATCTAGATTTGATGCTAAATTTCTTGCCTACCTTGCCTCAGTCGATAACCTGTGTTGTTCATTATATTTCTATGTTTCAAGCTGTGATTTTGCCCATGCAGCCCAGAAAAACCCCGTCATTGAATTAAAAACCCCAAATCAATCTTTTTAATCAGTTTACTACCCTAATATTAGTGTTACTTTATTGGTCATCTCCCCAATTGAAGATTTTACGAGATAGATCGGAGAGAGCCTTCTCCTGCCTCGTAGGGCTAGCTACGAGGTTGAATGGTTTAATGTAGCTTTGAGGTTTGCCTTTCTCAGCCTGAGGTGAAATTTCAAGTGCTAACACCACCTACTCCTTTGAGTTTGCCTTTGGATGAGAAAGGGAATTAGGAAACATCAATCCCTTATCCCTTCTTCCATGGAACTGATTTCTAAAATTAGAAAGGCATTCATTACCTCCATTGATGGCATAACCTCCTTCACTCACCTATAAATAGATCACTCATCTAAGAGATCAAGGCTGAAAAATATTGAGTTGTAAGGAGATGCTGGTGATATGAGATTAGAATTGAGTGAAAGTATTGTAATAGTGTTGGAGTGTCTTGCTTTTCATGAGGTTGGAGAGGATTTGAATTGGAAGAGTGTTGCTAGATCGAGCTCATATGGGGTGTAATATTTCCTCTTATCAATAAAGTTTTCAAGACTTTTTCCTTATGCTTGTGTTACATGTTAATGCTTTCATATGTATATCATGTTCTTAGTTCCATGTTATTTATAAGCAATAGATCATTATCATTTTGCCTTGATGGGTCTTTGTTTTTGTAGCTATGTAGGTACTTTCCAAGCGATTTAAGTACAAAAAGAAGCAGCAAGACTGGTCAAGGGAGACAAGGAGCTAGCTGTTAGAAAATTATATATTACAGGGCAATGGAACACATAAAATATTGCAGAAATATAATCACAGAAAATGCATAAAACAAGAGAGACACAAATATACATGGTTCACCCAGTTTGGGCTATGTCCACGGAGAAACAGCCAGTCGTTCTTTTATTATTATCCTGCAAACTGAAGAGATACAACCTATAGCAGATCCATTGTAACACCCTCTTTGCTCTCAATCTCCTCTCTTTTCCTCACTTCGAATACAGATATACATAGACGTAATACAATTCCCTCATATATAGCGAGGGGTTGCCTTCTAGGGAAAAAACCCCTAAATTAAACATAAATTCTACCGCCAGATCATCTGCCTAATGAACGACCCAAATTGACTACAAAGTTACGACATATTACAAGGAAATTTTACATATATTCTTAGCTTCTGGGGCACTGTCCCAGAACACCCGCTGGGGGACCGCTGGCCCCTGGACCCCCCAACTAGGGGGGATTGTCCCCTCGGACCTCCGCGAGGAGGACAAGTCCCCCCCGCACCCCCCAGCATGGAGGGGTGTAGAATCTTTATAGGTTATACATCCGGCTAAAACCTTTGAATATAGAAGATAATTAGGCTCCACACCCAACAATCTCCCACTTGGAGACTGATTATAGCAACTACACCACTGCTTCATTTGTATTCAATAACTCCACTTTGGACCTGGTTGTTTCTCATCTTCTTCATCATACTTGAAGACCAATTGAAACTGAGCAGATTCTCAGTTTCTCCCTAGTTACAACTTTTGTTAACATATCTGCAGGATTCTGGTTAGTGTGTATCTTTTCCAGCTTCAATTGTCCACCTTCCAACATTGACCGTATGAAATGGTACTTGAGCTTTATATGCTTAGTCTTGGAATGAAATGTAGAATTCTTTGCAAGATGTATGGCACTCTGGCTGTCTCTGTATAACCAGCCCAACTCCTGCTTCTTACCCAATTCATCCAGAAACCTTTGTAACCAAATAATTTCTTTACTAGCCTCTATAGCATCAACATACTCTGCTTCTGTTGTTGAGAGTGCAACAACACTTTGCAGTTTTGAAACCCAACTGATAGTTGTTCCACCTAAAGTAATCACATATCATGTAGTGCTCCTCCTATTATCTCTATCACCTGCCATATCTGCATCAACATATCCCTGTAGAGTAATGTTTGAACCACCAAAGCATAATCCTTGATTTGTGGTACCTCTCAAATACCTGAGAATCCACTTCACCGCCATCCAATGTTCTTTTCCTAGATTTCTCATGTACCTACTTACAACTCCCACTGCATGTGCAATATCAAGCCTTGTGCAGACCATTGCATACATTAAGCTTCCAACTGCTGATGCATATGGAACTTTAGACATATAATACATGTCTTCTTGGGTCTTTGGGCACATCTCCTTACTAAGTTTGAAATGGCTAGAAAAAGGTATACTAACTGGTTTTGCATTCTACATATTAAACCTTTTCAACACCTTTTCTATGTACTCACTTTGAGGTAATGTTAATTTGCGATTCTTCCTGTCTCTAGTTATTCTCATACCAAGGATTTGTTTTGCAACACCCAAATCCTTCATTGCAAATGAGTTTTCCAGTTTCCTTTTGAGCACAATTATTTTCTGCATGTTAGAACCTGCAACAAGCATGTCATCTACATACAATAAAAATATAATATAGCTACCATCATTTTTCCTTTTGAGATAAACACAATGATCAGAGTGACACCTAGTATAACCTTGTTCAGACATAAACTTGTCAAATTTTAGATACCACTACCTTGGAGGCTGTTTTAAGCCATACAAGATCTTCTTCAACCTGCACGCTAGTTTCTCCTTCCATTTTACCTCATATCATTGTGGTTGCTGCATATATATCTCTTCCTCCAAATCCCCATGGGGAAAGGTTGTCTTTAAATCTAACTGCTCAAGATGCAAATCTTCAGCTGCTACTAGACTTAGAATAGTTCTGATTGAAGTCATTTTCACAACAGGAGAAAATATCTCATCAAAGTCTATACCCTTTTTCTGTGCAAACCCTTTCACCACAAGTCTAGCTTTATACCTTTTTCTACATCCACCTTCTTCCTTCAACTTGTAAACCCATTTATTCTGCAATGTTGTTTTACCTGCATGCAACCTGACTAAGTCCCAAGTCTAGTTATGTGCTAAGGAGTCCATCTCTTTTTTCATGGCTTGCTCCCACTTCTTCCTGGTTTCTACCTGCACTGCTTCTTCATAACATTCTGGTTCACCAGAACAGTCAACAATACATAATATAATGAAGGAGAGTATCGTTCAGGGGGTCTACTTATCCTGGTAATTCTTCTAACACCAATTTCAGGTGTTTGAAGTGCTTGTTGTTGTTGTTCAGGCTGTTGATCATTATGATTTTCAGGCACCATCACTTTTTCTATGATCTCGTCAAGCATTGTGTATTCTCTGTTTTCTTTTTCCTGTTTCTTTTGTTGCTGTTGATCCTTATACAAAATCTTTTCATTGAATATGACATCTCTGCTCCTAATGATTTTATGTTTTTCATAATCATAAAAGCGATAGCCAAAATCATTAACACCATATCCAATAAAGGTACATTTCTTTGATTTTGCCTCAAGCTTTGTTCTATTTTCTTTATTAATGTGGACAGAGGCTTCACAACCAAAAGTATTTAAAAATGAGTAGTTTACCTTTTTACCTGTCCATGCCTCCCCTAGAATACCACCATCCAAGGAACTTGAAGGCCCTCTATTTATTAGATAAATAGCAGTGTCTATAGCATCTGCCCAAATTTGTATAGGCAATCCTGCATGCAATCTCATGCACCTTGCACGCTCTATGATTGTCCTATTCATCCTTTCTGACACACCATTTTCTTATGGTGTTACTGGAACTGTCTTCTCTTTTCTAATTCCATTCTATGAATAGTACCTATCAAACTCTTGGTTGCAATATTCACCTCCATTATCTGATCTGAGACACTTCAACCTTTTCCCTGTCTCATTTTCAACCAAAGCTTTCCATTTCTTGAAAGTATCAAATACATCAAATTTGTTTCGAATACAATAAATCCAGGTTTTTCTGGTTGCATCATCAATAAAAGTAACATAATAACGAGAGCCACCAAGAGATGACACCTGAGCAGGTCCCCATACATCCATATGCACAAGCTCTAATTTTTCGCTCTTCTTTTCTTTCCCAACTCTAAGGAATCTGACTCTCTTCTATTTTCCATAAACACAATTCTCACAGAATTTTAAATCAACATGCTTCAAACTTGGCAACAAATTTCTTGAGTGAAGAAATTTCATCCCCTTCTCACTCATGTGCCTAAACCTATGATGCCACAATTCCGTATATTCTTTTGTAGAGGTTAAAGAATTAACAGAATTAGAAATACCATTGCATAGATACAATGTACCAACCTTTCCTCCTTTCGCTATTACCAAGGATCCTTTAGTGACCTTCCAGGTTTTATTTGTGAAAGTAGTTATGCAACCTTCACCTCTCAACTGCCCTATTGAAATCAGGTTTTTCTTCAGATCTGGAACATGCCTTACCTCCTTAAATAGCCATTGATTTCCATTTTGTTGTTTTATGAAAACTATACCCATTCCAATGATTTTACAGGGTTTATCATCACCTAATCGAACCTGTCCAAAATCTCCTTGAACATAATCATGAAAATGTTTATCAGGTGTGGCATGGAATGAGGCCCCTGAATCTACCACCCAGGCATCAATAATATTTTCTAATGAAATAATCAAAGCATATTGCAACACATCACCAGTTACATTCGCTTCATTATTAGTTTCTTGCTGCGCGTCTCCTTCATTTCCCTTCCGAGACTTGCAGTATTTCTTTAGGTGTCCTTTCTTCTTGCATTTCCAGCACACTATCCCCAATCTAGACTTGGGTCTTCCTTTTCTTGACTTACTGTGTTATCTTGGGCTCTTTCCTCTTTCCATTTTTATTTGCCTAGTCTCTGCAGTCAAAGTATTACCTGATGTCTCACCGGAGCTTTTCCATCGCATTTCCTCACTAAGGATTGCACCAACAACATCATCAAACTTTAAAGTACTAGATCCAGAGACAGAATTACTAATGGCCATAATTAAACCATTCCAACTTTCTAGCAACGAGCACAGAAATAACAGAGCCCTAACTTCATCATCAAGAGTTACCCCTACAGAACTTATCTAACTTGTAACTGTATTAAAATCATTTAAATGATCAGCAACAGATCCACCTTCTGACATCTTTATATTAAATAAACGCTTCATAAGAAATACCTTATTTGAGGATGAGGGTTTTTCATATAGTTTGTCCAATGCCGACATTAAACCCTCTGTTGTCATTTCCTTTGAACTATTAAATGTTATCGACGCTGCTAGGCACAACCATATTGTTCCTAGTGCCTTTCTGTCGAGAATATCCCATTCTGTGTCTGTCATACTCGTCGACTTCTTTATCTTTCCACTCAATGGTAGGTACAGATCTCTCTGATACAGATAATATTCCATCTGCATCTTCCACAGCTGGTCTTCTTGGCCGTTGAATTTTTTGACCCTAAACCTACCATCTTCCACCATTGCTCCCACTCGAACCAGGAACCCTTCTCTCCTGCAAGTTTATTAGCCAAATAGACCTTCGACTTTGATACCAGTTGTTAGAAAATTATATATTACAGAGCAATGGAACACACAAAATATTGCAGAAATATAAACACTGAAAACACATAAAACAAGAGAGACACAGATATACGTGGTTCACCCAGTTGGGCTATGTCCACGGAGAAACAACCAGTCCTTATTTTATTATTATCCAGCAAACTGAAGAGACACAACCTATAGAAGATCTGCTGTAACACCCTCTTCGCTCTCAATCTCCTCTCTTTTCCTCACTTCGAATACAAATATACATAGACGTAATACAATTCCCTCATATATAGCGAGGGGTTGCCTTCTAGGGAAAAAAACCCTAAATTAAACATAACTTCTACAGCCAAATCATCCGCCTAATGAACGGCCCAGATTGACTACAAAATTACAACATTTTACAAGGCAATTTTTCATCCATTCTTAGCTTCGAGGGTGTTGTCCCCGAACCCTCGCCAAGGGTCCGCTAGCCCCCGGACCCCCCATCCAGGGGGGGATTAGTCCCCCGGCACCACCCCCCCGCGTGGAGGGGTGTATAATCTTCCTGGGGTATACATTCAGCTAAAACCTTTGAATACAAAATATAGTCAGGCTCCACACCCAACACTAGTGAAAACTACAAGTAGGTTTCTCTCCTCTTTGTTTGATCTGTTGATAATAGTAAAAGATTATGATTACTTTGTCTGTTGTTTCTAGATCATCTACTAGATCTAGAGGTTAGGCGTTTGTCCAAGAACACTAAATATTCCCAAAATAAATTGGCAGCTCCACTCGGGATTCATTTATCCTTCTCAGTAGCTTATCAACCTCTTAAGACATTTCTACATACTGTGCTTGTGGTCGTTTATTGATTTCAGTCCTCTTTCATTGAAAATTGAGCCAAAACTGTGACAAAATTGCCTTCAGAATTGCTTACTGTCATCAGCGCACTCTAATGAAGGACATAGTGCGCTGCAGTGCACTTCCCGCATAGGTTCGGTGCGATTCATCACATTGTCTCTAACTGCTGCCTACGATAATCGCTTTAGGGTTAGTTTCCCATCTAGGAACTGAAAGTTTTTGCCAATTTTCCCTTGCTTGAATGAGTTGTTGAATGTCAAATATGTCTTATCTCTGAAACTAGTTTTCATGTCCTGAATTTGGCCATATTTAGACTGGATTGTTGAATGTTTTTTGTGTATTTGATTTATCATTTGTAATCCACTATCGAAAGTTAGTTTCGATCGATTGTTTTATCAATAGAAAAGTGTCATAAAATCGTCATTTTCTTCAAAAAATGAAGTGTGGTAAAGTCTTCCTTCATAAATAATCAATTGACTTACTTGTGCATTTGATTTGTATTTTCATTTAAAGTGTCAAAAATCTTCATTTCTTTAAAATCGAAAGTGTCATACAATCTTCCTTTCTCTTTTAGAAGAAATTTTCATAAATCGTCATTTTTTATGAAAAGAGTTTATGAATCGTTTGTGCATTAGTTTTTATTATTGCATCATTCACATTAAGAGAAACTGAAAAGAAATACATGCAATTTTCATTTTAGAGCTTGAGTTTGTGTGTTCAAAAGGCGTGGTTTAGGGAATTGCATTAGTTTGTGCTCTTTTTTGCTTGTTCAAAAAGTATTTCTATGCTCTATCCCTCATAGTTAGGATTTTCATTGTTGAAACTAAATGGAAAGAGTGCTTCTCATTCTAGTTGCATTTTTAGGAATTTCAGAACACATCACGCGATGAACCTTCAAAGGAAAATTTTAAGCAATATCAACTTAAAATAAACATCAATTAATCTAGAAACGCATTGGAACTTAACGAGAAACATCTAGAGGTCTAGGCTAGAGATGTGTTCCAGCGTCTTTAAACCTAGTGGCTGTCGTTTTCACGGAAGGTTGGGTGATTCCTCCTCTCCGATTTGATAACTGCTAGTATGGACTTGTGCTCCCTGTACTATCACATATATAGTGGGAGACCCCAATAGGTTGAAATCCTTTATCCCTAGGAAGCCAAGTCTGTCGCCTTACCGATCGCAACGCACCGAACACAACATTCGGGAAGATTGACTACCGTACGTAAAGTCCTTGGTAATTTCTCTTTCATTTATCACCAAGGTGTATGTTGTAGTTTTGCAATTTTTCTGGTAAACCCTCTTGTCTAGAATCTCCAAAGTAGTCACTTTCATTCCTTTTCAACTCTTTAAAAGTAAAAGGATCATCTAAGCACTTGTCCTTTCAGGATCATTAAAAATCGAAGGCAACTAGAGTCATATTTTGTTTTTTCTCGACTCTTTAAAACTGAAAAAGTAAAGTTGTGTTCTAGTGCCATAAAAAATTAATTGACCACGAATAAAATCCTCATTCCTTAGTTGATTTTAAGTTGATAAAAGTAATCTGCAATCATGGAGGAAAATCAACCCAAACCCCGTCGTTTGCGGAGAACAGTGAGCCAACCGCCTTTGCTTCCTGAAGTTACACCAATTCGAACAAAGCGGTCTCGTTTAACTGAGTCTAGTACATCAAGAACTCCAAGTTCTTCATTTAGATTACCTGCAACATTTGTTTCACTAACTATAAAGACTCCAGTTACTCCAATTATTTATAGTACATCTGTTCCTAAAGAAGAAGTTTCAGAATTACCTGAGGACATTAGTATTGATCCTAGTGTAACAGTAGCTGAGGTTGTCTAACAACAAGTTGATATTCAACTTGAAAATGTTCAACCAGAAAGTGCTTCTGAACGTGAAACAACTCAACCAAGAGTTGGTCTGATCTATCCCAGTTCAAATAGAAGTTACATCTGAACCTGAAGTTGTTCAGGAACCTCCCTTTGAAATTGTTGTTCATTTACCTGAACATCTGGACTTCGAATTTCAAAATTCAAAAGTTGTTACCCCTTAGACATCAGTTAATGTTGAAGCTACACTTTCATCAACACAACCAGAAATCTTTTATAGACTTGACGATCAACCTCTTCCACCAGATTTGATTGCCATAGAGGAGGAAATAGTAGAAGATTCCACACCTGGAACCCCATTTCACTTTGGAATTGGGCTTTATATTTACCCTATTACTACTCTCAATTACTTTGCTTCATCTGATACTACTTCCTTGCAAGTTCCCGTCGAATATTTAGGACAACTTTTGGGCCAGTTAACTATGGCTGAACAACCGTCAACATCCAAGACTGTATCATTTGATGCAGTTGCAGTAGAATATTCTGTTGTAACTCCTTCGATGTTTTCTACCACACTTGAGTCACACCTATATGATGAATCATCAGTCCCGATTGGTTACCAATCATTGTCTGGAACCCAGTCAGGGGTTGCTTCTGCACCATGGTCATCACCCATGTCCTCAACCGGATTTCTACCTAGTTCTTCTGTAATGGGAACTCAATAGCTTGATCCTGTACATCAGTATCAAGCTGATCAATCTAGTCATCAAAGATCGGTATATCCATTAAATACTGGATTGCCACCATATGGAGAGAAATATGCTTATTCACCATATCCTCCTTATTCCGGAGGACAACCATATGGTAACTTCCCACAATATTCAAGTCAACCTGGAATTAGAGTTTGTTAATGGAAACCAGTAATGCCAACTCAACTAAGGCTTGTGTATCCAACACAACCAATGAAAACTGTGTCGAATATTCCTACTACACCTATTGTTACTACTGTGCCACAGTCATAAGCTCAAACTGTTGTATCTCAACCGGTACAAACTGATCCTTCTTCTTTGCAACCACAAGTTTCAAGTCAAGAGGTTCAAGTT
This sequence comes from Pinus tabuliformis, assembly GCA_031772625.1. Classification (NCBI taxonomy): domain Eukaryota; kingdom Viridiplantae; phylum Streptophyta; class Pinopsida; order Pinales; family Pinaceae; genus Pinus; species Pinus tabuliformis. Next base: position 51,765,975 of record CM062806.1, on the reverse strand, counting down.
TCTCAAGTTGTTATACAAAAACCACTTATTTCTGGAGCTCAAAAACAACCTCAGGTTTGTACACCTTTATTTGGATTGACCAAGACTTACACTGCTATAGTTGATCCACAACTTGGTCAACCTTTCATTACTAGCTAGCAATAGTTGGTTCAACAACTGTGGCTGCCGCAATTCCAACAACCCTAATTCCAATAGTTCTAACCTCAGTTTGTACTTGGTTCACAAGCTCAACCTGGCTTTGGTCAATATCAAGCTTACCAAGGTCCTAGGCAACAAAGCTTTGCAAGTTATGGACAACCACAATTTCAATCTGGTTATCAGCAACCACCTTACACTAGTTTTGTTCAAAAACCTTACCAAGGTTACCAAATGCAGATGCCCTACAATGGTCTGCAAAGACCTATTGCACAGGAAATTCCATCATATCCTAGGTATGCTCAACCTGACTTGAATCGACAGTTGCCATTCATAGCAACTTTAGAATTACCATATTTAAACCGGCTCACCAATGATCCAATCGCATATGTACCTTGGTGGTCGGTAATTCCGCATAAGTTACCATTTGATATTCCGAAGTTTAATGGAAATCCTGGAGAAGACCCATCGAATCATGTTATGACCTTTCATTTATGGTGTTCATCCAACACTTTGAATGATGATTCGATCAGACTTCGTCTTTTCCAAAGAACACTTACTGGTCCAGCTACTAAATGGTACATTGAATTACCAAGAGCTTCTTTCAATAACTTCACCACTTTAGCCACTACTTTTTTGACCCACTTCCAGTTACCTATCAGATACGAGACTGGAACGGAACTCTTGACCAACTTTAAACATACTACCTCCACCCATATATCAGATCATATTCATGAGTGGCAGTGTCGTCATCGAATGGTTAAGACATACATTCCCGATCATCTTTTATCTTAGTGTTTCATATATTCCTTTTTGCCATCAATCACCGAGGATGTGGCAAAAGGTGGAGTTGTCACAGAAGAGCAAGTTATCGCTTGTGCCCAATACTTGGATTTGATTTACACACAATCCGACACGCTCTATGATAAAATTCCTCATGCACCTAGACCAGCCTACACTGTTCCACCACCCCCACAATCGAGTAAGGACTCTCATGTCAACGACGATGTGATCGGTTCTTCAAGCACACAGACAACAGGAAGACCATATGGTCAAACTCTTGTTATTTCCAATCAAGCTGCAAATGCATCAGAAAACACTCATGCCTTTGAGATTAATGTTGTGTCATTTGACAAAGGCAAAAATCCAAAGCAACCAAGAGGTAAGAAAAAGGGGAAGAATAACAAAAAGAAAAAGGAAAATTCCACTCCTGAAAAATCATCTGATTCCCCTACAGCAGCTAAGAAACCTCATTATCCATGTCTGATATGTAATGATGAGCATTATACAAGAGATTGTCCACATTGCTCTGAAGTCTCTAAACTTTTAAAGACTTCAAACACATAAAAAGTGTTGAAAGATTTGTTTCCAACCTCGGAGACACATTTGGTTGCAACTGATCATGCTTCCACATCCCAAGTATTCATGTTATCCATCACAAATCCACAAAACGATGTTTTGGTTTCAACAAGAAACAAAGATTATGGAAATCCATCGTCGTCGAATAACCAGGCCACTAATCAACCTAGTACTTTGACCTCGACTTCATTTGAATTTGTTCCACGAATTGTACCTGAACTGACGATAAATCCACCAAAGGGAGTTGTGCACAAATCAACATTCAATCCTCATGCTCGAGCAGCTCAAAACTATAATATAGTGGAAGATCTAGCTCAATCACCTTCCGTTATGTCGACACTCGAGGTGTTGCAAAACTGTCCCTCCCAGAAACAAGCTTTATTGTCAACAATAGGTGGAATACATCCTACGGATTCCAATCTTGTGGTTTTTAACCATGCGGGATATTCACCATAGTTACCAGCGCAATTGGATTTCCTAATACAAGTAAAAGCTCTCAATAAAAATGTTCACTGAACTATTATTCACGAGGCGGCATCTACTTTCATTATGTCCATGAGCTATAGGAAAACACTTGGTTCACCGCCCTTGTCACGATCACCAACTACGTTAAAAGCATTTGATGGAAGGACATACACTCCATATGGGATTTTGAGTAACCTACAAATCGAACTAGGGGGAAAGACAATAATTGTTAACGTTGAGGTAGTTGACAGACTCCTTGATTACAACATTTTACTAGGAAGGCCTTGGGTATATGCTATGGCTTCAGTTGTTTCCACATACTTTCGTATAATTGCATTCCCTTTCAAGGGTGGAATCACAACCATCGATCAGATAGCCTTCTTTACCAATAGTTCATAGGCTACGAGAAGCATTCTGTTGATACACAGAAACCCACTGTCACTTCAAAGTATTGGAGTAGGTCTCCTTAAAGGTCCTTCCCTGATGGGCACTTCTACCCTCCCGTCACCATCTAGTTTGGCGGAAGTGACAAGAGTGGAGACTTGCAACATGATTTCTTCTACATCATCTGATTTTACGAAGATTTCCAACTACTTTGAAACCGATGGTCATAGGGAGGTGTTGCTACCAAGCCCCATTGAATCATCATAGAAATCAATTTTTCAGGCTTGTGTGGCAAACCCTAATCCGCACTCAACAATTGTATGGGTAGATAGATCATTAGAATATGGTACCTCTTCGGATCCTTTTTCACATATACATTCTACGGATGAAGGAATCTTCCAATCAATGATGATAGGAGAGACGTTGTGGGAGGATTATCATCATCGTTCCCACCTTCTAGATGACAATGAAGATTATTCAAATGAACTACATCACCCATCAATCGTTGATTTTTTGTCAAATTCTGTAAATATTGTAGATTCTGAGCATAATTTGTCCAATATAGAAGAAACAATTTCTATAAACATTTCAACCAAGCCTAACATTGTAGAAAACATTCATGTCGGAAAATCCTGTTCTCCATTGGAACTTGATAATTACTGTGCTCTTTTTCGTGAATTTCGAGATATCTTTGCATGGTCCTATGAGGAGATGCCAGGCATTGACTCAAGTATTGTTGAACATTAGATTAAAATGTACCCTGATGTCAAACTGGTACAGCAACGAATTTGACCTATTTGTTAGAAAATTATATATTACAGAGCAATGGAACACATAAAATATTGTAGAAATATAAACACAGAAAATGCATAAAACAAGAGGGACACAGATATACGTCGTTCACCTAGTTTGGGCCACGTCCACGGAGAAACAACAATCCTTCTTTTATTATGTTATCCAGCAAACTGAAGAGATACAACCTACAACAGATCCGCTGTAACTCCCTCTTCGCTCTCAATCTCCTCCCTTTTCCTCACTCAGAATATAGTTATACATAGACGCAATACAATTCCCTCATATATAGTGATGGTTTGTCTTCTAGGGCAAAAAAACATAAATTAAACATAACTTCTACCGTCAGATCATCCGCCTAATGAATGGCCCAGATTGACTAGAAATTACTAGACTATTACAGGGCAATTTTACATCTATGTTTAGCTTCAGGGGCGCTGCCCATGATCCCCCGCCGGGGGACCGCTGGTCCCCGAACCCCCCAGCCGAGGGGGATCGGCCCCCCTAAACCCCCGCGGGGGGACAAGTCGCCCCCTGCACCCCCCTGCATGGAGGGGTGTACAATCTTCCTGGGGTATACATCCGTCTGAGACATTTGAATATAGAAGATAATCAGGCTCCACACCCAACAATCTCCCACTTGGAGACTGATTATAGCAACTCCACCACTACTTCATTTGTAGTCAATAACTCCACTTTGGACCTGGTTGTTTCTCATCTTCTTCATCATACTTGAAGACCAATTGAAACTGAGCAGATTCTCAGTTTCTCGATGGTTACAACTTTTGTTAACATATTTGCGGGATTCTGGCTAGTTTGTATCTTTTCCAGCTTCAACTGTTCATCTTCCAATGTCGACCGTATGAAATGGTACTTGAGCTGCATATGCTTAGCCTTGGAATGAAATGCAGAGTTCTTTGCAAGATGTATGGCACTCTGGCTGTCATTGTATAACCTTCCCAACTCCTACTTCTTACCCAGTTCATCCAGAAACATTTGTAACCAAATCATTTCTTTACTAGCCTCTGTAGCAGCAACATACTCTGCTTCTATTGTTGAGAGTGCAACAACACTTTGCAGTTTTGAGACCCAACTGATAGTTGTTCCACCTACAGTAAACACATACCCTTTTTTGCTCCTCTTGTTATCTCTATCACCTGCCATATCTGCATCAACATATCGTTGTAGAGCAATGTTTGAACCACCAAAGCATAATGCTTGATTTGTGGTACCTCTCAAATACCTGAGAATCCACTTCACCGCCATCCAATGTTATTTTCCTAGATTGTTCGTGTACCTGCTTACAACTCCCACTACATGTGCAATATCAGGCCTTGTGCAAACCATTGCATACATTAAGCTTCAAACTGCTGATGCATATGGAACTTTAGACATATGAGCCATTCTTCCTGCGTCTTGGGACACGCCTCCTTACTTAATTTGAAATGGTTAGCCAAAGTTATAGTAACTAGTTTTGCATTTTGCATATTAAACCTTTTCAACACCTTTTCTATGTACTCACTTTGAGACAATGTTAATTTGTGATTCTTCCTGTCTCTAGTTATTCTCATACCAAGGATTTGTTTTGCAACACCCATATCCTTCATTGCAAATGAGTTTGCCAATTTCCTTTTGATCACCATTTATTTCCTGCATGTTAGAACCTGCAACAAGCATGTCATCTACATACAATAAAAATATTATATAGCTTCCATCATTTTTCCTCTTGAGATAAACATAATGATCAGAGTGACACCTTGTATAACCTTGTTCAGACATAAACTTGTCAAATTTTAGATACCACTACCTTGGAGCCTGTTTTAAGCCATACAAGCTCTTCTTCAACCTACACACTAGTTTCTCCTTCCCTTTTACCTCATATCCTTGTGGATGTTGCATATATATCTCTTCCTCCAAATCCCCATGGAGAAAGGTTGTCTTTAAATCTAACTGCTCAAGATGCAAATCTTCAGCTGCTACTAGACTTAGAATGGTTCTGATTGAAGTCATTTTCACAGCAGGAAAAAATATCTCATCAAATTCTATACCCTTTTTCTGTGCAAACCCTTTCACCAAAAGTCTAGCTTTACGCCTTTTTCTACCTCCATCTTCTTCCTTCAACTTGTAAACCCATTTATTATGCAATGTTGTTTTACCTGAAAGCAACCTGACTAAGTCCCAAGTCTGGTTATGTGCTAAGTAGTCCATCTCTTCTTTCATGGCTTGCTCCCACTTCTTCCTTGTTTCTACCCGCGCTGCTTCTTCATAACATTCTGGTTCACCATAATCAGTCAATAATACATAATATAATGAAGGAGAGTATTGTTCAGGGGTCTACTTATCCTGGTAGATCTTCTAACACCACTTTCAGGTGTTTGAGGTGCTTGTTGTTGTTGTGGTTGTTGTTCTGGCTGTTGATCATTATGATTTTCAGGAACCATTACTTTTCCTGTGATATCATCAAGCACTATGTATTCTCCGTTTGCTTTTTCCTATTTCTTTCCTGCAGCTAATCCTTATACAAAACCTTTTCATTGAATAGCACATCTCTGCTCCTAATGATTTTATGTTTTTCATAATCATAAAAGTGATAACCAAAATCATTAACACCATAATCAATAAAGGTACATTTCTTTGATTTTTTCCTCAAGATTTGTTCTATTTTATTTATTAATGTGGACAAAGGCTTCACAACCAAAAGTTTTTAAAAAAGAGTAGTTTACCTTTTTACCTTTCCATGCCTCCTCTGGAATACCACCATCCAAGGAACTTGAAGGCCCTCTGTTTATTAGATAAACAACAATATCTACAACATCTGCCCAAAACTGTAAAGGCAATCCTACATGCAATCTCATGCACCTTGCATTCTCCATGATTGTCCTGTTCATCCTTTCTGACACACCATTTTCTTGTGGTGTTCCTGGAACTGTCTTCTCTCTTCGAATTCCATTCTTAGAACAGTACCTATCAAACTCTTTGTGCAATATTCACCTCCATTGTCTGATCTGAGACACTTCAATGCTTTTCCTGTCTCATTTTCAACCAAAGCTTTCCATTTCTTGAAAGTATCAAATACATCAAATTTATTTCGATCACAATAAATCCAGGTTTTTCTGGTTGCATCATCAATAAAAGTAACATAATAATGAGAGCCACCAAGAGATGATACCTAAGCAGCTCCCCATACATCTATATGCACAAGCTCTAATTTTTCGCTCTTCTTTTCTTTCTCAACTCTAAGGAATCTGACTCTCTTCTATTTTCCATAAACAAAATTCTCACAGAATTTTAAATCAAAGTGCTTCAAACCTGGCAACAAATTTCTTGAGTGAAGAATATTCATCCCCTTATCTCTCATGTTTACAACCTTCCTAGGGTATACATTCGGCTGAGACCTTTGAATATAGAAGATAATCAGGCTCCACACCCAACTTTTGCTTGCTGGCTTCATTTTTCCTGTACCTCTTACTGATTAGGTATCTAATATTGTTCCAATGATGAAAAAACAAGGGACAATTCGAGTGTGTGTCGATTATAGGGATGCAAACCAAGCATGTCCAAAGGAAAATTATCCTACACCCTTTATCAACTAGATTATTGACGAATGTGCCGGATGTGAAATCTTTTCATTCATGGATGGATTTTATAGCTACAATCCAATCAATATCCGCCCACAGGACCAATCAAAAACCTCTTTGATATGTCCATGGGGCACATTCACTAATCGAAAGCTACCTTTTGGTTTGAAGAATGCAGCGGCTACATTTCAGAGGGCGATGAATTATGCTTTCCATGACATAAAGCACACTGTTGAACCTTATCTTGATGATTTTCCTGCTCATTCATGAAAACGGGTTGATCACCCGCAACATTTGAGAGAAATATTCTTATGATGTCAACACTACAAGATAAGACTCAATCCACATAAATGTGTGCTTTGTGTTGGCTCTGGTCGATTGCTTAGATTTGTAGTTTCGAAAGATGGAATTCGACTCGATCCCATTAAGGTTTAGGCAATCCTTGACTTGCCTCCACCTTCAAACTTGTTACAGATATAGAGACTTCAAGGGAAGGCAAACTTTCTGAGGAGGTTCATTCCAAACTATGCTGAATTAGCTAAAGGTTATACACATCTATTGAAGAAAGGGGTACCCTTCCATTGGGACCAAGTTGCGCAAGCTTCTTTTGATGCTCTCAAAGATTCCCTGATTAGAGCATCATTAATGTATGCCCCAAACTATCAAAAAGACTTTTACCTGTATCTCGCCACTGCAGATACAACCATTGGTATGGTTTTAGTTCAAGAAGAAAGTGGAACTGAACATCCTATTTATTATTTGAGTCATAATGTCAATGATATAAAAACTAAGTATTCATATGTCGAAAAGTTAGCCTTGGCAACAGTTCAAGCTTTGCAGAGATTTCGTCACATCCTCCTTCGCAAAACTACCATTGTATCAGATTGCAACCCTATGACATACATTTTGTCACGTCAATTGTTGGGGGGCAAGTATTCTAAATGGATAGTTATCTTGCAGGAGTTTGATTTGGAATTCATCAAATCTAAATCAAAGAAATCTCTTGTCTTTGTCGAGTTACTTTGTGATCTTCCCTCATCCTCCAATGATTTAACATCAAAAGCATCAATCTTGGATGAGTCTTTGTTTCTTATCTCGTCAAGTGATCCATGGTATGGAGATATACTGGTCTATCTCCAAACCCAAGCTTTTCGGCCTTATACCTCTCTCTCTAAACAACGACCTACTCGATACAAAGCCAAAGTTTATCTAATCATTGGTGATACACTTTATTGTCGTGGTGTCGATACAATCTTATGTAGGTGCCTTACTCATGAGGAGGCCGAAAAAGCTTTGAATGAGTGTCATTCAGGTGCTTGTGGGGGGCATTTATCTGGTTATGCAACTGCACAGAAAATTCTATGAGCTGGTTACTTCTAGCCAACCATATTCAAATATTGCATTCTTGCTGTCAGAAGTTGCCATGCTTGTCAAATTTTTTACCGTAAAACCAGATTACCACCTGCACCACTGCATCCAGTCGTTGTTGTTGGCCCATTCGCAAAATGGGCATTGATTTTATGACATGTAACCCGACCATGGCTAGGGGGCATGGGTATATTATAGTCGTTGTTGACTATTTTACCAAATGGGCCGAGGCGATGCCAACATTTAACAATAGTGACGAAACGGTTGCTCTATTTTTTTTAACCATGTGGTTGCCAGGTTTGGTGTACCACAAGCTATAGTTATAGATCATGGGTTGTATTTTCGCAATCACTTGATGGTCGAATTAACTGCTAAATTAGGACTGTCACATGATAGTTCTACTCCATACTACCTGCAAGCTAACAGACAAGTTGAGGCTGTTAGTGTCAGTGTCTTCACACTTCCATCAGTGATCAAATTGCGCTTTTGCATTCATGTTAGGTGTCGCATTCAATCAGTTGCATTCCATTAGGTTGTGGATCATCTGATGTTAGAGGTTTCATTTCAGTTTCCCTCATGTCACATACCTGTTGGCTCATTCAAAACCCATTTTTAGTCATTTATAGTCATTTCGGTTTTAGGGTTTAGTTTCACTCAGTCTAGGGTTTGTCATCTTGGTCATCCAAAATTGAATGAAAAGGTCAGCAAGCACATGAGGAGGATAAATGAGTTCATAATATCATAAATTTACTTCTGATATGCTCAATAAATCTTTTTTACCTCAAAAATCTGTTTTGAGGTGAAAACAGAGTTTTTCTATTTTTTGTAAAAATTTCATGTAATTTAAGTGTTTTTATATGTAATAAGCTCAGTAGCTATTCTTGGTCACCTTGCCAACTCCTGCCACTAAAAAAAAAAAGCACCAGGGCATCAGTCCATCTAATTGTCAAGAAAAAGTCAAACTTCAAATGAAAAACAAAGTTTTTGAGAAAAAATGACTAAGACTTTATAAAAGTGGGGTTGCAATGGAGAAAAATTAAAATGTATCATATATAAAGCAAATTCATGCTAGCTACTCCTTTCATTGTGCAAAAAGTCAAATAGAGAGCCAAAATCGCGTTTTAAAGGGAAATTGAGCAAAGGAGGAAGAAAACCTGAAATTTGCAGCAAGTTTTCCTGGCGTTGTGCATCAGAGGGTCGGCGCTATGCATCAGAGGAGCGCTACGCATTAAATAGTTTTTTCCACTGTTAAATTACACAGGCACTACACATTGGGCTCAGTGCGCTGTGCATTGGCCAGGGAGTTTCTAAAATCACTCAAGTTCATCCCAAACTCTCCCAAATGTTGCATTTCACTCCTACAAGTAAGCTTTCATCAATCTTGAGCTGAAATTAGTCTTCTTCATGTTTTGTTCATGAGTTTTGCTTCTTAAAATCAAAACCCTAGCTTGCCTTCATACATTTTTCACCTCATTGCAAAATTTTCACTTAATTACAAAACCAACATCCTTTGTCCCTTTTACCAAACTTCATTGCCCTAAAACTACCCATTAATTCCCTTTTCCCTTTCCCTATTCCCCTAAGAAAATAATTCCCTTCATTAAACCCTAAGTCCCTCATAAGTCAAAACCCTAGTTTCCTAAATCTTTCCCTTCATTCCCCTACTCCACTTCGCATCTGCAAAATCCCTTCATACTCATCTTCTTTCTCCCCACCCATTATCATTGTTCACCATACCATCATCACATTACATCATTAAGACAAGCAACTGGAAGATAAGCAAACTATTATGGAGCTGCAAATGATTAGAGAAAATAGGCAAGTGGCAAAGAAAAGAAAGATCGAGATGAACTCACTTTAGCAAGAAATTGAGGCTAGCCGAGAATCATGGTTGGAGAGAGAAAACATTCACCTTGAGAAGATGCTTGAGAAAGCCAACAAAGAGAATAAAATATTGCGCCTTATGGCATATCACTACCTAACCCGGAACAAGATTTGCAAAACAAGGGTGAAGAGGCTAAAAGCTAAGATAAGGAGAGCCTTGAGGGTCAAGAAAGAGCATGATAAACTCAAAATTTTGGCTGAAGCTTCATTAGCTCAGCAAAGCACTTAATATGGTTTCTTCTTGCTAAAATTGAAGAAATTTTTGGAACTCTTGGTCATTTTGCAATTTTGTACATAAAAACACAGGAAATTTCAGCTGATGCGCAGTGCCACCGGCGCTATGCATTGCATTGGCTCACTCTTTTGCCAAATGGATTGTAGTTTTGGATTCCTCATGAAAAAAAAGGAAACCTAAAAAGTTTCATAAATTTTGGAGGAGTTCTGGGTCACTTAAAGGGCAAAAAACACCTAAAAAATGCCCTCTCTACCACTTTTTGGACCCACAGGAAGCAGTCTTGGGAGAAATGATTTTTGAAGGGGAAAATCAACTCCAAATCAGAAAATTCAAAGTGTTCCAGAAACTAGACAGGTAGAGATTTCCAACAAGCTATCTTGGGCCTGATTTGGTGAAGTTCAAGGCCTCCAAAATTATTCATGAAGCAGTGCTGCGCATCAGGCAAATTTTTGCCAATTTTGCCTAAAACTCAGAATTTCGCCCAATTTGACTACCAGTTGAATTTTTCTCTTCTCCTTGGTAAATTTGTGATGGTAAATGATGTAATATGATGTAAATTTGATGAAAAATGACTTGAGGGGGTAGATACATCAGTTAGAGGTGGTTTGAGGTTGAATGAATCAGTTTCCATGGTTTTAGAGGCAAGTTGTTCCACTGCCTATATTCTTGTTCTTAGTTTAGATATGGTTGAAACCACCCCTCTTCTCATGGATTCGACCCCTGATGGCTAGCATAGGTGGTTTGATGCCTATATTATGTACTTTCTTAGTCATTTGTAAAGGTTGGACTCTTGTGGATGCTTTGAGCTTCATTGTAAATCACTTCTGCAGTTTGGCAAGGAAATGAACCAAGGTTTTGCAACATTTTGTGGGATTCTTGTGGTAATGTGTCTTGGAATTGTTTATTCCTTTGTTATTTAGTTTCTCTTATGTGTTATATGTGCTAGAATATATTTCTTTCTTCATAACTAAATGAATCAAGATAGATAGATAGAATCCATTGATATTCAGTGCTCTGCCTTGGAATACATTTAGATTTTAATGTTTTCTATTGTTTAAAGAGGACTCGTGAACTTTGTATGCCCTCTCCAAATCCTCACTAGTCTTAGACTTACCATCACACTCAATTCAAAGTGCCAAAACACCTACCTACCTTGCCCCACAGAACATCCTGCAAATCTGAGTTGATTTCCCAGACCCAAAGCTGCCTTCTTCATTTGATCCAGCAACCAACCATCAAAATCAAACAAAATCCTCTGACCTAATATACCTAGCCTAAAATCAACATTCATTTCAGTCATCTAAAATATTCTAATTGATATTTACAAGGAGAGATCCCTCTCCCAACTTGGTAGGGCTAGCTACCAGGTTAAGCATGGTTTGATGTTACCCTAGACCTGCCTTCCTTCAGGTTGAGGTAGATTTAGGCGCTAACAGAGGCTATCAACAAAGTACTTAAACGCATGTTGCAAAGAATGATTGGAGTCCATAAAAGGAATTGGAATTTAATCCTGTACTCGGCTTTGTGGGAATATCGAACCTTGGTGAGAAATGTGACCGAATTTACGCCTTTTCAATCGGTGTATGGTCTGGAAGCAGTCTTAGCAATCCAATGTGAAATCTTGTCTCTAAAACTCGTGATTGACCTGCTACCTGACACTTTTGAAGAAGAAGTGCATTTTTTGGAGATAATCCATCTGGATGAAACCTATCATGATGTCGCAGTGGCTAATGAGGCGCATAAGAAATGTATCAAGGCACAATATGAAAAAAATGTTAAGCCTCGTGTCTTCTCAAAAGGTGACCTAGTCTTGCTTTACAATCAAGATTCTGATAAACTTGGAGCAGGAAAATTTGAACCATTATGGATGGGCCCTTATATTGTTAAATGTGTGTTGACGAAAGGTGCCTATGAGTTAGTGGACTATGATGGGATTCCATTGTCACAGCCTCGAAATGGGTTGTACCTTAAATGTTACTATGCTTAGTTAAGTGTAGTAAAACTCACTGTATATATGCTTTGATTGCATTTGTGTGTGTTAGTTTCTTTTAGAGTTTTTATTTGGTTAGGTAATCCACTTCGCATTTGTTGCATATGTCAAACTTTTCGGAACCATTTGTTGGTTATGCTGATCGAGCTAGTCGTAGTACGCAGAATTTATCTTCTACAACATGGGCCATTTTCACTCCAAGTGGCAAGTTAGTGAGTTTTAGAGGGATATGTATTGGAAAATCGACAAACAATATCGCTGAGTATAGTGCGTTGATCGAACTCCTCTTTGATGCCATTTCACTTGGCATCTGCCGAATCATCATTAGGCTAGAATCACAACTTGTCGTACTATAGCTTACTGGTGTCTATACCGTCTATAACCCAGCAATTCATCGTGTGTTGCTTAGAGTTCATATTTTGGAAAGGTATTTTGAATTTATTCAATATCAACATATTTCCAAAAATTTAAACACATTAACTGACTCTCTAGCGAACTATGTGTTAAATAGACATTTGCAATATATGTAAAGTAAACATTTTCAACATCATTTGAATAGGATTGCATCACTTAACCATAATAAAACTCTAAAAGCCAAATACATAGTTGTATATAAGTTTTTACAAATAGTTTGTGTCCAAGACAAAAATCGGTCATCATACCTAAAAAATTAAAAAATGTATGCAGAAAACTTCCAAATAGACTAGTGTTGCTCATGATAACAGGTCATAGACTGTGCTATCATGCGTAGGAGTCTCATCCAATGACTCGGCACGCTAATGGTATGGCGCTGCAATCGCATAGGTAACTCCTCAATCTGGACATCCAGAATACCTAAATTCAAACCATCTATGTGATCTTGTAGCTTGACCAAGGTATCTGTTAAATCCAAGTCACGGAGAGCTTCTCTCCCAACAAATATCTGTACTAGTGCACCTGCCTCCCATTGGCGTCCCACAGGTCAAACAGATCCAACATCTGCATGCATATATAAATGTTTGCTTAGTCTTGTCAATAATAAAAAAACACAAAAAAGTAGAAACTTAAAAAAAAAACATTGTGGTTAAACAATTTACCAATATCACTCCACTACATTCCAACTGGCAACACCAGATCTGGATCACCACGGAAATCCATCCCATAGTATGGATATTCTACGAAGGCCATCTCCTGGCGGTCAAACCATTCAAAGAAAGCAGAGGTAAATGAGATCAATGAATGGCCAACATGCCTAGCCATAAGATCTACCCACCTCTGCATCCGTGGGTCTCTAGGTCCAGGTACTCCTAGTGAGATGTGTTGTGGTTGCATGAGTGGGATTCTCTCCAAGGAAAAAGAAATCAAGATAGACTCTTTTCATTCTTTACCTTGGTCAGTTGTTCTTTCATTAATGAAAGAATTGCCTCACACCAGTTGAATACCTTTGGCTCCAGGCACTCTAAAGCACACTGCATATATGACCTGTTTGCCAAATGTAAAGTTGCGCTGCCAGCCAGTTTGGTGAGGGTGAAAATGATTGTTCTCAATGGTAAATCACTAACATCTCTGATATTGATCTTTCTGTCTCTATTGGGTTGAGCTCCTTCCTGGCAAAACTGTTGAATATAATCTCTCACTGATTCACCTCCTCTGGTAAATCCTGATAATGAGATGGGGGCACCCCGCCTCAATATTCCAGTCAAAAAGTATATATCCTCAATGGTAAAGGGGATCATTTTTCCCCTAATGAAAAAAACCTGATCGGTAGGATCCCAAGAATGAACAAGATACTGTAACAGTTCAATTTGTTGCTGCATGCTGGATAATCGAAAATATTTCAGTAACCCACAATTCCTAAGGGCATCAACTGTTCCCTGATCATTTAGGGCAACCATGTCTTGTTCCTCATGCTCTCGTTCTCTCCATACAATCACCATTTTGATCCGATGAATGTTTGAAATGAAACCATTAGACAAATTAGGATCTATTTTTTGCAAAAAACGGTTGAAAATTTGGGAGAAAACAGCTGTCAAAATTTGGTTTTTGCGCCCATCGCATCCCTCCATTAGAGATAGTGCAATGCAATGCATAATTCCTTCTAGGTCTATGCAATGCAGCGCACCTTTCGATATTGAAAGGGTAGGTTGATCCAGAGTGTGCAAAATGAAACCCTAGGGGCCTCAAAAACCAAAATTTTTTGCTCAAAACTGAAAATAAATGGAATTAAATGGAAGAGAACATGGATAGCTCCTTCCTGGGCCGGACAACACGAGAAATGATCCACTGAATCCTCCGTAATCAGTTAGTGAACTTTCAAGTAAAAAACTGCTCCAGAGCTCCAAAGTCAAATGGTAAAAGTGAAATGGTGAAAATGAATAATAAAACATGTTTTATATTTATTTCTTGCATATTAATCGAATAAATGTTAGTTTTTTTTTTCATTTTATCCATGAACATGTATTTTTAATCCTTTTTGATGGAGTTTTGAGCAGGTTTAATAGCTGAAAGCAGAATTCGACATGCTTAAGTGTAAATTGAACATCTTTGACCACAAAGCAAACTTTGGTTTCCTTTTCAAGCTTTGTTAAAAACGAAAAGAAACCCCCATAGAGTCCTCTTTAAACTCTTTTTAGACTCTCTAAATATGAAAATATTGTCGAGCACTTGTCTATTCCTGCTCGTTAAAGGATTGGAAATGACATCTCTCTTGTATTATTTTATGCATTTTCGGACTTGAGAGATTATTTTACGAAAAAGAACTTATGGAGTTTCCTTTTTTCCCATTTTCAAACTCTCTAAACATGAAAAGGACCGAGTTGTCTTCATCGCTAAACTCATTAAAAACATCAAATAGCAACAAATTTGTCCATCTAGACAAGACCGAGTTTCACCTTCACTAGACTTGTTAAAACGTCAAATAGTGATGGGTTCGCCTGAAGGGTGAATTATACAACAAGTATATGTTATCCTCCTCAAGATTGATAAAAAATAAAGAGGTACTGGTTAGCAATGACTGGAAAAAATGGGAAAAAGTCGAGGAAACGTTATGGTAGCAGGTCACTCTTGAACATGACACTTTCACCTCATGACTGTGACTATGTGGGTTGGGTTATTCAGCTTGATGATTATCACACCATTGGTCTATCATACCATCCATTACTTTGTTTTGGGTCAATGCTACCAATTCATCTTAGTGTCGCCGATATGTTACAGAGAAGCCATTCAGTTCAAACTTCATCCTTTGCAATACCATAAACCTTCATTTTCATGACCACCATTCCTGAACCTTGAGTCGTCAGTCGATTCTCATATCCAAAATCATTTACCTCGTTTCATGTTGTAGATGTGGGATACATCAAGGCCCTCCTGTGACGAGTTGCTTCTTGTCGACATCAACACATCATCCAGGAAGTTAACTTAGAAACACCCCTTCATTGCCTTGAAGCTTGCATACATCAATGGCAGGTTTCTTGCTTCGGCGATAGGTTGAAATCAATGGCCTTCGACCGAAAGACTTTGTATGGTGTTCGACATCAAATCATTTATTCACACCATGCGAAATGTACTGTAGTACCTTGATGGTATTCATCATTATTGGTGATTCATCTCGCATTTGTTAATGGCTTACATCGTTGGCTGGTAATCAGATGATGTCTTTCCATGTTCGACTTCAGAACATCTATTCACATGGTTTGACTTGTACTCGAGCGAAATATTGGACGAGATTGAAGACCCCAAATATAGTTTCATCCATCTGGGCTGCGATATTTTCAGGAGTACTAAATCAAATGTACAAATAGCCTTACATTCATGGTCAACCATTCATGGGTCTATATCTGTAGATGACTATATTTGTACATGTAATGAAAGTTTATAAGCTGAGAATGGGTATGCCTCCCTCAGCTAGTTCATGAGAAAAATCAAAATATCATGATATATGTATTGTAATTGATGCAGGTCACCTTCTGTTCGAAGCCTCCTCTCCTCGTGATAAAGCATTTCACCCTACATATATATTTACGACTTCATTCTTTAGGGGGAAACTATTAATATTCCATTTGGGCACATCAACCCCAAATTATAGATCAATACTATTAGGGCACATCAACCCCTATTACAGTTGTTACATGCCCTAAAGATGTTAGTCATCAGAATGTCTTACTTCCAAAGAAGTTCCATCACCTACCTCTAAGAAGATCAGCACAGGTAGGCCTTCATTAGGGTGCACTGCAATGCAAACCATACATTGACAGGGTGCTATGTAGTGCACTTGGTCCCTCTTTGGCTTGCGCTGAGCGAATTTGAGAAAATTTCCATGAGGGTTTGAAGATTCCTTATCCATTGGAAGCCTCTAGAAGTTTCTCAAATGCCACTTGCTCCTTTGATTTCACCTTTGGATGAGAAAGGGAATTAGGAAACATCAATCCCCTATCCCTTCTTCCATGGAATTGATTTCTAAAATTAGAAAGGCATTCATTACCTCCATTGATGGCATAACCTCCTTCACTCACCTATAAATAGATCACTCATCTAAGAGATCAGGGCTGAAAAATATTGAGTTGTAAGGAGATGTTGGTGATATGAGATTAGAATTGAGTGCAAGTATTCTAATAGTGTTGGAGTGTCTTGCTTTTCATGAGGTTGAAGAGGATTTGAATTGGAAGAGTGTTGCTGGATTGAGCTCATATGGGTTGTAATATTTCCTCTTATCAATAAATTTTTCAAGACTTTTTCCTTATGCTTGTGTTACATGTTAATTATTTCATATGTATATCGTGTTCTCGATTCCATGTTTTTTTTCCACTGGAAAAATCGTAATCTTTCATTATGATTGAAAAATTACATGTTGTAGATGCTTTTCAGCATATGCTGTGTTGGCCCTTTTCCATCTCTGTGGTCATATTCAAAAATGTTGTTCAGTTTATCAAAAATAGGATGCATGTATCATCCATCACCACACAGGGTGCTTAGTCACTGTCTGATATAAAAACTATATATTCCACATACACCACGTAGGGTGATGTATTTTCTGAAGTTCTGTATATATAAACAAGAATAAAACTGTGTAAAAATATATACAATATATAAATCTGTGCATTTCCATCAGGTGTGATCCAATAAGACTCAAAAATTAGAGACTATCTGCCCTGTGGTAAATCTGATCATTGTATGGCCTGTGATAGTAGCAGTACTCGTTTGAGCCTTTGTGCTCCTCAATCATCCACTCTTCTCGGGAAGTATCGTGGCCTCCTTGGAAAGCTCGTCAGCACTGCAGTTATGTTCCTTGTAAATGTGTTGACATGAAATAGAATTAAATTGTGCTTTGAACAAGCTCACTTCATCCAGAATATTACTGAGAGTCTGTGAGTGACAAGAAGTAATATTATTGAACCAATTTACTATCATTTTTGAGTCACCATATATGTTTAGATCCATGAAATTATGATCCATTGAAAAATGTAGCTATTGGTCAGGTAAATCCCCTCTGCGGATAGAGGCGATCCCACTAGCCTATAATAGAACTAGCCACAATCAAACCACGCTGCTACGCAAGTTCCTAGTTATGCATCAAAGGTGAATCAAGAAGACCAACCTGGAGTCCAACGCTATGATTGAAGCAGAGTTGATATCCTCGCTCCCTCGCTCCAACAGATCATAAACGATCACCTGCACATGCAAAGGAAGAAACAAATACCAACATAAAAACTACCAAGGCACAACTATATTTCAGTCAGAAAGGAAATAAATCAACACATCACCATGATAGATAATGAGATTGGAACTATAATAGTAGTCGCTCATCAATTAATAATAAACAGGAAAAGTTACCACCATTGTTCTGACGTCGACCCTTCTCCTGGCTGGGCAAGTAACTATATGTGTCTTGCAATGCATCTCCTCTCCGACAGCATAACCTCTCTAGCACTCACTAGCATTCCTCCAAGAACTCAAGAACTCAATATCTAACACTCCATGACTAACGATTATCACTCCTATCACTCAATCACTAAATCACTAACACTAGCTTGTCCAATGCATAATGACAAGCTTATATAGATGAAGAAGGGAGGAGGATACGATGAACCGGGACACTTTTTGTGGATTAGCATTATCCTCGAAAGCCATTAAAGATGGATATAGGATAAAGCTCGACAAAAGACTGATTTTTTATCTTCAGAAAAGCTCCATGTAATGAAGGAAACAACAGTCGGACGTGCGTTAAGGCAAAAAGCACGACTAAATTTGGTTGGCGCGACTGTTGCTCTAAGACAGAGCGCCAATGGTCGCGCCCTCTTTTGAGGATCTCCATCATTGGCGCGGGTAGGATACTGTGGACTTGCGCCAATGGAGAAAGAGCACTTTTCAGGGATGATCTGCAGAAGGTGTCTTCAGGGAACATGGAGTACATACTCAGGGGAACATAATGCAAGTGTTTTTAGACTTTTTCAATTCTTATAACTCCCGGGATGGGTCCTCCAAGGTACGACAAGAGGAGTAACAGGGATGGTGACAAATTACTATGTAACAGATGCCCCCTAAAGCATGAAGTCCGAGAGGTGGAGAGGGGTGAAATGCTTTACAAGAACACACATAAGAACACATAAGAGCACATATAGTTATTGCTGCCGAGGAGCTGTATTAAGAGACATGACTGATAGTTCAATTACATGATGTACGTGGCATGGTCGCAGCCATCCATAAGAGAGTACATAAATAATCTGGATCCATAGTATGGACGCAGCCATCTGGTTAGGATCAATGAATTGACTCAGGTATGGTCGCAGCCATCCAGTGAATGAGTCAAGTATCAAGAATCACGCCTGGATTACAACAGACACAATCCAGGGTCTTGCGCTCCATCTCGACCCGAACAAGAATACAAGTTCAAGCATGTGAATATATGGGCTGAAGTCGAACATGCATGAACATCGTCTGATTACCAGTCAATAGTGGAAACTGTTAACAGACGCGAGAGGTACCACCAATAATGACAATGGCCCTCAAGGTACTATAGGTACAATCTACGGCGTGTGAATCAATGATCTGAAGTTGAACACCCGTAGAATCATTCGATCGGAGGCCAATGATGAAAACCTCACGTCGAACACGAAGAACCTTCCATTGAGGCATGCAGGCTCCAAGGCACCGGAAAGGAGTCTCTAGATCAACTCCCTGGATAATGAGTTGAAGTCGACAGGGAGTGACCTTGATCGAAGGTGGGCCATAATGTTTCCCACATCATCGACACGAGACAGAGAGATGATGTTGTGAATCAAGATTGTGCGAACTATCAGAGGGAGGTTTCTTTGCAGAGGTCAACTTCTCTTGAACATCGG
Source organism: Pinus tabuliformis (assembly GCA_031772625.1). Taxonomy (NCBI): domain Eukaryota; kingdom Viridiplantae; phylum Streptophyta; class Pinopsida; order Pinales; family Pinaceae; genus Pinus; species Pinus tabuliformis. The sequence continues at coordinate 51,746,469 of CM062806.1, read as the reverse complement.
CGGCACATTAACGAAATTGGCAGTATTTGACATCAATGTATCAAAGGTCATGATGACGAGGCAATGAGTGGATGAGACGTCAAATAGGGTACCCAAGTCCATGGAAGCAAGTGAAAGATATGAGATGAAATATCCCCACCCCGGACACGAAAGCAAAAAGTTCCATGTTCAAGAGCGACATACTGTCGTTATGGTTCAAAAATTTTCTTTTCCCCCCGCCATTTCTGGCGAGTACCGCAGTTATTTTTAACAAGCTTGATGGGGATAGCATATGCTTGTGTTGTGACAAAATCCGATGTCATTAAGTTTTAACGAGTCTGACAAAGGAAGAACTCGGTGTCTTTTCATGTTTAGAGAGTTTGAAAAGACAACAGAAAAGGAAACTCCAGGGATGTCCTTTTTCGTAAAGTTGTGTCTCTCGGGCCCGAAAAAGTATAAAATAATACCCGAAAGAACCGCCCGATCATTACGATCGAGGAGTACCTTTCATGATTAGTGACTTCGACCTGAAAAAGTAAAAAAGCGGTCAAAACCACGTCGTTTCGTAACCACTAACGAGTTTGAAACGACAAAAACCCGGTAATCTTTTTATGTTTTAACGGTCGTCAAAAAGAACTTAAAACGACCACCCCTTATTACCATTTAACGAGTCAAGAGGAGCGACTCGGCAATCTTTTCCTCTTTAAATGGTCAGAAAAGAGCTGAAAGCGGACCTTGAAGTAACCTTTTTCGTGTTTTACCGAGCTCGAAAAACTGAAAAAAGGAGCTCGTTATGTCGCTTTGAGTGGCACTAATCCCTGTCAACATACAAAAACAGCGTAAAATCCTACTTTGACATAAAAATATTCACAAAAACATGATCTTAATGTGTTTTTTAAGCCAAAAGAAGTTATAAATAGTGAAATAGTAAAAAATAAAATTACTTTTCACTTTTTACCTTGTAAGTTTATCGTTGGAGGGTTTTGGGTGCAAACTTCAACTGTTGATTGCGACCAATCCAGGAGACCATTAGAGCCGCCGTTTGAAACAGGTAAGAGGCCTCATCTTTAGCTCCATTTCTATTCAATTTATTTAGTTTTTCTTCCACAGAATGATCTTCTGCAAGGAGGATTGCAAAAATTAGGGTTGCACCCATTGGCGCGAGTTTTCCTCACGGGACCGCGCCAATGGGCAATTTTCTCTAAAGGAGACGCGCCATTGGCGCGACTGTTTTGAAAACAGTCGCGCCAATCGCGCGAACCAATTTTCACATGATTTTGACTGTTGAACCTGCAATTTTCTTTAATTTTTGGTTTCACCATTGATCTTATGATGTCATTTTGGTGTTTTGGTTGCAGGGATGGGTCAGAATGGCTATAGAATGGAGAGAAAGGGAACATGAGGCCATAGATGCTTTGGCATTGGAAGATGACGCATGCATGAATGCTTTGCGAGATTGTGGCCTGAAAAAATTCTTCCTTACCTCATATCTACGTGCACAACCCGAACTACTAAGGTTTATTGTGGATGCCTGGGATATTAAGGATCAGGTATTCCGCCTGAAAGACCAGACAGTGGAGTTGGATGTCTCTGATGTCTATTTTATTACTGGACTATCTCGGCGGGGAGCACGGCCCATCTTGACCGGTAGTAGACCTTCTGGGGAAAAGATGGGGGAGGTAATGGCCAGAGTTTGTCCTGGGGCCCATTTTGGATCCAATAGTGCCAAGGTGGACATTGTCACTATCCCAGATTTGGTGCTACGAGTGGTACTATTCACTATCACTCGGACGGTTGGGGTACAAGCACCCCACGAGGCCAGCAAGAATCACTTGCTGCTGGCAACTGAGTGCCTACACCCTACATTATTTGATTGGGCCACGGCAGTAACAACAAATATCAAGAGGCAGCTTACCAAATGTAAGCGTGATGGCAATAAACAGTTCGGATATGGATCCATCATAGTATCGTTTTTCCTGGAGCGGCTACCGATATTCCGGATCCCAGGAGGTATAGTGGCAGATCCAGTGCCACGGGAGCCGAGGTTGGCTCGATGGGCACCACTTATGCCCAGAGGAGGTGGGGGCCAGCAGATGGCCTGGAGGCCCGAGTTCTTCATTTGGCTCCAACACTAGTTGATCGTCGTGGAGGACTGGCCCTATGCGGGCACTGATTTCACTGGAGATCCAGACCTCCCGTTGCCTGAGGGAGAGGACTGGGATGAGGAGCTAGGTAAGGACCCTTTATGTTTTTAATATTTTAACATATTTAAGTTTTTATAATTCATGTCTATTTCTTACAGCACCTATATATATGTACGCAGATGTTGGTGCAGAGCGACCAGCCGACTTGCCTCACAACGTACGGAGAGTACAACCTGCAGCGGACCCTCAGGCAGAGGGTGACGATGATGACCTAGTACAGAACCTCGAGGCACTTACTCGCGGGATCCCAGATTATGGCAGACTGGCGGACGTGCTTAGAGCGTACCAGAGGCATACGGTGGGAGTATCTACTCGCGTCCATCATCTGTTGAGACGTTTGGTGCGGGCGGTGACATGCTATCATGAGCATCATTGCGATTAGACGCCTAGGTTTCATTTTTGCACGTCTTTGAGAGACATGTTGTCGACGGCTGTATGAATTTTGGACATGTATTATTTTTTGGATTATGTAATTCGCGGGGCGCAAACATTTTGACACACACGTATATATATACATATGTTCATGGTTCATTATTGTGTTTTCATGTGCTTGCTTACATAATGTTTTAATTACAAATTATGCAGATGTCTATCTAATACATGATTGGCCAATGCATCAGATAACGTGTTTAATTGTCTCGGAACATGTTGATATGTAATAAAATCAAAATGTCTTTCTAACAACCTTACACGTAAATACAACCTTAGTATATGATGGTTTCTGACGGAATATTTGCCCGTTGAGCTTGTGGAAAACAAGTTGAGAGTCCAGGTTCACTATCAATGCGCGAATACCGAAATTAATTTCTCTAGTAAGTAGCTCGATTACAGCACAGTATTCGGTGACATTGTTAGTGGTATGGCCCAAACACACACCCTGGCAATCTATTAGTTCGCTATGAGGATCGTAGATTACCCATGCCGCAGAAGACAAATCGCGGGTACTGCGGCAGGCACCATCAACGAAACCAACATAAGGTGCATCCGGCATCTGCACAAGAAGCGAAAAACACAATAAGTAGTAGCTATGTCTCGAAAACCGACACACAATACACTAAAGTACAAGTATGTACACAATAAAATGTACCATCATCACGCATAGTACTTTTTCAAGTAAAGCCCATTTCGGGGCTTCCCAAGAGGGTTTCCTTCATAATCAATCAGCTCGTAGGCCCCTTTCTGCAGGACTCTCTTGACAATATAGGGGCCTAGCCACATAGACTCGAGCTTTCCTGCGCCTAGCTTATCTTTCCCTTGATCATAGAGTAGGACCAAGTCTCCCTCAACGAAAGAACGCAGATGGACGGTCTGATCAAAGTGAGTCTTGACTCGCTTCTTTTGTGTTTCGATGGCCAAAGAGGCCAGGCGACGAGTCTCATCTAACCGTTCTAGGTAAAGAAGGCGTTCTTCTAATGGGGTAGTGTTGGGAAGCAGCTTGACGGCTAATTTCAATGAAGGGATCTCACATTCAATTGGAAGGGTAGCCTCTAGTCCATAAACTAGTTGAAATGGAGTGAAACCAGTGGCATCCTTCACGGAGGTTCGGTAAGCCCATAAGGCAGGGAATAACATCAAATGCCAGTTAGATTTATGCACACCAACGATACGTTGAAGCATTGTAACCAAGATTTTATTGATAGCTTCAACTTGACCATTGGACTGAGGGTAGTATGGAGTTGAACTATCGTGTTGCAAACCTAGCTGGGTTGTTAATTCCGTCATCATATGATTACGAAAATGATTTCCGTGATCAGTGACAATGGCTTGAGGGACGCCGAATCGCGAAATAACATGATTGAATAAAAATTGCACCGCAGTGTGACCGTCTTCAGTTAATGTAGGCATCGTCTCGGCCCATTTAGTAAAGTAATCGACGGCAACGATGACAAACCCATGCCCCCCGGTCGAGCGAGGGTTACAGGTCGTATAATCAATGCCCCATTTTGCAAAAGGGCCGACGGAAACCACAGGGTGCAACAGAGCAGAAGGCGCTCGCATTTTCCGCTGGTATATCTGGCACTCATGACAGGAGCGGACGGCAAGGATGCAATCCTTGAAAATAGAGGGCCAAAAATAGCCAACACGAAGGATTTTTTGGGCTATAGCATATCCGGACATATGTCCGCCACAAGCACCAGAGTGGCAGTCATTTAGAACCCGTTCAGCTTCCTCTAGGGTAAGACAACGGCGGAGAACGAAGTCTGCACCAAGACGATATAATGTATCTCCAATGATACGGTAGGGTTGAGATTGATGACGAATCCTCCGCCGAGCGTCTTTAGACACACCTTGGCGGAAGGAGGACGTTTGCAGATATGTGATGATATCTCCGTACCATGGATCGAGGGTGCTGATGAGGAACAGGGTTTCATCTGGAATTTGGTCTTCTGCAGGCGAGGTCGAGGAAGAAGATGGCAAAGAGCAAATTAACTCAGCAAACACAAGGGATTTCTTAGACTTGGCAGTGGTAAATTCCAAGTCAAACTCTTGGAGGATAACAATCCACTTTGAGTATTTTCCCCCTAGTAACTGGCGTGACAATATATATGTCATGGGGTTGTAATCAGAAATCACAGTAGTAGTACGCAAAAGAATATAATGACGGAAGCGTTGTATAGCACAAACTGCGGCTAGTGCCAACTTTTTGATATAAGCATATCGAGTTTCCGTGTCTAATAGGTTGCGGCTGAGATAGTAAATAACATGTTCAGTGTTATCATCATCAGTTTGGACAAGGACCATGCCGATAGTGGTATCGGCGGCAGCCAAATACAAGGTGTAGTCGCGATAATAATTCGGAGGACGAAGCAATGGAGCAGAAACAAGTAAACTCTTGAGACGTTCAAACGATTCCTGAGCTGTGGCATCCCAATGGAAAGGGATGTCACGCTTCAGTAATCACGTAAAACCTTTAGCTACCTTGGCATAGTTGGGAACAAAACGGCGTAAAAAATTGGCTTTCCCCTGCAAACTTTGCAACTGATGCAAAGAATTTGGGGGAGGGAGATTGACGATAGCTTCGAATTTAAGGGGATCCAAACGGATGCCTTCTCTAGAAACGATAAAACCGAGAAGTCTGCCAGATTCAACGCAAAAGACACATTTGTGGGGATTTAGCCGGATTCGGTAGTACCGACAGCGAAGAAAGATTTCGCGAAGGTGTTTAGGGTGGTCCTGACGTTTAGCTGAATGAGCAGGAAGATCATCCAGATAAGGTTGCACAATATGCCGAATGTCATGAAATGCATAAGACATTGCGCGCTGGAAGGTAGCACCGGCATTTTTAAGACCGAAAGGGAGCTTTTTATAGGCAAAAGTTCCCCATGGGAAAATAAAGGCCGTTTTGTGTTGATCAACGGGAGCAATATTGATCTGGTTATAACTGGAGAAACCATCCATAAAAGAATACATTTCACTGTCAGCACACTCGTCAATGATCTGATCAATGAATGGTGTGGGAAAATTATCTTTAGGACAGGCTTTGTTTATATCACGGTAATCGACACAAACCCGGATTGTACCTTGTTTTTTAGTTACAGGGACAATGTTAGAAACCCAATCTGTAAGAGGAATAGGGTAAATAAAACCGGCGTGAAGAAGCTTTTCTACTTCGGCCTTAATTGCCGCAGCCTTCCGAGGGTGTACAGGGCGTAGACGTTGACGAACAGGCTTAGCATCTAGGTACGTGATTATTTCATGCATCACTATACTAGAATCAATGCCAGGCATTTCTTCATAGGACCATGCAAAAACATCATGAAATTCGCGAAAAAGTTCGGAATAAAGTTGAATCTCCTCTGGAGTACAAGTGACTCCGATTTGAAGATGCTCGACTATCCCTGGTTTAACAGAGATTTCGAGGCGTTGGGTGCGTGTAATGTTTGCCATATTTCCTTCAGAAAAAACCTGATCAATTTGAATAGGCGTTTGAAGGATTTGTGATGGGAGACAAGGAGCAAACCACTCGAGGCATGTTAGAAAATGCTACGAGGCAGGGAGAAATGAGGAACGATGGTGAGAACTATACCAGGGAGGTTCCTCCAGAGACATAGTCTCAATAATGGCTTCATCGGAGAGGAATATTTCTCCTAGAGAATCCGAAGAAGCCTCATCTAGAAGTCCTGACGATGGAGTAAGTGTAGAGGAGGGAGCCGAGGCAGCAATGATTTCAGCATAATTAAACTCGGCAGGACTCAATGGCATCTGGTCGCCCCATGAATCTACTTGTTCTGTGGGGGGTACGAGCCACGGATCAGAGCTAGTAGAGATCATATTGACAGAGGCGACATTTAGAGGAGGGAGTGGAAAAACACCCATAAGCTTAGGATCTTTGAAAAGTCCAGCTCCCAGAGTCTTAGGTAGTTTGGAGGTATGGTCCACGAACGGGATGGTGCCTTCGGAAGAAGAAGCAAAAAAGGAGAGCTGGTCAACGGTAACGATCTTCCCTTGATGAGGGAAACAGATGATTCAGAAGAAAGATGAAGCAACAGCTTGCATTGCGTATATCTAGCTACGTCCTAGAAGGAGGTTGTAGGTTAGAGTAGCATCAACGACTTCAACTTCCATCTCGACCATTTTCCCTTCCAAAGAGATTGGTAAACGTTGGAGTATACCGTAAGGACGGGACGCTCTTCCATCAAAAGCTTCTAAGGTAGTGGGAGATTGGCTCAACGTCGGAGATCCAATAGCTTTCCAACAGGCAACAGACATGATGCAAGTTGAGGCACCTTCATCAATAATTGTACGATGAATCGTCTTGGAATCAATAATTACCTGTATGAGGAAGGCGATTTGGGGAGGCAGTCTTTGAGTGTGGCGTTCTAAATCAAAAGTTATTAAATCCGAATCGGCCGGGTCTATGCCACCAATGGCAGATAGCATGGACTTCCTCTGAGAAGGGCAGCTCTGGAGAACCTCTAAAGCGGACATAGCCGACGGAGTCTGTGCTAAGTCCTCAACGATGTTGTAGTGTTGTGCAGCACGAGCATTCGGATTGTACGAGGATTTCCGGAGTACTCCTTTTGGAGGGGGTCGAAGAGGCGTTTCAGTGGTAGGTCTCTCGATGTGGAGCGGACCCGAACTGAACGGGGGAGCACTTGGGGGAACCTCATGCTCCTTCCCGGTAGATGATGGATAATCTTTCATTCGAGTACTGATATTAATGGGTATTGTACCAGCCATAAACACTTGAGAACAAAGGAAGAGGGAGGCTGAGTAGGGTCAGCCACCATTTGAGTTTTTTGAGTGTGTTGGGTGGGAAAGGGCTCTTTGAGCACCGCAGGAGTCCCAGAGGTGCCTTTTAACAAACGACTAACTTCGGACCACCTCGGGAAATCCTTGGTAAAGTGATCTTCATCGCAAATAAGACAAGGATATTTGGGTTTGCGTTTAGTGCCGTCCTCAGATTGAGGTTTTGGGGTTTCCTGCTTAGGCTGTTCCGGCTTATTTTTCGCTTTCCCTCTTTTCTTCTCTTTCGAAGCCTTGTTTACCGTATTAGATTGGACGGCATTAAACTCAGAAGTAACATTCGAACCAGGCGATGCCTGGGAAGGGTGTCCATTCGAAGCAGATGTTTTTTTCTTTGCAGTGTTCGTCGAATTTTTCTTTGAGGATGAATTAACCGAACCAATGATACCGTCAACAGTGGGTGTTGGCGGGGCTTTATATGTTCCTTGTCTTGGGACATCAGGCAGATAATCATATAATGTACCTGACTGAGAATAAACCAAGTCAAGGTATTGAGCTCGAGCAATAGCTTGCTCTTCAGTGACACACACCCCCATGGCGATATCCCGAGCTATCGGAGGCACGAACGAAGTCGTAAACCAATCGGTAAGAAGCTGGTCGGGAATCCAAAATTTGATCATACATCTACGCCGTCTCCATTCATGGATATGATCAGAGATATGCGTAGCCGTCATTTGTCTTAAAGAAGTGAGGAGGTGCGTACCTGTTTCATATCGAATGGGTAACTGGAAGTGGGTAAGAAATGCCATAGCCAAAGAATTGAAATCTTGAAAGGACCTGCGATGAAGTTCAATATACCACTTAGCGGCAGAGCCAATGAGAGTCCTTTGAAAAAGGCGAAGCCGAATTGAATCGTCAAGCCACGAATTAGATGAACACCACAAATGATAGGTCATAACATGGGCTTGTGGGTCTTCATTGGCTTTACCATCGAATTTTGGACAGTCACCAGGTATTTTAGTTGGAATTGGAGGCCAATAAGGATTATGAAGAATAGGATCATTGGTTAATTTGGATACATCTGGTAATTCTAAAGTCGCTAAGAATGGTAATTGAGGATTGAAAGGCATCTGGGGCTGTTGGTAGGGTGGAGCAGCAGGGTTCCAGCCAGGTGGTGGTTGCCCCCATAGAGTTTGTCCAGAAGGATTTGTCCCCATAGTGGATTGGCCATAGGGATTTGTATAGTGCCCCTCAGCATAAGGATTACCAAATGATGCTGCAGGTGTGCCGTATTGCTGTTGATAAGTTTGCGAGGAATTCGCTTACGGTTGCTGGTAGTTCTAGTACGGGGCAAACGAGAATTGCCCTTGAGGTTGTTGGTAGCCATACAGTGGTGGGGCTCCGAATTGAGTTGAAGGACCAGGCTGGGTTGGATAAAAAGTTTGTGATTGAGACCCAGCCTGCATTTGAAGACCAGATGGGTATTGGGGTCCCATTTGGGGCCACGGACCGGATTGAGCAATGCCAATAGACTGTCCTACGGGTTGGGCCATTTGGCCGGAAGGAAAACCTTGTTGATAGTGAGGTTGGCCGATCTGTCCAGAAGGTTGTACCTGTTGATACTGAGGTTGGCCTACCTGTTGGAACTGTTGTTGCGCAGTTGAAGGTTGTCCTAGCAAACTAGATGGTTGAGGAGTCTGGGCAGTTGGTTGGCTCAACTGTGTTTGAGGCTGACCAACCTGCCCAGAGGGTTGTGAATACTGGACAGTAGGTTGACCAAGTGGTTGAGTAACTTGTCCAGACATTGGACTATACTGGACATTGGATTGGTTTGGGTTAATAGTTTGTTGACCACTTTGTCCAACGGGATAGCCCTGCTGGATACCAGGTTGGACTTGTTGAAAAGACGACTGACCTGAGTTACCAGAGGAAAAAGGAGCAGCAGTAACGAAAGGGTTTCCATGAAAAGATTGCCCTGGTTGGTCTTGGGGGGGTTGTATTGGAGATTGCGCAGATAAAACTTGACCACCATGGAAAGAGGTGGAGGTCCAATCAATTGACAATGGGACCGATACCTCAACAACCGATTGAGATGACAAATATGGATCATATGGCTCCTGTATTGGGACATTTGTCATGGGGTCAAAGACTCCAAACAAAGAAGCTGAGGGACGACTAGAAATAGGAGTCGAAGGGGCTGCACACACCGTTGGAGCGGTTGTGACGAAGGTAACAGATAGACTACGACTTGGTGGAGTAAAAGGCTCCGTAATAGGAAAAGTGTGTGATGACCAAATGGGACCTGTGAACGGAGTTCCAGAAGGCATAGCATCTCTCAAAGCTTTATAGCCCAGTGGTAAATTTGTAGTAGCAGGTGTACTACTAACATGTATAGGGTGCGTTGAGATGGGAATTTCACCGCTTGTTGCAACGGACTCATCAGTCGTTGTCGGGGACAAATCATCCATGTCAGATGAAAAAGGTGGGACTGACACACGAGGAGAAGTATGGTCCCAAAAAGGGGCACCGTCCTCAAAAGATTCCCACGTAGGGTTCCAATTAAACTGGTAATTCTCGTCACCTGGGGCACGAGAACTAAGTGGTTGTATACTTAGAACCACAGGGAGACTCACAACCAATGTTTCGGTAGAAGACGAAACTGGTGATTCCGCCAGGATGAAACTTACGAAATCTACCGAGACAATCCCTACTTCGGACTGACACAAACAAAAGCTAATTGGGTAGATGTTATCGCGGTCAATAAATTTTAAGACACTGAATTTAACCTTTTCATTTTTTAAGAGTCGAGAAAAGGATAAAAGATGACTCTAGTCTCCTTCGAATATTTAATGAGCACGAAGTGACAAGACGCTCACAGGCACCTTTTCGTTTAGGGAGTCCGAAAAGGATCAAAAGTGACTGCTCTGGAATTCTAGGTAGAGGGTGTGCCAAACTTTTCGCAAAACCACAGAATACTTTTTAGGGTACGGGTGGTCGATCTTCGTGAATGTTGTGTTCACTGCATTGCGAATCGTAGGGTGGCTGACACGGCTTCCTATGGATAAAGGCTTTATTCCTATAGGGGTCTCCCAATATATACTCGACTATACGTGGGAGCACAGTCCGTATTGGCACCTATCATTTCACCGTGGAGGAATCACCCAACCACTCGACGATAAACTACCAGGTTTAAAGACGTCGGAACACGTCTCTAACCTAGACCTCTAGAGTGTTTGCTTTATGTTCCAATGCGTTGTTATGTTCATTGAGTTCATTTTAAAGTTTATCTTTGATTATGTTTCAGTTTTTTGGTCCTACCGTATGTGATATCTCAAAAACTTCTTACATGCAAACTATATTCCAAAATTAAATCATTTGATTCGATGAATTCTATCTACAGGAGGGTTGAGATTGTAGGAATTTACAGGGTAAGTTCCACAGAAGAATACCAAAAGGACACCGCTCACAACCAGATCTCAAATCAATACACCAGTATTTTTGACGTGGTTAAAACCCTCAGAGTGCAAGGAGGGAAACAGTCCACGGCCTGTCCCAACGTGGGTACAGACAATTTATTAATCAAAGAATGAAAATTTACATAAGCTTCTCTCATGCACGGATTACCCGAACAATGACCCTCCATGCGCTTTAAATAGAACTCATGGACCAATCGGGTGTCAAGCCACGGATCAAGTGTCGGTAATACCGAGGTGAGAGTGAACCGTCGGATCACTACATATCGTGACCGTCGGATTGTAAGTTACAAAATGTACAACGGTAAAGAAACACACTTTACCTAACTCTAACCTAACTCTATACTAGACCAAGTTGAACTTAACTATATCCTATGTGTCGGAATATCCTAACATCCCCCCTTAAGAACAACTTGGGATAGGATTGAAGGATTTACAAATATGACACAATAGGAGAAGGAAGGAGGCACTAGAGCCTATCCCCCCTTAGTGACAACTTCCTGAACTCCAAGCATATATCGAAGTTTAGTGAACTTCGCCTCTGTGAGAGCCTTTGTGAAGATGTCTGCAACCTGATCATCCGTTGGACAATATTGCACTTCAAGAACATGGTCAAGAATGAGCTTTCTGATGAAGTGCATGTGAAGTTCAATGTGTTTGCTGCGCTGATGCTGGACTGGATCTTTGCATAGCTGAATGGCACTTTGATTATCACACCAAAGTGTGGTTGGATGCTGCTGCTCAAAGCCAAACTCTGATAGGATCTGACGAAGCCACAAGGCTTCCTTACTAGCTTCCACGGCACCACGATACTCTGCTTCTGCTGACGAAAGAGAAATGGCAGCCTGTTTCTTACAAGCCCATGTAATAGGTCCTGAACCAAGAGTGAAGACATAACCGGCAGTAGACTTCCGATCATCAAGGTCACCAGCCCAATCAGAATCAGTGAAACCAACTAACAGAGGAGCTGCTTTGGCACTGTAATGAATCCCAAACTGTATTGTACCTCGAACATAACGAAGTATTCTTTTAGCTGCTTTCCAATGACTTTCACGGGGGTTTTGCATAAAACGAGCAACAAGGCCAACAACAAAGGAAAGATCAGGACGAGTATGGGTTAAATACAAGAGTTTTCCGACAAGTTGACGGTATAAGGTAGCATCAACTTCAGGAGAAGTACAAGAGACTGAAAGTTTGACTCCAGACTGAAAGGGAGAAGGGGCTGGCTTACAGTCTTCCATGTGAAAATGACGAAGAATATCACAAGCATACTTGGACTGGGAAAGGAAAATACCCTCTTGGGATTGCAAGACTTGAAGACCGAGAAAATAGTGTAAGTGTCCTAAGTCTGTCATTTCAAATTTCTTTTTAAGGCTGGACTTCACATGGTTTATAAGGTTGGGATCACTACCAGTAAGAATAAGATCATCAACATAAAGAACAAGGATGATGAGAGAGTTGCCCACTTTCTTGGTGTAGACAGTATTGTCAGAATGACACCTAGAAAAGCCAGATTCTAAAAGAAAGCTATCCATTTTGGCATACCAAGCTCGAGGAGCTTGCTTGAGGCCATAAAGGGATTTCTTAAGGCGACAAACGAGGCTGGAGTCTGTTTGTATGAAGCCAATGGGTTGTTCCATATAGATTTCTTCCTGCAAGTCCCCATGCAAGAAGGCAGATTTAACATCCATTTGATGTACTTCCCATTTTAAAGAGGCAGCAAGGGAAAGAACAAGGCGGATAGAGTTCATTTTGGCAACTGGAGAGAAGGTTTCAGTGTAGTCAATGCCTTCAACCTGTGAAAAGCCCTTAGCAACTAGACGAGCTTTATGTTTGTTAACTTTCCCATCTGGTCCATACTTGGTTCTGTAAACCCATTTGCATCTAACAAGTTTGCGTCCCTTTGGTAGAGGAACAAGATCCCATGTATCATTTGTCATCAATGAATGATATTCTTCATTCATAGCTGTTTCCCAATGTGGATGGCCTGAAGCTTCTGCAAAAGTGTCAGGATCATGATTCACTGGAGCTTGAGCCAGTAAAGAAGAGGCTCTTTCAAACTGAGAACGTGTACGTCGCTGATCTGTAGGATCACCGGCAAGATCACCTGCTGCATCCCGAGTAGCACGGACCCATCTTGGAAGTTGAGGATCCTGAGAAGGTGGGGAAGGATTATCATCCTCGCTTTCATCATCAGAAGAAGAAATGTTCTCAAAGATAGAAGAGATAGGAAGAGGTGGCACATCCGCCGGACTAGGCTCGCAGGCCGATTTATTTTCATCAAATTTTACATCTCTTCTAATGATAACATTTTTGGACTTAAATGGAATAAGTCTATAGCCTTTTACATCTTCAGAATATCCAACAAAAGTACATTTCTCACTCTTAGGTTCTAAGGCTTTATGCTTTTCATCTGGAATATGGGCCCATGCTTCACTTCCAAACACACGAAAGTGACTTACATCTGGTTTAATGGAACTCCAAGCTTCTTCTGGAGTGATATTCTCTAGAACCTTAGTAGGAGTGCGATTGATTATATAATTTGCACAATTAATTGCTTCGGCCCAAAAACTAAGACTGAGTCCTTTAGATTGCAGCATACAATTAGCCATTTCCTTTAAAGTGCGATTTTTCCTTTCAGCTACACCATTTTGTTGTGGAGTGTATGGAACAGTATGTTGCATTTGAATTCCATTTTCGGTGCAAAAGGTGATGAATGCATTTTTAACATATTCTCCACCATTATCAGTTCTTAGCTTAAGAATTTGATGTCCAGATTGTTTTTCAACGAATGCTTTGAAGGCCAAAAAGGTGGTAAATACTTCGCTCTTGAGTTTTAAGAAGTATACCCAAGTGCGTCTAGAGAAATCATCAATGAAAGTTAAGAAGTACTTGCAGCCAGAGAATGAAGCAACAGGAAGAGGACCACATAAATCACTGTGCACAAGCTGTAAAGGGGCTGAGGCGTGCCAAGAGGCACGTTTGTCAAAACTGTCCCGATGATGTTTTCCGAGTACACATCCGGAACAAACACCATCTTTGCAAGATACCATAGGAAGACCTGTCACCATGTTTTCTTTACATAGATGCTGAAGGGAGCGATAGTTTAAGTGACCATACCGCTCATGCCAAAGTTTGCTCACTTCATCATTATGAGCAACAAATACTGAGGGAAGATGGGATGACCCAAAGTTGTGAAACTTATACAACCTTTTGGAATCATCAGCAAGACCAGTAGCTAGAATCTGTTTAGGATCTTTTAGATCCTTGATTACAACATCATGAGGTGAAAATTCAACAATTTTACCTTCACCTGAATGAGTTATCTGATAGACAGATAGAAGGTTGCAGGATAAGTTTGGAACACATAATACATCATTGAACTGACCATTGTCTAGATGAACAGTTCCAGTCCCTACAACATTAAGAGATCTATCATCACCAACATATATATTTTTGGTGTTACAATCATTTAAAGAAGAAAACATGGCTTGGTTTTTGGCCATGTGACAAGAGGCTCCAGAATCAATGAGCCACTCATGAGAATGAGAAGAAGAAGAAGATACATTTAATGCATAACTAGACTGAGATGATTGACGATGACATGCAGAAAATGCCGTTCCGGAAGTTGAAGTTGAAGTAGGCTCCAGATGGATGTTATGTTTCTTCATTGCGGCTTCCAAGGCTTCCATCTTCTTAAAGCATTTAGATTCTAAGTGGCCATCTCGATTACAAAAGTTACAATGTCTTTCAGTCTTCTTCCATTTGTTTTTATTGGGCTTATCATATTGCTGAAATGATCTTTCATCTTGAGGCTGAGTTGGTTTAGGACCATTCCTTTGAGGATAAGACTTCTTAGGATTCTTTGAATTTGGATACTGCTGGGCGGCTAACGCTTTTGTGGAAGAGTTTCCAAGATTAAGAAGACCAAGGTGTAAGAGTTTTTCTTGTTCTCTTATTAAGGAATCACAAAAGGAGTCAAAGGAAGGGGGCTTGTAGTCTTTGCCTTGACAAATGAAAGCTTCCCTGGTAGAATGGAAAGTGGAAACAAATACAGAGTAGGCTGGCCCTAACTTAGTAAGGATGGAATAAATAAGGTTACCATCATCTTTCTTAACTTTAACACCTTCCAAGAGATATCTAAGGTTCTTGAATTTTGACAAGAAATCTTCAATGCAAGAAAAATTATTAGGATCCAAAGTAAGCAGCTCATTTTCAAGTTGATGGGATCTAATTTCATTTTTAATCCCAAAAACTTTAGCAAGTTTTTCTAATGCTTCATGAGGAGTTTCAATTTCTGCAATGTGGAATCTAAGATCAGGAGAAACAGACATTCCTATCAAGCCACGTGCTTGATCTTGTCGATTTTCCCATTTTTCGGCCTTGTCTTCATCTTTGGGTTTCTTCTCTTGGTCTGTGGCTATTCTGAAGAGACCTTTACTTCTAAGTAAATCTCCCATGTAGGCGACCCATTGGAAGTAGTTAGTGCTGTCAAGAATGACTTGGCATGGACTTTCCATTTTTGAAAAACAACTGAAGCTGAAGATGCTGAAAGTGAGTGGTCCAATGGATAGATCTCGAAAAAATAGGCGGTTTTAAAAAAAACGGCTCTGAAAAAGGCTTCCGGATGAAGAAGTTATGGCTTTTTGAAAAAAAAATTGTTGACGTTGCCGGCAAAGTGCGCGAATGTGCGGGAATGAAAAAATCCGCCCCCACAAAATGGAGACTTGAACCCAAGACCTCTACTCTCTTAAAAGGTCTTTGAACCAATTGATCTATACAAAAGATTTGAGAGAGAGAGAGAGAGAGAGAGAGAGAGAGAGAGAGAGAGAGAGAGAGAGGGGGGGGGGGGGGCCTCGATTTGCGTGCTTGCCTTGGGAAGACTCTTTTCCCCTACAAAACACAAAACACAAAACCCAACACGAATATCCAAAGAAAAACGAACCTTACGGCTCGAAGTTAGCTTTAGCCAAAAAACTAGAAATTTTAAAAAAAATCTCAAAGTTAGCTTTTAGCCGAAAAACTAAATATTTTCCTCAATGTTTCTGATTTTCCGAGATCACACTAAGGTGCAGGGAAAAGAGCATACGCATGAGAAAAATCCTTTCTTTCTGTTTCTGATTTGCCCAGATCGCACAGAGTCGCAGGGCAAAGAGCATACGCAGAAATGAAAGGTATAGATCCGGGAAAAAAAAGAGGCTAAATAAACCGAAACCGAAATAAGCAGAGAGAAAATGACAGTAAACTGCAAAAAAAAAAAACACTGTATACCTCCCGATCTGAAAAATGACGCAGCTAGGGCTACCGGAAACCTTTTCGCGTGAAACGAAAGGGGTTCCTCACTGAAACAGATGCTCCGAATGCAACAGAGCAGTCCTCTCGGCCCGAAAGCAGTCAGAAACAGCAGATCTAGGAAACGACAGCCGCATGCAGTTCTACCGGCTTCAGATTTGGATCACCAACGGACGCGGCCCTCAAATAGCTCTGATACCATGTAGGAATTTACAGGGTAAGTTCCACAGAAGAATACCAAAAGGACACCGCTCACAACCAGATCTCAAATCAATACACCAGTATTTTTGACGTGGTTAAAACCCTCAGAGTGCAAGGAGGGAAACAGTCCACGGCCTGTCCCAACGTGGGTACAGACAATTTATTAATCAAAGAATGAAAATTTACATAAGCTTCTCTCATGCACGGATTACCCGAACAATGACCCTCCATGCGCTTTAAATAGAACTCATGGACCAATCGGGTGTCAAGCCACGGATCAAGTGTCGGTAATACCGAGGTGAGAGTGAACCGTCGGATCACTACATATCGTGACCGTCGGATTGTAAGTTACAAAATGTACAACGGTAAAGAAACACACTTTACCTAACTCTAACCTAACTCTATACTAGACCAAGTTGAACTTAACTATATCCTATGTGTCGGAATATCCTAACAGAGATCTTTTTCACAGACGAAATGATCACCTCAACAAACAACAAAGATCCTAATGCAGCTAATAACAATAAACAAAATTTTTTCTTTTTCTTTTTAATAGCAACAAATAACAATAAATGCTAACTACTATGATGCAAGAGATTTTTTGTTTTTCTTTCCTTTAAGATGGCATGATGCATGTAAACAAATTCTAAGAGATATGCACAATCCAAGTTCAGTCAATGAAATAGAACCAATTCTGAAACACCAAAATGAACCATGCAAGCAAGGAAAAAACACAAAGACTAGTGAACTCCAAAGAGGCTAGAAGTGAAGTATTCAGAGTATAGAAGATCAAGCTTTAACAAAGTACTGGATAGGTGCAGAACACAACCAACAAGCTGACTGGATAATCAAGAGATCGAAACTTCCCACAAAAGGCTAGACATGAAAATTCACTAGATATCCTAGGGCTGAGACGAAAATCAATAGAAATGAGCAAACAGCTGAGGGATACAGGCTAAGAACAGTCAAGCAGAGGTTCAACACAGTTCCAGAGGCTGAAAGAGATATAAAAAGAGACTGAAAGAGCTTTCCACACACAAAGGCAAAATTTACAGAGCTGGTGCGACTGTTAGCCTGCAACTTGCGCTACCACAGGATTGGCGCGAGTTGCTTTTGAGCAACATGCGCCAACTAGCGCGACTGTCAGAGAAATAACCGCGCCAATTAAGCTTGCCAACTAAAAAAAAAAAAATGATACGACCTCAGGTCGGATTGACAGTGCTCAGATGGGTCAAACAGTAAAGAATAAACTCAAAACTGACTCAGGAAGCTCATTCACTCAAGCAAGCAGAAGAAAATTAACATGCAAGACAAAAATCAAATAGCTCCTCCCCAGTGGAGTCGCCAATTTGTTGGTCAGGTAAATCCCCTTTGCGGACAGAGGCGATCCCACTAGCCTATAACGGAACTAGCCACAATCAAACCACACTGCTACGCAAGTTCCTAGTTATGCATCAAAGGTGAATCAAGAAGACCAACCTGGAGTCCAATGCTATGATTGAAGCAGAGTTGATATCCTCGCTCCCTCGCTCCAACAGATCATAAACAATCACCTGCACATGCAAAGGAAGAAACAGATACCAACATAAAAACTACCAAGGCACAACTATATTTCAGTCAGAAAGGAAATAAATCAACACATCACCATGATAGATAATGAGATTGGAACTATAATAGCAGTCGCTCATCAATTAATAATAAACATGAAAAGTTACAACCATTGTTCTGACGTCGACCCTTCTCCTGGCTGGGCAAGTAACTATATGTGTCTTGCAATGCATCTCCTCTCTGGCAGCATAACCTCTCTAGCACTCACTAGCATTCCTCCAAGAACTCAACATCTAACACTCCATGACTAACGATTATCACTCCTATCACTCAATCACTAAATCACTAGCACTGGCTTGTCCAATGCATAATGACAAGCTTATATAGATGAAGAAGGGAGGAGGATACGATGAACCGGGACACTTTTTGTGGATTAGCATTATCCTCGAAAGCCATTAAAGATGGATATAGGATAAAGCTCGACAAAAGACTGATTTTTTATCTTCAGAAAAGCTCCATGTAATGAAGGAAACAACAGTCGGACGTGCGTTAAGGCAAAAAGCACGACTAAATTTGGTTGGCGCGACTGTTGCTCTAAGACAGAGCACCAATGGTCGCGCCCTCTTTTGAGGATCTCCATCATTGGCGCGGGTAGGATACTGTGGACTTGCGCCAATGGAAAAAGAGAACTTTTCAGGGATGATCTGCAGAAGGTGTCTTCAGGGAACATGGAGTACATACTCAGGGGAACATAATGCAAGTGTTTTTAGACTTTGTCACTTCTTATAACTCCCGGGATGGGTCCTCCAAGGTACAACAAGAGGAGTAACAGGGATGGTGACAAATTACTGTGTAACAGTAGCAAATGTCGAAGTGTAATAAGTTCTGCAAAGTTATTCGTTCCCTCGCCAAGCCCCATCTTGACCTTGTAGAAATGTTGTTCATTTAGATATAAAATGAATCCACCACCACATCCATGGTGCTGTGCAGCACCATCAAAAATGCCCAGGGAGAGTTTTTATTTATAGGAGCAGGGTCATGCGGTCTGTGAGGCCGAGGTCTGTGTGGCTCAGGCAGCTCGTGATAAGCTGATATGATCTGGGCTGATATATGCGGCCAACTAGCAGCTCTATCCTCAAATATAATTCGATTCCGGGCCAGCCATAGGTGCCAGCAAATAAGTAAGGGAAGACATAATTGTTTTGTGCCTTGATGTAGATTGCACCAGTTTTCCCAGGCACGACATATATTATCACCCTCCCACTTCCCAGATAAATGAATCGAGGAAGAGACAATCTGCCAGATATTGTTCAGAGTATCACATTGAAGGAAAAGGTGCACAGTCGATTCAATAGAATTTTTGCATAAGACGCACTAGTGAGGGCCATGGAAAGAGCGATGTGATAGTGATTCTCCTGTGGGAACTTTGTTTCTGAGGATACACCAAAAGAACAGTCTTGTTCTCGAGGGCGAAACAAGCTTCCAGATGCTCTTCCACCATACTTTTGTCTGCTCCGGCTATTTGTGTGAAATCAGGTTGAGGTATTCGACCTTTGGGGTATAAATTCCATTCTCAGCAAGGCTCCAAACAAGTTCATCTAGTCCTTCCTTAATCCTGATGTGAGATTCACTCAGTGCATTTATGTAGTCTTGCCATTCTTGGTGCCACTGTGGGGGAATATCAAGTTGATGGGCAGATTTCCATCCCTAAGAGAAAATGTTAGTGTTCATTTGATCCGCTATGTGAGCCAATACCTTTATCTCATGTGCATTGAGGTGTTGGATGAGTTCTCTTGATAGCTAGAATCTTCCTCCTCCCCCAGTCCAGGGATCCAGTCCAATGCGAGCCTTTGTTCCATCGTTTATTCTCCAAACAAGATTGTTCCTGATGCTAGGCAGGGAATGTAGAAGAGCCTTCCAAATAGAAGATATTCCCGATCTAGGCCAACTAGGCATGCACCCAATCCATGATTTGGTGAGGCCAAATGTACTTGTAATAGGAGACTATAGTCCATAGGTTCTGCCTGGTCAATAAAATCCAGCCCATTTTTGCAGCCAAGGCTTGTGCAAATAGTGCTAGGTATTTTAGTCCCCATCCTCCCCATTTTTTGGGCAAAGCGATCTTGTTCCAGTTGACCCATGCAAAAATCTTTTTGTCTTGTTGGCCATTCCAGAGATATCTACTACAAATATGTTGCAGACGAGCCAGAATGTTCCTAGGAATCCAAGCTAATGCCATCTAGAAAACAACGGTGGCCTCAAGAAAAAATTTGATGAGCACCAATCTGCCTGCTTTAGAGAGGTATTGATAACTCCAATTAGAAATTTCTTTTCCAACTTGGTGACAAGCCAGACCCAATCTGCTAATTTCTGACAGAGGGGCTTTATCCAAAATCCCAGATATTTGAAACCTCTGTCAAGGGGAATGATACAATAAGGGAAGTAGTGCTGAGCAAGTTGAGACTCTTGGATGGAAGTGAGGGCTAAAGTGATGGTGGATTTCCCTTGATTAGCCTGCATACCAGTAGCCTTCGAGAATAGGGAGAGGATTTTAGAGAAGGTAAGAGAGTCTCGGATGCTCCCATCAAGGAAGATGAGAACATCGTCCACAAAAAGGAGATGAGTGAGATAGTAGGAGTCAGTGATCTTGAGGCCAATAAGGCATCCATATCCTTTTGATTTGGCTAGTAGCCTGCTAAGCCCATCCATGACAATCAGAAAGAGTAAGGGGGAGAGGGGGCAGCCTTGTCTGAGGCTGTGCTTAGCATGAAAGAAGTGGGAGGCAGATCCATTGATGAGAACACTGAAGGTAGGAGCGGTGATGCAAGCCATAATAAAAGTAATGAAATCATGAGGAAATCCAAGAAGAATAAGGAGCATATTGATGTAGATCCAAATGACTCGGTCAAAAGCTTTTCCAGGTCGATCTTTAAGATGATTCCTTTTATGTGTTTAGTCCAGATCGAATGAATGGCCTCTTGGGCCATGCCAATGGCTTCATGGATCTGTCGATGCTCAAGGAAGGCGAACTGTTGGGGGGCGATATGGCGAGAGAGAATGGGCCGAATGCAATTCGCAATGACTTTGGAAATAATCTTATACAGACAGTTGCATAATGAGATGGGCCTAAAGTCATTGAAAGAGGAGGGGGAATCGGATTTCAGAATAAGGGCAATGAAAGTTGTATTGACAACATTGTATATGGATCCAGATAATCTACATTCTTCCACTACTTTTAATAGATCATTTCCCAGGAGCTCATAGAAAGCAAGATAAAATTCTATCATCCACCCATTTGGGCCAGGACTTTTGTCCTTTTTAAACCATTTCAACGTTCCTTCCAGTTTGCTAGTAGTAACAAGGGAGTTTAGCTCTTCTGCCTCATCATTGTTTACAAAACGAGGGAAATGTCCAGCCACATTGATGATATCAGCAAGGTTTGACCCAGGAGGGTTTTTAAAGAGATGCTTGAAATGAGAGGTGCCAAGATGGGAGAGCTTGTTGAAGGTGTCCGCAACTCCCCCATCAGGTAGGGGTAAGTTCCAAATTGTGTTAGAAACTTTTCTACCTTTTGCATAATTCTGGAAAAATCTTGTGTTGTCATCTCCCGCTTATAACCATATAGCTCTACTCCTGAGTCGCCAAGATTCCTCTCTCTCCTTCAGAATCCTTGCCTTTTGGTTTTCCAGCTCGATCAGGTGAGCTTTGTCATCAACTGAAGTAAACCCCCGGTTGCGATCATCGAGCAGAGTACACAATTCAGCCTCGATTTGGGATAAAGATTGATCCTCCCTCTGATTTTTCTCTTTGGCCCAATTGATGGAAAGATGCTTGAGCTGGGACAGGTTGTGGCAGAAACCCTTAGTTAAGGATTCATGTCTATCAATAGGGTTGGCTTTCCAAAAATCCGAGACCAGGTTAATGAAACCAGGGTCTTGTAGCCAGACATGGTTAAATTTGAAAGGAGCTTTTGGTTTGGGATGGGGACCAAAGACTTCAAGATAAATAGGAGAGTGGTGCAGTTGATTCATTAGGGGAACCTTTATCAAAAAACGATCTAACCTTCTGGCTAGAGCAGCATCCCCCACCCTTCTGTTTTGCCATGTAGGGAGTGGCTTATTCATGGGAATATCCACAAAGTTATGTTGTTCTAGAAGGTTTTTCATGAAGCCAGTAATAGAGTCCACTTGAGCTTGTGATCCCCATGATTCCCCAAATCCCATGGAGAAATTGAGATCACCCCCAAGAATGATGTGATCAGAAGAAAAGATCGAGAGATTAAGCAGATGTTGCTAGAAGATTTCTCTCTGATGGCAAGGACCATATATATTAATGACCCTCAGGTTTAAGCCAAGCTCCGCCGAGAAAATATCTAAACCTATAAATCCAGGTCCTCCCCGGGATGCTAATACTCTGATGGTGCAAGGATTGAAACCAATAGCTAGGCCCCCCGATCGTCCCGAAGCATCTATGGCGAAAAATTGCCATCCAGGAAGTAAGGAGGCTAATGTGTTGGAGATGATTTCGGCCTCACCTAGGGTTTCTTGCAGCATGATGATATCAGAAGGCTCAACTTCGAATAGTCGGCGTAGGGCTAGTTTCTTGGAGGCACTAGCCATGCCTCTGCAATTAAATGAGAGACACTTCATGGGGGAACCCTGCCCGGGGTATTCAGTGCTCTAAGAACCCCTTCCAAAGTGAATTGTCTTCCGGAGGCGACCTCTGCCCCAGCCCTTTGAATGGCTTTTGAGAGATTAGATTTTCTCCCTTGGGATGAAAGTATGACCGAACCAGGTTGGGAAAGTCCCAAACTTGAGAGATGAGTCGGGTGACCATCAATGTGTGAACGAGAGCGAAGGTTGTAGTTGTGGGATGAAAACTGCCCGTCAGATGATGGGGAGGTGGAAGTGGATGAAAAAGAGGGCAAGGATGGTGCGGTGGTGGCGATGGTGGGTAAAGAAGGAGCCAGTGAGCAATGAGCCACAGTTGTATTAATGGCAGATGATTCAAGTGATGAGCTGTAAGCAAAAGAGGAAGGGCAAGAGGTCAGAGGAATACCCAAAATTTTTGCGGCCTCGGCTGCTGCACGAGCTCTTGTTAGAGGAGGTGATGGCATTCTGTACTCTCCTGCAGCCGTCTTCGTGGTGTTGTTGCTGACCGGTGGCTGTGGAGCCGAATAAGGAGAGCGATTCTGAGCAGGTGCATCTAGCCCCAAGGATGTAGGAGGTGCCCTCGGAGGATCCTCTGGTTTTTTGATAAGTGGGCATTCCTTAAAGATGTGCCCAACTCTGTGACATCTTCTACAATGGAAGGGGACTCCTTCATAGTCCAGGATTTGTACTCGAGTGTATTTCCCCCATTGTAGAGTGATTTTTTCTTCCAATCCTTCTCATGTATCTAAGTGGACTAGGATATGATCTAGGGTTCGATTCTTCGATTGAACATAAGTTATATCGTGGTCTAGGTAAGTGCCGAGGGCATTTCCAATTCGAAAAAGGACCTCCTCGAACCAATACTGTAGTGGAAGCCCTGGCAAGCGAACCCATAGAGGTCCCACCCCAATTTTCTCCCTCTCTAGATCGAAAAGGGGACTCCATCTCTTGAGGAGTACAGGATCCATCTTAATATGCCAATATCTAGCAAGGACCAGATCTGTGTAATTTCCTTTAGCAAAATGGAGAGCAAACCATCCCCTAGGCAATACCTGCACCTCAGGCAGTTCTTTGAGCATACTTCCCCAAATCTCTCGGACCCATAAGGTGAGTCTATCCGCTGAGTATGCTCTACCTCGAACATGTCCAACCAGCACAGTACTAGCCATGTAAGCAGCCTCACCAATAGCAGTACTCTTGCCAAAATGTATGGTGATGTCCTTTGAGGTAGCCTTCACACACTTGGTCTTTTGTTTCCTAGTTCGTGGTGCTGATGGGTGGTCCAACAATGAATCTGGTGTGACAGAGCCCTCCTGAGGTAGATGAGCCGTTGATTTGACCTTCATTGCAGGTGTTTCAAAATAGGCCGACGGGGAGTTTGTAAAGATGGGAGGTTTTTTTCCACAAGATGCAGGGATATCCTTAGACGAAGTCGAAAATAGGTCGAACTAGACTGATGGAGGTGGTTTATCGGAGGATTCAGATCAAAGGTGGGTGATGGAGGAGTGATAGTAGTGAGAATTTGAAGAGTTCCCAGAGATAATGGAGGGCAATCCAGGGTGGGATAATCAATGGTTAGAGACCCAAAGACCAACTCGGATGTACTATGACCAGGAAAGGTAACCACCAGCGCAGTTCTTGATGAAACAGAGATGGACAAGGGATTTGATCTTGGGGCTGACGAAATTAGGTTAGGGTTTCCAAAGATTACTCGGTCGAGAAATGGTTCCTCAGAGTAATCAAGCTCCTCAATCTCCATGACATCGCCCATGCTGATAGCTGTTAACCACCGAGAGATGGAGACAGTTGCGGTTGAAATGGAGGAGAAACGGAATATTGTCAGTCGTTTTGGTCAGGGTGCCTGCAGGTGTTGCGTCGTGCTGCAGTGAAACTAGGGTTTTTACCCAAAACCCTTACGGAGCCTTCTATCTTCGTGCTTCATCCTCGGTCCGTCAGACATATGTCCCGTGTGTCCATTTCCTTCTCGATTCCATGTTATTTATAAGCAATAGAACATAATCATTTTTCCTTTATGGGTCTTTGTTTCTGTAGTTATGCAGGTACTTTCCAAGTGATTTAAGTACAGAAAGGAGCAGCAATATTGGTCAAGGCAGACAAGGAGCTAGCGAAAACTACAAGTAGGTTTCTCTCCTATTTGTTTTATCTGTTGATTATAGAAAAAGATTAAGATTACTTTGTCTTTTGTTTCTAGATTGGCTACTAGATCTAGAGGGTTAGGTGTTTGTTCAAAAACACTGAATATTCCCGAAACAAGAGCCCAAAAGTCTGGACACATGCGCCATCCCCCATCTTTCTTTAACACCATGACCACTAATGAGAAATAAGGACTGATGCTATGATGAATAACACTTGCTTCAAGGAGTTCCTTGATGATTTTTCAATTTCATTCTTTTGGGCAAAAGGATATCGATATGGGCACACATTCGAAGGTTGGGTCCCTGGGACCAAAGTGATGCTATGGTCATGTTCCCCTCTAGAGGGTGGAAGCTCTTTAGGTTTTTCAAAGACCTGCTGGTGGCGGTTTAAGATCTGTTGCATCTCAGGATGAATATGAAGAGTAGTAGATTCAATGGCCTGGATGGCATTAAATTGGGCGATGACTCCATGATGGCCCTTTTTCAACAACTTTTCCATTCGATGTGAGCTGATGATAGAAGGAGCACCTGCCTAGAGTCCACATAGTGTATGAATGTGGTCATTCTGCTTAAAGCTCATATATAACTCTTGGAAATCCATTGTGATTGGGATGAGTGTGCGGAGCCATTCAACACCCAAGACAATGTCACAACCACCCATGTTAATCGCAAATAATTGGGTCTTTAGGTGTTAGTCTCCCATCTAAAATTTAATATTTTCGCAGTGGCCTTCACATTTCATTGTCCCCCCATCAAGAACAAGGACCTGGAAATTGGAGACTACCCTTACAAAACAATGAACAACTTTTACGACTCGCTTATGGATAAAGTTATGAGTGCGTCCACTATTAGTCAATACTACTACAAGGCGATGTTTAAGAAAGCCTTTGATTTTAAGATTTTTGGGTGCAGAAATGCCCTCCAAAGCATGTAGCGAGATAATTGGTTCATCTAGCATAGTTGTCATATCATTGTCTTGAGGTGTTTCCTCAAATTCGTGCTCATGTTGGTGATTTCCATGGAAGTGAATATGATGGCTAGATTCTCCCTCAAGGTGTTCATCAATACTATGTGCCTCCTGATGCAACATCAATGTGCTCTTAGTGATGTGTTCAATGAATTGTGAAATTTTCTGTAGATCTTCCTGGAAAGTATCCAACCTTTTTTCAAGGCGCTCAATCTTCTCATGAGCCATGACTTGAGCTTTGGTTTCTACCATACACATATCTCGGTCACTTGACGTCACTTCGAAAAAATTTGAGACTGCCAGAAAATTGAAGCTGACAAGTGAATGGTATGATTGTGATTAGCTCGTCGTCCTGAATCTTATGGGCTAAGTCTCTTGTAAGCATCCCTGTAAGGCCTCAGACCTTTCTTTTTTACTCAGAATGATTTTTTGTTGAAAATGCAACAAGATGATGGAGCTTAGTGAAAAGAAGTCGCCTTCACTAAGTGGGCCCGCAGGCTATTTTTGGCGCAAAGTCTATTTTTAGACTATGTCCATTTTTAGAAATATGGATCATGGTCTATGAGTTGCAGGATTCTATTTATGGATGATTGGTCATGTTGGTAAAAATAGATGGACCTCTATTTTTAGACATATGGGCGGAGTCTATTTTTAGACTACCAGTCAAAAAATAGAACAATAGAATATTATTAGCTCTTAATAATATTTGGACTATAAACATTATCTTATCCTCTTGCAGCAATTCAGTTCGAGCTACGGATGTGGCACATGCAACTGCCAGAAGGAAATACGCTTTCCCTATGGGTTAGTTGAGCTATTTCATGATGGACTTCAGTTATAACTCAAGTGATTGAGTTTTGTGGAGTTGATTGAGGAGTTGATGGAGTTGTGTTCAGTTTGACTTAGTTGAACTAGTTGTATTTAGTCTAACTGCCAAATACACTAGTGATGAGTGATGTGAATTAATTATTAATTAATTCACTAATTATTAACTCATAAATCAACTAAATAATACATCAGTTAACTCAGTGTGTTATCACAAAATCACTACTAAGGGCTGCAACCAAGCAAGATTTCATGTAACTCTTTCAACCAGACTTTAGACCAAAGATTAGCCTCTTTGGTCAGAGAGGGCTCTCTCACAGAGTCTTGATAAAAATCCTTCACTACAATAGATGGCTAACTCCTTACTCATTCATGAAAACAAAAGCTGGTTGGATACATATCAAACTGGTCCTCATTGGGCTATGGAGTCTCATACATTAAGTAAACAAGAAAAACATAGTCATTTCATGGAAATCAAGGCTCTTTGCATTAAATGTTCAAACATACTCCACAAAAACCACAGCTTTCCAAACACACAGGAAGTCAGAGCATAAGATATGAATTCTGAGTGATTGTGCTATAACAAGGCTGTAAAAGATCATATAAGATAAAACACCACCATCATATTTGAACAAAATAATCCATTGAGAATCTTGAGAAGAAATCACCACTGTTTTACTATTACTGTAACAAGTCTTACATTGGCCCAAATAACTCTGTTTTTGTATAAAATGTCCAACCTTTTTTACATCAGATTCATTTCTATATATAGCAAACCAAAATAATACTACCTGAGACTCCTCAACAAGCATGAAGGGAGCTCGGAATCCTATCATTAATTATCTTATCCATATCTAAACAAACTAATTAATTACAAAGGTATTGCGCTGTGAAAACAGAGAGTTCCATTCCCATTGAAACTCCAAGTCTATCTCCTCATGTGCATTGATGCTCTCTTGAAATTTGACACCTGTATCACTTCAATAATAGCCAAGCCCTGCTAGAAGAACATTCACTGAATGAGCAGCTTCGGATGCCTGATATGTGGATGATTCATCAACTGATAAGAATCTGTGCCCTATGTTCACGGTCTCTGCCTCCCATTAGTCTTCATGCATTAATGATTATGTTTCAAGCCATTTAATCCTCTAATAGTCACGCATGATGGAAGAAACCTTATGATCTGGCCACCTTATAAACTGAACAGGTGTACCACTCAAAGTCTCGGTAGCCCTACCAGAACCCTAAAAATTCGGATATAAAGTGAAGACTTTAACAAAAGACAAAAATTTCACCTTTTCCTTAAATACTCACACCTGTCACCTTTTAAACATCTAAATGGCTTTATATAATCTCCATGCTAGCCTCGAGACATCCCTTTAAGATTCGCTGACCTCAGCATCAATCTCAAATTTTTCACATAAACAGTTATCTACAGCAGTTTCGTAGCGCGCTACGAAACTGCTGTAGGTAATCAAAACTAAGCATATGAACCTTAAAGCAATAATGACTTAACTCTGTGATTTCTTCAACTATTTTACACAGGTGTAAGGACTTCAAAAAGTTTCAAAACGATGATAGCCAAAATTTACCAAAACTTGGAAGGCAAATTTCCCCTTGGATTAATTAGCTAGTTTGCCTAGCTTCCTCTTCAAACTGCTGACTTCTTCCTTTAAAACCTTATTTTCTGCTCTTAAGCTTGTATTCATCTGTTTCATGATTTTTGCCTGCTTCAGAGCTGGCACTGTCCACACATATGCATCAGACACTGAGTCAGTTTGGCTGATCAAACTTGTTCTGCCTTTCATTACAGCATTTTTATAATTTGCATATCTTACTGCCTTTTCCTTAGAAACATTTTTAATCTGAGGTATTTCTTCTTTTGTTGCTCCAGCTTGTTTCTTGATAGCAATAACATTTCCACCTTGACTGATGATAACCCTATTACCCTTGTTCTTACTTTTGGCTGCTTGAACTATTCCGGTCAAAACCTCAAGTACCTCTGTCCTAGGCACTTCTAAAGGTGCCTTCTCTTTCTGCGCTTTCTCCACTTCTTTGATTTGCCTTCTTGTGACTGGTCTACGTGGCTTAAAAGCATATTCTTTACTAGGTTCTTCAAATTTCAACCTTTTAGAAGCCCTTTATTTTTTAGAACTTTCGGGTGAAGATTGAGTGAGGTCAATATGCATTGGCTGCACCGGGTGATCTTGCTCAACTTCTATTGGTTCAATCTGTATTGGCTGATCTTTCTCTAGTTCAATGGCTTCAAGTAAGTCATTTAAACTACCTTTTGAAATAGGACTTTCTTCCACAGTAATTGACTTACCTTTCTCTTTGTTTAGTTGACCTCTGGTTCTCACCCTTGAAATCTTTTCAACTTCACTTGATTGAGCTTCATCCTTCTTTTTCTGAATCTTCTGCTTTGATGACTGAGGTGTTTCCTTAGATGATGACTTAGGAGTTTCCTTTTCTGATACCTTAGATGTCTCCTTTGATGATGGCTTAGGAGTTTTCTTCACTGATGATTCAAGTGTCTCTTTAGCTGCCACAGACTTCTCTGATTTCCTTGACTTGGTTTTAGGTTTCTTATGGTCTGTCACTTCTCTTCTGAGTTCAACCAAAGTGGGTTCTTCACTCCTTTCTTCCCTTTCCCTCATAGGCAATGGAGTGAGGCCTGTTTTGCTTGGGAAGCCAGCCATAAACACAAATGAATCCCAATCTCTACCAATCTTTTGTAAACTATCCAACACCAGCAACTTTACTAAACCATGATGAAACAGGGATGTTTCACAACCATCTTTCTTTAACTGGATTTTATCACACATTTTGCTAATGCTTCTGAACAAATAGAAAGGTATGTCTATTGAAACCTTACCTATGAAATGTAACAAAAGTTTGAAGTGGTAGGAGTAAACTTTATTGTACCTACCCTCGCATGTCAGGTATTTCTAGATGCATGTGAGGAGCATAGCATAATGTTCTTTTATATAACTCCTTGGCACCGCTTTGGTGAGGTCTTCATCTACATAAGGTTCCTTCAAAAACTCTTTACAGGGACTCATGTCGAACTTGAAGTTTTTGAACCATTCTTGGCCACCCCTCGGAATTTCAGTGACAATGGAAATAACTTCAGGAGACACAGGAAACTCTAACATTGACACCTTTGAATTCAGTCCAGTAAAATTTAATGCGAAAGCCTTCGTTACCTCTGCATGTCCTCCCTTCAATTTTTCGCAAAACCTCCAGCAACCAGCGTTTCAAAAGGCTCTTGCTACACCTTCATCCCTGAGAGTAACATCTAACCCCTCCGGCTCTGTCCTTACACACTTACCGGATCGATGTTCCCTCTTTTCCATCTTGCTTTGAAAATTTTCACACAGGGAACTAATGGTAGCTATAGCGTGAAAACAAACTCGACTTTGGAGTGCAGGCTCGCTTGCAATGATCCCTTTAAATAAGAACTTGGGCTTCTCATACAGAAAACATGTTTACACATTATGAAAAACCCATTATGACATAACCATCCCTTGTAAAATCCCTTAAGCTGACACTCAAATGCATGACTCTAGACCTTATGGTGGAATGGTGGTTTATCATGACCTGGAGAGGACGTGAACTGACAAACATGAACGGACCTATGACTCACCTCTCTCGGATTTGACATTCAAAGGAAGAGCGCTACAAAAACCCTGAAACCCCGATTTCGTAGCGTGGACAGTTCAAACTTAACAAGATGCGCTACTAAATGGCTGACAAGCAGAACGCTACGAAAAAACGAAAACATCATTTCGCAGCTAAATTGACCAATCAAACACGCGCTGCGAAACTGCGCAAAGTACCAATGACATAACATGCTTTAACTAACAATGATGGAGGGTATCTAATGATTTTTTCTTTACACGAACTCACATTAATACCTTTTGAAATTCAAATTTCAAATTGACATACACCTATAAACCTATTCACAAAACTGAAAACCTTTATATGAAACTTATGGACAACATTACATACATGAACTATAGTTCTAAGTGATAACACAGTGCATGGACAGTTCAGTGGAGACAAGTGTTAGAGGTGGGTGAAAGGGTGAGACTACTATCAGTTGTGACTATAGCTATGCATGAGATTTGCACAATCACTTATTGAGATTGCCAATGAGGATTTCACAGTATAATCCAAAGGGAATTCAAACTTGGATCTGATCCATTCTCAACTTGGATTGCACACTAGAGGCAGGAAAACAGTGGAGGAGATTTGAACCCGTGACTTGTTCAGATCTGAGCTAGTTTGTGTGTAGCATGTGGAGATAGTACTGAGTACTTGTGAGGAGTATTGTACTATGTATTTTTACATGTTCTCTATCATTATAATATACATATAGTTGGGGGTTTTCAGTTGTATGCTTTCCCCATTACATACTGTGTTGATATGTGTGATTGATGTTTCAATGTGCGCATGCGATTGTTTTTTTAATTCCGCAAATTGATGATCAATGGTAGAGGAGGTTATGTATTATGCATGCATTCCGAAAATAGTGTATAATCAGGATAATCTCTGTGAATAAGTGTTATATTATTAAAAATTTTACATGGTATCAAAGGGAATTTGATCATCATATCTATTATTCAGAAAGTGATTACATTTTATTTCTTCAGGCAGAGTCTATAATCGGGCCAGTTAGCCTCTAGATTCATCCTTCTTTTGGAAGGTAAGATATCCATAAATTCCAATACAGTCAATCTCTGTATAAGAAATACTTTGTTCTCATGATTATTAGATTAGAATCGGTTGAGTTTTGAGCTGGTGGAATTCGAATTTGCAGCGGTGTTTTCTTGGTGTCGAAGTTGAAATGTCTTTCAACGAATTGCGATTGGAGTATGCCCTTGAAGGCAGCTCAAATTATATTTCATGGAAAGACAGGATGAAGGTGGTGTTAGATGACAATGGGTTGAAGGAGTTCATAGATGCCAAGGTCCCAAAGCCTACTGATGCTGCTCAAGTTGAGGCTTGGCAAAAGAAGACAGCAAAGTGTCGAAGGATTCTGTTGGAGGGAGTGAAGGATCACATTGTATCCAGCTTGCATGGAAAGTCTTATCCATACTTGATGTGGAAAGCGTTGAAAAATTTATTCCAAAGCAAGAGCGACCAGAGGAAGTTGGCTCTCAAGGATAAACTCAGAAACATTAAGTGTGAGAAAGGAGACAATATGCCCAAGTATCTCACGAAGTTCACCCAATGCCGGGATGAGCTGGGAAGTGTGGGGGTGACTGTCGATGATGAGGACTTGGTGAGCTTGGCTCTCCATGGTCTTCTGAGGAGTTGGCATTCCTATCAGGAGTCTGTCAATGGTCGGGAGAAATTTCCAGGATGGGAGAGACTTTGGTCTGATCTTGTGCAAGAGGAGATTAAGCAGAATACCAGGGACGGATCTTCATCAAAGGCCTCTGATGAAGAAAATTGTGCTTTGGTTGCCAAAGCAAAGAAGGGGAAGAAAAAGAAAGCTTCTCATTTCGGTGCGAAAGGCAAGAAGCAGGACATGTCCAAGGTGAAGTGCTTTCATTGTCACCAGCACGGACATTATGCCACAAATTGTCCGCAGAAGAAGAAAAATAAGCAAGCTGCTGGATCTGCAGTGGGAGAGGCCTTAGCCGAGCAGTTTGAGCTGGATTTTTTGCTAATCGCATGCTTGGTATCAAGTGTGATGGGATTGGTATGGTTCTTGGACATTGGTGCATCTTTTCACATGACAGGAGATCGAGATTTGTTTTCTGATATGGATGAGAAAGATCTTGGAATGCACATCGAGATGGGCGATGATGGTAGATACAGTGCGACCAGTATCGGTACCATTTCCTTTGAGAGGGAGTCTAGTAAACCCTTCGTATTGAAGGAAGTGATGCATGTTCCAGGATTGAAGAAGAATATTATCTCTATGGCGAAGTTAGAAGACAAGGGATATGATGTTGTCTTCAGCGAGGGAAAGGCTTTCCTGTGCAGTGAGACAACTGGAGAAACCCGGAAGATAGGGGTTTGAGTCAAGAACCTTTATCAATTGCATGTAGATGGCTACGCAACACTGGCATGTAAGGTAGAAGGATTGGTGAGCCGGGATGATGGCGAGTTGTGGCACCGGAGATGGGCCACCTTCACCATGGAGCCTTGAAGATACTGCAGCAGATTTCCACTGGGCTTCCTAAAGGCACTCTTGTGCAGTCAGATCAGTGCAAGGGGTGTACTTTGGGAAAATTTGTGAAAGCCACCTTTCACGAGAAGGATAGTCGCGCCACAACGATCCTTGAGAGAATTCACACAGACGTGTGTGGACCTTTCTCAGTAGCTTCGACAGCAAAGCACAAGTACTATGTGATCGTTGTTGATGATTTCTCTTGAAAGTTCTGGATCTTCTTCATGCAGAAGAAGAGCAAGACATACTCAAAATTCTGTGAGTTCAAAGCACTGGTCGAGAAGGAATTGGGGAAGAAGGTGAAGGCTCTTAAGAGCGACAATGGTGGTGAATTCATCTTTGGCGATTTCAAGGACTTCTGCAGCGCAGAAGGAATTTGAAGAGAACTCATAGCTCCCCATAACCCACAACAAAATGGGGTTACTAAGCGGAAGAACAGAACGATTGTGGGTGCTGCACGAGCGATGTTACATGATCAGGGCCTACCCCTTCACTTGTGGGTGGAGGCATGCAATACTACAATATATGTGCAGAACCGTTTTCCTCACAAGATACTTGGCATGAGTACACCCGAGGAGGCTTATTTTGATATTTCCCATTTGAGGATTTTTGGTTCTCATGTTTACATGCATGTGACGAAGGATGCCAGGAATAAGCTAGAGCCGACCGCAGAGGTTGGGATATTTGTGGGGTACACTGATACGCCCCACAACTATCGTGTGTATTTTCCATACAGTCGCAAGACTGTTGTGCGACGGGATGTCAAATTTCAGGAGGAGAAAGCCATGAAGTGTTCGCTTGAGAGGGAGCCACACTTGCATGCAGATGAGGAGCTATTAGTTCCTAAGGATGAGCTTCAGGATGTGGATCAGCCACAAGATGAATTTCATGGAGTGGAAGAGACCACTCATGTAGTGCCAACCATCAGAGGGTGAAAGCGCACTACAGAAGCTGAGCGACTGGCTCAAGATGCAGAGAAGGTTGTAGGACCACCTACAGCACAATGCAGACAGAGACAGTCACCTGATCGGTACACTGGATACATGGCTCTTGTGAGCAAATGTGTCATGAGTGAGCCATCCTCTTTCGAGGAAGCTGTGGAGGATTCCACATGGGTAGATGCCATGGTAGAAGAGTATGATTCGATTGTCAGAAACAGTGCATGGGAGATTGTCCCAAGACCAGAGGGGAAATAAGTGGTGGGTTTGAGATGGATCTACAAAGTGAAGCGGGCAGCTGACGAGAGTGTGGAGAAGTACAAGGCAAGATTTGTTGTCCGAGGCTTCTTGCTCTCTCAGCGCAGATGGGGTGGCACATCCATCAGATGGATGTGAAGACTGCGTTCCTCAATGGAGTAATTGAGGAGGAGGTGTACATAGAGAAGCCCAAAGGTTTCAAGATCTTCAACAGTGAGTCGCATGTGTGCAGGCTCAAGAGAGCATTGTATGGGTTGAAACAAGCACCTCGTGCTTGGTACACAGGGATAGATAGTTATTTCACCAGACTTGGATTCTCCAAGAGTAAGGCGGATCCTAACCTATACCAGATTGTGGTGGAGGGTAAGTTGCTAATAATTGTACTTTATGTAGATGATTTGCTTTTGACAGGAGATGAGTTGTTGATACTTTCATGCAAGGAGGATCTTGCTATAGAGTTTGAGATGAAGGACTTGGGCCTCCTTCATTATTTCGTAGGATTGGAAATTTGGCAGCGTAGTCATGGTCAATTTGTTTCTCGGGGTAAGTATGCCCGAGAGATACTAGAGAAGCTCAACATGCATGGCTGCAAGCCTGTTGATACCCCTCTTCCTGGAGGATGGAGGAGGGAGGATGCTACTTCAGCGGAGGTAGTGGATGCCACTGTTTATCGACAGTTGGTGGGGTCGCTTATTTATCTGGTAAATACACGACCCGGTATATGCTATGCTGTTAACCAGCTTTCACAAGCTATGGTTAAGCCAACCAAGCTCTTCTGGAAGGAAAGAAAACATGTATTGTGTTATCTCATAGGCACATCGGGATATGGATTGTGGTACAGACAAGAGGATGAGGTGAAGCTATGTGGCTTCACGGATGCAGATTGGGCAGGGAGCCCAACGGACAGAAAGAGCACATCTGGAGGGATCTTCAGTATCGGGTCGACAGCAGTTTCTTGGTACAACAGGAAGCAGAGATCTGTGGCACTCAGTTCAGCAGAGGCCGAGTATATGGCAGCAAGTTTGGCTGCATGCGAGGCTATATGGATGAGGAAGATCCTGGTCGGGTTTTTCGGGTCACACATGGAGCCTACTGTGATTTATTGTGATGACCAGAGTTGCATTAATCTCTAGGATAATCCAGTATTTCATGATAGATCCAAGCACATCGACATTAGGTACCATCATATCAAAGATTGTGTGCAGCGAAGAATCATGTTACTTTCATACATCCCTATGGAGGATCAGGATGCTGATATCTTGACGAAGGCTCTCACCAGGAGCAAATTCGAATACCACAGAGGCAGGATAGGGATTGCAGATAATCCATATCTTGTTGAGAGGGAGTGTTGAAAATGCAACAAGATGATGGAGCTTAGTGAAAAGAAGTCGTCTTCACTAAGTGGGCCCTAGGCTATTTTTGGCACAAAGTCTATTTTTAAACTATATGTATTTTTAGACATATGGATCATGGTCTATGAGTTGCAGGATGCTATTTATGGATGATTGGTCATGTTGGTAAAAATAGATGGACCTCTATTTTTAGACATATGGGCGGAGTCTATATTTAAACTGCCAGTCAAAAAATAGAACAATAGAATATTATTAGCTCTTAATAATATATGGATTATAAACATTATCTTATCCTCTTGCAGCACTTAAGTTCGAGCTACGGATGTGGCACGTGCAACTGCAAGAAGGAAATATGCTTTTCCTATGGGTTAGTTGAGCTATTGCATGATGGACTTCAGTTAGAACTCAAGTGATTGAGTTTGGTGGAGTTGATTGAGGAGTTGATGGAGTTGTGTTCAGTTTGGCTTAGTTGAACTAGTTGTATTTAGTCTAACTGCCAAATACACTAGTGATGAGTGATGTGAATTAATTATTAATTAATTCACTAATTATTAACTCATAAATCAACTAAAGAATACATCAGTTAACTCAGTGGATGGACAATTCAGTGGAGACAAGTGTTAGAGGTGGGTGAAAGGGTGAGACTACTATCAGTTGTGACTATAGTTGTGCATGAGATTTGCACAATCATTGATTGAGATTGCCAATGAGGATTTCACAGTACAAGCCAAAGGAAATTCGAACTTGGATCTGATCCATTCTCAACTTGGATTGCGTAGTAGAGGCAGGAAAACAGTGGAGGAGATTTGAACCCGTGACTTGTTCAAATCTGAGCTAGTTTGTGTGTAGCATGTGGAGATAGTACTGAGTACTTGTGAGGAGTATTGTACTATGTATTGTTACATTTTCTCTATCATTATAATATACATATAGTTGGGGGTTTTCAGCTGTATGCTTTCCCCATTACATACTTTGTTGATATGTGTGATTGATGTTTCAATGTGCGCATGCAATTGTTTTTTTAATTCCCCAAATTGATGATCAATGGTAGAGGAGGTTATGTATTATGCATGCATTCCAAAAATAGTGTATAATCAGGATAATTTCTGTGAATAAGTTTTATATTATTCAAATTTCTACAATTTTTACTCCCAGCTAATCAATATTGCAGTGGCCAAATTCTAGAAAACTTGATATTTCCTAATGTCCTGCGAAAATTTGGCCCAGACTATAACAGCAGCAAGCCTCAATGCATAAAGGGTCAGATCTTCCTACGAAACCCCAACTACTGAATGTGAGTTGTACTTCAGTGGTAGAACCCCAACTGGTGGATCTGATTGGTGTGGTGACAACAAAACCACAATTGCTAGATATTAATCGTACTGCGGCGGGAGAACCCCAACTGGTGGATCTGATCTGGAAACTAAGAAAATGGGCGATATTTAGAGGGTCGAGGGAACTATGGTCACAAAGGAGTGTCAGGTGCTACAGATTTCAATATACATAAGGGTCCAATAATAGTACTCTGCCTAATATTTCAAGGCACTAACTAAGGAGGATCAATCGTACCCTTAGCCGTACTACCGAACTACCCTATCATAAGCATAAGTAATCTCCCCAAGTGATATTCTCAGTGTACTGCAGTAGCAAGATGATCGACGAATTATCTAAGGCAAGGTTCTAGGTGAGCCTATGGGGATTATGATATACTCGTGGGTACACGGAAGTGCAGTTTGTGCGTAGTTCTGTCTAATGCGCTACTACTCGAAGGGGTACCTACAGGTGTTACAAGGGCGTCAAACAAGCGTGACCACCTCTTGTATTTCTTGCGTTCATGAATCCCCAAATCTGTAGGATTATGTGCTCAACAATAGATCCCGTGGTTTAAATATGTTGGAACACGTCTCTAGCGTAAAAAAAATTCTGCTCACAAATGGAGGTACCACCAGCCTTTGAAAGTGCTCTGATACCACTTGTTATGCTCTTGACCTGCGCGAAATTACAAAATACCAAATATGCGAATAAATACAACCCATAACATAAAATAAAATGAGAAAAACAACAATTATTTTATTATTCAGAGATAAAAGAAAAGTTCACTTGCCTCTTTGAGGGGGCAACCTCCAGCAGAACAGAGCTCGATTACAAAATAAGACTCGATGATATTTCCCTTCTAACTATGACTATTTATAGCTAAATTACCTTCAACAACCTAACAACTAGTGGTCCTTTGCATAACATGAGTTAACCACTTCATTAATTAATTATGGCCCATTTGCAACTAATTGTGGTCCCTTTCTTAAATGCG
Source organism: Pinus tabuliformis (assembly GCA_031772625.1). Classification (NCBI taxonomy): domain Eukaryota; kingdom Viridiplantae; phylum Streptophyta; class Pinopsida; order Pinales; family Pinaceae; genus Pinus; species Pinus tabuliformis. The sequence goes on along the minus strand of CM062806.1, from coordinate 51,708,945 downwards.
GGTCAACCACTTAAAATTATTAATACGGCCTTTATTGACTCTTTAACTAACTATGACTATAACTTGACCTTATTGGGTTTATTACATAAATGAAGGGGTTAGGGTTGGACCCTAACAACTTGCTTTAGGGACATTTGTTTATATGGTTGTAGTCATAGGAATACCAAATCACCTACATCAAAATGTCTTTCACTGCAATGTTGATCTGCCTGTTGTATCATTCTATTCTCCACCAAAGTGAGGTTATCCTTTAAGAGTTGGAGAACTTGTTGTTGATGCTCAATGTGATTTTCCACTACTTGAACCTTAGAATTTTCTCTTAAATATGATGTGATGGATGATGGATGATATTCATAAAGTGCCATAAATGGGGTCATTTTTGTTGCAACATGGAAGGAAGTGTTATACCACCATTCAGCCAGAGGAAACCATTTCACCCATTGTGCCTGATTATCAAAGAGAAAGAAATGAAGATATCCTTCCAAACATTTGTTTACTATCTCAGTTTGCCCATCAGATCGAGGATGATAAGATGACCTATGAATTAACTGAGTACTGAGACAAGAAAATAATTATGTCCAAACTTTTCCAGTGAAAATGGGATCTCTGTCGCTTACAATAATATTTGGTTTTCCATGTAGCTTTTGAATTTTTTCCATAAATGTAGTAGAAGATGTATTGGTTTTAAATGGATGAGATAATTCACAAAAGTGTGCATACTTGGTAAGTCTATCAACTACCACCATGATGACACTCTTTCCTTTGAACTTGCGTAAACCTATGATAAAATCCATTGAAACCTCCTCCCAAAGTAGGCATGTAATGGATAAAGGTTGTAATAGACCCGAGGTCTTAATTGTTTCAACTTTATTTTGTTGGCGAACCAAAGATTCCGCCACAAACTTTTGAATATCTGATTTAAGGCCATCCAAAAAAACTTCCTTCTTAACCCTGTGGTAAGTTTTTAAAAATCATGAGTGTCCTCCTAGGGGAGAAGTGTGCAATTCCATAAGAATATTTTGTTTGAGTTGGGAATTATTACATAGGTATAAGTTATCTTTGTACCATAACAAATTATTTCTCTAGCTAAACATATTAGATGTACTGGGATCTTTTTCTAACTTTTGAATGAGTACCAACACTTCTTCATCATTCTTCCATTCATCCCTTGCTTCATTTATCCAATCTGGTTGGATAATAGAAATGGCACAAACTAATGCTTCCACATCCTCATCCTTTCTTGAGAGTGCATCTGCCACAACATTTTGCTTCCCTTTTTTGTAGAGGATTTCAAAGTCATAACCCAACATCTTTGTGACCCATTTTTTCTGCTCTTCTGAAGATAATCTTTGTTCTAAAAATTATTTAAGACTATCATGATCCGTTTTTACCTTGAAGTGTCTTCCCATTAGGTAGGGTCACCATTTCTTAAGTGCATGTAGTATTGCCAACATTTCCTTCTCATAATTAGCTTTTTGTAAATAATTTCCTTTGATTGGATGAATTCCGAAAGAAATGGGTGTTTCTTCTTGCATTAAAACAACACCAATTCCATTTCCTGAAGCATCAGGTTTTTGTGAAGTCTGGAATAGCTAAGACTGGTGCTTGGCACATTGCCGCTTTAAGATGTTCAAAGGCCTTGTTGCATCTGGAGCCCATGAAAATGCATCTTTCTTCAATAATGTTGTTAGAGGTGCTGTTATTCTCCCATAATTCTCAACAAACTTGAGATAATACCCTGTCAACCCGAGAAATCCTAGCAAATTCTTTATGGATGTGGGGATTTTCCATTCTTGAATGGCTTTAATTTTGTTAGGGTCTACCTTAACACCTTCATGAGATACAATATGACCCAGATATTCCACCTCATTTACTCCAAAGAAACATTTGGATATTTTTACATATAACTACTTCTACTCCAATAGTTTGAGCACCCTATCAACATGTTGAACATGATCCTTCTAAGACTTGTTGTAGATTATTATATCATCAAAAAATACTAACACAAATTTTCTAAGGAAGGGTTTGAAAATGGAATTCATCAAACCTTGAAATGTAGAAGGTGCATGTCGTGGCGGAAAAAGTCATTTGGGCTGACACAACTGACCTCCCTAGGAGTTTAAACTCTCTAGCGACAAACAAGACAAAATGGAGTAATCTTTCTCTAAATATACCTTTTACAACATGAAAACTACAAGTGTTTAGGCTTACCTTATTCCAAAACGCTGTTGTTGTAGTCCGTCCATGCCGATCCGGATGAGCTCCTCCTTCAAGTCAATTCCTGCAACCACAAACAATCAAACAATTACCAAGCACTTGTATTTCATATAATAAAACATACATTCAACATGCAGACCAAGGAACACATGAAATAACTCATTAACACAAGCTATTGAGAAAAATAAACCAGTTTGTATTAATAACGAAACAAAGAAACTCTTACAACCTGGCCTTGGTGTTGTGCAAGTTCCTCCCAGGGTCCATCAAGTGTTTTCCTCTACTTTGACAAAGCTCACCCACTTCCAAGTAGAATCATGTAAAGACAATCTCTCCTCACAAAGGTTCTAATGGAAGACCTAAATCCTGCAGCATTTACCCAAAGAAAATGTATAGCTTCAACCTCCTCTCCTTCTGGCTCAATGTCTTTATTTATAGTGCTGTAAAGAGGTTATTCAGGTCCACCATCAATGGGATAATCCCCCTCTTTGGGTGGGATTGCTCCCTTATTGATGGGATAAGTTCCCTCTTAATAGAGATACATGAACCAACTGGAGGCGCATCCATTTCATCAAACCGACCTCTAGAATGTTCTAGAAGTAACCACAAGTAACTTTTTCAAGATAAAACTCGTGCATTTTGCCTTTTACAGAAGGACGCACCTGTCCTTTAACATACAAAGCGTCCATGGACGCAACTTTTGTGAACATGGTCAGCGTCCCCGCAGGTAAGGCTAGAGAGAACCTGCGACCCCAGAGATAAACATAGTTTTTACAAGACTTTCTCTCTTTTTTGAGTTTGAGATGGATAACAGAGGCATAAGACTTGCCTAAGAGGGTAGCATGACTGTTGATTTGAGCCATACTAACTGTAAGTAGTCAAGGTGACATTTTTTAGTGTAACAGATTGCCCCCTAAAGTGCGAAGCTTGGAATAGATTAGGGTTTTGTAATTCTAGGAAGGGTGAAGCGCTTTATCATTTCAAGGATTGACTTGTGGATGACCTGGTTGGAACCTACAATTTTCAACACAAAATACATGTATAAGATTATATCATCACTGAGGTAGGCATTCCCATACTCAGATTCAAAACTTAAGGAAACTCTACGTTGAACTTTTTCGTAAATTTGTGTCCCTCAAGCCCGAAAAAGTATAAAATAATACCTGAGGGAACCGCTTGATCTTGCGACCAAGGAGTACTTTCATGATAGTGTCGTCAACCTGAAAAGTAAAAAGCGATCAAGGACATGTCGTTTTATTTCCTTATTGAGTTTGAAACGACAAAAACCCGGCAATCTTTTCCTGATTTTACGGTCAGAAAAGAGCTAAAAGGGGACCGTCTTTTAATTCCGTTTTAACGAGTGTAAAAGAAACACTCGGTGATCTTTTCATGTTTTAGGAGTCAGAAAAGGGCTTAAAAGATGACTCTGAGGTTTCACTTTTTCATAAGTTTTAACGAGTTCGAAAAAGGGATAAAAATGTACTCATTTGGGCGGACACAACTGACCTCCCTAGGAGTCTAAACTCTCTAGCGACAAACAAGACAAAATGGAGTGATCTTTCTCTAAATATACCTTTTACAACATGAAAACTACAAGTGTTTAGGCTTACCTTATTCCAAAACGCTGTTGTTGTAGTCCGTCCTTGTCGATCCGGATGAGCTCCTCCTTCACATCAATTCCTGCAACCACAAACAATCAAACAATTACCGAGCACTTGCATTTCATATAATAAAATATATATTCAACATGTAGACCAAGGAACACATGAAATAACTCATTAACACAAGCTATTGAGAAAAATAAACCAGTTTGTATTAATAACGAAACAAAGAAACTCTTACAACCTGGCCTTGGTGTTGTGCAAGTTCCTCCCAGGGTCCATCAAGTGTTTTCCTCTACTCTGACAAAGCTCACCCTCTTCCAAGTAGAATCAAGCAAAGACAATCTCTCCTCACAAGGTTCTAAATGGGAGACCTAAATCCTGCAGCATTTACCCAAAGAAAATGTATAGCTCCAACCTCCTCTCCTTCTGGCTCAATGTCTTTATTTATAGTGCTGTAAAGAGGTTATTCAGGTCCACCATCAATGGGATAATCCCCCTCTTTGGGTGGGATAGCTCCCTTATTGATGGGATAAGTTCCCTCTTAATAGAGATACATGAACCAACTGGAGGCACATCCATTTCATCAAACCGACCTCTAGAATGTTCTAGAAGTAACCACAAGTAACTTTTTCAAGATAAAACTCGCGCATTTTGCCTTTTACAGAAGGACGCACCTGTCCTTTAACATACAGAGCGTCCATGGACGCAGCTTTTGTGAACATGGTCAGCGTCCCCGCAGGTAAGGCTAGAGAGAACCTGCGACCCCAGAGATAAACATAGTTTTTACAAGACTTTCTCTCTTCTTTGAGTTTGAGATGGATAACAGAGGCATAAGACTTGCCTAAGAGGGTAGCATGACTGTTGATTTGAGCCATACTAACTGTAAGTAGTCAAGGTGACATTTTTTAGTGTAACAGATTGCCCCCTAAAGTGCGAAGCCTGGAATAGATTAGGGTTTTGTAATTCTAGGAAGGGTGAAGCGCTTTATCATTTCAAGGATTGTCTTGTGGATGACCTGGTTGGAACCTGCAATTTTCAACACAAAATACATGTATAAGATTATATCATCACTGAGGTAGGCATTCCCATACTCAGATTCAAAACTTTAACTAATGGACTAACTATTCTGATACGGGAATGATCTTGCAGTACATCATTTTTATAGACTTTTGTAGATACAGTATGGACGCAGCCATCTATTTATAATTAGTCTACATAGATAATGAATACAAAACTCCTCGCAGCCTGGATGGTAGAAACTAGATCCAGGGTCTTCACTTCTACTTCCCGAATTGGTAGGATTCTAACCATGTGATTAAATGATTTGATGTCGAACATGTTAGAAACCACTTGATTACCAGTCGATGATGTAAACTGTTAACAAGCGTGAGAGAGACCACCAGTAATGTCAATGGTTCTCAAAGTACCAAGCACAACCCGTGAAATGTGAATAGATGTTTTGATGTCGAACACTTCACGGAATCCTTTGATCGAAAGTCAATGATGTAAACTGACGTCAAAGGCGAGAAACCTGCCATTGATGCATGCAGACTTCAAGGTACTGTCGATTCCTAAGTCATCTTTCTAGATAATGTGTCGATGTCGATAGAAAGCGACCTGTTGCAGGCAAGCCTGCAACACGAAATCATTGTTCAAGTTGAAGAAATGTTGCTGTAAGGACTGACTCAGGGATGGTCAAATGGATGATAAGTATTTTGCAGATGAAAGTTTTTCTTGCAGACCTCTTGAACACATAACGACACGACAGATGGTTTGGTGACGAATAACTCAAAGTTAATCCCTGGAACCCGATTAAAGATTTTCAAAGTGATTTGGTCAACTGTGAGGTAAAATATTTCCCAACCCAGGTGAATGCAAAAGTGTCGTGTTCAAGAGTGGTAATAAAGTTTCATTTGAGACAAAAGGTGACAAATAGGTTCATTCTTCTCTCTTTTCCCCCACCATTTCTGGCAAGTACCTCTTTATTTTTAACAAGCTTGAGGAGGATAACATATGCTCGGTTATAAGCTCATCCTTCGGACGAGTCCAACCTAGTTTAAATTCGAACCCTAGGAAGGAGTGGTTCGTTCCTGTTTGTAATTGAACAGGTCCTTTACTATAAAAGTTTAACGAGCCCAGTATAGGAGAAACTCGGCGTTTTTCATTTTTAGAGAGTCTGAAAAACTTAAGGAAACTCTACGTTGAACTTTTTCGTAAATTTGTGTCCCTCAAGCCCGAAAAAGTATAAAATAATACCTGAGGGAACCGCTTGATCTTGCGACCAAGGAGTACTTTCATGATAGTGTCGTCAACCTGAAAAGTAAAAAGCGATCAAGGACACGTCGTTTTATTTCCTTATCGAGTTTGAAACGACAAAAACCCGGCAATCTTTTCCTGATTTTACGGTCAGAAAAGAGCTAAAAGGGGACCGTCTTTTAATTCCGTTTTAACGAGTGTAAAAGAAACACTCGGCGATCTTTTCATGTTTTAGGAGTCAGAAAAGGGCTTAAAAGATGACTCTGAGGTTTCACTTTTTCATAAGTTTTAACGAGTTCGAAAAAGGGATAAAAATGTACTCATGGTTTTCACTTTTTCGTAAATTTTAATGAGTTCGAAAAAGGGATAAAAATGTACTCATATGGCCGACTTTCAATTTAATTTACGAGCAGGAAAAGACGGAAAGAACTCGGCATTTTCATTTGTTTTACGAGAATGAAAGATGGCAAAATAATCTCGAGATTTTCATGAGTTTAACGAGTCTTGAAAATAACTGAAATTGACTCGAGCTAGGTTTCATTTTTACAAAAGCTTGAAACAGAGTAAAACTATGCTTCATAGTAGTTTCATTTTTACACAAGCTTGAAACAGAGAGAAAACTATGCTTGATGCCCCCTAAGCGTAACTGCTAGAGCGCATGCCCCCCTGCTTCATTTCATTCAACCAGTTGGATGAAATGAAGGTTGAGTTACGAGATCATTTGAAAGACTCGACCTAAAACTGTAAGAAAATTATGCAAAAACTGAAATAACTAACCTAAAAATACAACTTAACATTTACGAGATCTAGTCAATCTCTCGACTCAAGTAGAGGAGGATTTGTTTCATTTTTTAACGAGCTTGACACAGGAAAAGAACTATGCTCGGATTCAGTTTCATGTTTACGCAAGCTTGAAACGAAAAACTATGCTTGTTATAAGTTCACATGCTCCCAGCATAATGACGCAAAACAAGGTACATGTCCCCCAAGCTTTATTGCATTCAATGAGGTGGATGGAATGAAGCTTTACTTTCAATATCTTGGAAAGACTTGTGGGAGCTGTTTCTTTTTTTTAGTGAGGTTGACACAGGAAAAGAACTATCCTCAAAATACTTGTTTCATTTTTTAAACGAGCTTGACACAAGATAAGGAACTATGCTCATAACTACGCTACAATCTACCTAACAAAAACGTTACTCTAAAAACCTTGATTCATTTTTTAACAAGCTTGACACAAGACAAGGAACTATGCTCTAAAATCCTTGATTCATTTTTTAATGAGCTTGACACAAGACAAGGAACTATGCTCATAACTACTCTCTATAATCTACCTACTTAACCTACCCTTGTTTCATTTTTTAACGAGCTTGACACAAGACAAGGAACTATGCTCAAAAAGTTCGCATGCCCCCAGTATAATGATGCAAAGTGAGGTACATGCCCCCCAGGCTTCATTGCATTCAACTAGATGGATGAAAGGAATGAAGGTTTACTTTCAATATTTAACTTGAAAAGGGAGTTGTTTCATTTTTAAGGAGGTTGACACAAGAAAAGAACTATCCTCATACCTGATTCATTTTTTAACGAGGTTGACTCAGTAACAGGAACTGTCCTCAAAACCCTACTTTCTACAACCTACCTACATATTCTAAAATCTACCTGATTCATTTTTAAATGAGGTTGACACAGTAAAAGGAACTTTCCTCACTACATCCAGTTTCATTTTTTAATGAGGTTGAGACGGGAACAAACTATCCTCGTACACACTGATTCATTTTTTAACGAGGTTGACACAGTAAAAGGAACTTTCCTCACAACATCCAATTTCATTTTTTAACGAGGTTGAGAGAGGAACAAACTATCCTCGTACCATCCAATTTCATTTTTTAACGAGGTTGAGAGAGGAACAAACTATCCTCGTTCACTGATTCATTTTTTAACGAGGTTGACACAGTAAAAGGAACTATCCTCGCTACATCCAGTTTCATTTTTTAACGAGGTTGAGACGGGAACAAACTATCCTCGTACACACTGATTCATTTTTTAACGAGGTTGACACAGTAAAAGGAACTTTCCTCACAACATCCAATTTCATTTTTTAACGAGGTTGAGAGAGGAACAAACTATCCTCGTTCACTTATTCATTTTTTAACGAGGTTGACACAGTAAAAGGAACTATCCTCGCAACATTGATCATGGCTTCCAACTGGAAGAAAGACATGTCAATGGACACACCTTGATCATGGCTTCCAAAAGGTCTTCATCCGAAGGAAGAACACTTCTCTGGAAGGAACACATGTCAAGGGGCTCAAAAGGGATAAGAACATCGTGTTCAAGGAATCCCATAGAGTTTTCCATGTCAATTACCGGATCTAAATCAAAGGAAGATGAGCAAACCGTGAGAGGCTCACTTACATCGGTAACTGAAAACATGGGACCAGTTGCCACATAATTAACCCGTGGCAGGGTAGATACCACTTTAGAATCAGGAACATTTAGGGGTGTCATATTATTGGTAGTTGAGACAAGACTAGGGAATGAAAGCTGGTCTATAGTCACAATACTGCCATTGTGAGGGAAAGACATCACGCGAAAGAGTGTCGATACAACAACTTTCATTGCATAAACATAGTCTCGTCCAAGGAGTAAATTGAAATCCAAGGGACCTCGAACTACCATAAGATCAACACAAACAGTTTTACCTTCCAAGGTAATAGAAAACTTAGGAAGGATCCCTAAAGGTTCACTAATTGTTCTGTTAAAAGCTTTCAGATTCTGCGTAATAGGCGCAAGCTGAGGGGAACCCAAAGCTTTCCAAACAGTTGAGGATAAAATACTAACAGAAGCACCTTCATCTACCTGAGTACGATGTATGTCCCTACTACCAGCCTTGACAATGATTTGGAAAGGGATAGAGGAAGGAAGACGAGGTTCTGTCAGTCTAGTCCAATCAAAGGAAAAGACCTCAGTGCTTGGAGGGGGTTCTGTAGAAACAGGTGAAATGACCCCCGGCATAGAAGAATCTGATGTAACAAGAAGAACATCAGCGGTATGAAATTGACTCTCGAAAGGGAGAGTGTGATCGATCGAATGTGAAATTGAATTGACCACTTGATCAACTAATGGATCATCAACCTGAGTGACATGAGTTTCACTCTCCAATGGAAGAGTGTGATCGACCGTACTTGAATTTAGATCAATCACTCCGTCAGTTGACGGTAGGTTGGGAGAAAGTTTACGGTAACCAGTTGGAAATTCTTGCTGTGGAACAGTAAGTTTTTCCAACAATGTTGAGGCTTCACCTATGTGAGGGCAAACATGAGTTTGATGACTCCCGTTGCATAACTTACAAGGAAACCTAACTTTACCCTTTTTCCCAGGAACCTGACTATCACTGGTTGATGGATCAACAGAAAGTTGATGAGATTTTTCTGACCATGCTTCCAAGACCTTTGGAATACCAGAACAATTGACAAGGAAGTGGTCACCCTTACAAAGCCTGCAAGGGTATTTGGGTTTACGATGCATGTCGGAATTTTCCTCAACACAACTAACACTTACAGCCATGGTTAGTTGGTTGACTTCTTTCTTATCTTGCTTCTTCTTCTTCTTCTTCTTCTTCTTCCCTTTCTTCTTCTTCTTAGCCTCCTGGTTACTAGCATCAAAGATTTTACCAGGCGAAGAGGAAGAAATGGAGGAAGAAAAATTAGGCGAAGAAGGTAAAGGGTCAACAGAAGGTTGGTGATGTTGAGATGGTGAACTCTGTTGAGGTGAAGCATCCGGTTGAGGTGGAACAATTGGAGTATTTTGGGCCAACGAAGTTGAAAATAACCATATCGGTAAACCTATTGTAAATCCAGGTAATGACAAAGTAGCCATATAAGGAGGACCAACATTTCCAAAGTAAGGAAAAGTACTAGGATTCTCATTAGGAGGGGTTCCTAGGTTGATAAATTCTGGAACATTTTCCATTATATTCAACTTCAGTGAATTTTATTAACAATCTAAAACTAAAATTAATAATTCACAATTCACACTTAACAATTAAAATTCACAATTCACACCTATGGTCTCTAAAAGTAAAAACAAACAAATTAACATGCGCCGACGTCAAACCTAGGAGTCAAACCACACACAAAAAGTAGCCTTCCGGACCGAAAACACTAGTTGGTGATTAAGCCCAACCTCGCAGAATCCAGTACAGAAATAGTGGGTGGAACAGTTACCCCGACAACCTGCTTAATGAATAGACTGGACCAAGTTCCTCCACTTTAACCGTCTCGAGTGAAGTGAACCCCCCAGAAAATCCAAGTGAGTATAGCCGACGTTTGCTCCAGGTACAGTGGGACCTTCCCTCCACCGTCACCTTGGGTAGAATCCTAAATATTATGGTCACTAAGGTTACCAACGGCCACAAGTACACCTGGGGGAACAGTCTAAACTCCGACAGCACGCAAGGGAAGAGTATCAAGCTCAATCCCCTTACTGGCTCCTTGATAGTAATCCAAGGTTTACCGATAAGTGACCCCTGGCTCCTCGACAATGGTTAATCCGAGATTTACCGTTTGTAATACGTACTGTCTGGCGTCGTTCCCAACGAGGGGGGAATGATCCCCTCACTGGTTCGGACACGAGCTTGTGCTTCTCCTTTAAGAGGAGCTTTCCCAGAGTGTAAATGTAACAATTGGATTTGATTCTATCACAAGATCGACTACTTGTTTGGTTTTACTGTCTTGGAGAGTTAAGTACTCACCTACTCCAAGACACTAGCCTAAGCTATGTTGGTGCTTCAGAGCCCTAGAAATGTAAAAATTACTAGATGAATTTTAATTAAGCGCTGTGTTATTAAGGCTTTTATTACTCAAACGGATAAATGGAGATGAAACCAATGGTGTTATGACCCGACTCAACTGAATGCAATCGAATATTATAATGTAATCGTTTCAATTCGATGAATCCTAACTAAAGTAAGGAGAGAGTTTCCATTCACCTCCAACAATGCAAAAAATTGATCACTAAGAGAAAATATAACAAATTCTCTAATGCACTAATTTCATCAAGAAGAACTAATGCAAATCAATTCCAAACCATTTTTTTTTATTTCTGTGTAAATTCAAATCAAAGAAAGCTGATCTAAATCTACAATGGATTTTTTCAGAATGTAAACTATGCAATTGTAATCTATGCACAATTCACTTGAAAAGTATGCAAATGTAATCTATGCACATTTTTCATTAATATTCTGAAAATGAGAATTCTAATTATGCAAATGTGATCTATGCAAGAGAATTCTCAAACACAAGATGATTCTAATGTGATCTAAGAACCAATCAAGTGCAAGTCGAGAAAATTGGGTGAGAGTTCCTGAAAAGACTGAGAGAAACCTCTAAGTAATGACCAAAGGAAAACAAATCAAGAATTTCTCAAAAAAGAGACTCAAAACACCCAATTGATCAAAGCTAAAGCAGGAATGCCAATGAAACAAGCTTAGGTGAAGATTTATGGCAAGAGACTAATGAATCTGGGCAGAAAAAACTAAGAAAAAACAAAATCTAAGAGCAAAAAATGCAAAAAATGGAATTTTTTCAAATTTTAGCAGGGGACGCAGGCAACCCGTTAGAACAGGTGCGGGCTCGCACTGTGTACACAGCGACAGTGCGTCCAGGGACGCACTGTGCAGCACTCCGAGGGTGCGTCCTACTGAAAAACTCAAGAAAACCAAAAATAAAACTAATCCTAAGCTAACCCACCCAGAGACAAGGTCACAGAGCCAAAACTAGAAAAATAAACCAATTTTCTCAAAGCAAAGTTCATACAAAAGAAAAGACTCTTCTCATCAATGGAATCCCCAGCGGAGTCGCCAATTTGTCGTGGCGGAAAAAGTCATTTGGGCGGACACAACTGACCTCCCTAGGAGTCTAAACTCTCTAGCGACAAACAAGACAAAATGGAGTGATCTTTCTCTAAATATACCTTTTACAACATGAAAACTACAAGTGTTTAGGCTTACCTTATTCCAAAACGTTGTTGTTGTAGTCCGTCCTTGTCGATCCGGATGAGCTCCTCCTTCACATCAATTCTTGCAATCACAAACAATCAAACAATTACCGAGCACTTGCATTTCATATAATAAAATATATATTCAACATGTAGACCAAGGAACACATGAAATAACTCATTAACACAAGCTATTGAGAAAAATAAACCAGTTTGTATTAATAACGAAACAAAGAAACTCTTACAACCTGGCCTTGGTGTTGTGCAAGTTCCTCCCAGGGTCCATCAAGTGTTTTCCTCTACTCTGACAAAGCTCACCTTCTTCCAAGTAGAATCAAGCAAAGACAATCTCTCCTCACAAGGTTCTAAATGGGAGACCTAAATCCTGCAGCATTTACCCAAAGAAAATGTATAGCTCCAACCTCCTCTCCTTCTGGCTCAATGTCTTTATTTATAGTGATGTAAAGAGGTTATTCAGGTCCACCATCAATGGGATAATCCCCCTCTTTGGGTGGGATAGCTCCCTTATTGATGGGATAAGTTCCCTCTTAATAGAGATACATGAACCAACTGGAGGCGCATCCATTTCATCAAACCGACCTCTAGAATGTTCTAGAAGTAACCACAAGTAACTTTTTCAAGATAAAACTCGCGCATTTTGCCTTTTACAGAAGGACGCACCTGTCCTTTAACATACAGAGCGTCCATGGACGCATCTTTTGTGAACATGGTCAGCGTCCCCGCAGGTAAGGCTAGAGAGAACCTGCGACCCCAGAGATAAACATAGTTTTTACAAGACTTTCTCTCTTCTTTGAGTTTGAGATGGATAACAGAGGCATAAGACTTGCCTAAGAGGGTAGCATGACTGTTGATTTGAGCCATACTAACTGTAAGTAGTCAAGGTGACATTTTTTAGTGTAACAGTGCATTAGTAAGGGCAAAAGGCATGACAAAAAATTCATAATGACCCTCATGAGTTCAATGTTGTTTTCAGAATGTCTTTAGTCTTCATTCTAATTTGATGATATCCTAAACGAAGATCCGACTTGGTGAACTAAATTGATCCATGCAATTCATCCAATAATTCATCAATGACAGGAATGGAAAATTTATCTTTAATAGTGAGTTTTTTGAGCTCCCTATAATTTGGACACATGTGCCTTAATCCATCCTTCTTGTGCACCAATACTACTAGAGCAGAGAAAGAACTTTGACTAGGTTGAATTATACCAGCCTCTAGCATTTCTGCAACCATACATTCAATTTCACTCTTTTGGGCATAGGGATATTTGTAAGGACTCATGTTTGGAGGAACAGTTCCTGGAATCAAATGAATAAAATGATCATGATCACGAATAGGTGGGAGGCACTTGGGAGTCTCAAATACCTTGGAATGATTGTCCAAGACATTTTGGAGATTTGGAGAATTAGATGATTTCGATGTGGAAACCTCTAGCAAACATAATTGTGCAATTACAGCTCGTTGTTCTTTCTTTAGAAGCTTTGTATTTCCGTTAGAGGTGATTATCTTTCCCAATTTCCCTGAGATACCACTTAACTTAACTTCCTTTCCTTCTGAACAAAATTTCATGAAAATTTCTTGAAAATTAAAAGCTATTGTACCCAAGGATTGTAGCCATTGGACTCCTAGTACAACATGAGCACCATCCATTGAAATGGAAAGCATTGGGCTATTCAATACATATCCTCCCATGGATAGCTTGATATTATGGGACTTTCCAGAGCAATTTATGGTTCCTCTGCTTTCAACCATCACTTAACACTCTGGGTGTTGGATATGTGAAGCAATTCCATTCCTTGGCTAACTTATAATGAATAAAATTATGGGTATTGCATGAATCAATCAACAATATTACCTTTTTCTTCTTGATATTTCCTTATATCTTGATAGTTTGAGGAGTGGTAATTCCAGACAATGTAGTACAAGATAGGGTTGGATTAATTTTGGATTAATTTCTTCTTTCTCTAGGGATTGTTATTGGTGTATATCCTCTTCTTTTGAAGTTTCTTGTTCCTTTTTTTCCTCCTCTTCACAGTCTATGTAAAATAATTTCTTCTCATCACACTTAAGACCTTTATTTTATTTTCTATCACAACTGTAACAAAGCCCTTTCGATCTTTTTTATTCCAATTTTTGTGGTGTCAACCTTGTAGGTTGTGGAAGGCTAGGAGAAAAAACACTTCCGTCTTTATAGTTGTGAGTGGTAGGCTTCCTAGTTCCCATAATTTTTATTTCCATTTTTCTCGCCAACCTGAATGCCTTCTCCAATGAATCAGGTTCCAAAAGGTGAACCTCATGATGTATGTTATCATTTAAAGTCCCTATGAACACATCAATACTATGCTCCTCTGGAATATCTTTTACCCTTATATTCAATTTTTGGAAGTCCTTAATGTGCTCCATCATTGAACCCTTTTGTTTGATATTTATAAATTCGATAGAAAAGGTGTTGCTTTTTGTATCCTCATAATGTGATATCACTTCTTCATTAAAAATTTCCTAAGTGACAATTTTTTTACGAGAGAAAAGCCATCCATACCATACAAACTAATTTGGTTCCAAATATAAATTTGCAATGCATACCTTTGTGTGTTTTGCACATTATGGAGATCAAAATATTGCTCCATCTGTAGTATCCATGTTACGAGATCCTTGCCATAAAAATTCATCATATCGATCTTTGGAACATGGTGGGTCTTGAATCCAACGTTAGAGTCTATGAAATCATGATTAACATTTCTTTTGTTATCATCATGAGTTTCCTTTACTACCCTTTCACCATTAGTAAACATTTCTTGTAGCAACTTTGTCAAATCTATCTTCAAATCTTCCATTTTGCCCTCCATCTTAGCTTCCACGTCACTCATCTTAGCTTCCAAACCATCCATCTTATTTTCCACATAATTCATCTTAGCTTCCATGCCTTTCTTTAAACTATCCATCTTATCTTCCACACCATCAATCTTAAACTTCAACCTAACTCGCACACCACAGATCCATCATACTATAATGATATCAGATTCAAACCTTGCAGAAAGATAAAGGAAACATTTTCTTACTTCACACTTTGTATTAAAATAATTAACACACCTTAATCGAAGATGAAAAGAACACAAGGGAGAACGAGTTGGATTGGGTGGGCCCTAGCCACCCAGCTCGTTTCCCCATTTAGGAAACGTAAAATCTCGGCTCTTTAATCAACGCATCAACATAGAGTTACAGTGAAAGAGTGAGAAAACATGGCATAGTTCCTTTCTATTAATGATAAGAAAATATGCATCATGAATTCAAATCCAGCCCAGAATGAGGGAGATATAAGCAAATTACAAAAGGACAGAATCACGGTATCCTTTCTATATCTATTGCTCGCTACCATTTTCTATCTGAGTCCTACGTTTTATACATTCATCCAGGCCTGTGGCCGTAACCAAATTACAACGAGCGTTCCAATCTAAGCCTTTTGGCTACAAAAAAATAACAACAACAACACGTGCTGAGCCTTTTGGCTATAACAAAATAATATTCTAGGTATTCGATCGGCAACCTAATCTCCACCATATCCCTGATTTTCCTCCACGCTCCGAGCCCAACTCGAGTTAATCGTTCTAGAACACAACGTCTGCATGGAGTGGTAAGTTGTCACAGTAGTTGAAGATCTGCCAGTGGTGCAGGAATCCTTTCTTCACTCGAACATGCTAACAAAATAATTAATTCATTGTCCATCAAATACTTTCTAGGAAGAGAGTTATTAGTTACAAAGATTTAAAGGCATAAAATCTACGAAAATGATTAATTAAGCACATTCGTAACTCCTAAACATGAAACATAAAGCTACTGCAGGAAGGGATATAATTCTTGGACTAGTACAGGAACAAGGGAGTTCTCAAGGTTAAAACAAAGGTATAAGGTTATGTTTTTGAAGGGAAAAAGGGTTGAAAAATGGAACAATTTGGCCTACCAACATCTATCAGGCACACTAATAACAATATGGGGATAATACGGTCACAATAATAACAATAAGGGCTACAATGACAATAGTAATGGGGGAATCACTAGTATTATAGCTACCTAACATGGCCCTCTCCTTCAAAAAAGTGTTGTCCTCAATGCTTGAGTATTTCTAGATGCTTTTGTATAAAATTCTCATCCTCCCATGTGGAATCTTAAGCGGGTAAGTTCTTCCACTTGATGAGATAGTCCGAAATTGATCGATTTCATAGCTTTCGAGTTCTTGTTTCTTTGACTGCTTCAGGTTCCAATATGATTTTTCTTTCCTCGTCAAGTTCTGGCAATATTGTTTGAACTGGGAGCTTTTCACCTATAACCTTCTTTAAACATGAAACATGGAAAACTGGGTGCACTCAGGAAGCTATAGGAAGCTCCAATTTGTATGCCATAGTACTAATATTTTGCAACACCTTGTATGGACCATAGTACTTTGGTGGTAATTTATTATCCTTCTTAACTTGTGTGATGATATTGACCTGCGAAAAAATTCCAGAATACCAAATATGCAAAGAAATAGAACCCAGAACACAAAATAAAATGAGAAAAATAACAAGTATTTTATTATTTAGAGATCAAATAAATGTTCACTTGCCTCTTCGAGGGGGAAACCTCCAACAGAGCAGAGCTTGACTAAAAAATAAGACTCAATGATCTTTCCCTTCTAACTACAGCTATTTATAACTAAATGACCTTCAACAACCTAAATACTAGTGATCCTTTGCATAACATGGGTTAGCCACTTTATTTATTAATTATGGCCCATTTGAAACTAATTGTGGCCCCTTTCTTAAATGCAGGTCAACCAATTACAATTATTAATATGGGCTTTATTGACTCATTAACTAACTATGACTATGACTCTACCCTATTGGGTTTATTACATAAATAAAGGGGTTAGGTTTGGACCCTAACATGCCCTCCCCCACCAAAAGAAACCTTGTCCTCAAGGTTGAAGCTGCGGAAACTGCTGAAGAATAGAGGTTGGTTCCTAGGCTGCATCTTCTAGAGAGGTTTCTTTCCACTTGACAAGGACTTCCTTGATCATGTGGCTGTGCAGATGGTTTTCACGAGTATCAAGGACCTGTTCAAGTTGGAGCCAGAGTGACCCTTCCTCATCCAATTCGGGTAGACAAGTTTGAATTTTGCAATTGTTCCCCACCACTTTCTTGAGGCATGATACATGGAAGACTGGATGGATTTTTGAAGTTGGTGGCAAGGCCAGCTTGTAGGCTACTGCTCCAATGCATTGAAGTATTTCATAAGGTTCATAGAATTTTGGAGCTAATTTCTGAAAGCCCTTTTCTTTGAGCGATGTTTGCTTTTATGGTTGCAGTTGTAGGAATACATGATCCCCTTCTTGAAAGGTGCACTTTAAAAGTTGTTGGTCTGCCTTTTGTTAGAAAAATATATATTACAAAGCAATGGAACACATAAAATATTGCAGAAATATAAACACAAAAAACGTATAAAACAAGAGAGACACAGATATACGTGGTTCACCCAGTTTGGGCTACGTCTACAGAGAGACACGTAGTCCTTCTTTTATTATATTATCCAGCAAACTGAAGAGATACAACCTACAGCAGATCTGCTGTAACTCCCTCTTCGCTCTCAATCTCCTCTCTCTTCCTCACTTAGAATACAAATATACATAGATGCAATACAATTCCCTCATATATAGTGAGGGGTTGCCTTCTAGGGCAAAAAACCATAAATTAAACATAACTTCTACCGTCAGATCATCTGCCTAATGAATAGCCCAGATTGACTAGAAATTACTAGACTTTTACAAGGAAATTTTACATCTATTTTTAGCTTCGGGGTTGCTACCCCCAAACCCCCCAGCCGAGGAGGATCGCCCCCCCCCGAACACTCCCCCCCCACCCCCCGGCGTGTGGAGGGGTGTACAGTCTTCCTGGGGTATACATCTGGCTGAGACCTTTCAATATAGAAGATAATCAAGCTCCACACCAACCAATCTCCCACTTGGAGACTGAATATAGCAACTCCACCACTGCTTCATTTGCTAGACAATGACTCCACTTTGGACCTGGCTATTTCTTATCTTCTTCATCATACTTGAAGACCAATTGAAATTGAGTAGATTCTCAGTTTCTCCCTGGTTACAGCTTTTGTTAACATATCTGCAGGATTCTGGCTAGTGTGTATCGTTTCCAACTTCAACTATCCATCTTCCAACGCTAACTATACTAAATGGTACTTGAGGTGTATATGCTTAGTCTTGGAATGAAATGCAAATTTCTTTGCAATATGTATGGCACTCTGGCTGTCAGTGTATAACCTGCCCAACTCCTGCTTCTTACCTAATTCATCCAGAAACCTTTATAACCAAATCATTTCTTTACTAGCCTTTGTAGCAACAACATACTCTACTTCTGTTGTTGAAAGTGCAACAACACTTTGGATTTTTGAAACCCAACTGATAGTTGTTCCACCTACAATAAATACATATCCTGTAGTGCTCCTGCTATTATCTCTATCACCTGCCATATCTGCATCAACATATCCCTGTAGAGCAATGTTTGAACCACCAAAGCATAATTCTTGATTTGTGGTACCTCTCAAATACCTGAGAATCCACTTCACCGCCATCCAATGTTCTTGTCCTGGATTTTTCATGTACCTACTTACAACTCCCACTGCATGTACAATATCAGGACTTGTGCAGACCATTGCATACATTAAGCTTCCAACTGTTGATGCATATGGAACTTTAGACATATGAGCCATTTCTTCCTAAGTCTTGGGACACGCCTCCTTACTTAATTTGAAATGGCTAGCCAAAGGTATAGTAACTGGTTTTGCATTCTGCATATTAAACCTTTTCAACACCTTTTCTATGTACTCACTTTGAGACAATGTTAATTTGTGATTCTTCCTGTCTCTAGTTATTCTCATACCAAGGATTTGTTTTGCAGCAGCCAAATCCTTCATTGCAAATGAGTTTTCCAATTTCCTTTTGAGCACATTTATTTCCTGCATGTTAGAACCTACAACAAGCATGTCATCTACATACAATAACAATATAATATAGTTTCCATCATTTTTCCTTTCGAGATAAACACAATGATCAGAGTGACACCTAGTATAACCTTGTTCAGACATAAACCTATCAAATTTTAGATACCATTGCCTTGGAGCCTGTTTTAAGCCATACAAGCTCTTATTCAACCTGCACACTAGTTTTTCCTTCCCTTTTACCTCATATCCTTGTGGCTATTGCATATATATCTCTTCCTCCAAATCCCCATGGAGAAAGGTTGTCTTTACATCTAACTGCTCAAGATGCAAATCTTCAGCTGCTACTAGACTTAGAATAGTTCTGATTGAATTCATTTTCACAACAGTAGAAAATATCTCATCAAAGTCTATACCCTTTTTCTATGCAAACCCTTTCACCACAAGTCTAGATTTATACCTTTTTCTACCTCCATCTTCTTCCTTCAACTTGTAAACCCATTTATTCTACAATGTTGTTTTACCTGTAGGCAACCTGACTAAGTCCCAAGTCTGGTTATGTGCTAAGAAGTCCATCTCTTCTTTCATGGCTTGCTCCCACTTCTTCCTGGTTTCTACCTAACCTGCTTCTTCATAACATTTTGATTCACTAGAATCAATCAACAATACATAATATAATGAAGGAGAGTATCGTTCAGGGGTCTACTTATCCTGGTAGATCTTCTAACACCACTTTCAAGTGTTTGAGGTGCTTGTTGTTGTTGTGGTTGTTGTTCTAGCTATTGATCATTATGATTTTTAGGCATTATCACTTTTCCTGCGATATCGTCAAGCACTGTGTATTCTCTATTTTATTTTTCCTGTTTATTTTCCTGTAGCTGATCCTTATCCATATTTTCATTGAATATGACATCTTTGCTCCTAATGATTTTGTGTTTTTCATAATCATAAAAGCGATAACCAAAATCATTAACACCATATCCAATAAAGGTACATTTCTTTGATTTTGCCTCATGCTTTGTTCTATTTTCTTTATTAATGTGGACAAAGGCTTCACAACCAAAAGTCTTTAAAAATGAGTAGTTTACCTTTTTACCTGTCCATGCCTCCTCTGGAATACCACCATCCAAGGAACTTGAAGGCCCTATGTTTATTAGATAAATAGCAGTGTCTATAGCATCTACCCAAAATTGTAAAGGCAATCCTACATGCAATCGCATGCACCTTGCACGCTCCATGATTTTCCTGTTCATCCTTTCTAACACACCATTTTCTTGTGGTGTTACTGGAATTGTCTTCTCTCTGCAAATTCCATTCTCTGAACATTACCTATCAAACTCTTTGTTGCAATATTCACCTCCATTATCTAATATGAGACATTTCAACCTTTTTCCTGTCTCATTTTCAACCAAAGCTTTCCATTTCTTGAAAGTATCAAATACATCAGATTTATTTCGAATACAATAAATCCAGGTTTTTCTGGTTGCATCATTAATAAAAGTAACATAATAACAAGAGCCACCAAGAGATGACACCTAGGCAGGTCCCCATACATCTATATGCACAAGCTCTAATTTTGTGCTCTTCTTTTCTTTCCTAACTCTAGGGAATCTGACTCTCTTCTGTTTTCCATAAACACAATTCTCACAAAATTTTAAATCAACATGCTTCAAACCTGGAAACAAATTTCTTGAGTGAAGAATTTGCATCCCCTTCTCACTCATGTGCCCAAGCCTATGATGCCACAATGTCGTATCTTCTCTTCTAGAGGTTAAAGCATTAACAGAATTAGAAATACCATTGCATAAGTACAATGTACCAAGCTTTTCTCCTTAAGCTATTACTAGGGATCCTTTAGTGACCTTCCAGGTTTTATCTGTGAAAGTAGTTATGCAACCTTCACCTCCCAACTACCCTATTGAAATCAGATTTTTCTTCAGATCTAGAACATGCCTTACCTCCTTAAATAGCCATTGATTTCCATTCTGTTGTTTTATGAAAATTGTACCCATTCCAACGATTTTATAGGGTTTATCATCACCCAATCGAACCTGTCCAAAATCTCCTTGAACATAATCATGAAAATGTTTCTTATCAGATGTGGTATAGAATGAGGCCCCTGAATCTACCACCCAGGCATCAATAATATTTTCTAGTGAAAGAATCAAAGCATCTTGCAACACATCACCTGTTACATTCACTTCATGATTAGTTTCTTGCTGTGTGTCTCCTTCTTTTCCCTTCTGAGACTTGCAGTCTTTCTTCAGGTGTCCTTTCTTCCCACATTTCTAGCACACTATCCCCGATCTAGACTTGGATATGCCTTTTCTTGACTTACTGCGATATCCAGGGCTCTTTCCTCTTTCCATTTTTCTTCCCCTAGTCTCTGCAGTCAAAGCATTACCTGATGTCTCACCGGAGCTTTTCTATCGCATTTCCTCGCTAAGGATTGCACTGACAACATCATCAAACTTCAAAGTACTAGATCCAGAGACAGAGTTACTAATGGCCATAACTAAACCATTCCAAATTTCTGACAATGAGAACAAAAATAATAGAGCCCTAACTTCATCATCAAAATTTACCCCTACAGAACTTAACTGACTTATAACTGTATTAAAATCATTTAAATGGTCTACAACAGATCTACCTTTTGACATCTTCATATTAAATAAATGCTTCATAAGAAATACCTTATTTGAGGCCGAGGGTTTTTCATATAGTTTGGCCAATGCCGACATTAAACCCTCTGGTGTCATTTCCTTTGAAATATTAAATGCTACCGACGCCGCTAGGTACAACCGTATTGTTGCAAGTGCCTTTCTATCGAGAATATCCCATTCTGTGTCTGTCATACTCATCGGCTTCTTTTTCTTTCCCCTCAATGGTAGGTACAGATCTCTCTGATACAGAGAATCTTCCATCTGCATCTTCCATTTCTCCCACTCGAACCAGGAACCCTTCTCTCTCCTGCGAGTTTATTGGCCAAATAGACCTTCAGCTATGATACCAATTGTTAGAAAATTATATATTACAGAGCAATAAACCACATAAAATATTGCAGAAATATAGACATAGAAAATGCATAAAACAAGAGAGACACAGATATACGTGGTTCCCCCAGTTTAGGCTACATGCACGGAGAAACAACCAGTCCTTCTTTTATTATATTATCCAGCAAACTAAAGAGATACAACCTACAACGGATCCGCTGTAACTCCCTCTTCACTCTCAATTTCATGTCTCTTCCTCACTCAGAATACAGATATACATAGATGCAATACGATTCCCTCATATATATTGAGGGGTTGCCTTCTAGGGAAAAAAACCCTAAATTAAACATAACTTCTACCGTTAGATCATCCACCTAATGAACGACCCAGATTGACTAGAAATTACTAGACTTTTACAAGGCAATTTTACATCTATTTTTAGCTTCGGGGGCACTACCCCGGAACCCTCGACGGGGGACCACTGGCCCCTGGACCCCCCAGCCAGGGGGGATCGGCCCCCCCGCAGCCCCCCCGCGGGGGGACAAGTCCCCCCCACACCCCCCCACATGGAGGGGTGTACAATCTTCCTGGGGTATACATCAGACTGAGACCTTTGAATACATAAGATAATCAGGCTCCACACCCAACACCTGTTTCTTCATTCGATTTTGAGCTTGATGGAGATTATCTTTGATACGAGATATCACGGCGCACGATTCTATGGATTTTATCAACTGCTCGCACCTTAGAGCATCCAGGGATATAAGAAATAGGTGAAGGTGGGAGTTGGCCATACATTACTTCATATGGATTCATCTTGGTGGCTTCTTGATAGTTAGTATTATACCACCATTCAGCTAAAGGTAGCCATTGTACCTATTGATGTTGCTTTTATGAAGTGAAGCATCGTAGGTATGTTTCCAAACATTTGTTGAATGCTTCAGTTTGACCATCAATTTGGGGATGATAGGCAATACTTAGTTGGAGTAATTTGTTGGTGAAATTCAGGTCACGATCAGACAAAATGGATGTTGGCATGCCATGCAATTTGAAGAACTGGTCCATGAAAGCTTGAGCCACCAAAGTGGGGCTAAATGGGTGGGGTATGGGAATATTTAGAAATTTTGTCCACAACCACCAAGATGATAGATTTTTTGCCCGACTTCGGGAGACTAGTAATGAAATCCATAGAAACATCTCTCCAGAGGGAGGCAGGGATTAGAAATGGTTGTAAGGTTCCTGGTAACTTGATTGTTTCTCCTTTGTGGCATTGAAACATATCACATTCAGCTACAAAAGTAAGAATGTCAATTTTCATGCCTGTCCAAAAGAAAGAACAACGAGTGCGAGCATAAGTCTTCTGAAAGCCTACATGCCCTATAGTGGGAAATGAGTGCAACTCTGCCAAAATGTGACTTTTGAGGGAGGATTTCGGTGATATAACTACTCGATCCTTGTAGTGAAGAATATCATCCTTCCAAGAGTAGCCAACTGAGGAATTAGGATCTGCTCTCAAGTTATTAATGAGCTGGGAGAGAGGGGTGTGAAAACTATTCCTTGTGGGCTTCTTCAATCCAATCTGGTATGGGAAGAGAGATTGATAGCAGGGTGCTTTCATCCTCAAATTGGCGTGATAAAGCATCCACTACTACATTATCATGCCCTTTCTTGTAAATTATCTCATAATCATATCCCAAAATTTTGGCCAACCATTTATTTTGTTGTGGCGAGGATAGATGTTTCTGCAAAAAATATTTGAGGCTTTGATGGTCTATACAGATTTGGAAACACCACCCCAATAAGTGTGGTCGTTAGGTATCTACTGCATGTAAGATGGCCATCATTTCTTTCTCATAGGTATATTTTCCTGATGTTTCCCACTCAGTGGTTGGTTGGTGAAAGCCAAGGGTCGACCTTCGTGCATTAAGACAACACCAATAGTAGTACTTGAAGCATCACATCCAATCACAAAATATTTGGTGAAGTCGAGTAGTGCTAATACTGGAGTGGAACACATGGCCTGTTTGATAGCCACAAACACCTGTTGTGCTGCATCAGTCCAGAGGAATGAATTTTTCTTGAGAAGGTTAGTGAGGGGTCTAGTAATGCGACCATAATTGTGGACAAATTTGTGATAGTAGCCGGTGAGACCCAAGAATCCCCTCAAACTCTTCAACATTATTGGTTGGGGCCAATATTGCATTGATTGTATCATTTTGGGATCAACCCTGACACCTTCATGACCCACATTGTGTCCCAAATACTCGAATTATTCCACACAAAAAGAGAACTTTGAGAATTTGACAAATAATTTGTGATTTCGGAGAAGTTGCAAGATCAGGTCTACATGATGAAGATGTTTTTCCCAGGTGAGGCTATAGATGAAAATGTCATCAAAGAAAATGAGGACAAATTTTCGAAGATATGGTTTCAACAGGTCATTCATGAGGCTTTGAAAAGTAGATGGAGCATTACAGAGACCAAATGGCATGACCAATAATTCATAATGGTCTTCATGGGTTCAGAAATAAGTCTTGGGAATGTCTACTCTTTCATGCGTATTTGGTGATTGCGAGAGCAAAGATCTAGCTTGGTAAAGAATTGAGCACCATGTAATTCATCAAGCAAATCATCAACAATCAAAATAGGGAATTTGTCTTTGACAGTGAGCTTGTTGAGGGCCCGAAAGTCCGGACACATGTGCCATTACCCATCTTTCTTTAACACCATGACCACTGGTGATGAATAAGTATTGATGCTAGGACGAATAACACCTAATTCAAGGAGTTCCTTGATGATTTTTCAATTTCATTCTTTTGGGTGAAAGGATATCGATATGGACGCACATTCGATGGTTGGGCCCCTGGGACCAAAGTGATGCTATGATCATGTTCCCCTCTAGAGGGTGGAAGCTCTTTAGGTTTGTCAAAGACTTGCTGGTGGTGGTTTAAGACCTGTTGCATCTCAGGATGTATATGAAGACTAGTAGATTTGATGGCCTAGATGGCATTAAAGTGGGTGATGACTCCATTATGGCCCTTTTTCAACAACTTTTCCATTTGATGCGAGCTGATGATAGAAGGAGCACTTGCCTGGAGTCCACAAAGTGTATGAATGTCTCATTCTGCTTAAAGCTCATATATAACTCCTGGAAATCCATTGTGATTAGGCCGAGTGTCCGAATCCATTCAACACCCAAGACAATGTCACAACCACCCATGTGTTGAGATTGCAACAAGATGATGGAGTTTAGTGAAAAGAGTCACCTTCACTAAGTGGGCCCGCAGGCTATTTTTGGCGCAACTCTATTTTTAGACTATGTCTATTTTTAGACATATGGATCATGTCTATGGATTGCAGGTTGTTGTTTATGGATGATTGGTCAAGTTGGGAAAAATATATGGACTTCTATTTTTTATCAAGTGTGAGTGATCACAGTGTGAGTGATCAAAGTCTATTTTTAGACTGGCTGTCAAAAATAGAAAAGTCAAATATTATTGTCTCATAATAATATTTGGACTATAAACTTGATCTTATTCTCTTGGAGCACTTCAGTTTGAGCTACAGAGGTGGCACAGCTGTCAAAAGGAAATACACTTTTCTTATGAGTCAGTTGAGTTGTTGCATGCATGACTTCAGTTAGAACTCAATCAGTTGAGTTTGGTGGAGTTGATTGTGGAGTTGATGGAGTTGTGTTCAGTTTGACTTGGTTAAACTAGTTGTAATTAGTCTAACTGCAAATAGACTAATGATGAGTTGTTAAACTAATTATTAACTCATGATGTAACTAATGAATACATCATTTAACTCAGTTGCATGTCAATGCATGTTCAGTTCAACAGGGACAGGTGGTAGAGAATCAGATTGCTATCAGTTGTGACTATAGTTGTGCACCAGATCTTGCACAATCAAGGGATTGAGTATGCCAATGAGTTTGTTCACGTATTTGCCCAGTATTGTAGCCTTTGCTCACGTCCAACAAAGTGTGAGTGATTATTTTGAGGTGAAATACGAGTTTGGTAAGCCATTCTCATCAGTTCTTGAGCAGGTATTGAGCAGTGGAGGCAGGCAAGCAATGGAATAGATTTGGAGATCAGATCTGAGTTGTATTGTGTGTAACAGCTGGAGCTGGTACTGGATTTCTTGTGATAAGCATTGTACTTTGTAATGTTACATGGTCTCAATCATTAATATACAGATAGTTGGGGTTTTTAGCGAGATGCTTTCCCCGGGTTACATATTGTGTTAATGTGTGAATGCTCTTGATGTTTTATTGTTATTGATGCTGCTATATTGATGATCAACGTAGAGGAGCTTATGTATTGTGTATGTATTCCGCAATAGTACATGATTAGGATAATCTCTGTTGAATATGTGTTAAATTATTCAAAATTTCTACATGGTATCAGAGCGAGCTAGATAATTGTAGAAAAAGTTTCTACATGGTATCGGAGCTGCTTGATTTGTAGAAGAGATTTTTACAAGATGTCAAGTGAGGATTGATCATCAGATCTACTATTCAGGAAGTGTTTACGTTCTATTTCTTCAGGCAGAGTCTGTAATCGGGTCAGGTAGCCTCTGGATTCATCCTTCCTTTGGAAGGTGAGATATCCGGTGAATGCCCATACAATCAATCTCTGTACGAGAAATATTGTGTTCTCATGAATCTTAGATCTGAGGCGGTTGAGTTAGTTGCTGGTGGAATTCGAATTTGCAGCAGTGTTTTCTTGGTGACAACGCAACAATGTCTTTCAACAGATTGCGATTGGAGTATGCTCTTGAGGGTAGCTCAAACTATATTGCATGGAAGGACAGGATAGAGGCAATATTGGATGATAACGGGCTAAAGGAGTTCATAGATACGGATATCCCAAAGCCTACTGATGCTACTCAAGCTGATGCTTGGAAAAAAAAGATCACAAAATGTCGAAGGATTCTGTTGGAGGGCGTGAAGGATCACATTTTGTCCAGCCTCCATGGAAAGGCTACTCCATATTTGATGTGGAAATCATTAACAGAATTATTCCAAAGCAAGAGCGATCAGAGGAAGCTGGTGCTCAAAGATAAACTCAGAAACATCAAATGCGAGAAGGGTGACAGTATTCCCAAGTATCTCACGAAGTTCACTCAGTCTCGAGATGAGCTGGGAAGTGTGGGGGTTATTGTGATGATGAGGACTTGGTGAGCTTGGCTCTCCTTGGTCTTCCGAAGAGTTGGCATTCCTATCAGGACTCTGTCAATGGTCAGGAGAAATTGCCAGGATGGGAAAGACTATGGTCAGATCTTGTGCAGGAGGAGATCAGGCAGAGTACCAGGGACGGATCTTTGTCAAAGGGAGCTGATGAAGAGAATTGTGCTTTGGCTGCCAAAGCAAAGAAGGGGAAGAACAAGAAAGCTTCTCATTCCGGTGCGAAAGGCAAGAAGCAGGACATGTCCAAGGTGAAGTGTTTTCACTGTCACCAGCACGGACACTATGCCACTAATTGTCCGCGGAAGAAGAAGAACAAGCAGGCTGTTGGATCTTCAGCAGGAGAGGCTCTAGCCTCACAGTTTGAGATTGATTTTTCATTGATCGCATGCTTGGTTTCAAGTGTGATGGGATCAGTGTGGTTCTTGTATAGTGGTGCGTCTTTTCGCATGACGGGAGATAGAGATTTGTTCTCTGATCTGGAGGACAAAGATTTTGGAGTGCACATCGAGATGGGTGATGATGGTAGATACAGTGCGACCGGTATCGGTACCATTTCCTTTGAGAGGGAGTCTGGTAAACCCTTCATATTGAAGGAATTCATGCATGTTCCAGGATTGACGAAGAATATCATCTCAGTGGCGATGTTAGAAGACAAGGGATATGATGTTGTTTTCAGCGAGGGAAAGGATTTCCTGCGCAGCAAGACAACTGGTGAGACCCGGAAGATAGGGGTTCGAGTGAGGAACCTTTATCAGTTGCATGTATATGGATGTGCAGCAATGGCAAGCAAGGCAGAAGGATTGGTGAGCTGGGATGATGGCGAGTTGTGGCACAGGAGATTGGGTCACCTTCACCATGGAGCCTTGAAGATACTGCAGCAGATCACTACAGGGCTTCCTAAAGTCACACTTGCGCAGTCAGATCAGTGCAAGGGGTGTACTTTGGGGAAGTTTGTGAAAGCCACCTTTCACGAGAAGGATAGTCTCGCCACGACGATCCTTGAGAGAATTCACACAGACGTGTGTGGACCTTTCTCAGTTGCTTCGACAGCAAAACACAGGTATTATGTGATTTTTGTTGATGATTTCTCTCGTAAGTGCTGGATCTTCTTCATGCAGAAGAAGAGTGAGACATATTCAAAGTTCTGTGAATTCAAAGCACTAGTCGAGAAGGATTCGGGGAAGAAGGTGAAGGGTCTTAGGAGCGATAATGGTGGTGAATACATCTCGGACGAGTTCAAGGATTGCTGCAAGGTAGAAGGGATTCGTAGAGAGCTCATAGCTCCCCATAACCCACAGCAGAACGGAGTAGCTGAGCGGAAGAATAGAACGATCGTGGGTGCTACACGGGCAATGTTGCATGATCAGGGCCTACCCCTTCACTTATGGGTGGAAGCATGCAATACAGCAGTTTATGTGCAGAACCGTTGTCCTCATAGCATACTTTGCATGAGTACACCCGAGGAGGCTTATTCTGGTAAGAAGCCTGATCTTTCTCATTTGAGGATTTTTGGTGCTAACGTTTACATGCATGTGATGAAGGATGCCAGGAAGAAGTTGGAGCTGACCACAGAGGTTGGGATATTTGTGGGGTACACTGATACGCCCCACAACTATCGTGTGTATTTTCCAGACAGTGGTAAAACTGTTGTGCGACGGGATATAAAATTTCAGGAGGAGAAAGCCATGAAGTGTTTGCTTGAGAGGGAGCTACACTTTCATGCAGATGAGGAGCTATTAGTTCCTAAGGATGAGCTTCAGGACATGGATCAGCCACAAGACGAGGTTCATGGAGTGGAAGAGACCACTCATGCAGCGCCAACCATCAGAGGGCGAAAGCGCTTGACAGAAGCTGAGCGACTGGCTCAAGATGCAAAGAAAATTGTAGGACCACCTACAGCCCAACGCAGGCAGAGACAGTCACCTGATTGGTACACTGGATACATGGCTCTGATGAGCAAGTGTGTTGTGACTGAGCCATCCTCTTTCGAGGAAGCTGTGGAGGATCCTGCATGGGTAGACACCATGGTGGAAGAGTATGATTCTATTGTCATAAACAGTGCATGGGAGATTGTTCCTAGACCGGAAGGGAAATCAGTGGTGGGTTCGAGATGGATCTACAAAGTTAAGCAGGCAGCTGACGGGAGTGTGGAGAAGTACAAGGCAAGATCTGTTGCCCGAGGCTTTTCACAGATTGAGGGGATCGATTATGAGGAGACCTTTGCACCTGTGGCAAGGTATTCTTCCATACGAACGATTCTTGCTCTCTCAGCGCAGATGGGATGGCACATTCATCAGATGGATGTGAAGAATGCGCTCCTCAATGGAGTCATTGAGGAGGATGTGTACATTGAGCAGCCTGAAGGCTTTGAGGTTTTCAGCAGCGAGTCGCATGTGTGCAGGCTCAAGAGAGCGTTGTATGGGTTGAATCAAGCACCACGTGCTTGGTACACACGGATAGACAGCTATTTCACAGGACTTGGATTCTCCAAGAGCGAGGCGGATCCTAACCTATACCAGATTGTGGTGGAGGGTAAGTTGCTTATCATTGTATTGTATGTTGATGATTTGATTCTAACGGGTGATGAGCTGTTGATACTGTCATGCAAGAAGGATCTTGCTACAGAGTTTGAGATGAAGTACTTGGGCCTCCTTCACTATTTCCTAGGATTGGAAATATGGCAGCGCAGTGGTGGACTGTTTATTTCTCAGGGCAAGTATGCTCGGGAGATACTGGAGAAGTTCAACATGCATGGCTGCAAGCCTGTTGATACTCCTCTTCCTGGAGTTTGGAGGAAGGAGGATTCCACTTCGGGAGAAGAAGTGGATGCCACTGTTTATCGACAGTTGGTGGGGTCGCTGATGTATTTGGTCAATACACGACCTGATATATGCTATGCAGTTAACCAGCTTTCATAAGCTATGGTTAAGCCTACCAAGCTCTTCTGGAAGGCGGGCAAGCATGTATTGCGCTATTTGAGAGGCACATCTAGATATGGTTTGTGGTACAGACATGAGGATGAGGTGAAGCTATGTGGCTTCACAGATGCAGATTGGGCAGGGAGCCCAACGGACAGAAAGAGCACATAAGGAGGGGTCTTCAGTATTGGATCGACAGCAGTTTCTTGGTACAGCAGGAAGCAGAGATTCGTGGCACTCAGTTCAGCGGAGGCCGAGTATATGGCAGCAAGTTTGGCTGCATGCGAGGCTATATGGATGAGGAAGATCCTGGTTGGTTTGTTCGGTTCTCATTTGGATCCTACTGTGATTTACTGTGATAACCAAAGTTGCACTAAACTCTCGGCTAATCCTGTATTCCATGATAGATCTAAACATATTGACATCAGGTACCATCATATCAGAGATTGTGTGCAGCGGAGGATCATGTTGCTTTCATACATTCCAATGGAGGATCAGGATGTTGATATTCTGACGAAGGCTCCCACCAGGAGAAAATTCGAGTACCACCGAGGCAGGATAGGGGTTGCTGATAATCCATATCTTGTCGAGAGGGAGTGTTGAGATTGCAACAAGATGATGGAGCTTAGTGAAAAGAGTCGCCTTCACTAAGTGGGCCCGCAGGCTATTTTTGGCGCAAGTATATTTTTAGACTATGTCTATTTTTAGACATATGGATCATGTCTATGGGTTGCAGGTTGCTGTTTATGGATGATTGGTCAAGTTGGGAAAAATAGATGGACTTCTATTTTTTATCAAAGTGTGAGTGATCAAAGTCTAGTTTTAGACTCGCTGTCAAAAATAGAAAAGTCAAATATTATTGTCTCATAATAATATTTGGACTATAAACTTGATCTTATTCTCTTGGAGCACTTCAGTTTGAGCTACAGAGGTGGCACATGTAGCTGTCAGAAGGAAATACGCTTTTCTTATGAGTGAGTTGAGTTGTTGCATGCATGACTTCAGTTAGAACTCAATCAGTTGAGTTTGGTGGAGTTGATTGTGGAGTTGATGGAGTTGTGTTCAGTTTGACTTGGTTAAACTAGTTGTAATTAGTCTAACTGCAAATAGACTAATGATGAGTTGTTAAACTAATTATTAACTCATGATGCAACTAATCAATACATCAGTTAATTCAGTTGCATGTCAGTGCATGTTCAGTTCAACAGGGACAGGTGGTAGAGAATCAGATTGCTAGCAGTTGTGACTATAGTTGTGCACCAGATCTTGCACAATCAAGGGATTGAGTATGCCAATGAGTTTGCTCACGTATTTGCCCAGTATTGTAGCCTTTTCTCACGTCCAACAAAGTGTGAGTGATTATTTTGAGGTGAAATACGAGTTTGGTAAGCCATTCTCATCAGTTCTTGAGCAGGTATTGAGCAGTGGAGGCAGGCAAGCAGTGGAATAGATTTGGAGATCAGATCTGAGTTGTATTGTGTGTAACAGGTGGAGCTGGTACTGGATTGCTTGTGATAAGCATTGTACTTTGTAATGTTACATGGTCTCAATCATTAATATACAGATAGTTGGGGTTTTTAGAGAGATGCTTTCCCCGGGTTACATACTGTGTTAATGTGTGAATGCTCTTGATGTTTAATTGTTATTGATGCTGCTATATTGATGATCAACGTAGAGGAGCTTATGTATTGTGTATGTATTCCGCAATAGTACATGATCAGGATAATCTCTGTTGAATATGTGTTAAATTATTCAAAATTTCTACACCATGTTAATTGCAAACATGTGGGCCTTTAGTTTCTCCCATTTGAAGTTTAATATTTTTGCAGCAACCTTCACATTTCATTGTCCCCCCCCCCCCCCCCCCCCCATCAGCAATAAGGACATGGAAATTAGAGACTTCCCTTACAAAACAATGAACAACTTTGGCGACTATCTTATGGATAAAGTTATGAGTGCTACCACTATCAATCAATATTACTATAGGGTGATGTTTAACACAACCTCTGAATTTGAGAGTTTGGGGTGTAGAAATTCCCTCCAAAGCATGTAGCGAGATAACTAGTTCATCTGGCATAGCTATGAGGTCATTTTCCTACTGGGTTTCCTCAACTTCGTCCTCTGGCTGAGGGTGGGAATGTTGGTGATTTCCATGGAAGTGAATATGATGGCTAGATTCTCCTTCAAGGTTTTCATCAATACTATGTGCCTCGTGATGCAACGCCAATGTGCTCTTAGTGACGTGTTCAATGAATTGTGAATTTTTTTGCAGATCTTCTTGAAAAACATCTAGTTTGTTCCAGTATTGGAGCAAGAATGCTACAACTCCTGGGCTACCAACTTTGCTTTCATCAACCTGGTAGTTCGTAACAAGCTTGGAAGCTTCGGTGCTATATGCACAAGTACTAGTTCTCACTGCAGGTTGTCACTTGGTCAGCCGACGCAGGATCACTAGGAGCTCAAGCCAACTTCTATATATTTCAGAAGAAGCTCTATGTGTGATGAAAGGAAAGAAATATTACTCTACAGATGCTATTCTAACTGCAAAAAGGAGAAATACTGTAATGTAAAGCAAAACCTAGTAAACACTAATTAACAAGAAAATTCTACTTTTGCCAAAAACACTATGAAAACCATGAAAGAAATGCCATTACCTACTCAAGGAAGTAAAAAAAATCTAACCATGCTATTTCTGGAAGTAAATAAGCAAAAAACATATTTTTGGATTTTTATTTGTTTTTATGTAAATTTAACATGCATCTAATTTATTGTGTGTGAGTATGGCAGTGAACAGGTGGCGTTAGAGGGCAGTTTTGGAGCTTGGGAGGATGTAGGATGGTGTGGATGGGTTCTAGGAGGTCTTAGGTGGCCTTCTGGAGGATTTTCCCACACTCGGCGTTCAAAAGAAAGCCTACAGGTAAAACTGCAAGAGGACACAGGAAAACTACAGGAGGAAAATAGGGAAACTACAGGAGGCCTACAGGAGGAGGCCAAGAGAAATTTTCGTTGATTTGAGGGTGTGAGAGCGGATGAAAAAGGTGGATGAAGGTTGGAATGAGGTGTTAGGGTGCCTAAGGTCTACCATGAATCATCAGGAGAGAGAAAGATGATTGGGTTTGCTCAAGGAGAGAGGAAGAAGTTCTATGAAAAATGAAGGAAACTAGGGTAGAATTGAGGTGAGGTTTGGGAGACCTATAGGGCATGGATCAGAAGGAGGGTGTGATTTCTAGTAATCTGGCCTACTGTTGGAAGAGATCTGTTGCACAGAAATTGATAGTCAACCAAGAAAATAAAGCAACCAATGAAATGAGTGCATCCTAGGAAAAACAGAGTTTTGCATTAAAATGGCCTAAACTATGATGTATAGAAGGAAATGTTGGGAAATGTTGTAAGAAAGGAAAGCATGCAAAAGGAATATTTCAAATCAGGAAGTGAACATGATAAAGAAGATCTAAAGCAAAGCAAAACTGGACTATCAACCTACTAGAGAGCTGCAAACACTAGAAGTCCTAGGAATGAGGAAAATCTGTGTTTTTGGGGTAGCAAGAGAGTCTTTGCCTCAAATCATGGTCCCAGAGGGAGGAAGAGAGGTCAAGGCACTATTGCTAGCCTTTTGAATCTTCTCTGATCACTGCTTAACCTGCTACAGAAAGCACAAATGGAAGCAAGCTACTAAATCATCAAAAGCAACCTATTCTTAACCATAAGAGAAATACATCTAACATCAAACTAATCTACAAACTAAAGTAAAGCATACAAATACAAGTAAAGAGAAGCTTGGCTACTTGGATTGGGCCCTCTGAGGTAACTCAGTTCTAGCCCAAAAGGATTCCATATTCACTATAAAAAAATAGCAAGATTACATGAAACTGTCATAAAATAGTAAGCTCAAAATTTGTGCAGAGTTTACACAAGGAAAAAAAAAGTCGACCCTAGTGAGGCCCTAGGCCTCTCTACTTGTACATCTGAAGCTACCAACAGCTTTCTTAAAATCAGGGAGGCTTGGATCCCAAAACTCGAGAAAACTATCAATCATCTTCCACTTGCTCGACTGCCTTCTAGTGCATGATTCGGTTGCTTGTACTCCGAGCTGAATGAAGGGGAATTCGAAGTGAGGAGAAATAAATGAGGGGGATTCCCTCCTATATGTCCTCTCCTCTGTCTACTTCGAGTTATTGTTGCAGTTTGACCACTAGATCCTTGACTTTGACCTAGAAATCCATCAATAATCTGCATTAAATACATGTTAGACCACATGGCATAATAACTAACTCAACTCACCCTATAAGCATAAATATAATCATAAAATAATACAATAAGCTAAGATAATGGTTGATTTGACTAGGTTAGGAGGTAAAATGAGCCCATATAATTACCCATTTATGAGGCTCATTAGTATCCAACCTTTTTTCAAGGCACTCGATCTTCTCACGGTCCATGACTTGAGCTTTGGTTTCTACCATACACATATCTCTATCACTTGACGTCACTTAGAAAAAAATTGGGACCGCCTAAAAATTGAAGCTAACAAGTGAATGGTACGACTACGATGATCTTGTCATCCTGAATCTTATGGGCTAAGTCTCTTGTAAGCATCCCTGTAAGGCCTCAGGCCTTTTTTTTTACTCCGAACGGAGTTTTACTCCCCATTGATCAATACTGTAGTGGAAAAATTCTAGAAAACTTGATCCTACCCAATGTCCTACGAAAATCTAGCCTAGACTATAGTAGCAACAAGCCTCACTGTGCAGAGGGTCAGATCGTCCTAGGAAACCCCAACTATTGAATGTGATTTGTATTGCGGCAGTAGAACCCCAACTAGTGGATCTGATTGGTGCGGCGGTGACAAAACCCCAACAACTAGATCTAAATCGTACTATGGCGGGAGAACCCCAACTGGTGGATCTAATTTGGCAAATAAGAAAATGGGCAATCTTCAGAGGGTCGAGGGAACTATGGTCACAAAGGAGTGTCAGGTGCTATAGATCGCAATATACATAAGGGTCCAACAAGAGTACTCGACCTAATCTTTCAGGGCACTAGCTAAGGAGGATCAACCATACCCTTAGCTGTACTACCCGACTACCCTATCGTACTCGCGAGTAATCTCCCTGAGTGTTGTTCTCAGTGTACTGTAGCAGCAATATGACTGTCGACTTATCTAAGGTGAGGTTCCAAGTGAGCCTAGGGGGCTTTTTATATACCCGAGGGTACGTGGAAGTGCATTCCATGCGCAGTTTTCTAATGCACTACTACTCGAAGGGGTACCCATAGGGGTTACAGGGGATTCCAACAAGCGTGACCACCTCTTGTATTTCCTGCGTGCATGCCTCCGCAAATCCGCGGGTTTATGTGCTTAGCAACAAATCACGTGGTTTAAAGACGCTAGAACATGTCTCTAGCCTAAAAAATATTCTACCCAAAAAGGGAGGTACCATCGGCCTGGGAAAGTGCTCTGATACGACTTGTTATGCTCTTGACCTACGAGAAATTCCATAATACCAAATATGCGAAGAAATACAACCCAAGACATTGAATAAAATGACAAAAACAGCAAGTATTTTATTATTCAGAGATAAAAGCAATGTTCACTTGCCTCTTCGAGGGGGCAACCTCCAACAGAGTAGAGCTCGATTACAAAATAAGACTTGATGATCTTTCCCTTCTAACTACGACTATTTATCGCTAAATGACCTTCAATAACCTAACGACTAGTGGTCCTTTGCATAATATGGGTTAACCACTTTATTTATTAATTATGGCCCATTTGCAACTAACTGTGGTCCCTTTCTTAAATGTGATCAACCACTTACAATTATTAATATGGGCTTTATTGACTCTTTAACTAACTATGGCTATGACTCAACCCTATTGGGTTTATTACATAAATAAAGGGGTTAGGGTTGGACCCTAACAACTTTACTGAGGTACATTTGTTTATATTGTTGTATTCGTAAGAATACCCATTCACCTACATGAAAACGTATTTCACTACGATGTTGATCTGCCTGTTGTTTCATTCTATTCTGCACCAAAGTGAGGTTATCCTTTAAGAGTTGGAGAACTTGTTGTTGATGCTCAATGTGATCTTCCACTTCTTTAACCTTGGAATTTTCTCTTAAATATGATGTGATGGATGGTGGATGATATCCATAAAGTGCCATAAATGGGGTCATTTTTTCTGTAGTATGGAAGGAAGTGTTATACCACCATTCAGCCAAAGGCAACCATTTGACCCATTGTATCTGTTTATCAAAGAAAAAGCAACGAAGCTATCTTTCCAAACATTTGTTTACTATCTTAGTTTTCTGATTAGATTAAGGATGATAATATGAGCTATGAGCTAACTGAGTACTAAGACAAGAAAATAATTATGTGCAAAAAATTCTAGTGAAAATGGGATCTCTGTCGCTTACAATAATCTTTGGGTTTTCATGTAGATTTTGAATTGTTTCCATAAATGCAATATAAAATGTACTGGCTTTAAATGGATGAGATAATGCACAAAAGTGTGCATACTTGGTAAGTCTGTCAACTACCACCATGATGACACTCTTTCTTTCAGACTTGGGTAAACCTATGATAAAATCCATTGAAACCTCCTTCCAACATTGGCTTGGAATGGATAAAGGTTGTAATAGACTTGGGGTCTTAATTGTTTCAACTTTATTTTGTTGGTGAACAAAACATTCCGCCACAAACTTTTGAATATCCAATTTAAGGGCATCCGAAAAAAATTCCTTCTTAAACCTATGGTAAATTTTTAAAAATCATGAGTGCTCTCCCAAGGGAGAAGTGTGCAATTCCATAAGAATTTTTTGTTTGAGTTGGGAATTCTTACATAGATATAAGCGATCTTTGTACCATAATGAATCATTTTTCCAGCTAAACATATCAGATGTACTGGGATCTTGTTCTAACTTTTGAATGAGTACCCACACTTATTCGTCATTCTTCCATTCATCCCTTGCTTCATTTAGCCAATCTGGTTGGATAATATAAATGGCACAAAGCTATGCTTCCACATCCTCATCCTTTCTTGAGAGTGCATCTGCCACAACATTTTTCTTCGCTTTTTTGTAGATGATTTCAAAGTCATAACCCAACATCTCTATGACCCATTTTTGCTACTCTTCTGAAGATAATATTTGTTCTAAAAATTATTTAAGACTATCATGATCCATTTTTACCTTGATGTGTCTTCCCATTAGGTAGGGTCACCATTTATTAAGTGCATGTAGTATTGCCAACATTTCCTTCTCATAAATAGCTTTATGTAAATACTTCCTTTTGATTGGATGACTTTAAAAATAAATGGGTGTTTCTTCTTGCATTAAAACAAAACCAATTCCATTTCCTGAGGCATCACATTCCATAATAAAGGTTTTTGTTAAGTCCAGCGTAGCTAAGATAGGTGCTTGGCACGTTGCCTCTTTAAGATGTTCAAAGGCCTTGTTGCTTCTAGAGTCCATG
The DNA here is from genome assembly GCA_031772625.1 of Pinus tabuliformis. NCBI lineage: Eukaryota > Viridiplantae > Streptophyta > Pinopsida > Pinales > Pinaceae > Pinus > Pinus tabuliformis. Next base: position 51,671,287 of record CM062806.1, on the reverse strand, counting down.
AAAATGCATCTTTCTTCAATAATGTTGTTAGAGGTGCTTCTATTATCCCATAATTCTTAACAAACTTGCAATAATACCCTGTCAATCCGAGAAATCCTTGCAAATGCTTTATGGATGTGGGGATTTTTCATTCTTTAATGGCTTTAATTTTGCTAGGGTATACCTTAAAACCTTCATGAGATACAATATGACCCAGATATTCCACCTCTTGTACTCCAAAGAAACATTTGGAGATTTTTGCATATAATTGTTTCTCCTCCAATAGTTTGAGCACCCTATAAACATGTTGAGCATGATCCTTCCAAGACTTGTTGTAGATTAGTATATCATCAAAAAATACTAACACAAATTTTCTAAGGAAGGGTTTAAAAATGGAATTCATCAAACCTTGAAATGTAGAAGGTGCATTGGTAAGGCCAAAAGGCATAACCAAAAATCCATAATGACCCTCATGAGTTCTAAATGTTGTTTTCGGAATGTCTACAGTCTTCATTCTGATTTGATGACATCCTGAATGAAGATCCAACTTGGTGAAGTAAATTGATCCATGAAATTGATCCAATAATTCATCAATGACAGGAATGGGAAATTTATCTCTAATAGAGAGTTTGTTGAGCTCCCTATAATCCGGACGCATGTGCCATGATCCATCCTTCTTGTGCACCAATACTACAAGAGCAGAGAAAGAACTTTGACTAGGTTGAATTATACCAAACTCTAGCATTTCCGCAACCATACATTCAATTTCACTCTTTTGGGCATAGGGATATCTGTAAGGACTGATGTTTGGAGGAACACTTCCTGGAATCAAATGAATATCATGATCATGATCATTAATAGGTGGGAGGCATTTAGGAGTCTCAAATACCTTGGAATGATTGTCCAAGACCTTTTGGAGATTTGGAGAAATAGATGATTTTGATGTGGGAACCTCTAGCAAACATAATTGTGTAATTACGCCTTGTTGTTCTTTCTTTATAAGCTTTGTAATTCCGTTAGAGTTGATTATATTTCCCGATTTCCCTACGATACCCCTTAATTCAACTTCTTTTCCTCCCGAACAAAATTTCATGAAAAGTCCTTGAGAATTAAAAGCTATTGTACCCAAGGATTGTAGCCATTGGAATCCTAGTACAACATCAACACCACCCATTGGAATGGAAAGAATTGGGATATTAAATACATATTCTGCCATGGATAGCTTGATATTATGGCACTTTCCAGAGAAATTTATGGTTCCTCCACTTTCAACCATCACTTGACACTCTCGTGCTAGATATAGGAAGAAATTCAATTCCTTGGATATCTTAAAATGAATAAAATTATGGGTACTGCCTGAATCAATCAACACTATTACGTTTTTCTTATTGATGTGTCCTTTTGTCTTGATAGTTTTAAGAGTGGGAATTCTAGCCAATGCATTACAAGATGTGGTTGGATTAATTTCTTATTTCTCTAGGGATTGTTCCTGGTGTATATCCTCTTCTTTTGACATGTCTTGTTCCTTTTCTTCCTCCTCTTCACAAACTATGTAAAATAATTTCTTCTCAGCACACTTATGACCTTTAGTGTCTTTGCTATCACAACTATAACAAAGCTCGTTTTCTCTTTTTTCTTCCAATTATTGTGGTGTCAACCTTGTAGGTTGTGGAAGGCTAGGGAAAAAACACTTTTGTCTTTATAGTTGTGAGTGGTAGGCTTCCTGGTTGCCATAATTTTTCTTTCCATTTTTCTTGCCAACCTTAATGCCTTCTCCAATGAATCAGGTTCCCAAAGGCGAACCTCATGTTGGATGTTATCCTTTAAATTCCCTATGAACATATCAATCCTATGCTCCTTTGGAATACCTTTTACCCTTATATTCAATTTTTGGAAGTCCTCAATGTGCTCCATCATTCAACCCTTTTGTTTGAGATTTATCAATTGGCTAAAAAAGGTGTATTCTATTGTATCCTCATAATGTGCTATCATTTCTTCCGTAAAAATTGCCCAAGTGACAATTTGTTTACGAGAGAAAAGTCATCGATACCATACAAACTGATTTGGTTCCAAATATAAAGTTGTGATGCATACCTTTGTGTGTTTTTCACATATGGAGATCAAAATATTGTTCCATTTGTAGTATCCATGTTATAGGATCCTTTCCATCAAACTTCCTCATATCAATCTTTGGAACATAGTGGGTCTTAAATCCAACGTTAGAGTCTATGTAATCATGATTAACATTTCATTTGTTCTCATCATGAGTTTCCTTTACTACCCTTTCACCATTAGTAAACATTTCTTGTAGCAACTTTGTCAAATATTTCTTCAAATCTTCCATTTTTCCTTCCATCTTAGCTTCCACGTCATTCATCTTAGCTTCCAAACCATCCATCTTAGCTTCCACATAATTCATCTTAGCTTCCATGCCTTTCTTTAAACCATCCATCTTATCTTCCATGCCATCCATCTTAGCTTCCACGCCTTTCTTTAAACCATCCATCTTAGCTTCTATTACTTTTTGTGAGAGTGAATTTTGTTGCACTTGGTCTCATAATTTTGATATATGACGTTGGATTTCTTCCTCTTCTTCATGAGTCATGCTAGAGCTTTTAGGTTGCTTACTAGGTGTTTCAATTTTCTTTCTTCGAGGCATCAATTAATAATAATTATGCTTCACTATGCCCTCTAAATTCTTTCAAACTATTTTTTCAAACCAAAGTTATGCAAAATAAAATTTAAAAAAAAAAAAAAAACTACACACCTTTTTTCACATTGTAGGAGCTCGATATTGAATATGATGTATCTCTGAAATTTCGGATCTCCAAGGTTTGAAATTTCAAACTATGGTATCCCTATGTGTCCTCTTTCCAACACCACTAGTCTGAACAAAATTTGATTCTCCAAGAAAGAGTTATTCCCAATCTCCCAAGATGACCTGCTTATACAAATTTTCAATAGGGAAAACTTGTACGAAGTGCCACATGTCACTGTTTCAACCTTCGGACCTAAAACTAATGCACAAAAAACTATAGTCTATCCTCTTTCTACAACTTACGAAATTTCAATCTGATACTCAGAGAGAAAGTTATGACGATTTTCCTAAGTTCACCTGTTTGGGATGTAATTCGAGAGCCTGCAAAAACCCTAACTTCCTTAGATCATATCTCCGAAAATTTAGCAAGACAAGATATGAAATTCTGACCTGAGGATCATCAAGATTTCAGCTCAAATGGGTTTTTTTAGCTTCTGAAACGTTGCAGAAAAAAAGTTATAGCGAAAATCCCATGATGACCTATTTGGAGCAGCGAAACCTAGAATCCAAAGCTCTAATACCAAATGTTATGAACCAACTGACAAAAAGATAGAAAAGATAGATCAACAACTTCAAAAGCAGCCTCTTTGAGGGGGAACCTCTTGTAAATTACACAAATGAACAATTCTTGGATGATACAAATGACTAAACCTCCTTTCTATATATAGGAGTCTACAGAGTCACAATATAATCAAATTTGACATAACAATAATAATATAAGGGCACAACAATAAAAATAGTGGGTTTCTATGGGTCACACTAATAACAATATGGGGACAATAGGGGCACAATAATAACAATAAGGGATACAATGATAATAGTAACAGGGGAATCACTAGTATTATAGGGACTTAACATAGTTCGGGTGTGATCCCTTGATGACTTAGATGCCTCTGGGTCTTGGTTACTCAAGACATAGGTTAAGTGTGCTAGTCATTTCAAGACTCACATTACCTAACAAACAACTATATATATATATATTGTTGATCTGTAAACTGTCGTGGATATTCCACTGGACAATTTGTTACAACATATATGATAATATTATGTTAAAAATATGTAATTCTACACTATTACAATCTTATTTAACTTTAAGATTTGTAGATTTAACATTAATTAGTGCATGCATTTGAATGGAAATTATGAAAAAAATAGAGAACGATAAAGTATAGCTCATACACACACATAAGACATAAGATATGCTATGAGAAACCCTTTCGGGAGGAAACCCAGTTGGAAGGTGAGGTCGCTCCTCTCTCTTTATCCATCTAGAAATATGATTGCAGGTACAAAGAAGTAACGTTTGTGGCTCTTGGGATGATACATTTCACATATCCTCTCTGTGTGCTCTACCTACTATCTCTTTTGGCTATCTTCGCTTAGCTACGGAACAAAATTCTCTAGAAATAATGGAATGCCTCTTCCTCCTAGTGGTGAAGTTATAACATAGCTGGAGTGGTTAAGTCTAATTACATCAACTCTTAACTCAAGTTACAATATAGACTCTTATAGTCTTTTACATCATAAACATGTGTCTAGCCCCTTTTCCATGAATAAAGGGGGCTAACACAACACCCTCTCAAATTATAGGTGTGAAAACAAGAAGGTCAACTTCTGAGTGGCATAACGTTTGCATACGGACTCCGATTGACGCACTTCTTACTCTGTTGGAAAGATATATGTTTTTATAACAACATTAAAATATGCTATGCTACAGAAACAAAGTGTTTCCCCCAAAAAACATCGTTTGATGTCTCAAAATGCTCCTAGAAGGTTTCAAATTCTATTTCGCCAAACTGAGTCCTCCCAGTAAAAACGGTCCCATGAGTTGGTTCCTCCATTGAAATAGATGAAAAACAATATAAAAAACAATATAATGCATTGAAATGGATGAAAAACAATATAATGATCCAATCTGGATCACACCTCCCCATTTTGGGAGGGTTTTGGTCCCCAAAAGGTTTTACTAAATGAGGTGAGGAAATTTTTCCTCCACCTTCCTTATAGTGTACCATTTAGCTATTCCTGGAAGTTGTCCCTTCAACCCAATATACCAAAGGCCATGCTGCCCCTATCTTATAGTTTTGGACCTCTTCTGCAAAATTGTATCTTTCGTCAACTCTAACTGAGCTTCTGGTGTAAAATCCTCCACAAAAGGTATGAATTTTTCCTCTTCTTGATCTAGCATGGAAGGGTCATAAAGTTTCAAATTATCTACATTCACAACCGAGTAAATGTGCATATATGGTGGTAAACTGAGTCAATGGGAATTATCACCCACCTTTTCCAGTATCTCAAAGGGACCATACCTTAGTACCTTGATTTTCTTACCAAGCCTCTACAACCTCTCCATGTTCAACTGTAGCCATACTTTGTCTCCCACCATAAACGATTTCTCTATTAGGTGTTGATCATGCCTGGCCTTATACTTCTCCCACAACTTATGCAGTGTTTCTTGTACCTATAGATGGATATGCCTAATCTTCTCTATAATTTTTTCAACCCTCAAAGAATCTCCTATAAGATCTTACCTCACTCCTCCATGTTGCCCATATGAAATATCCAAAGGTGAAGGTGGAAAATATCCAAAACAAGTCTCAAATGGTGTTTCTAGGAAAACTAGTGTCTATTTGATCTACTAGTCCCACTAAGATGAGTAGCTATCTTAGAAACAAACAATTCAAAGTAACTTGTGTTTTCCTTTATGTATGATAGATAAGAGAGAAACATAGAGCACCAACCTTAATCTTTCGCTTGGCTCCTTGCTTATTTCCTCTCTCCTTTGATAGAGCTAGCCACTCCTTTCTCACTTTTCCCGCTTTAAAGAACACCTGTAGAGACAAAGCAACAAAACACCATCAAAGCATAGAGATCTATGATACCATAAACAATGCAGAATCAGAAGTACATTAACCATACAATTGCATTCACAAATACAAGATTCACAAGTACACAAGTATATGGAGGAAAACTCAAATAACTTTGCTGATAGTAGATGTAGAAGAGAGGATTACAACCCAACTGTTTGATCCAGCATCATCCTCCCAACATGAAAGCCCTCTTCACCTCATGAAAATCAATATCACCCAACAATACAATGTCTCAAAGAGAAACCAACAACACTTCCTTACAAATTACAAAATTCCAGCCTTTGGATATTTGAGATGAGGGATCCATTTATAGATATTTGCAGAGGGGTGAGTCAGCTTCTGGGTTTTTGATTAGTGTCATTTCACTGATAGTCCTTGGTTCCACTTGGAGATTTCATGATCTCTTACTCATCCCTGAGTGAATTCAGAGAGGCAAGTGTCCTATGAGAAGTTTCTAAAAGATTCTCTGGGTTTCCACTTAGCAAACTATCTCTGCCATTTGTCTACTCTCGCCCATCGCACCCTATAGAAGGCTCTTTCAGTACGTATCACACCTAGCCAGTGTTACAGTCAATATGCATCGCACCCTTAGCATGGAGCAGTCTATATGGTCCAGTTTTGACCAGTTCTCAGTGGTTTTTTAGGTGGAACTTCTGGGAAATGATCTAATCAATTGACCATGATCCTTTAGGGTGTGAAACAATACTTTTAGGGGTTTAAGAGCCCTTGGCTTATCGACATATGTGATTGGGGTTGCAGTGCCCAAACATGTCTATAACAAATGGGGACATTTCTATAGAAGTATGGATTGATCTGTTGTAAGGATGTTGTATCTATACTGGATTTTCATCCCAGCTCTTCGAATGCTTTTGGTTGTATCCCCTCAGAGGCTGCACCAAATTCATGTTGACTACTTCTGTCTGTGGATGGAATGTTGTAGATCTCTTCAACTTTCTGTCCATCTTCTCCCACAATGTAGTACATAATGCACTGAGAAATATTGTATCCCTATCTGAAACAATTCTCCTTGGTATCCCAAAGTGCACCCAGACTTGTCCAAAGAACAAGTTTTATGCTTCTTGCCCACTAATGCTCTTTTTACAGGGTATCATAACGCACATCTTATTGAACATATCAACTACCACAAACAAGTAGTCACGTCCCTTCCTGGTTGTTGGTAAACCTCCCACAAAGTCAATAGAAATTATTTCCCAAGGATAAGTAGGTACATGTAAGGGATGATATAGACAATATTTCATGTTGCTAGGCTTGATGGTACAACAAAGCATGCATCCTCTTATGAACCTAGTTACCTGCTCTTGCATCGTGGGCTAGTACACATACCCTTACAACTTAACCATGGTCTTCCCTACACCAAAGTGCTCTACAACCTTGGAGGTGTGAGCCTCTGTAATCAGCTACAATCGCTCATCTATAAGGACACATAGCTTATCCAACATGTAGAGTAACCCATCATGGAGATGGTAGTCAACAGTGTTGTCGCCATCGTGGACATGACTTTGACTCTGCAACTGTTGATACACCTCCTTGAAGTCCTCATCCTTTGAATATGCCTCTCTGTATGCATCATGGTTGAATGGATCCATGAACATAAGGGTCCCCAATGTTGTAATATTAGATGTGGGTAGCCTTAAAAGAATGTCATCCAACTTATTTGTGTTTCCCTTCTTATACTTGATACTAAATGAAATCATTGTAAAAAACCCATCCAATTGTAATGCCTAGTATGTTGTAGCTTACTTTGGGCTGAAAAGTGTTGTAACGGCTGGTGATCCATGTGGATACTTGTCTCCTTTCCCATCAGATAGTGCTTCCACTTCTTCACAATTTTCACCATGACATAGATCTCCTTGTCATAGGTAGGGTAGTTAATGACTTCCCCATGAAATACTTTAGAATGGTAGCATATAGGCCTTCCTCCCTGCATCAAGAAAACACTCATCACATACCCACTCACATCTGACTCCACTTCAAAGGGTCTTTGTAAGTTTGATAATTCCATAATTAGTGCTTGTTTGATCTTATTTAGCTCCTTGAAATCCTTTTATTTACCTCTCCATGAGTAAATTAGTTATGGAAAATTAAACTAGAATAGTTTGTGAGATCATGCAGGATAGCTCTTGAGTTGAATCTTTTAGTAAACTGAAGAGGATTTCCACTTGATTTATCATACAGTGTTGGGGTTTTATGCTGGTGCTTTCCCCAATGATATATCTTGTGTTATGGTTGATTATTTCTCTTACTCAGTTATATCTGTTTATGCTTGATGTTGCTCATGAAACCGATTATGCTTCTGCTTAATGTTTTGTAGAACTAGATCAAGTATTATGCTTTAGTACATTGCATACATCAGTTTGATCTATAGGTGAAGTTTCTGCATGGTATCGGAGCACAGGTAATCAAGGAAGAATAGTATACAGTCAAGAGAAATTCGAAGTTTATTATTCGAGATATAGATCTCAGTTCTTATCAAATCCATTTCACTGATGGCTTTCTATGGTTTGAGGCTTGAGTATGCCCTTGATGGCAGCTCAAACTACATAGCTTGGAAGGATCGCATGGAGGCAGTATTGGAAGATAAGGATCGCATGGAGGCAGTATTGGAAGATAATGGCCTTAAGGACTTCATTGATCAAGAAGTCCCTAAGCCTACTGATGCTACTCAACTGGCATAATGGAAGAAGTATTTGGCTAGAGCTAGGAGAATCATCCTAGAGGGAGTTCGAGATCACATAATTTTGAGCCTCCATGGGAAGGAGACTCCGCATGCAATGTGGAAAACATTGAAAGATTTATATATGAATTATAGTGATCATAGGAAGTTGGCACTGAATGAAAAACTTCAAAAGATCAAGTGTGAGAAGGGTGACGCTATCTCTACGTTCTTGAACAAGCTCACCACCTACAGAGATGAGCTTGCAAGTGTAGGGGTCACTATAGCTGATGATGATATGGTGAGTCTAGCACTCCTTGGCCTTCCTAAGAGCTGGCATAGCTACCAAGACTCAGTGAATGGAAGGGACAAACTACCAGATTGGCAACGACTATGGTCATATTTGATGCAAGAGGAGATCAAACGAAGCACCAAGGATGGAGCTTCTTCATCAAAACATGATGATGAAGAGAACTTGGCTTTAGCATCTAAAGCTAAGAAAGGGAAAGGGTAGGCATCCCAATCCAAGTCTTCTCAAGGAGGGAAGAAGTTTGACAAGTCGAAGGTGTGATGCTTTCATTGTCATGAGTTGGGCCATTATGCTACTAATTTCCCAAAGAAGGAGTCCAAGAAAGGTTCCTCCAAGGAATTTGATGGTGATGCACTAGCTTCACAATTTGAGATGGATTTCTCACTTATTGCATTCATGGTTTCATCCAGCATGGGATGTGTTTAGTACTTGGACAGTGGAGCCTCTTTCCACATGTCAGGTGACAAGAATATTTTTAGCACTTTGGAGGAGAAGGATCTCCAGATACGGATCGAGATGGGCGATGATGGAAAGTACCGTGTCTCAGGTGAAGGTACGGTTATGTTTCAGAGGGAGCATGGTTCTCCCCTCACTCTTTCTAATGTTATGTATGTACCAGGGCTGAAAAATAATCTTGTGTCTATTGCTATGCTTGAGGATAAAGGCTATGATGTAGTCTTTAGTTTGGGAAAGGTTTTCCTAAGGCATATCAGCACTGGACAGACCAAACAGATAGGGATTCGAATTAAGAATCTCTATAAGTTACAAGTAGAAGACTATGCTGCATTGAGTTCCAAAGCAGAGGTGGTGCATGGCCAAGATATTGGCGAGTTATGGAATAGGAGACTAGGCCACTTGCATCATAGGGCCTTGAAGATCATGCATCAAATTTCTACCGGATTACCCAAGTGCAAGATGGAGAAAATGAGCACATGCAAAGGTTGCACTTTGGGTAAGTATGTAAAAGCTTCCTTTCATGATCGGGATAGTAGAGCAGGAGCAGTTCTGGAGCGAGTTCATTCAGAAGTATTTGGGCCCTTCTCTATAGCATCCACCACGAAGCATAGGTACTATGTTATTTTTGTTGATGATTTTTATCATAGATGTTGGTTCTACTTCATGCAAAAGAAGGATCAAACCTTCTTGAAGTTTTGTGAGTTCAAAGCTTTGGCAGAGAAAGAATCAGGGAAGAAAGTAAAGGCCTTGCGGACTGATAATGGTGGAGAGTATGTTTCCCAGCAGTTTAAGGACTTATGTGCTTCAAAAGGAATTAAATGGGAACTCACGGCACCTCATAACCCACAACAGAATGGGGTGGCCAAAAGGAAGAACAGATCTATTGTGGGAGCAGCTCGAGCGATGTTTCATGACCAAGGCCTACCACTTCATCTGTGGGCTGAGGCATGCAATACAGCAGTGTATCTTCAGAACAGAAGTCCTCATCTTATTTTGGGGATGAAGACACCTATAGAGGCTTTTTTGGGGAAGCGACCAGAGGTGAGTCACTTCCGCATCTTTGGATCACCAGTCTTCTGTCATGTGACCAAAGATGCTCAGAAGAAGCTAGACCCAACAGCTGAGTTGGGAATACTTGTGGGGTACACGGATACACCTCACAACTATCGTGTGTTTCTGCCTGCCAATCAGAGGACCGTAGTGCGTAGGGATCTGAAGTTTGATGAGCAGCGAGCCATGCGAGTGTCACTTGAGAGGGAGCTCAAGTTGCATGGTGATGATGAGGAACTATTAGTTCCTAAGGACGAGGAGCCTCCTGATGATGCGGATCAGCCACACGCAGAGATTCTAGTAGTGGAGATCGCCACTGTTGGAGAGTATTCCAGAGATGGGCGTAAATGCTCAAGGGAAGCTGACAGATTGATGCAGGATGCAAGAGATACTGTGGGGCAACCATCCTCTCAGCTTAGACAGAGGAGATCTCCAGATAGATACACTGGCTACATGGCCCTGGTTGGGAACTGTGTAGCGACCGAGCCTTCTTCTTTTGAGGAGGCAGTGCAGCAGCCAGTTTGGGTGGATGCAATGGTAGAGGAGTATGATTCTATCATGTAGAACAGTGTGTGGGAGGTTGTCCCTAGACCGAAGGACAAGTCAGTGGTTACTTCTCGAGGATTTACAAGGTAAAGCTGGCAGCTGATGGTAGTATTGAGAAACATAAGGCAAGGTTTATTGCCCGTGGTTTCTCACAGGTTGAGGGGATTGACTTTGATGAGATTTTTGCTCCTATTGCAAGGTACTCATCGATCAGATCGATCCTATCACTATCAACTCAGATGGGTTGGAGGATCCATCAAATGGATGTGAAGATAGCTTTCCTCAATGGGGAGACTAAGGAAGAGGTATACATAGAGCAACCTGAGGGATTTGAGACCTTTGATCATGAGTTGCATGTGTGCCGGCTCAAGAGAGCATTGTATGGGCTGAAGCAAGCACCCCGTGCTTGGTATACCAGGATTGACAACTATTTCACCAAGTTGGGCTTCACCAGGAGTGAAGCGGATGTGAACCTCTACCACATCATGGTAGAAGGTAAGCTATTGATTATTGTACTTTATGTCAATGATCTGATTTTGACAGGTGATGATCAGTTGATCAAATCTTGCAAGGAGGACATTGCAAGAGAGCTTGAGATGAAGGACATGGGCCTCATGCACTACTTTCTAGGCATGGAGGTGTGGCAGAGAGATGGGGAAGTATTTGTGTCTCAGGGCAAGTATGCCAATGAGATACTCAGGTGCTTCCACATGGAGATGTGCAAGCCCATGGAGGCTCCTCTAGCAGGTAACTGGAGGAAGGAGGATGCTACTTCAAGTGAGGTAGTTGCTACTACAGTTTATCGGCAGCTTGTGGACTCACTCATGTATATGGTGAACACACGACCAGATTTGTGCTTTGCGATGAACCAGCTAAGTCAAGCTATGGTTCAGCCAACCAAGTTGTTTTGGAAGGTGGCAAAGCATGTGCTAAGATATCTCAGAGGCACTACACAGTATGGATTATGGTACAGGTGGACAGAGGGAGTGAAGATCCAAGGCTTCAAAGATGCAGATTGGGCAAGTAGTCCATCAGACAGGAAGAGCACTTCTGGAGTGATCTTCAACATTGGGTCAGCTGTGGTTTCTTGGTATAGCAAGAAACATAAATCAGTTGCACTTAGCTCAATGGAGTCAGAGTACATGGCAGCTAGTCAGGTTGCATGTGAGGCCATCTAGATGCAGAAGATTCTAGTGGGATTGTTTAGTCAGATGATGGATCCTACCGTGATATATTGTGATAATCAGAGTTGCATTAAACTCTCTGAGAATCTAGTGTTTCATGATAGGTCCAAGCATATAGATATCCACAATCATCATCTACGGGATTGTGTGGTCAAGAGGATCATGATGTTGTTGTACATTTTGACCAAGGAACAACATGCAGATATTTTGACAAATGCATTGTCAAAGGGCAAGTTTGAGTTCCACAGAGACAGGATCGAGGTTGCTAATAATCCCTTTCTTGTTGAGAGGGAGTGTTGAAAAGTGGGCAACAAGAAATGCTAAATTTAGAAAGTGCTAAAAATAGATCTGCTAAAAATAGCAATTTGGCCAATGAGCATTTTGGCCACCTTGGGTGAGAGGTGAAACTGCTAAAAATAGAAACTTCTAAAAATAGCACTTCTGGGTCCGTTCCTATTTTTAGCAGTCCCTTGTCTAACTATAGGAAGTAAAAACGAATTTGGTCTTAACATCAGTTTAAAATATTAATTAATTAATCTCCATTAGTTAATTAGTTATGGAAAATTAAACTAGAAGTCTTTGTGAAATCGTGCAATTATTTTCTCTCTTGATTTAGGAATTTATCCCTTGATTAAACGAGATAAGGTGCAATTCTATATTGAGAGGATGAGTTGACTTATTTTAACTTAGTCAGTCCAGTTAGATTATTTTAACAAGTTGTTAAAATAATGAGATATAGTTTGTTAATGCTTGCATGCATGTGACAACTATTATTTTCAGATAACTGAGTATTCTCTCATGGATAACTGATGCATGTTAGTTCAGTCAGATACCCAGTTGAGTTCAGATAGTGGGATAGTGTACTATTAGTTGCTAGGATATTTTAGGTAAGTATTCCTTGCATGGAAAAGGATTTATTTCCAAGAGAATTACGTGATATAGGAGATTGGAGGACTTGTGGCCTATATATTGAGGCCTAGGGAGTCTATGATCTTCATCTTCTGATTGCAAAAAGAGAAGGATAGATCTTGAGCTTATTCTTTTTGTAAACTGAAGAGGATTTCCACTTGATTTATAATACAGTGTTGGGGTTTTATGTTGGTGCTTTCCCCAGTGATATATCTTGTGTTATGGTTGATTATTTCTCTTACTCATTTATATTTGTTTATACTTGATGTCGCTCATGAAATCGGTTATTCTTCGGCTTAATGTTTTGTAGAACTAGATCAAGTATTATTATTTAGTACGTTTCATATATCAGTTTGATCTACAAGTGAAATTTCTATAGAATTTCCTCAGGTACTATGCTACCCCAAGGAAATTCCTGACCTCAGAAACATTAGTAGGCACCAACTATTTCATGATGGCCTCCATCTTGGAAGGATCTATCTTCAATTCTCCTCCACTGATCACATACCCAAAATACACTAAGGACTACTATGCAAAATCACACTTCTTGATATTTGCTAGTAGTTGGTGTTTCTTCAATGTTTCTAGCACCTGCGTCAAATGTGAAATATGCTCCTCTAAGTTATCATTATATATCAATATATCATCCAAATAGAAAATAACAAATGAATCTATAAAAGGGTATAGTACATCATTCATTAATCTCAAAAATGTAGCTGGTGTATTAAATAGGCCAAATGGCATAACTAATCACTCATACAAACCTTGTCTAGTTTTGAAGGCAGTCTTCCATGTATCTTCTTCTTTGACTCAAACCTGGTGATATCTAGTCTTCAAGTCTAGCTTGGTGAAGTAATTTTCTCACTGAAACTAATCCAAAATATCGTTTATCCTGGGTAGGGAGTGTCAAAATTTTTAGTGTGATTTTATTCAACACCCTGTAATCTATACACATCCACCAAGTCCATCCTTCTTAAGCACTGTTGAGGCAAATTAATTACCTATCATTTAATTGTCAACCTCGGGGTTCGTAAAACTAATGAAGCGTGTGTGCACTATATATGCTAGAAATTAACCTCCAGTTTAGATCAATCTAACTATGAAACCAAGTTATGACAAACCAAAGTCACCTATTCTAATTCAACAATCAATTCAAAAGAAATTATAGTACAGTTATAGTACAACGAGTGGAATTTAAATCTTAATCTATCACACTTGCAAGAATTGAAGTTACATGAAATGAAATCTACTCTAAGGGATCATGTGTGCATTATCAAATCAGGATCCTATGAAATGAATAATCAAAACCACATGACATGAAATGAAAGAAAAGCAATCATTCTTAACCTCTCACACAGGAAAATATATGAAAGAAAATAAAAACAATCACTCTTAACCTCTAGATATGAAAGCAAATAAAAACAATTGCTCTTAACCTCTAGATATGAAAGCAAATAAAAAAAATCACTCTTAACCTCTAGATATGAAAGCAAATAAAAAAAAATCAACTAACCTCTCACACACAAAAAGATATGAAAGAAATAAATCTTAATCTATGAAAGCAATAAATTTTAATCTATGAAAAACAATAAATCTCACACATTGTAGGTGGCCAATCCAAAATCACGAAAGATGGAAAGTTGAGAGGCTCCAAATGCAAGCATAACCAAATGAAAGTGAACATCACTCATGAGCATGGTGCCAAATCCAAATTCTATATTCAAAACTTGAGCATTTCCCAAACTTTACATATGCCTTTGAAAGGAGGAGGCTCTCTTATTTATACAAAAACATAAGAAGCTACCTCATTAATGGAGGTTCATTATTCTCTCCTTAGATCCCTAGAAAATCTCATAGAGTTACAATTCAAATAGGTAACGACGAGACACACAATCTCATAGAGTTACAATTAAAATAGGTAATGATGAGACACATATCCTCTTTGACCCTTATCCAAATTTCCTTCCATATCTTGAACAGAATTCGAATTTGAGCATTTGAGGCCACATAAGGGTGCCTTGTAATCTTCCAAATGACCTACATATATCATGAAACTCAAGCCACTTTTAAGTATTAGCAAGTATATGTAAATTTTCTAATTTTTAACCATAAATTCACTTAAAATACTAGAAATCATTAGATTTTGGAAAACAGAAAGGTAACCCATATAATTATGAAAATGGACGCTAATGAAAGGTTATATGGTCATGGAGTTGCGTCATGTTAGTGAAATGGTGGAAATGAAGGTGAAAGTGGATGATATTTTGAATACATTTTGGAGGCTCTACATACCCCCCAACTGGCATTATTGCATGTCCTCATGGAATCTCCTGCATTGCTTAATCATGATTTGCTTTTGAATGAGCTTGGATTTTATCAATTGTCTTTGAACTTTGCATTTGACAATTTCATTTCTTTTTGCAAATTATTCCCTGTCATACATTGAATTGCAACATGTTTGGTTGGTTCTTGTGTGACAACCAAATCTTAATTGGTATAGGTTCTTGTGTTTCGATACCTTGTTTCTTTTTGTTGCAAAAATATTCATTGAACATGTTTAAGAATGCATCTTTAAATCAGCCATATAATATGCTCATCATTTAGGGTTTATTTGCAAATCATATAACTTTTGAAACATAATGCAATTATAATGATTAGGACAAGTATGTTATATGAAATAAAGTGAAATGGAATGAATTGATATGGATGTGATAATAAATGGATGTCCCTTCCCCCCCAACTAAAGGTGTTTATGGTTTTTTTTTCCAATTAGAAATGAAATATGGTGAAGTATTTTCCAAAAATTATAATTTCAGTATTCAAGAAATTTTGTGATTAAAAGCTAGAAAAGAACATACCTTTACTTACCTAGGAAGTGGACAAACTGTGCATATGTAGAGAAGTTGTAAGTGCTACTGGATCATGGAATAGAATGTAGAATTTCATCTTTTTCTTAGTTGCATAAATGGTGGATGAGGTGGTGAAAGTGGATTCTTTATTGTTGCTGCTAAATCTGTTATATCTGTTGCAAAATGCTAAAATGATATACTCTTCACCTTCTACAAAACTCGATGGTACAATTCTAGTCTTGTGAATGAATGTCTCGTTATCAAGCATGAAGAGATGTCATTGGATTACCGGACATAAATGACTGTCGTTAACCAATACGAGGCAAACTTGCCATTAATGTCAATGAGTGCCAAGGTACCTAAGCAAATCTTGTAAAGTGTGAATAAATGAGTTGATGTTGAGCCACTTACAAGATCCAACAATCAAGGGACATTGATGTATTCCCATGATTGTTGGTGAGAGAACTTGTCATTGATTCATACAAGCCTTAAGGTACTAATAAGGACTCTAGTGTTGAACCTAGATAATGTGTTGATGTCGATATGCCAAGACTTGTTAGAAGGGAGGGCTTAATGAATCCTCCATCATCTAATGTGAGTATGAAATGATGATTTTGGAAGAATATGAATGATTTTTTTTTGCAGTGGATCAAGTTTTTTTAATGGAAAGGAAAATGAAAAGAGGGTACACAAGCGAATGGAAAGCAAAAGGAAAATTCATCATGTAAGTGAGTTGAATGTCTCTATGAATGGAAATTATGGAAATGGAAAATGTGAAGGAAACATACGACTCTTTGCAAGGAAAATGGTGATGACGATGCTTAGAGAAAATGCTTGAATGGCTTGTGAGTTTGGAGAGGAAAAATGATGTCATTTATGGATGAAAGAAATGGATTTAATTGGTTCATGTTTCTTGAAATTGGTCATAGAAAACCAATAATGCATAACTGGCTTCCTTCAATTCTCCGATTGCCTTGGAACCTGAAAATAAACATGGCACTAACATTGCAATAAAACGTAAGTGTGTTCAAAGATAAGTGATCAAATTATTTTTGATACATACGTAAAATTTGCATAATTAACAGGTGTTGGTTTATTGGGGCCTGACCCAGGTTCAAAAATGTTTTAGCCAAATAAATCCCGAAACTACCAGCCCTTTCGGCAACAATCTCCGGAGCGTGCACTGAGGTCTCACCTGAGGTAGTATGGGAGGGTGTTGGAACCAGGTTTCCGCACCCTAGAGATGTCTTGATGAGGTCTGGAGAGTTCGGAGATTAATCTTTCACACTTGTATTGTTTCACGCAGCTATCCGACCTTTGTGTAACCCTTGTACTGAACGCAAAGAGGCATTGTCTAGATCCCTTACCCTTAGTATGTTTTATTATAGATCTGACTTAATTCAGTAGTTTTTAGCAATCATTCAATATTCGTAACTAGTGCGCGCAAACATAAACCTTAAAGAGATGCATAAAACCATAACAGAAGAATAACCACACAGATCTACGAGCAGATGCACAATATTTCAGAAACACTTATCTTTATTAATCTTTTGTTCCAGTACAATCCAATTCCACCCTGCACACTCAGCTGCAGGGGTCCGCGCACACAACTGCGGACTCTACTAGGCCTCTACGCACACAGTTGTAGAGCCTATTCTACTACTACGACCCTCAACTCAAACTTACAAACTTAGATCGAATATCTCATTCAGAAACCCATACCTTTCAACCTCATAAAGGCTACTTTCTAAACTTAGAGCCTTGCTCTATTTATACATTCCCATGGTTCGCAAACCATGGGTAGGACGACATATTCTAGATTAAATTGCAATATTTTAGGGAGGACTACCCTTTTATTTGACTCATTACAATTCACACTCTTTGCACTTCGCGGAGCCTTTACAATTGTGGGCTTTAAGCCCCAAAACTATTACACGGGGGATCTGCTACCCAACAGGGCCCTAACACAATCATCGTGACTTGTCCCAAGTCACTCGTCGGTGCAGCGAGACGCACTTCCAAGGCTTCGCGGTCCACCATCCCTATGAGTGATACACTTCGATCTGTTGCTCCATCCTTACCTCCTACAACGCTTCTTCAAGCTCCTACTTCGTTGCCCCTACTAATTCACTTAACTAATGATGCTCATTTTTCTCTACTCGTTTAACACAAAGCGACCCTTCATAGGATTTTAGCTCTAGCTGAGATGTTAAAGGCGTGAAATTTTTGTGCAAGAGCAGCAAGCTTGTGATCTCTGGTCTAGTATACTCAATGTCTACTAAAGCTTGTGTTGCATTTTTGCAAGAGAGATGTTGTTGTCCACGAGATCCCAATCTTCAAGTTTCATCATGGGCACACGGCCCAGGGACGCACTTTTCACCGAAATTTTGTCTTTTATCTCAAGAGTCACCATCTTTCCCTTATCTTTCCTAGATCACTTACCAGAGCACAGGTTTCACCACGACATCCAGACCGGTCTTGCTATCTGTCTGGGAATTTGTGGTACATCTCCTACCGCTGGCATTGGGCTCGGCATGGTGGCCTTGGCTGTCGAAATTACGTTGTCCCAAAGGTCCTATGTCTCTTTTGGCAATGTTGCAACTACTGGGCTTACTTTGAAAGCACCGAAGTTGGACAGGCCCATATCTATTGGATAACGCAATAACTTGACAGGCCCATATCTATCAGATAATGCAATAACTTAAGTCTCAAGATGCCACGGTTGGTTCAGTGGATGACCAGCTGTGATTTACAGGCCTGTAGATATTCAAATTCGACCATTCCCTCCTTCTTTGGCTCATTAATGTGATACTGGTAGTAGATCGTTTCAGATCCAGTTCTGACTCTGTGTCTTAATTTCCCGCCATCTACCCCTCGTTGTCATAAATTGACCATCTTGTCATGAACAGTGACCTCAACAGTCACTTTCTAGCCTGTCTTCGCAGCAGCACAGTCCCTTATGTGCGACCATGATTCTTGCGATAGACTCACCCTACATGGAACCCTGTTTTTGCACAGCTTTCCTACAGACTCGTTTATAGTCTCGTTCCTTCCTTCAACTGCTTGGAGTGCTGAGACTGTGCTTCAGTCAGTTAGTCATGCAGCTGACCCACTTGTGTAAGGCTTTAGGTGACTGCTGTTGTGGGGAAAAGTATCCGACTCGGATGACCCTATCCCTACTCTAAGGGTGACAGTCCTTAGCAACAACTGAAAGTAAAGCTTTGATATTTTCCTTTATGAAAGTACAGAGAAGGAAGAAAAGATTGACCAACCGGTGTCTTTCGCTTTTGTCGATCCTGTCCTCTCTCTTTGTCTCTTGTTCCCAGCTCCTTGCTCCCTTTGCCGGCCCAGCTACACACAGATCCTGCACAAACAAGAGAGGGAAACTACAAGAAACATGTACTCATAACTGATGCATGGATTAGAGTGAATCAGATATACAAGTAAATACAATACATCAATGCAATACAAGTATATAGGAGAACATTCAAAGCTTTATTGATAGAAGTAAAAGGGTTCTGAGAAGGTTACAACCATCAATGGCTCCAATCCAGCAGCACCTCCCCAGCAGCAAGAAATCTCCTCTTCACCTCTATAAAAGCAATCACCCAATAGCTCTAACTGTAAACCAACAGCACTTCCTTGCTTTGCACAAAATTCCAGCCTCCTTAGACCTCATAGAAGAGCTCTATATATAGGAGATTTGGAGAAAGGATGAGTCAGCTTGAGGCTGGCATAAAGCTGACTAGTGTCCTCTCCCACTTTAGTTAAACTTCAGTTCTCAAGTCCACTTGGAGAATCTTGCTTCCACTTGGAGATCAAGACCCTCTTACTCATCACAGGGCGAATCTCATGAACCAAGTGTCAATTTGGAAGCTTCCTGGGCAATTGACATCTTGCAGAATGACTGTGCCACTTGGCCAATCTCGCCCAGCGCAGGTAGCCTTCATTGGAGTTGACTTTCAGCGCAGGTACAAGGAGGAGCAGTTGACATTCAGCGCAGTTGCTCAGTGGAGCAGCTGACATGATCCAAAAATAGCCTGTTTTTAAGTGTTTTCAGGTGGAGAACTGATGGGAAGTGCTGTGGTTTGCTGACCTTGTTCTTCTAGGGGTAAGAACAACATGTTTAGGGACTGAGGATCCCTGTAATTATTGACATTTCATGCTCCATGTCGCGAGGCACAAAAATGTCTATAACAGTTGCCCCCTAAAGTATGAGGCCGTTTATCGGGTGAAATGCTTTATCTAGAGGGTCTGAAGTTCATTCCAGTGCTGAGGAGGCGCCCTGTAATACAATACAATACATTATTTTTCATTCTGTTTTCATGATCTAGCTGAGGCGGGCATTCCCATGCTCAGCTTTATAAATACATTTTGGTACATATAACAGACGATCGTCTGATGGTAGACTGATAATTTTCTGCTGAAATTATCATCCTTTGAATAGGATGATTATCTGTTGCAATGATGTACATGACAAATGCTTTTATATTTCCTGAATATATATCGCAGCCCGGATGGATGAAACTAGATCCGGGGTCTTCAAACTCGTTCGATCTTCACTCTAAGTACAAGTCGATCCATGTGAGAATTGCGTTGAAGTCGAACATGGAAAGACATCGCTTGATTACCGGCCAATAATGAAAACCGTTAACAAGCGCGAGAGGAATCACCGATAATGATAATGACCCTCAAGGTACTGCAGTACAATTCACGTGGCGTGAATAAAGGACTTGGCGTCGAACGCCACGCAAAATCTTCTGGTCGAAGGTCATTGATGTATACCTGTCGCCGGAAGTGAAAAACTTGCCATTGAGGCATGCAAGCTTCAAAGTACTGATGGGGTTGTTCCTAGATCAACTTCTTGGATAATGAGCTGAAGTCGACAAGAAGCGATCCGTCAAAGGAGGGCCTTAATGAATCCCACATCAATGACACGGAACGGAGCTAATGATTTTAGTGGAGGTGAAAACAAACTGTGACATATGATTCAGGGTGGCGATCATGAATGGATGAAGGATAATGTATGGCAGTGGATGGGACACGGTTGACACTTTCAGAATGACCCCTCTTGAACATATAACGACACTGATGCGATGGATCGGTAGCATTACCCCAAATGTGGATGGTTTGGCGAGGACCATGGTGATGAGACCGGTGAATGAAACAACCCAACCCGATGTGGTACGGAGGAAAAGTGTCATGTTCAAGAGTGACTTGCTACCATTAAACTTTGATGTTCTCCCAATTTTTCCCCAGTCATTTCTGACCAGTACCTCTTTATTTTTGTCAAGCTTGAGGAGGATAACATATGCTTGTTCTATAACCTGCCCTTCGGGCAAGCCCATCGCTATGATTTAACGAGCCTAGCGATAGGGAAACTCGTTCTCGTCTAAAGACAAGTTTGTCGCTATTTAATCATTTTAACGAGTCTAACGACAAGGAAAACTCGGTCCTTTTCATTTTTAGAGAGTCTGAAAAGGTACAGAAAGTTAACTCCATAATTCCTTTTTCGTCATCTAATCCCTTAAGTCCGAAAAAGTATAAAACAATACAGAAGGGATGAATTTTCGATTGCTTTAACGAGCCGAACAAAACAAGCGCTCGATCTTTTTGTGCAATAATCCCTCAGGTCCAAAAAGATTAAAATCTAGAGGAGGGATAGCTTTCCGGTCGTTTAACGAGCTGGAAGGCCAAAACTCGGCAAACTTTTCATATTTTACGAGTCAGTGAAAAGAGCTCAAAGAAGACTCGTCTTTTGAGGAACGAGTGATAAACAGGGATAGCAACTGATTCCAGGTACAAATTGGAATTTTCCAATCACGGTAGTGTCACAAGGATGGCTAGGTGAAATCACTCTTCGCAGATGTTCCTCAAAATGGGTAAACACACATATGGGGGTGAACGACCGGCCAAATGACAGTGGAGGTGATGGATGAAAACACGACCAAGGCTTTTAAGGCTGATAAATTTACGATCGCAATGGTTATTTACCGGGATAGGTTCATTTTTAATGAGCTTGAACTCTGGTGGAAACTTTTGCTCACACTTTTCTATTTTTTAACGAGCATAAATTCCGTGGTAAAACTGCTCGATTCATGGTCAAATTTGATTTTTTACTTTTACTAGCTTTTCTCTTTTCAAATGTAGTACTTCACCTTCAATTGCTGCAACAAACTTTGTTAGAAATGGACAATATTTGCATGAAAATGAGATTATAACCCTAATATTTAACTTTAAACTGTGTAAAAAGTCATAAAAAGGTGTTTTTACCTCTCATTTACCATTTCATTTGCATTTTGCTTGTTGGAGCTCTGGAGGTGCCTCTTCTTCCTTGATTTTCACCAGCTGATTCCGGGAGATTCTGTGGACGATTTTCGGCGCCGTTTGGACCAGGTAGGAGCTAAACCTTAGCCCTTCACTTTCATGGTTTCCTTTTTCAGTTTCATGCACATTTTTCAGGGTTTCTGAGCCCCAGGGGTTTCATCAAGGCGCCCTGGCATCAGCGCAGGTTCTCCTTTCGAAACTTGCGCTGTATGTCAGGTGGTCTTAAGGCAGACTGCGCCTCAGCGCAAGGGAGAGACTCTCTGCCTGCGCTGGGCCTAGAAAAACTGATCCTGCATGTGTTTTTTGATGATTTTTCGCCAGTTTTTCATCAAAATTAGGAACTTACTCCTTCTCTTGTTTGCTTGCAGGGAACTTTGAACAAAATGTCCCTTACATGGCGAGAACGAGAACATGAAGCAGAGGACATGGTTGCACTCCATGACCCGGTCACGGTGAACGCGCTTCGGAACTGTGGCCTACTGAAGTTCTTCCGTATCTCTAGCATGAGAGCACAGATTTCTTTACTGCAGTATATGCTTGATGCTTGGGATCCTGTTAACCAAGTATTCCAGATTAGGGGGAAAACCATCCCCTTGACCATAGAGGACATGTACTTCTTGACTGGGTTGTCAAGGCGGGGTGCCCCCATTTCTTTGTCAGGTACGGCTCGAGGGACTAATTCCACCAGAGACTATATCCGTCAGTATTGCCGGGAAGGTTCACAGCCGAGCAAAGACGGCAAGATCAATATCCGTGACATCACTGACAGGTCTCTCAGGTCCATTCTGTTTACCATTGGTAGGATGGCCGGTAGCGCAGCTTTACATGTTGCCAACAGATCTTACATGCAGCACGCCTTGGAGTGTCTCCAACCGAAAGTGTTTAACTGGTGTGATGCAGTACTTGTTCAGATGAAAAGTCAATTGACCAAGGTAAAGGACGGGAGGCTGAAGAACTTTGGATTTGGTTCTATTCTGACTGCCTTCGCCTTGGAGAAAATCCCATTGATGCAGCCTCAGTACATCATACTTGACTTGCCTTCTCCGACCGAGCCACGCATGCAGAGGTGGGTTGACCACATGTCCCGACATGCTGGTCAACCTCAGATTACTTTCACTGAGGCCTTCTTTAGGTGGTTCGAGCGTCAGGAGATGGCGTTTTCTGAGTATCCATATGTGGGTATGGACTACCGAGGTGATCCGGACTTGGTGCTACCGGATGGCGAGCAATGGGGCGCTATTGGTAAAATCTCTGACCATATCACTGTTTATTGTTTTTACTCATGATGTTACTGTGCAAAACTGATCAAACTCTTGGGTGCATGCAGATGTTGGTCCTGTTCGTCCAGCAGCTCGTCCACGATCGCCAGTTGCTGCCCCAGCAGCAGAGCCTGCTAGGAGAGTTGTTATTCGCGACCTTGGTGATACTGAGATACTTGCAGCTGTGCAGGAGCAGGTTGAGAGCCTTACTCGTGGTCTTCCGGATGTACAGATTGACGAGTTACCTTTACAGTTGCAGCGGCACACTATTGGCGTGCCTAGACGATGGACTCGTCTCTTGCGCATGATTGCACAGACCGTGACGTACTTTCATGAGCACCACTAGGCTAGGGTGCCCCCTAGCATCTTTTTGAGTTCTAGGTCATACGACCAATTTTGTTTTGATTACAGCACATCATGTACAAACTATAAACAGCTTTATATATTTTGATTTTCGGGGTTTATTTCGGTTTATTTGTGATCCACTTGCATAGCACCGATGCATCTCTTTTTATATATGTCGTAAATGTCTATCTAATACATAGTTTGCTAATGAATCTGTTAATGTGTTCAAGTTTCTGGAAATATGTTGGTATTGAATTGAATCAAACTCTCTTTCCAAAATCTTAACCCTTAGAAACATTCGATAAATAGCTGGATTGCGGACTGAATATATACCAGTGAGTTGTAGTATCACAAGTTGTGAGTCTAGCCTAACAATTAGTCGGCGTATACCATGAGCGATGGTATCAGAGAGGAGTTCAATCAACGCGCTATACTCAGCGATGTTGTTCGTTGACTGTCCAATACACACACCTCTGAAACTCACTAACTCGCCGCTTGGATCAAAAATGGCCCAGGCTGCGGAGGACAAATTCCGCGTACTACGACTCGCTCCGTCGGCATATCCCACATATGTCTCAGAATAATTCGACATCTGCAACAAACGAGAAGGGTGGATTACTAAACCGAAACAAACACTTTAGCGAAAACAAAATACAACAAAAGCACTCAGGTTACTATTCAGGCATAGTAACGCTTGAGGTACAACCCGTTGCGGGGTTGCGCCAGTGGTATCCCGTCATAATCCATTAACTCGTAGGCTCCTTTTGCTAACACCCTTTTAACAATATAGGGACCCATCCATAAGGACTTAAATTTTCCTGCTCCTAATTTGTCGGATTCTTGGTCGTAAAGCAAAACCAAGTCACCCTCAGAGAAGATACGAGGTTTGACATTCTTGTCGAACTGTGCTTTGACTCGTTTCTTATGGGCTTCGTTCGCCAAAGCGGCGTCACGACGGTTTTCATCCAACTGGATCAATTCCAAGAAACGAGCCTCTTCTTCTGAGGTTCCGGGGAGGAGGTCAATTGCGAGTTTAAGAGACGAAATTTCGCACTGGATCGGTAAGACTGCCTCCAGGCCATACACCAATTGGAATGGTGTGAACCCAGTGGCGTTCTTTACCGAGGTTCGGTAAGCCCACAATGCTGAGTACAGGAGTAGGTGCCATCTTCTTTTGTGAACCCCGATCATCCTTTGCAACATACGCTTCAGGACCTTGTTGATTGCCTCAACTTGTCCGTTGGCTTGTGGATAATATGGGGTAGAGCTGTCGTGAGATAGCCCTAGTTTGGCAGCTAATTCAACCATCATGTGATTGCGAAAATGCGATCCATGATCTGTCACTATAGCCTGCGGAACGCCGAACCTGGCGACTACATGATTAAAAAAGAAAAGGGCAGCTGTTTCACCAGTGTTATCCAATGTAGGCATCGCCTCGGCCCATTTGGTAAAATAGTCAACAGCGACTATAATATACCCATGCCCCCCGGTCGAGGTGGGGTTACATTGCATGAAATCGATGCCCCACTTGGCGAAAGGCCCAACAGCAACTATAGGCTGCAAGGGTGCGGGCGGTCTCCTGGTTTTGCTATCAAAGATCTGACATGCATGGCAACTTCTGACAGCTATTATGCAATCTTTAAACATAGTTGGCCAGAAATATCCTGCTCGTAAGATTCTTTGTGCTGTTGCATATCCAGATTGATGCCCCCCGCACGCGCCTGAATGACAATCATTCAGGGCTTTCTCGGCCTCCTCATGGGTAAGGCACCTCCTCAGAACCGTATCGACACCACGACGGTAAAGTGTATCACCGACGATCATGTAGTCTTTAGATTGGTATCGTATACGTTTCCGTTCCGAGTGTGAGGTATTAGGCCTAAATTTTTGGGTTTGGAGATAAACAATGATGTCTCCATACCACTCATCGCTTACTGATATCAGAAACAAATTTTCATCCACGATTGACTCTTCTGATGTTTCATCGTTGGACGACGATGGGAGATCGCATAATAATTCCGCGAAAACTAGAGCTTTCTTCGATTTGGATTTTACAAAATCCAAATCAAACTCTTGAAGGATCGCTATCCATTTTGAATATTTGCCCCCAAGCAACTGTCGCGACAGTATATACGTCATGGGGTTGCAATCTGACAGAATGGTAGTTTTCCTAAAGAGGACATAATGTCGAAACCTTTGAATCGCTTGAACAGCAGCAAGCGCTAGTTTTTCAACATAGGAATATTTACTTTCTGTGTCATTTAAGTTTTTACTTAAATAATAAATAGGATGTTCAATTCCATCGACTTCTTGCACTAAGACCATCGCAATGGTCGTATCTGCTGCAGCTAGATACAGGTTAAAATCTCTTTGATAGTCCGGGGCGTACATTAATGATGCTCTTACTAGAGAATCTTTCAGAGCGTCAAAGGAAGCTTGCGCAACCTGGTCCCAGACAAAAGGTACATCCTTTTTCAAAAGACGAGTATAACCTTTGGCAAGTTCTGCGTAATTTGGAATGAACCTCCTCAGAAAGTTTGCTTTCCCTTGGAGTTTCTGAATCTGAAGCAAATTTGAAGGTGGAGGCAAATTAATGATTGCCTGAACCTTACAGGGGTCGAGACGAATCCCATCCTTAGAGACTACAAAGCCAAGTAAACGACCAGAACCGACGCAAAACACACACTTGTGCGGATTGAGTCTTATCTTGTAGTGTCGGCAACGTAGAAATATTGCTCTCAAATGCCGCGGATGATCAGTCCGCTTCCGCGAATGAGCCGGAAGATCGTCGAGGTAAGGTTG
The DNA here is from genome assembly GCA_031772625.1 of Pinus tabuliformis. Lineage (NCBI taxonomy): Eukaryota > Viridiplantae > Streptophyta > Pinopsida > Pinales > Pinaceae > Pinus > Pinus tabuliformis. The sequence goes on along the minus strand of CM062806.1, from coordinate 51,644,909 downwards.
AACGATGTTCTTGATGTCATGGAAGGCATAATTCATTGCCCTCTGAAACGTCGCCCCTGCGTTCTTTAAACCAAAGGGTAATTTTCGATAAGCGAATGTGCCCCACGGACAAATAAATGCAGTCTTAGACTGGTCCTGTGGGCGGATATTTATTTGATTATACCCGGAAAATCCATCCATAAAGGAAAAGATTTCACATCCGGCGCATTCATCAATTATCTGGTCGATGAAGGGTGTAGGGTAGTTGTCCTTTGGACAAGCTTGGTTTACATCCCTATAGTCGACGCACACTCTTATCGTCCCTTGTTTTTTCATAACAGGGACAATATTCGATACCCAATCGGTTAGAGGAACCGGGTAGATGAATCCAGCATGGAGAAGTTTTTCAACTTCTGCCTTAATGGCAGCGGCTTTCTTGGGGTGCACCTGCCGAAGCCGTTGTCTTACTGGTTTGACATCAGGATACATTTTAATCTCATGTTCAACTATGCTCGAGTCAATGCCTGGCATTTCATCATATGACCATGCAAAGACATCTCTAAATTCGCGAAAGAGAGCACCATATATTTCCAGTTCTGAAGGGGAACAACTTTTGCCGACATGAATATTCTCTACAACATCAGATTTTGTCGAGATGTTTATGGCTACGGTCTCTTCAATATTGGATAGGTTTCTCTCTGAATCCACCGTATTTACAGTATTTGTTAGGAATTCAAACACTGAAGGGTGATATAGGTCGTGTTGAGTTTCTTCTTCACACTCTGGAAGAAGGGAACGATGGTGGTGATCATTCCATGGTGCCCCCTCAATCATCATTGATTGTAAGATTCCTTCGTCAGTCCCATGAACTTTTGACCATGGATCTAATGGGGTACCATATTCTTCAGACCTATCTACCCAAACGCTTGACGAGCGTTGATTTGGGCTCGCCTCCCATGCCTGAAACATTGATTGCTACAATATTTCTATAGGGCTAGGTGGCAAAACCACTTGATAATCCATGACGACTTTGTCTCCTGCGACCTTCGAAGAAGATACCATGTTGCATGTTGCTACAAACGGGATATTCCCTACATGGAAAGGAGGTGGCAACGCGAAAGTTCCCATCATTGTGGGATCTTTTAGCAAGCCTACTCCGATATCTTGCATTGAATGGTCGCTCCCATGGATCAGGGGAATGCTTCCAGTAACTTGTGAACCATTAGGGAGGAAATTCTGTTGGTCGACGACCGTAATCCCTCCTTCAAACGGGAATGCGATCTTCCTAAAATATGTCGACACTACAGCTGCCATGGCATATATCCATGGTCTTCCCAGTAGGATGTTATAGTCAAGATTGCCATCAATGACTTCAACATCAATTTCCACTGTTTTTCCTCCTAGTTCAACCTTAAAGTTATTTAGGATACCGTACGGAGTGTACGTCCTACCGTCAAATGCTTTCAATGTCGTCGAAGATCGCGACAAGGTTGGAGATCCAAGAGTTTTCCAGCAACTCATCGACATGATACATGTCGATGCTCCCTCATCAATAATCGTTCTATGAACAGTTTTGTTGAGTGCTTTCACTTGAATAAGGAAAGCTAGTTGCGCTGGTAACTGAGGATCATATCCTTTGTGATCAAAGGATACAAGATTGGAATCTTTAGGATCCACTCCACCAATTGCTGATAACAATGCCTGCCTTTGGGATGGACAATTTTGCAGTACCTCAAGAGTCGACATAGCAGATGGCGATTGGGCCAAATCTTCCACTATGTTATAATGCTGCGCCGCTCTGGCACGAGGATTAAATGTCGACTTGTGTACTACTCCCTTAGGTGGCTTTATTGTTAATTCATGCGTGAGGGGGGGTACAACTTCTGCCGAAGTTGTTGTCGAACTACTGGGTTGATCTTTCCCTTTGTCGTTCGACACCGGCGGATTCCCATAATCTTTATTCCTGGTCGAGATCAAAGCATCATTTTGCTTAGAAACCGACAACATAAGCACTTGAGACGGGGAAGCATTTCCACTATCAACCATATTTTGACCTGGGGTGGGAAATGGATCAGTCAACACAGCTGAAGTTTGGGAACTTTTAAAGAACCTCTTTAACTCAGCTTTGAACGGACAGTTCTTTGTCGAATGATTTTCATCGCATATCTGACATGGATAAATTTGTTTCCCTTGCCCAGGAGGGTTTGAAGAAGTTTTTTGAGGGGATGACTCACCCTGTTTCTTCTTCTTCCCTTTGTTTTGTTTCTTCTTGCTTCCTGGTTGATTGGAGTTTTTGCCTTTATCCGTAGATACAGCATTTACCTCCGAAGCAAGAATCTCTTGATTTGCTTTTTGATTCGAAGTCTTACGGGCTTTCTTATTTGAATCCCTTGTCGACTTAGCGTTTGCAGTTCCAATCACGCCATCACCGGCATGAGAGTCACTATTCGATCCGGGAGGAGGAGGGATTGAAAATTCCGGTCTGGGGGCGTCAGGTATCTTATCATAGAGCGTGCCCGACTGAGTATATACTAAGTCCAAATATTGAGCACGAGCAATAACCTGCTCCTCTGTTACGACGCCTCCCTTGGCCACATCTTCTGTTATAGCAGGAAGAAGCGACTTTATAAACCACTCAGCTAATAGCTGATCTGGAACATAGGTTTTTACCATTCTGCGACGACGACGCCACTCATGTATATGATCTGATATATGTGTGGCCGTTGTCTGCTTGAAATTGGTCAAGATCTCTGTTCCAGTTTCGTACCTTATAGGTAACTGAAAGTGTGTTAAGAAAGTCGTGGCTAGGGAACTAAAATTGTCGAAAGAGGCTCTAGGTAATTCAATATACCATTTAGCCGCCGGACCAGTCAATGTCCTCTGGAAAAGGCGAAGCCTTATCGAATCATCATTCAAGGTATTCGACGAACACCACAGATGGAATGTCATCACATGATTCGACGGGTCTTCGCCAGGATTTCCATTGAATTTAGGAATGTCCGAAGGAAGTTTGTGAGGAATCGCTGGCCACCAATGGGCATAGGCGATTGGATCGTTCGTCAATCGATGTAAATCTGGTAATTCTAGGGTCGCCACGAATGGCAACTGCTGATTCAGGTTTGGCGAGGCGTACCCAGGATACGATGGAATCGCCTGAGCAGTAGGCCTTTGCATACCAGCATAATGCAACTGATGTTGATATGACTGATACGGCTGGTGGGCTTGGCCACTGTAAAGTGGTTGATTTAACCCGTTCTGAATATAGGGTTGCCCACTATTCGCAAAGATCTGTTGCTCAGATCCCTGGTACACCTGTTGAAACTGAGGTTGTTGGTATTGCACCATCCATGGTTGTGAAGCCATGTTTTGCTGTGCGACACTAACCGACGGACCAAGATGCGGGGTTATGGTTCCCGTTTGTATCTGTGTCGTCCCGGCAGTTGGCGATTGTGGTTGTGTTGCAGGGTCAATGGGCTGTTGCATTACAACTTGGGGTTGACATACAACAGGCATCGATTGAACTTGCGACACGGTTACAATTGCTGGCGTCGTCGGGATACTAGACATAGGTACACACTGTTGCATGGAATATACAACTCTTGGTTGTTGGGGTAACATAGGTACCCAACCACTCGTCGTTACTTCAGTCAAACCTGAATGTTGTTGAAAACTGCCGTATGGGTATCCCCCCGGAAGGGGAAGTGAAAGGGCATATTGCCCCCCATACGGTAACAATCCGGAGCTCAAGGGTATAGATTGCCTTTGAGGACTGGATGGCCCAAACTGATTTCCAAAGGGATCAATTTGTCTAGTTTCAACATAAGAATTACCGGGTATTATACCGGAAGAACAAACTGGAACAGACCAAGTTGTCGTAATAGTCCCTGGGTGGACTCCTTCTAGCTGATGAGAGCTAGTCGGGACAGCTGGTATGCCGGCAAACATCGTTGGATTGACAGCAGGAGCTTCTGCTGTCGCTGTGTCATTTGGCACAGTCCTAGATGTCGACGGTTGCTCAGACATTTTAAGTCTATCCAATAAACTGCCTAACGATTCTACAGGAACTTCCTGTGGCGATGGACAAACTTCTGATGCAGAAGGAAAAAGAGTGGCGCCTACTCCAAAATGAGTTGGAGTATTTGCTTGCTGGTCCTCTACGATTTCCTCTATTGCAATCAGACCAGGAGGAAGAGGAAGACCGTCAGGTCCGTAAAAGATTTCTGGTGCCGAAGAAGGGGTTGCTTCGACAGCGACAGTTGTTTGAACAACAAGACTCTGTGGACCGGTTTCAGATGGAACTGGTTCAGTTATGCAAGTACTTGTCTTCAGACTAGGATCAGTACAACTGTCCTTCTGTTGCTGTTGAACTTCTTCAATAGAGGCAGGGATTCCAGAATATATAGGAGTGACCAGAATCTCAGATGTTGTCGGAACTGTTGTTCTAACTTTAATGGGAGATTTTGACCCGGTCAAGCGAGTTCGCTTTGTCCGTACTACTCTCGATTCCGGAGACAAAGACGGTTGACTCGCGAGTCTCCTCGAACGACGGAGTTTTAATTGACTTTCCTCCACGGTTGCGGATTACTTGATCAACTAAAATACAAAAAGGGAATTATGTTTCCGTATTGAATGAATTTTATTAGACGCTTTTAGACACAACTTTGCTTTTTCATGTTTTAAGAGTCGAGAAAAAGCTAAAGATGACTCTAGTCGCCTTCGATGTATTAACGAGCCCGAAGTGACAAATGCTCGGTTGGACCTTTTCAGTTATAGAGTTTGAAAAGGGCCAAAAGAAACTGCTCTGGAGATCTAGGCAGAGGGTGTGCCAAACCTTTCGCGAAACCACAGAATACGTTTTACGGTACGGGTGGTCGATCTTCGTGAATGCTGTGTTCACTGCATCGCGATCAGTAGGGCGGCCGACACGGCTTCCTAAGGATAAAGGATAAATGCCTATAGGGGTCTCCCAATATACGCGACGGTACGCGGGAGCACAAGTCCGTATTAGTGCTATCGTCCCTCAGGAGGAATCACCCACCTTCGTAGAGATCGACAGTCACTACGTTTAACGACGCCGGAACACGTCTCTACCTAGACCTCTATTGTGAGCGTTATGTTACAATGCGTTTTTAGATTCATTCAATATATTTTAAGTTGATCTTGTTTAGCAGTTTGTCTTTCAGGATCACCACGAGATGTATTGGTACAAATTCCTAAATGCAGCTAAAATGATAAGCAAGCTTTACAATCTTTTTAGCTTTGAAAATCCTAACTACTGAGGGGAGAGAAAAACATTATCTTTCCACACAGAGCACAAAGCACAAACTAATGCACTTTCTCCTAGATCAATCACGCAAACTTATCAAAATGCAAATGCAAGATGCATGTATTTCTTTTCTTTTCCCTTAATGTTGATGTAGACAAAAGGAAATTGTTGTATAATTTTCGAATTCAATTTGAAGCGTAAACAAACAAGTTTTGTCTAAAATGAAAAGACACCTTACAGGTACTTGTTTCGACACTAAAAATATATGAATTCAAACCATAAGATGAAAAACAAACAAACTCAAACAGCCATGAACAGTAATAAAACTAGCTCTTAAGATCACAAAGACACTTTTACAGTTCAGGATCTAAGAGGCCACAGCTATACTGGTTCGCTTTTCACAATGGGAAACTGTAACTGAAACAAGAAATACTGAAAGAACAATCACAGTTTCATCACACAACTGAGGCGGAATAATGTCAAGGAAAGTTGGTTTACAGCAAGTACAATGACAAGCAATCAGCAGCAAAATAACAGTGAAAACAGGGCTAAGACACAGTGGGAAACCTCAGGAAGACATAGCCTAACTGGATCAGCGCAGGCTCTGGTCTGTCAATTGACTCTCAGCGCAGTTCCCGAAGGGAGTACCTGCGCTGAAATGCAGACTGCCTGTGGACAGCCTGCACTGAGACACGAGAGTTGCGTTTACAAGGATTTCCGGGTCATAAAAAGCTCAAAAATGCACTGTTTTTGCTGAAATAAAAAGCTATAGGTCAAGTACAAGCTAAGGGATGATCAAGAGGATGAAAATCTATCACAAAGAGTACAAGAGTCTTTTGTAGATCAGCTCTTCAAATCATGAATCTGCTCAGAAAATGAGCAAGAGTAGCAGCCCCTCTACTTCGCTTTTGATATAGTCAAAAGCTTTTCGATTTGGTACTCTTTTCTTCAAGAAATGAATAGCAAAGATACTACAAACACCAACAAGATACTAGGCTCCCCAGCGGAGTCGCCAGTTTGTTGTGGGGAAAAGTATCCGACTCGGATGACCCTATCCCTACTCTAAGGGTGACAGTCCTTAGCAACAACTGAAAGTAAAGCTTTGATATTTTCCTTTATGAAAGTACAGAGAAGGAAGAAAAGATTGACCAACCGGTGTCTTTCGCTTTTGTCGATCCTGTCCTCTCTCTTTGTCTCTTGTTCCCAGCTCCTTGCTCCCTTTGTCGGCCCAGCTACACACAGATCCTGCACAAACAAGAGAGGGAAACTACAAGAAACATGTACTCATAACTGATGCATGGATTAGAGTGAATCAGATATACAAGTAAATACAATACATCAATGCAATACAAGTATATAGGAGAACATTCAAAGCTTTATTGATAGAAGTAAAAGGGTTCTGAGAAGGTTACAACCATCAATGGCTCCAATCCAGCAGCACCTCCCCAGCAGCAAGAAATCTCCTCTTCACCTCTATAAAAGCAATCACCCAATAGCTCTAACTGTAAACCAACAGCACTTCCTTGCTTTGCACAAAATTCAAGCCTCCTTAGACCTCATAGAAGAGCTCTATATATAGGAGATTTGGAGAAAGGATGAGTCAGCTTGAGGCTGGCATAAAGCTGACTAGTGTCCTCTCCCACTTTAGTTAAACTTCAGTTCTCAAGTCCACTTGGAGAATCTTGCTTCCACTTGGAGATCAAGACCCTCTTACTCATCACAGGGCGAATCTCATGAACCAAGTGTCAGTTTGGAAGCTTCCTGGGCAATTGACATCTTGCAGAATGACTGTGCCACTTGGCCAATCTCGCCCAGCGCAGGTAGCCTTCATTGGAGTTGACTTTCAGTGCAGGTACAAGGAGGAGCAGTTGACATTCAGCGCAGTTGCTCAGTGGAGCAGCTGACATGATCCAAAAATAGCCTGTTTTTAAGTGTTTTCAGGTGGAGAACTGATGGGAAGTGCTGTGGTTTGCTGACCTTATTCTTCTAGGGGTAAGAACAACATGTTTAGGGACTGAGGATCCCTGTAATTATTGACATTTCATGCTCCATGTCGCGAGGCACAAAAATGTCTATAACAACTGCCATTTACTCTTCTTGGGAAGGGATCTCCATTAAGCTTGCTGAGCTAGACCACGCCTCCGTCTGTGACCTCTTTGACCACATATGGTCACAACCAATGCATTCGGAGTTTTCCAGGGAATTTTTTGAACTTATTGTTATACAACAATACTAAATCATTTACTTTGAATGTGTGCAACTTGATATGGCAATCGTGCCAAGCTTTTTCACATTTTTTATGTACCTACTGATGGAATCCCGCTAGAAACCGTTCTTCCTCAAGTTCTTCCAGTTGTGCGAGCCTCTCTTCCAAGGCTTCGCGGTCTGCCATGCCTGTCATCACTGCTATCCGCAAACTGGGTACAATGTATTCCATTGGCATGACGGGTTTCGTACCGTAGACTAACCTGAAAGGTGTTTGACCCGTCAATTTCTTGCATGTGGTTCTGTATGCCCATAGCACGACAGGTATGCGCAAATCCCAATCGTTTCACTGTGCGTTACATACTTTGGTCAACGCAGTCTCTAGAATCTTGTTGAATGCTTCTACTATCCCATTCACTTGCGGATGGTACAACATACTTTGTTGATGATACACCTGGAATTCCTCAGTGAGTGCGCTAATAGTTTCATTTAGGAAGTGCGTTCTGCGGTCACTCATTAAAATTTTCAGGCATCCAAACCGTGTCAACACATTGTCGAACAAAAATTTCGCAGTTGTAGCGGTCGTGCAGTCCTTAACCGGCTGTGCTTCTGCCCATCGAGTCAAGTACTCTGTCGCGGTGATGATATAGCGCGCACCCATCTTCCCTTGAGGTTTGATGGGCCCCACAAAGTCTATCACCCATTTTTCGAATGGCTGCAGCGTCATCTATGGATTGAGTGGCATCTCATCCCTTCGTGATGGTTTCCCAGTCCGTTGACATACGTCACAGGCCTGACAGTACGCTTTCGAATCTTGATGTAGGGTTGGCCACCATAGTCCAACGCTAAGAATCTTCTGTGATTTCACCCGTCTCGCATAATGTCCTCCTACCGCCTCGCCATGTGCTTCTGCAAGGATCTGTCCTCGTTCAAATTCACGTACATATCTTTGTAATATCTCGTCGTTTCCCATTTTGTAGAGGTGCCCTGCGATAACAGAAAAATCCATCACGCGTACCACCAATTCTTTCTTCTGTTGGACTGAATATCCCTGTGGCGTGGTCCCTGTGGTTAAGAAATGGATTATATCTTTGAAGTGGTTGTTTGTGACACGCACTGCATAGATCTGTGCAACAGGTAGTCCTTCCTCCAAATTTGTTGGCTCCTCACCGTTCTCAATTTGTGATAGGTGATCTGGTCCTGAATTTAAGCGTCCCAGCTTTACGATGACCTCGAATTCATACTCTTTAAACAGTAATAGCCATATACATATGCACCCCCCAAACATAGGCTTGTTCATTAGGTATTCCAACGCGGAATGATTGATATACATCTTGAAGTGCCCACCAAGTAGATAGTGGTGGTATTTCTGAAGCGCATATACCATCACCAATCCCTCGCGCTCAGTAGAGAGTAGTTATTTTCGGCTTTGGAAAACCGTTGACTTGCAAACGTGATTAGGTGATCAATGCATTTTGCTCCTTCTTGCATGAGTACATCGCCCAGCGCGATACATGACGCATCAACATGTACATGAAATTCGATGTCCCATTTTGGTAAAACCAAAATGGGAGAAAATGCCATTTTTTCCTTGAGAATGTCCAAACTTTTCTTACAGTCATCATTCCAACAATATGTAGTGTCCTTTTTCAACAACTATTCCATTGGTGTCGTGATTTGTGCATAGCTCTTAATAAACTTTCGATAGTAGCTAGTGTTCCCCCACGTGGTCCAGAGTTGTTTAACACTTCGCGGTGCTTCCATATTGAGAATGACAACAATCTTCATTGGTTCCACCATCAGTCCTTGTTTGCAGACCACATGGCTGAGAAAATTTCCAAAGGGGATGAGGAAGATGCACTTCTTAAGATTCAATGCAATATGGTGTCATCGGAAAGTATCCAGCATCAACTGTAAGCTCGCTATATGTTTTTTAACTAGGCCAAATACAGTCTAATCGTCGAAATAAACCTCCAAAAACTTGTGGATGAATTCCTTCAACGCGACGGCCACTACGCGAGAAAATATCGCTGGCACGTTCTTCAACCCAAAGGGCATAACAGTGTACTGAAAACAACCCCATTCAGTCGTGAAGGTTGTCTTGCTCCTATCTTTCGGCGCAATCTTGATCTGATGGTACCCTGAGAACCCATCCATGAATGAGTAAGCTTCCTGTCAGCCAACATTCTCCAAGACTTCATCTGTAAATGGTATTGGGAATGGATTGTGAACACAGGCATCATTAAGCTTCCTGAGGTCCACGCAGATTCAAATTTCGCCCTTCTATCTTTTCTCCTACACTATCATGGGACTCACCTAGTTGTATTCTTCCACTGGTTCAATAATTCCTACTACGAGCATTTTGTCCAACTCTTCGCAAACATTTTCCTTATACTTCGGATTCAAATGGTAAGGATGTTGCTTAACTGGCTTCGCGTCTGGTTTCAGAGTAATCTCTTCATCCGTAAGTCGCCAAGGATCCCTTTTAACTTCGTGATTTTGGTCGAGAACAAGTCTTGGTATTCGCAAAGTAACTTAACAACCTTATCCACCATGGAATCATCCCAATAGTCCCCAAGCGTTGCGTACTTCAGCTCCGCATCTGTACCAATGTTTACCTATTTTTTTCAGCGGCGCCATGATGTCAAGGTCCTCAAACTTCATGACTCCCTTCAGTTTCTGGAATATTAATATTTCGGGGGTCATCATCATCATCCTCCACTTGTACGTTGTAACATTCTAGGGTATGGCTTAATTGAGGTGACCATACTGGTTGAAATATTTCCCGTGGTTCTTGTGGTATTTTGAAAATGGCGACTTTCACAGCTTGCAGTGCATTGTCAACAGTATCTTCCCATGGGTCTTCAAATGAAAATGTTAACAAAAATCCCTCGTGTAATACATCCCATTCGCCTATACCATGTCGAAGTTCTGTCTCGGTATACCAGTTTCTTGGGATGACATCCAGGGTATGATAGAATAAGTGTACCCATTCAGGTTGGGGTTCTTCTCCATAGGCCTTGGTCCATTTTGTGAGGTCCGTGCATGGGTCATTTTGTCCATCGTATTTCTCAGTTATTCATAGTTCCAGCTTCCCAAACCATAGCCACATCATCCTCCTACAGCCGTGACAGTTTTCAAAGTTTCCTTGATATGTTCCCCACCAACGCGCAGGTGTCACGCACAGTGCCCATTTTAATGCATCGAACCTCTGGTGCTCTAGTACTACACTCTCAAACTTGTTCAAGAATTCATCCATCGTTGTCAATCCATCATATGTTGGTAGATATCGAGCCTAGGCTGTTACAGAATGCAATGATTTAGTCATCATATTAAAATTTAGCGTCGTCACTTCACTCAACCAATTGTGCCATCGTTCATGTTCTTCGTCTGAATCTGAAGGGCAGGAACCTATGCGCTCCAACGAGACCCTTCCATCTGCAGTCGATTTAGCCAATCCTAGTCTCGTGTGGTTATCTTGTAGATACAATCCAACTCCTCGACGCTTCCATTGTCACGCACGGGTTTAGTGTAGCGCTCTCCTTTAGCTGGATCCAGCAAAACTACTATGCGTAGGGACTTTTTCTTGAATATCATCTTTCGTTTTTTTAAGTTGATGACTCCATTCATATCCGTGGCACAGTCTATTCCTAGAAATGCGGGGTAAGGGTTATTGTCATCCACAATCTCTATTACCTCAAAGTTCGTCTGTGTGCTCGCACCTTTGATATCCATTGTTACCCCTTGCAATCTCCCCATGGGCAAGATCTTTTGTTGGTTCACCATCCGTAATTGAATAGGATACCATTGTAACGTGGGCTTGCCCATGCATTCCCATGTCTATTTTGGTAACACATTCGCATTTGAGCCCAATTTTAAGATTACCTGATCCATTTCATACTCGCCAATCTGCAATGTCAATCTCATTTCCCTCCCGGCGTGCAGTGAATGCTTTCCCAGTTTCTGGACTACACGTGGTTCACCCGATCCTGCGCACCTAGTGATCAGCTCTTGTAGTCCTTTAACTGCCTTATTGTCACGCAGCAATTTCATGCATGTCTCTAAAAATGTAGTTAGCATAGAAGAATCCAGTCCTATCTCTGGTTGATCCCTACTACCTAATGTAGAGGCCTCCACGAAGCTCTTCTTAGCTTCCATAAACGTTTCCTTTGTGCGTTCCAAGTCAAACTCAGGTTCCTTTGTAGGAGCCTTGCAAACCCAGGTATCTTCCTCAGGCTGCTTCCCCTGTGGTCGCGCCACTTTTGAGCATCATGTTCACGTTGGGGTCTTCTTCCCATGGTTCGGACCTCATCATTTGGATATTTTGAGTTGGAGTAGGCTATAGTACCCCTTTTCACACATTTGTGTGATCAGCATCAGACAATCTACCGTTTCATGATCAAATTACTCACATTATGGACAAGATATTCTCGTTGGGTTGGTACAATCACAAGCGTAGTGCCCTGGTCCTCCACAATTGTAACAGATTAGCTATCCGCGGCCCCTTCCGGGCCCCATTCCTCCTCATCCTTGACCTCGCCCTTGAAATCCACCCCACGCTATTGTTGCGGATGGATCGAGGCCTCACATTTCTGTCTGCATTCAATAAGTTGGGGTCCTACCATCATTAGCTCATAGCTCTGACATGTCCACTCATTGTGGCCCATTGATCTACAGAAATTACAATAAAGTTGATGCGGAGTCTGTGTATACTTCTGCAACAAGTGAAAGTTGTCTGTCATGTGCTTTCCTCCCACCTAACAGATCGCGCACCAGAGCGTGGGTGTTGCACTCCGCCCTGCTTGTGCCTCTGGTCTCAATGGAATCAGTCTCCCTCCTGCCAATTAGTTCACGGATACTGGACAATTATCCTAATCATGGCCCTAGCCTTTACATTTTGTACACCACACTTCTTCTCGCGTCTCTGTCCGTGGCGTCCTATCTCGCTTCAAACTCTGCCTCCCCAAGCATAGGTTTTGAAGTTGCGTGTGGATCTATTGGACTCCCAATCCCAGATCCTGTATCGGTGTTTCATGCAATCTCATCGCCATTTCCAATGCTTCTTCCTAGGTCGAAAGCTTCTGCTGTGACAACATCGTTCTCAAGTGTGGTGTCAAAGATGCCAAAAACCATGCGTGGTGTTGCGCATCCGTTAGTGTCATATTAGATTCGCAGATTGTACTCTTTAGTCTCTGATCTAGATCCCAAGGGGTCTCCCCTGGAAGCATCGTGATCTCCTTAAATCCGATGATTGACTGCGTTTCTGATTTTGGCCAGCTAAATTCTTTGTTCAACGCAATATGAATCTCTGCTATTCCTGCATTTGGGCGATCCTTCAAGTGCTTTATATACCACGTCAACGTGCATTCCTGCAGCGCACTTACCAAGGTAGCCTTCTTAATGTTATCATCTATAACCCCTTGTGCTTCCCACACTGCTCTTACCATGAACTAGAACTGATTCGAGTCCTCATTTCCTACTCCTCTGAATACAAGTAGCTTTTTCGCGCTTGCCATACTGAACTGTTGGTTTGGTGAAGGTGGTGTAGGCGAAGATGGAGGTGAAGGAGGTGAAGAGAGCGGTGGCATAAGTGGAGAGGGTAGCTGCAGAATGCATTGCCTGATCAAACTAACCGCACTTCTCAAAGACACCCGAGCCGCTCTTCCTCGCTCGCTCACGGAGGTGAAATTAAAGGACTGCTTCCTATCCCTTCGATACATTTGTAGACATTTCCGCTTCGCGTCGTTCTAATCATTAGTGTAATCACCCTTAAATTTCCTTCTATGTAGGGTTCTAGTGTTCCGACATCAGATATCTCTTAGGTAGATCCTAGTCCTGACAACAGAACCATTTGTTGGCTTATTGGGGTCTGACCCAGGTTCAAAAGTGTTTTAGCCAAAAAAATCTCGAAATTACTGACCCTTTCAGCAACAGTCTACGAAGCGCGGACTGAGGTCTCACCCGAGGTAGTATGGGAGGGTTCTAGAACCAGGTTTTTATACCCTGGGGATGTCTTGATTAGGTCTGGAGAGTTCGCGGTGTTAGTGTCAGTCTTTTCAGCCTTCCTCCAGTGATCAAACATGCTCTTACAAAGTGATTTTAAGGTGTCAATGTCAAATTTTATCATTTCAGTGAGTCTTCAAGTAAAATTTGGTCACTAGGCATTAGGTCTAGGGTTTGATTTCACTCCTTTCAAATTTGTCCAAATGTCAGTCTATGTCACTATTCAGCTGAGTCTACCATCAATCAAAGGGTTGTCTTTGTCATGTCAGGTTCCAATGGGTCATTTTACACCTTGTTCATGCTTCAGTTGCGCCTGGGTAAGGTCATTTCCCTCTCCTAGGGTTTTGAAGGCAATTTCTCTTGGACGGTCAAATCATCAACCAAAATTGTATCCTAATGTTCATCCACCTTCCCCTATCCTTAATGTACCTTATTAAACATTTCCCATCACTGAGATCTCCTAAATTCCTTTTTGGACCCCTTCCCCTCACTCAATTTTACAGATTACACTTTCCCCTACTTCCTAACATCCCTCCCTACTTCCCAAAATTTCCTCAAGAATTTACAAGCTCCCTATCCCCTTCATTTCGCTTCATTTCGACAAATCCCCTGTTCCACACATCGGGATAGGTTTCACTCAAATGATGTTTATTAGCAATAAAAGATGGATTTTTGAAAACTGAGAGGTTTTTTTGTCCAAAACATGCCAATGAATACAAACCTCCTTCATTTTTTACACAGGTGTCATGGTTTTAGAGAAATTTCAAAAATACTATTGCCTCAAGAGAATTGATGCACCTCTGAAGTGACGTTGGGAAAATCAAGTTTTCTCCTAGCTTGGTTGGTCAAATGACTTTTTTGATGAGTTAAATGATAACTAGACACAAATATATTTCCAATTCACTATCATGAGCTCAATTTGGAGTTGATAAAGGCATTCAAAAGTGGACTGTAACAGCACTCTGGCTTTAGGCAGCCTCATTTGGAACATTTTGACCAGTCTTGGGCGATTTGATTTTTGATAGGGAAAATGAACTCCAAATTGAAAATTTCTAGTTGGGTTAGAAATTAGACTCAAATACCTTTCCAAAGAGCTATCCTGTTCCCAATTTGGACACCCGGAAGGCCTCGAAAAGGCTCCTGCAAAACGGTGTGGTGCACTAGGGAGGCGCGGCGCACTGGGAGAAATTTCCAGTGTAAATTTACACTGGCACGGCGCACTGGGCTAAAAGGCCTGAAATTCATTGAAATCTTCCTCCAAATTGCAAATTCTTCTTTCCAAAAGTAGGTAGAGCCTCCATTTGTGTGTTTCATCCAAGTTTGTGCTAGGGTAGGGTGGTTGATGGATGGTAATGGTTAAAACAAAAACATCAAACCCTATCTTTTAAAATACCTCAAGGAAACTTGTTGCTAGGATTTCAAATCACTGTTTTGTCACCAAGTTCACTCCCTCATCTCATTTTTCTTTTGATTTCATCATTCCCTAAGTTCCCCTATCTCCCTAAGTTCATCAATTCCTTCTCCTATATTCCCTTTCCCAAATTCTCAAACCCCACACCTCATACCCTACACAACAATTCCTAACCCTATTCATCAAATCCCTCAAAACCCTCCTACATTTCCCTAATTCCTATAGTCCCAATAGTCCCTAATCCCTCACTACTTTTCCCTCCCCTTCCTTATTTCACTATTTTTCCTTGGTGGCAGAGGTTGCACAATCATTAAGACAGTCCAACACAGTTTGACACATCAACGCCACAGGTTCAGGATAAAGACAAAAGAGGCGCAAAACACATGATCGGCTCCAAGTCTTGACCGAAGCTTATTTTACTGAGCATGGCACTTGATGGGGGACCTACAGCCAAAATTTCAAGAAATTTGGAGCAATTTTTGACATTTTTGCACAAAAAACAGGGTTTTTCTCCCTGTGCGCCGCACCACGTGGCGCGTGCTTTTGCTAGGGAGCTCCAAATTGCAAAAAGATTACATCATTGGATTTGGCATGAAAAATCATAGTTTCTGGTGCATGGCCAAGAAAATTGGGCAAGTTTTGAGTCCTCAAGAGGTCAAAAACACTCAAAAAATGACCTCACTGCCCCTATTTTGACACACAGGAAGCAGTATTGGGAGATTGAAGTTTTGGAGGGGAAAATGAGCACCAAATTCAGAAATTCCACTTGGGTTGGGAAGTAGACAGGTAGGGCGTTCCAAAAAGAACATTTGGGCTCAATTTTGACTACAGGAAGTGCCTCAAAATCAGCTCCAAAGTGGCGCGACGCACACAGATTTTGGCGTGGCGCCCAGAGGATTTTTGCTCAATTTTTCACCTTCTAACTCAGAAATTCGCAGTTTGACCAGTTTTGCTTTTTGATGTAATTTTTGATCTATCTTGATGTACTTGGATAAACATGATGTAATATTGGCACTTTTTTACTTGTTATAGAAGATTCATTCACCAAAAGGTGAAATGTGAGTGAATGAATCAGTTTCCTAGCATATAGGGGTAAGTTGTTTGACTACCTAGTTTTTAGTTCCTTGTTTAGAATTGGTTCAAACAACTCCTAGAATGATGAGCTCGACCCCTAGAGGCAAGAGAATAGGTTTGGCTTGTATATATTATGTATTTCTAAGTCATTCTCAGGGTTGGACACTTGGGATTGCTAAGCACTTCATTGTACATTTCTGCAATTTTGGCAAAGGAAAGACCAGGGTTTTGCAGCACTGTTTGGGATCCATGTGGCTTTATGTTTTGATGGTGTTCTTCTCTCAGTAATTGTAAGTTCATTAGTGTAATGTGTATCATTTTCCTATCTCTTCTTCTGAATTTGAACAAATGAGTGATTAAGGTAGAATTCATTAACTGTTATGCTCTGCCTTTGAATTTGTTAAAATTTCCATGTTTTCATCTGTTTAAGGAGAATTCTTGAGACTCTCTTGCTCTCCTTAGCTCCTCACCAGTCTGATATATCCATTTCACTTACTTTAAAGCATCAAAATGATTTCCTTCCTTGCCCCAATCAGAACTCTGCAGAAACTGTGCCTCATCCCCGAGCCCAATTTGCCTTTCCCTGTTTCCAGCACAAAACCCCCAAAAACTCAAATCAAACCCTTGTACTTCATACCTAGCCTAAAATTAGCTTTTATTTCAGTCATCTCAAGCCCCATCGCTTGTCTTTTGCCGAGATTGACCCGGAGAGAGCCCTCTCCTGTCCTCGTAGGGCTAGCTACGAGGCTGAGCGTGGTTTGATGTGGACCTAGAACCTTGTCTTTTCAGCCTGAGACAAATCTAGGCTCTAACACGCGGATCAATCTTTCACACTTGTACTGTTTTGCGCAGCTATCCGACCTTTGCGTAACCCTTGTACCGAACGTGAAGAGGCACTGTCTAGATCCCTTACCCTTAGTATGTTTTATTATAGATCTAACTTAATTCAGTAGCTTTTAGCAATCATTCAATATTCGTAACTAGTGCGTGCAAACATAAACCTTAAAGAGATGCATAAAACCATAACAGAAGAATAACCACACAGATCTCGAGCATATGCACAATATTTCATAAACACTTATATTTATTAATCTTTTTTTCTAGTGCAATCCAATTCCACCCTACGCACTCAGCTGCAGGGGTCCGTGCACACAGTTGCGGACTCTACCAGGCCTCTGCGCACACAGCTGCAGAGCCTATTCTACTACTACGACCCTTGACTCGGACTTACAAACTTAGAGTGAATATCTCATTCAGAAACCCATACCTTTCAACCTCAGAAAAGCTACTTTCTACACTTAGAGCCTCGCTCTATTTATACATTCCCATGGTTTACAGGCCATGGGTAGGCTGACACATTCTAGATTAAATTACAATATTTTAGGGTGGACTACCCTTTGACTTGAATCATTACAATTCGCGCTCTGTGCACTTCACAGAGGCTTTACAATACCAGCACCCAAAATTGTGGGCTTTAAGCCCCAAAACCACTACACAGGGGATTCGCTACCGAACAACAGGTTCATGATGTGTCTTTGTTTCAAATGGCTAGTCCAATTTCACAATTGCGATAATAAATCCAATTTCTAAAAGAAAACAATTTCCTCAATTTATTCGTGAATGCTTAATGATTCGTGCAAAACAATCCTCAATTCATCGATCGATCCTGTAGATAAAGTGCCTTTATAGTTCTTCTCCTTTCCTGCATCATGCTTGAAAACATAATGTTAGACAAAACCAATGACAAATTTGAAGAATGATTTCGACAATGTAAAAATTCAACCTTAACAAAATTCATTTTGCGATTAAGTTTAGTTAAGGTGAGCTATTGCGCTTTTATTCAATCGTTTTTGTCTCGTGTTTTATGATTTTTTTATATTTTTATTTATTGCTTCGACAAGTGTGTAAGTGAATTATCTCAAAAGTTTTAAGTTAGTTTTTTTTTTTCTTTTCCTTTTTTTTTCTTTTTTTTTTTAACTTTGCTCCAATCATGAATTGAATTTCACATCAAATTTTTATTTTATTTTTACATGTTCTCGTGGCAATTTTTTTGAAAAACAATAAAACATACAATATAAAAAATAATGAAATATTTACAAAACTAAAAAGTAAAATAGATATACATAAAATAAAAACATATCTACAAATATTATACAAAACATATACATGCACTTTAAAAACAAAACATAACAAACATTATACATATAAGACATGTATATAAAAAAAAAACACACTTAACCTATTAATAATATTAAACATTAAAACATCATTTTATTAACAAAAATGTAACAAATCATAACATAAAAACACAAAGTAATAAAACATAACATAACAAAAATAAAAAACAATGTAATAAAAAAACGAAATTGCCATGTATAAAACGTTTTCTGTGTTTGTGCATTTAATTGAAAATTTGTTTTTCTCACCTAATCTCACAAATAAGGCTCCAGAGAACCCTGGAAATCTCTCAAACGCTTACGAATTTGAGAAAATTTCTCTTGTGTAATATAATTAACCTCGTTCTAAAGAAAACCCATGTTTTAGTTTTTTGAAATTCATTTTCATTTGGCCAAAACATGCATTTTAAAAATGATGTTTTTAACCCCTATGTATTTTCCCTCTGCTCAAGTAAAAAAATTACTTGCTAGATCTTTCATGTCCATCTCCAAGCATGGATAAGGATGAGTGGAAGTCTGCATGGATAAGTTTGGCTTCAGTCAAGAAAATTCATTCCAGGACCTCTATCTCAAATAAAGAACTACCTTTTCTCTGAACCGCCTACAGTTACTTTATTGGAAACGAAGCCTAAGCTGTGTCTCAACAATTGATGGTGGACGTATAGATGGATATTTGAGTGCCAACGGCTGTGGAATTGAATCTCAATATATCTCTCAATGTATTGAAAGATAGGTGTTTCAAGCTATAGACGAAGCAAATCAATTTATAAATCCCTGTGAAATTGACTACACCCACAACGAATCTATACATTGAAGAGGCCAGGGATTAGATTCGACAACGAGTATTAAATATGGATATCAACACAACAGATCCTTGCCTTAGTATACCATCAGATCATGTATAATCTTTCAAATGTTTCCTTTGGCTAATATTCATGATGTGAGTGCAGGAAGAGATGGTAGTTCAAGCCAAGTAAGACAAAGAAAAGGAAAAAATTTCCTACCAAGCAATCCTATAGCTAAGTAAAACCGCAGAATAGGCAAACCTTGTGGATGGGTCCAGCGCTGAAGTGGCCTTTTCTCTTAGTATATATTGGCAATAGATTACC
This sequence comes from Pinus tabuliformis, assembly GCA_031772625.1. NCBI lineage: Eukaryota > Viridiplantae > Streptophyta > Pinopsida > Pinales > Pinaceae > Pinus > Pinus tabuliformis. The sequence continues at coordinate 51,625,685 of CM062806.1, read as the reverse complement.
AAGATTATCGGATCGTGATGGCTCTCACGTGGGCGATATGGATCAAATCAGGATCGGCTACAGAAACTAGCCGTTTCTACAACTGTGCGCCAAATATGCAGCTTATTCAAGCAAGATTTATTTTTTATAATGATGGATTTTTTAATTTGGATTCCAAGCTGCAAAAATTTTTCTTTACAGGTCACATGATAGCCTAAATTGTCAATTTCTCAATTCTCTTAAAAAAAGAGTCGATAATTTTTATTTAAAAATTTACATTTCCCTTATTCAAAAACATGAAATATATATATTTTATTGCAAATGTAACATGAATTTTTTTATTATTGTTGAAAATTTAAAATAAAATAAAAAATAAAATAAAATTTTATTGAAAATATTTTTGTGAGGTTAGTGAAAAAAATGCAAGAAAATAAATAAAAATCTGAATATTTTAAAGTCTAAGAACTTAGAAAAAAATGTAATCAAGCTTGATTTTAATTTTCCTAATTTATCTAGATTATCCCTTTTTTTTCAAGTATATGAATGTTTCCATTGGAGCCTTTTAAGGGCTTATGGGGCTTTGGATTGACGGTGAATGGGTGCACTGTTAAGGCACTCCTTGCAATAGGTCACTGGCTCAAATCCCTCGTGGATGCTTACCTACCAAAAAAAAATGGATCCATTTATGGATTAGACTTTCTAATGTTCATACCCAAATTTTCAAAATGTACCTTATTGTGTATGAGGACATGAGAAATCGTTTTAACCTTTAGATTTTCCGCAAAGATCTCTTGAAGAACAGATGAATGTCATGGCACAATAGCATTTCGACACCATTCCTCAATGTAGTCCTTATGCTCCAAAGAATGTTTGATTTGCATTCTAGATCTTTCATCCATAAATGGTTAGTATCGAAATTTTTTATATTTTTTTATAAAAATGATATGCAACTAAATGCTTTATGCATCTACATGACTTAATCATGCATCTAGGAAAAAACTTGAAAAATGAACTCTAGACTGAAAATTAGTTCCTATGCACACTTCCCTGGTAACGACGCCAAAATGTTAAGGCAAATTAATTACCTATCATTTAATTGTCAACCTGGGGGTTTCATAAAACTTGCAAAGCGTGCATGCACTGTATATGCTAGAAAGTAACTTCCAATTTAAAACACTCTAACTATGAAACCAAATAATGACAAACCAAATTCACCTATTCTAATTCAACAATCAATTCAAAAGAAATTATAATACAATTATAGTACAATGCGCAGAATTGAAATCTTAATCTATCACACTTGCAAGAATTGAAATTACATGAAATGAAATCTACTCTAAGGGATCATGTGTGCATTATCAAATCAGGATCCTATGAAATGAATAATCAAAACCACATGACATGAAATGAAAGCAAAAACAATTATTCTTAACCTCTCACACATGAAAAGATATGAAAGTAAATAAAAACAATCACTCTTAACCTCTAGATACAAAAGCAAATAAAAACAATCACTCTTAACCTCTAGATATGAAAGAAAATAAAAAGAATCGCTCTTAACCTCTATATATGAAAGCAAATAAAAACAGTCACTCTTAACCTCTCACACAGGAAAATATATGAAATAAATAAATCTTAATCTATGAAAGCAATAAATCTTAGTCTATGAAAAATAATAAATCTCACACGTTGTAGGTGGCCAATCTAAAAGCATGAGAGATGGAAAGTTGAGAGGCTCCAAATGCAAGCATAACCAAATGAAAGTGAACATCACTCATGAGCATGGTGCCAAATCCAAATTCTATATTCAAAACACGAGCATTTCCTAAACTTTACACATGCCTATGAAAGGAGGAGGCTTTCCTATTTATACATAGCAGTTACCTCATTAATGGAGGTCCATTATTCTCTCCCTAGATCCCTATAAAATCTCATAGAGTTATAATTCAAATAGGTAATGTTTGTTCAATTTAACGTCTTTAAATTGTCAATCATAAATTGTTAACCAAGGTGTGTAGACTGTTGAAGTACAGGTGCACAATATGTGCTAGAAGTTATTTGATATGTCGTTATGTATTTGTTAGGATCTAAACTTAAGATGAATATGGAGGTGGTGTTTTTTAATTATATTATAGTTTCAATCCTCAGAGTTGTTAGCTAATTTATTGAGAGTTATTCTCTATCTAATTAGTTTATGGATGATATGGGAGTGATCCTATTTGTATTAGATTGTTTTGAGATTTTTGGTCTCGAATCTTTATGCTGCAACTTCTAATTCACCAAGAGAAAAAACAATTATATTCTATAAATTGTGAATAAATATTGTCTGAACTCAATTGTTTAGGAGAAAACTCTCACACTTTTTCTTCAATTTTCATTCAAACAACATCTATACTATGAAATAAACACACTTGAAGTATGCTAGATAATAAGCACATGTAGTAACCATGTTGTACCAAGTATAAAGCAATTCAAGTGATAGGCTAAACAATTCAAATGATAGGCTAAACTAGGTATGAAGTAGATGAAAATACCTATGCAAATAATGATTCATTGGTGAATTCATTGTGTTGCATTTTCACACAAAACATAGTATTCAAGGAATGAAAAGGAATCAAATTGAAATTCATTAAGACCTATCACTGGTCGTAGGGTCCCTCCACAGATCAGTTCACAATCTTCAATCAATGGAACACATACACACAAAACCAATTCTAGTGCTCGCAAACGAAATTCACAAACTATTTCAAAATTACATCATCCGGCGTGCACCAAATCACAGCGCGGCCATAAGTTTTATAACAGGTATCTGGCATAACAACATGAGTAATTTAAGCCTAATATCGTTATCTTAGCTAAACTATATTGCTAAATCTTCAATTTTCTATTCCAAAAGAAAATTGATAATATTTTGATTGAACTCGAATTTCGTTTCGGCGACTATCCTGCAGTTGACTTAGGGTTTACCGTGATCTCCTGAGCTTATCTTAACAAATAGTTTCAAGGGGATAGGAAGGGATCCACAAGGAAACCATTTCCTATCCATTCACATCCTTCGTTGTTGACCTAGAGCTTCTGAACCTTGCAAACAATGGAGACAACTACAGAAATTTGGATTAGCTACAGAAACAGACCAATTCGGTAGCCAATTGCATTCTTTAACAAAACATTAGGGTATAAAGTCAAACATGAATAAGAAGACATATTATTGCATACCTTCATCAAAAAATGGTGGATATGGCTTTATTTAGGTGGTAAATATATAGGAAAAGAGAGGAACATTAGGCAAAAAGGGATGTCATGGTAAGACAATCTTCGGACTCTACATTCCCCCAAACTGGAGATTTTGTATGTCCTCATACGCTTCTTCCTTGTTAGGCACTTTTGCCTCCTGCTTATCACCTCCAATTTTCATTATTTTCTTCCTTTTGGCAATTATTGGCATTCTAGGTTTTCTCATAATAATTCTGTATTTTAGGATGATAATATCCCTTTGCATAATTCTATTTTCCTTCTTCAGCTTTTTGTTTTTCTTATACCACAAGCTCAGATGAAGGATTAGATTGTCACTTTTTGCAATCTGGATCTCACTTTGTGTCTTCAATTCTTGATTCTCATTCTTGAGATACCGGTTCAACATTTATAATTCAAAGATCTCCTACTCTAATATGTTTGAGGCTGATTGTTCATTTACCCGATTGCTCCCTTCTTCAGGACTCTGAATTGTTTCTTTGGTTGATATATCTTTCCTTTCCAAGGAATCTATATAGTCATATATTTCCTGTTGAACAAGGTCAATACCTGGACTATGCACTGGGCTTCTTAGAGGTGAGCTGTAAGGTTGTGGTGATACTCTCAGTGACCCTTTTGGAGAACGTCCAAGGTTTTCAATTGGCTCATCCTCTGTTGGTTCATCCTATGTTTGGCTCATTCTCCGTTGGCTCATTGCCCTCAAAGTCATTGTACTCTGTAAGATTATTTGTGGGACTGTGCTTAGCCTTCTACTCCTCCTCAATACTGAGGTTTGTATTTCTTGTACTTTCCTTCTTTTAGTCTCTTATTTTTCTTCTTGAGGAGGGGGTTTAGTTTGTGAGAGTTTTTCTTTACTTCTACTGGATTTATTTCTTCTAGGGTTTTCCCTCTTCATTCTCTACAAAATCTTCACTATAGGTAGCTCTTCTTCTGATACTTTTGTTTGAGTCTGAGGTGCCTGCTCCTTTATGATTTCTATGGTTCTCTTTCTTCCTCTAGGGGCCCTGCTGCTGCTTGCTTTTTTGGGGGATTTTTCTTCAAAGTGGTTCCTTACCAGGAAACTCTCCCAATTATCCCCTATACTTTGGAGATGAAATTCGACCAATATTTTTATCAGGCCATGATGATACATGGTGTTCTCTATACACTGAATTTTCTTAAGACTATTTAAGAGGAAGTAGGGAATTTTCATCTAGTGATCTTCAAGGAAATGCATCATCATCCTAACATGATAAAATAGATTTGCCCAAACCTATCCTCACAAGTAACAAACTTTTGAAGCACAAGTAATAGGTTTCTCCATTTATTCTTTAGAGCAGTGCTGGGAATACCTTTGTTATAGACAATAGTGTCCATGTTTGTATTTTTGAGGAAGACCTTCTAATCCTCGCCATCAATTCCCTTGTTCTTAAACCATATTTCCCCATTCCTTGGTAGCTCAGTAGCCTCCGCGATCATGGAATCTGTAATGGTGAGATTAATGTCTCCTATTTCGACTTCAATCCCATCAAATGAGTGCGAAAATGTCTTGGTCACTTTCCTGTGAAAACCATTGAATTTTCCAATGAACCGCAACCATTGTTTCTTTTGAAGAAACTCCTTAGTCTGTGGGTACCCCTCCAAGAATTTCTTTCCTGTTGGCTTAGTTCGAACAATTATCCCCATTCTGAAGGATGCTTTGCCTCGAAGACTGGTTACCTTGACAAGAAAATGGAGCTGGTAGGGTTTGCTAAGTGGCGGAAAGATGGAGTAGCTATGAAAGTTCAGAGGAGTGTAAGAATAGGGAAGAATAGGTGAATTATCATAAGGGTTATAGGAATGAATCCGATCGTTAGGTGCATTTAAAGTGATGATTTGGTAATTACTTCAACGAATTTGGAATGGGGACATGACATGACTTTTTAAGTGGTGGCATATGATATTTTTGTTAGGCGACCATCACCCTTAGGTTATAATGATTGCATTTTAATTTCCGGTAGTACTATATCTTCTTAATCATATATACAATATAACCTTCCCTATTGTTAAATTAAAGTAGCACGTACCTTTGATCTCTTTTTCTAACCTTATTTGTTGTTCTTTGATCTCCTGCAGGTACTTTGCTTTGCCAGTTGTCCTTTAATCCAAATCACCAAGTGTCCTTGTAGGCTCCAAAAATTATTAGGCTGCAGAAACTTGTTGTAGCTATAGAAAGTTGTCCAAGCTATGGAAAGTTGTCCAAGCCACGGAAAGTTGTCCAAGCCACGGAAAGTTGTCCAAGTTGTGGAAAGTTGTTGATTTGGCAGCTGTGAAAGAAAAACTTTTAATAAAGGGACTTTATTATTATTATTATTATTATTTTGAAAGGAAAATTTGAAGTGCCAACAGAAATTGGTTTTCACTCTAAATTTTCTGTATAAACTTGCCAACAGCATGTTGGTTTTCATGTTTACACTCTTTTTTTTACATATTATTATATGTATATAAATACATATAATTTACTTATTATTTATATATATATATATATATATATATATATATATATATATATATATATATATATATATATATATATAAGAGTAAACTGAGTAAAAAAATCTAAGGTGGAAAAGAAGAAGAACTCTTCTTGACCATTTTCAGTTCTGAATTATCATGAAACATTTTAACAAATTCCTATTTTGTTAATGGCTTCTGGTAAAGCCTGAGTCGATGTCCATTTACTAATAGAGGAATTTTCTCTTCATCAATAGTCCTGATTCTGACTGCACCATTGTCAAAGACATTTTCAACTTCATAGGGTCCAAGCCAATGGGTTTGTAATTTTCCATAAAAAGATTTGAATTTTGAATCAAAGAGCAATGCCCAATCTCCCAGATGAAAGTTCCTTTCTTTAATGTACTTATCATGCCATCTTGACCTCTTTTGTTGAACTAGGCTAGTTCTTCGGAAGGCCTCTTGTCTGATTTCATCGAGCTCATTTAGTTGTGTCATCCTTTGCTTTTGGGCTTCTGACAAGTCAAGATCTAACTGGACTGCTATCTTATAGGTCTGGATCTAGAACTCTATCAGAAGTAAGACTTGCTTCCCATAAACAAGTTCATAGGGAGTATGCCCTGTAGTATTCCTCCATGTAGTTTTGTAGGCCCATAAGGCTTTTGGAAGATTTTCTACCCATTCTTTCCTATGTAGATGTACAGTCTTGGTAAGGATAGCCTCAATCACCTTATTTAGGGACTCAACTTGTCCATTGCCTTGTGGATGGTATGGAGTGGACTTTTGATGTTTTATCTTCTATTGGTCCACAAGCTTCTGCACTAGTCTGGATGTGAACTATGTTCCTTGATCTGTTACATTTTCTCTTGGGACACCAAAACGAGTAAAAATATCCTCAAAAAAAAATGAAACTACAAAATTTTCAGTAGCAAAAGGAAGTGCTTTAGCTTCTACCCATTTAGTGACATAATCAGTACATACTAGAATATACTTCTTTTGCTTTGAAGGTGGATTGACTGGTCCAACAAAATCTAGTGCCCATTTTTCAAATGGTTCGATGAGTACTTGTGCTTGTAGTGGAATTTCATTTGAAAGAGTAGGTTTACCCATTCTCTAACAACTGTCACATCTTTTAACATATTCCTTGGTGTCCCTGAAAATGGAAGGCCAATAATATCCTAAAAGCAAGATTTTGTAAGAAGTTCTCTTATCAGAAAAATGTCCTCCACATGGCTCATCATGACAAGCTTTAAGTATCTATGGTATTTCGTCCTCCCAAACACATCTTCTGATTATGAGAATTGATTCTGTCTTGTATAATTCTTCATTTACCCATGAATAGGATGTGCTATTGTGGACTACTCTTCTCTTTAATCTAGGGGATAAATGAAATGGCATTTTTCCTGTGGCCAAATAGTTAGCAATATCTGCATACCAAGGTGACTTAGTATATACTGCAAAATATATTCATCAGGAAATTTATCTTCTACGGGTTGATCATTATTTTCATTTTGTATTCTAGATAAAAAAACAGAAATTGTGTTCTGTTTTCCTAGCCTATCTAAAATGGTTATGTTGAATTCTTGTAAAAGTAGGAGCCATCTAGCTATTCTTCCATTAGTGATTGGTTTATTCATTAAGTATATAATGGTAGAATGGTTTGTGTGAACAAAGGTTTCATAACCAGTTATATAATGTCTGAATTTTTTAGTGGCATGAACTACAACAAAAAAATCATTTTCGGTTACAATATAATTTAACTCTGCAGGAGTTAGATTTTTACTGGTATAATACATTGCATAAAGAGTAAGATATTTTTGTCCTAACATAGCCCCTAAGGCTGAATTTGAAGCATCTGTTGAGATATGGAAAGGAAATTTCCAGTTAGGTCCTTTTAAGATGGGTGCTTCAGAAATTCTCTTTTTCAAAGTTTCAAAGGCAGCTTGACATCCGAAATCCCAACTGAATTCACAGTCTTTGGTGAGTAGTTTAAAGAGTGGGGATGCAATTTTTGTGAAGTTTTCTATAAATATTCTATAGTATCCAATAAAACCGAGAAAACTTCTAACATCCTTTTGACAACTTGGCACTGATAACTTAGAAATGACTTCAACTTTAGATGAGTCTATTTTGATTCCATCTCCTGAAATATGATGACCTAAAACAATTCCTTCGTTAAACATCATGAAGCATTTTTCATGGCTTAATGAGAGATTTGTTTCTTTACATATTATTAATACTTTTTCTAAATTTTCTAGTGCTTCATTGAAATAATCCCCATAGACTGTGAAATCATCCATGTACACTTCCACAAAATCATGAATAAGGTCAGAGAAAATGTCGAGGACTACTCTTTGGAATGTTGTTGGAGCATTACATAACCCAAAGGGAAGTACCCGGTAACCATAAGTTCCCCATGGACAAGTGAATGCAGATTTATCTTGATCTTCAGGGGCTACCTAAATCTGGTTATATCCACTGAACCCGTCCAAGGAGAAAAAATATTTTTTTCCTGCTAATGTCTCTAAGACCTGGTCTATGAAAGGTAATAGAAAGTGGTATTTTCATGTTGCTTTGTTTAATTCCCTGTAATCGATGCATACTCTCCATTTTCAATTCTTCTTAGGAGAAATTACTAAAGGTGAAACCCACTGATTTTCAGATATTGGATAAATGAAATTTACATTTAATAGTTTCTACAACTCTTCCTTAAAAATTTCTTTTAGGTTTGGGTTCATTCTCCGTTGAGGTTGTCTAACTCGTCTTGCATTTTGTTCAATGTAGATATGATGTACGCAAGTTTTAGGATCAATCTCTCTCATGTCAGTGTATTTCCATGCAAAAGTAAAAGAATGTTTCTGTAAAATTTCTATCAATTGATTCTTTTGCATTTCTTCCAAGTTTTCATTGGCATTCAAGGTTTTTCCTAGAAAGATTTCTATCGAGGAACTCCCAAATCTTTAAATGGAGAGAAATGATACCTGTTTAGATGAGAGATACTCATTTCGATTACGATCATAATGTGAGGAAGATTCATTATTTTCTAGTAAATTTAAAAGTTGGTCTTCATCTTTTAGTTTTTGGGTTGTGTTATATTCTTTCCACGGCTAGCCCACGTAGTCAATAGGGGGGTTAGAAGGGGGGCAGAGCACCCCCTTCATTGCGCTGATTGCATAGCGGGGGGGTCATAGGAGATTTGAGGGGTTCAGGTAACCCCACTCTATGGGGTCCGGGACAATGCCTTGGAAAATTTTGGTTTTGGACCCTATGTTAGGTTGGGTAGACATACCTATGGTTTTGTGCATGATTTTTCGCACATGGTTTTGGATGTGATGGTTTTTGGTCCATGGTTTTGGACGCGATGGTTTTCAGTCCATGGTATTGGATGCTTCAGCATGTATAAATATGTATTGTAACATTGAAAGGAACATAATGAAAAATCAAGCTAGTAGTCCTGGTTTTGGGATCCAGGGGAAAATATATGTGTATATGTGTTTTATGTGTTATGCTCTCGCATTGTTTATTTTCTGTGTTTTAGAATTCTTATGCAGGTAATTTTTGTACGGGGTTAAAACATACATTTGGTATGAGAGCTATTTTGGCTTCAAGGGGATGCCTTTGTTGCTAAGGGGTTTCGCTCAGGCCTGTGGTAGACCCAGTTCAGTGGGAGATCTACGGGATCGATTCTAGTAGTGAAAGAAGATGGCGAGCAATGGAAAGATAGAGATCGAGAAATTTAATGGTCAAAGTTTTGAGTTGTGGAAACTCAAGATGGGGGATCTATTGGTGGATAGAGATCAGTGGATCGCAGTAGATCCAGGTACTACACCAACGGGAGTGTCTGGTGAAGAACGGAAGAAGTTGGATCAGAAGGCAAAGAGCACAATACGATTGTGTCTCAAATTCAATATTGCTGAATGTATCAGGGGAAGCTACAGTGAAGGCTTTGTGGGAAAAGTTAGAGACTTTGTACCAATCCAAGTCTCTGGTGAATAAATTGTTCCTACAGAAAAAGATGTATAACCTGAGGATAAAAGATGGAGACTCGGTGATAGAACATCTGAATGCGTTTAATACTGTGGGAAGTCAATTATCGTCTGTTGATATTAAAATTTCAAATGAATATAAGTGCATCAGTTTGTTGTGTTCTTTACCAGATTCATGGGATAGTCTGGTTATTGCAATAGGTAGCAATTTAACTACCTTGTAGTTTGATGAAATAGTCCCATCCTTGCTGATGGAGGAGATGAGACAGAAAAATATGGAGAGCTAGAACGGTGATGCCTTGTCTGTATAAGGACAATCCCAGAACATAAACAAAAATAAGTCATCGAGTGGGAGATATAAATTTAGAGGTAGATCTAAATCTCCAGGAAAACCTATAAAGGTGGTGTGTTGGAAATGCGGAAAGGAAGGGCACTACAAAAGGGACTGTAAATCTAAAGCTCCTAACAAAGGAAAGGGATCTGATGATGCTCCTTTTGCAGGGGCGGAAACCACCTCAGATGAAGGTGGGGATGTGTACTTGGCTTCTTCAAGTACACATGTAGATCATTAGGCATGGTTGATTGAATCAGGTGCATCCTTTCACTTCTCTCCCCATAGAGAGTGGTTCTGCGAGTATGAGAAATATGATGGTGGTGATGTCTTCTTGGGGGGTGACAAGAAGGCTAGAATCGTTGGTCGTGGAAAAGTAAAGTTGAATTTGCAGGGTGGAAGGGTTAGAACAATTTCGGGTGTTCTGCATATTCCTGCATTAGCCAGAAATATGATTTCTATAAGCAAGATGGATGATCCAGGTGTAAAAACAATGTTCGAGAAGGATACCTGCAATATGGTTCAGGGGGCACTAGTATTGATGCGGGGAGTTCAAATTGGAACTCTGTACAAGCTGCAAGGTAGCACTATTGTTGATGGGTGCAACAATTCCGTGGTTCCTAAAAGTGAAGCAAAAAATCTATTGGTCTCTAGAGAGAAGACCATGCTGTGGCATCAAAGGCTTGGACATATTGGAGAGAAGGGTCTTCGAATACTTCATGGTAAAGGTATGGTAGAAGGTATGAGTAATATCTCTCTATATTTTTATTTCTATGAAAATTGTGTACATGGGAAGTAGAATCGGGTGAGTTTCCCCTATGGTGGTAAGAATGTGAAACATATATTAGAGCTTGTGCATAGTGATGTGTTTGGACCTATGAAGGTTCCATCACTGGGTAAGTCTGTGTAGTATGTATCATTTATAGATGACTTTTCAAGGAATACATGGATATATTTCTTTAAGAAGAAATTTGAAGTCTTTGACAGGTTTAAAGAATTTAAGGCTCTGGTGGAAAACCAGACAGAGAAGAAGATAGAGGTGTTGAGGATAGATAATGGTGGAGACTTTTGTAGTAAGGAATTTGAAGAATTCTGTAAGAAGTGTGGTATAGCACGACAGAAGAATACTCCATATACACCTCAACCAAATGGAGTTGCAGAAAGAATGAACAAGACGTAGATGAAAAGGGCAAGAAGCATGCTCAGTGGTGTCGGGTTAGGACATGAATTCTGGGCAAAGGCTTTGGAGACATCATGTTACCTAGTCAATAGATCACCTTCATCAGTGTTGGAGTATAAGACTCCACAAGAGGTATGGACTGGTAAGAAACCCTCTCTTTCACATCTGAGGGTATTTGGATGTGATGCATATGTACATGTTCCAAAGGAGAAACGAACCAAGTTGGATAGTAAATCTGAAAAGTGCATCTTTATTGGGTATAAGGATGGTTTAAAGGGTTATAAGCTTTGGAACCCAATAACAAGGAAGGTTGTGTATAGCCGAGATGTGGTGTTCAGAGAGGTGAAAGATGTTATTAAACATGAAGTCCAACCAAAGGAACCTGAGAAGATAGAGTTTGAGCTAAAGGAGGAAGAATTAGACTCTGCAGTAGAGGAGGAATCAGAAGATGAAGAGCCACAAACTCCAAGTGTGAGAAGATCAGTTCGAGAAAGGAGACAGTCAGAAAGGTATAGTTCATCTACTTTCTGTTCAAATTTTGCTTTATCTATTACTGATGATGATCCAAGAACTGTGAAGGAAGCAGTAGGTTCAGAGGATGGAAAACTCTGGAAAGAGGCCATGGTTGATGAAATGGAATCTTTGCACAAAAATGAGAAATGGGATCTGGTGGAGTTGCCGGCTAGAAGGAAACCCATTGGCAGCAAATGGGTGTTCAAGAAGAAGACAAATGCAGAAAGAAAGGTGGAGAATTACAAAGCTCGATTGGTAGAAAAAGGTTATTCCCAGGTGATGGGAATTGATTTTGGTGATATTTTTTCTCCTGTTGCTAAGGTAGCTTCTATTAGATTACTTCTATCTATTATTGTTGCTTTTGATTTTGAGGTAGCACAGATGTATGTGAAGACAACATTTCTTCACAAGGATCTGGAAGAGGAGATCTACATGAAGCAACCTGAAGGTTTTGCAGTGAAGGGTAAGAAAGAACTGGTATGCAAGTTAAAGAAGTCTCTATATGGGTTAAAACAATCACCAAGGATGTGGTATAAGAAATTTGATACATTTATACGGGGACTTGGCTTCACCAGAAGCAAAGCAGATCACTATGTGTATTTTAAATTAATTGGTGACTGTGTTATTTATCTAGTCTTGTATGTGGATGATATGTTGCTGGTTGGAACTGACAAAGAAATTATCCAGGATTTGAAGACCCATTTGTCCTCAAAATTTGACATGAAATATCTTGGTGCTGCAAACTATATTTTGGGCATGGAAATTAAAAGAGATCAGAAAAAGAGGAAGCTCTAGTTAAACCAGAGGAAGTATATCGAGACAATATTGCAGAGGTTTAATATGCAAGATAGTAAACCGGTGAAGGTTCCTATTCCTGTAGGTGTAAATTTATCTGCTGAACAATATCCCAAGACACAAGAAGAGGAAGAGGACATGTCTCGTGTTCCATATGCAAGTGCAATCGGTAGCCTGATGTATGCGATGGTGTGTACTAGACCAGACATTTCACATGTAGTGGAGTATTGAGCAAGTTTATGTGTAAACCAGGGAAGGAGCACTGGACAGCAGTGAAGCGGTTTTTTAGGTATTTGCGTGGCACTAGTAATTATGTTTTTTGCTTCCAAGGAAGACCAGGTTTGGACAGAGTGTTGAATATTTGTGGCTTTGTTGATGTAGAATGGGCTGGAGATTTGGATCAGAGAAGATCTACAAGTGGGTATGTGTTTAACCTATTTGGAGGTGCAGTTAGTTGGATGAGTAAGAAACAATCTGTAGTGGCACTATCAACTACAGAGGCAGAATACATGGCAGCCACTCATGCAAGCAAGGAAGCAGTTTGGTTGCAGAGATTATATTCAAGTATGGGGTTAGTACAGGGAGCTATAAAGATAAACTGTGACAGCCAAAGTGAAATTTTCTTTGCAAAGAACCCTGTTACTTGTTCAGTAATGAAAATAGGTTGTATATCTTCTTCATCTACTATCCATTCTTCAATTTATGTATCTATTGTTGTTCTTGCTAGGGGATCTAACGTAAATTTCTTTGTATAATTTACATCTGAGATAAACATATTGCCTGATCTACAGCCAATGAAAGCATCAACTGTAGCCAACCAAGGTCTTCCTAGAATTAATGGATGTCCTCCTAAATTATTCTTGGGTGTTAAGACCATGAAATCAACAGGATATTCCCAAGAATCTAAGGATACACAAACATCTTCCAACACACCATCTGGTTTAATAACAAACCTATCTGCTAATTGCAACAGGGTTGGTGTGTAGTAAAGGTTAGGAAGCCTAAATGTGTCCATAACTTGTTTACTCATTATGTTTATGGCTACTCCTAGATCAATTAATGTGTTTGGTATTTCAGTTCAATTGATGTTAATTTTTACAATGGGGCTCCCTGGATCTAAATATTTTTGAATTGTCATGTTCCCCATCATAACGTCTGCAATTTTTCTGACTGACTGAATTCTTTTTATATCTTTTCTTCTTCTCCCGGATGTTTGTGTACTTAATTCCTTAATTATTTTTGCAAAAATCGGTATTTATTTTATAGCTTGTAATAAAGGAATCTTAATACAAATATTTCTCAATTCATCCATCATATTGTAATCAGGAAAGAGAATTTATTTCTCTACTCCATCGATTTTCAAGCTTTCCGAGAAAGGTGATCTAACTGATATTGAGGGTTGTTTTATGATAGGAGTATTTATTGGAACTTCTTTTGTTTGTTTATTTTCTTTTTGAGGGAGAGAAGTCTCCCCTTCTTCTGATTGATTTTTGTGTTTTGAAGATTATATCTTGTTTCTTGAATGATAACAGGAGGTTTTCTTGGTAATACTCTTCCAAACCTTAATTGGACATTATTTAGATCTAGTGGAGTTATTACATAGGTTTAAGGATTCTGACCCTCCATGTTGTACACTGGTTGTTGTGGTATTTTATTATTAGGATTCGGAAGTGGTTGAATGGGTAGCTAATTTGATTTTTGTGGAAATGGTAGGGAAAGTTGTGGGTTTTGATTATGAACTAGAACTTGTGGTAATTGATTAGCTTGAGGAATTTGATTAGATGGGGGTAAAAATTGTGGTGGAAGGTAAGATGGTGAGTATTTTTGATATTGAGCATAGGCTCCATAAGGATTTTTCCATCCTTGATTCCAAGGTTGTGATTGTGGCAGAGCCCAAGGCTGCCAGGCTGAATTCCAATTATTTTGTGAAGACTGGGTGAATTGTTGTGGTCTAAATCCTTGTGATTGATTTGGTTGGGGGTTTTTCCATGGTCTTTTGGCTATAAAGTAGAGAGGGTCTACTGGTTCTAAGATTCCTTCATCATTGAATACAGCCTTAAGACCTGGTAAGGATGGACATTCCTTCGTATCATGATTATCTGTACATATGACACATGTTTCTATGGCTTCGGAGTCTAAGGGACACTCTCTTAGAGCATATTTCTTCCGACATTTGGGACAGAAGATAGATAATGCAACACTTTTAAACTTTTGCTTGTTTTGTATTTTAAGGGTGTCTATCTACTCACTTAGGCTCCCTAAGATATCTGTTTTGAAGGTGTCAAGCAAATTTCCTATTTCTGCCTTGCTGACTGTCCCAGCTGTGGATTTGTTAATTCTTGACAAGAGAGGTTCTCTAAGACTCCTTCCAACTCGTGCTTTACCCCTTGATATATGTACACATAAATCACAAATATCTGCAAATGGTAGTTGGGAAATATCTCCTTTCCCAGTTAGGTTAAATAGATCGACCCATTCATCTTTAATAGCTCTAAGTAAGAGAGATTTTAAAGTTTCTTCATCTAAATTATCCATTTTTTTCTCTTTTAACATTATAAACAAACCTTTCTACCAAGTCTTCAATATTTTCATATTCTTTTTGTGTCATTTTGAAGACTTCATCTTTAAGGTTACTAGGAATACAATAATCTCTATATTTTCCTAAGAAAGCCTCTTTCATTTGTCCCCATGTTGTTATAGAATGCACTCCTAGAATCATGAACCATTTAAATGTTGAGTCTTAATGTGGAAGGGAAAAATTTTAACTTTTGAGCATCATGCAGATAGTCATACGATCTACATTATACTTCGAATTCAAAGAGAAATGTCTCTGGATCTTCATTTCTTTTCACGTGAAAATTAGGAAGAATCGAGGGTGATATATTTTTTATTGTGAGGGTTGTATCTTCATCAAGAATAAGGAATCCAAAAAGATCTTGGTTTCTTCTACCTCTACCCCTCCTCTACCTCTACCTCTTCCTCTTCCTCTTCCTCCAATCCTATCTTCTTTGCCATGGACATTTTGTACTTCTCCTTCCCCTTCTTCAGGCATGATAGACTCTTCGGAACTAATATAGTGCTCTTCTAATCTTTCTGGCTCCTCTATCAATGGTTTCTCATAATAAGTTTCCAATTCCTCTTCTTCACTAGGAACTTCTAATTTGTCTCCCAAAATTTGCTCACCGGTGGAGGATAGAAAGATTACTCCTATAGTTGGGGATGCAGGATTTTTTTCAATTACAGCTTCAGTAGAAGAAGTGGGTGAAGTTCTGGATTGGATTTCTGATCTTGAGATTTCAAGAAGCCTTTGTTGACCTCTAAAAGGAATTTTTGTTTGAGTAGGTGGTGTGGATTCCCGAAGTCTAGGTGAAGTGAGTGGATTTGTGGGAATTAAACTTCTTCCTCTCCCTACAAATCTACCTCTAGAGTCTCTATCCCTACGCATATCATGTTTCAATAATTTTTTTGTTAACTTCTATTAGTACTTCCTCGGCAACGACCCCAGAATGTTTTGCCAATTTAATGTCTTTAAATTGTCAATCATAAATTGTCAACCAGTGTGCATAGATTGTTGAAGTACAGGTGCATAATATGTGCTAGAAGTTATTTGATATGTCGTTATGTATTTGTTAGGATCTAAACTTAAGATGAATATGGAGGTGGTGTTTGTTAATTATATTAGAGTTGCAATCCTCAGAGTTGTTAGCTAATTTCTTGAGAGTTATTCTCTATCTAATTAGTTTATGGGTGATATGAGAGTGATCCTATTTGTATTATGTTGTTTTGAGATTTTTGGTCTTGAATATTTATGCTGCAGCTTCTAATTCACTAAGAGAAAAAAGAAATATATTCTATCAATTGTGAAGAAATATTGTGAACTCAATTGTTTAGGAGAAAACTCTCACACTTTTACTTATTCAATTTTCATTCAGGCAATATATTTCAAACAACATCTATACTATGAAATAAACACACTTGAAGTATGCTAGATAATAAGAAAATGAAGTAACCATGTTGTACCAGGTATAGAGCAATTCAAATGAAAGGCTAAACTAGGTATGAAGCAGATGAAAGTACTTATGCAAATAATGATTCATTGGCGACTTCATTATGTTGCATTTCCACACAAAACAAAGTATTCAAGGAATGAAAAGGAATCAAATTGCAATTGATTAAGACATGTCACTGTTCATAGGGGACCTCCACAGATCAGTTCACAATCTTCAATCAATGCAACCCATACACACAAAACTAATTCTATTGCTCGCAAACGAAATTCACAAACTGTTTCAAAATTACATCATCCGGCGAGCACCAAATCACAATGCGGCCATAAGTTTTATAACAAGTCTCTAGCATAACAAAATGAGTAATTTAAGCCTAATATCTTTATCTTATCTAAACTATGTCGGTAAATCTTCGATTTTCTATTCTGAAAGAAAATCAATAATATTTTGATTGAACTCAGATTTCGTTTGAGCGATAATCCTGCAGTTGACTTGGGGTTTGATCGTGATCTCCTACGCTTATCTTAACGAATAATTTCAAGGGGATAGGAAGGGATCCACAAGGAAACCATTTCCTATCCATCTGTATCCTTCATTGCTAACCTGGATCTTTTGAACCTTGAAAACAATGGAGACAACTACAAAAATATGGATTAGCTGTAGAAACAGACCAATTCGGTATCCAATTGAATTTTTTAACAAAACAATAGGGTATAAAGTCAAACATGAATAAGAAGACATATTATTGCATACCTTCATCAAAACCTGGTGGATATGGCTTTATTTAGGTGCTAAACATATAGGAAAAGAGAGGAATATTAGGCAAAAAGGGATGTCATGGTAAGACAATCTTCGAACTCTATAGGTAATGATGAGACATACAATCTCATAGAGTTACAACTCAAATAGGTAATGATGAGACACGTATCCTCTTTGACCTTTACCCAAATCTCCTTCCATATCTTGAAGGGAATTTGAATTTGAGCATTGGAGGCCACATAAGGGTGCTTTGGAAGCTTCCAAATGATCTACGCATGTCATGAAACTCAAGTCACTTTTAAGTATTAGCAAGTATATGTAATTTTTCTAAGTTTTAACCATAAATTCACTTAAAATACTAGAAACCATTAGCTTTTGGAAAACACAAAGGTAACCCATATACTTATGAAAATGGAGACTAATGAAAGGTTATATGGTCATGGAGTTGCAACATGTGAGTGAAATGGTGGCGATAAAGGTGAATGTGGATGATATTTTGAATACATTTTGGAGGCTCTATAGGCACAATGATGATGGGTGACCCACATAATGATGTACTCGGTAGAATGACACCTTGTTCCAACAGTTTTTGCAATTGTTTCCTCACCTCACTTGCTTCTATAACTGACTCGTTGTACAACCCAATATTTGACAATGAGAGTCTGGCAATAACTACATATCATGTTCCAATTCTCTCTTAGGTGGTAACCCTTTGGGATCTCAGAACACATCCCTGTATGCACGTAACAACTCCTCCAATTTTCGTTTCTATTTATTAGTACACCACTCCAGGGATGCCTTGCCTCCTATTGACTCCTATTTAGATTGACTTTCTCTTAAAAACAATAAAACACACTTCTTGCTGGAACTAATCAATTTCTTGGCTTGGTTGGCACTTACTAATGAAATTTTTTACTTGCCTTTGTGTTGGTTGATGATGAACGATTTTCCATCCTTGACAAGTTGGTACTGGTTAGCTCTTCTCATGAATATTGCATCACGCATGTACATGTATGGACTCCCAAACACAACTCCACATACATCCAGGGGAACCACATCTAGATCTACTTCATCAATAGAATCAAAATTGATAACAAATCTAATTTTACATTGTTTTTTTACATTCAATTCTACATCCTTATTTACCCATCCCAGTGGATATGAGTTTGGATGATCACAAACTTCTAGCGCCAACTTCTTGACCAGCTCTGTTGCAATGAGATTCACCTGTGATCCTGACTCAAACAAAGCGCTAATATTTGTCTTCTTACCATGTATCTTTATATGGAAGAGTTTGGTTATTTATTTCTCTTCATGTTGCTGAAGGCTACTTAGATTCACCTCCTTCTGCACTAACGTATAAATGATCTTCTCATCCACGTCTGAGCTTCTTTCAACTTGGTTGCTTGATTCTGTGGCCATGAGATTCTTCTTCTTATTATATTTCTTCTTGTTCTTCAGGTTTATCTCTGGATGCAACTTACAACAATTTTTCTCTATATGGCCATCGATGTTGCAATGTTTGCTAGGATGTTTGCACTGGTGTGTTGTGGTTGTTGTCTTCTTATATTTCTCCCCTTTTCTTCTTCTTCCCCTCCTTAGAATCTCCTTTTTGCTCCTTTTTCTTCAATCCATTTGATTGTGCTCTTTCCAAACCTATGTTCTCTAGGTACTATACCTATACACAAGCCCCATCCACTGATTTGGGCTTGAACAACATCAATTTCTCGCATAGATGGCGGTGAAGACCCTCCAAATACTTAAGGACACATTTAGTTTATTTGGATAGATACACAACATTGTATCCATCTTTCCTAATTTCGTGGTGTACTCATGCAGGGTTTGGCCTAACTTTTGTTTGAAGTAATGCCATCGGATCCACTAGTCCTCCACTTACCAAATGGGATAAAACTGTGACTTAATGAGGGTTTTGAAATCTTCCCACTTAGTCATTGGAGGTTCCTCCAACCTCATGGTTTTTGTTTGGCTCTCCCACTAAGTTAGTGCATTGCCCTCCAATTTCAGTCACACAAATGAGATTTTTTGTACTTCCTCAATCTGATCGATGTTGAAATAAACTTTCAATTACGTTGTAGATAATTTTGGCACATGATTAAAATTGAAAATGTGATGGCACCTGATAACATTTGTTGAAAACTCTTTTCTCACCCTACAAAAGCATTGTGAAAAGCACTATGTTAGTGGACAACAAAATAGTTTTGGATGAAACCTATTAGAGTGATGTCATAATGCTCACTATCAATGCAACAGTTGTCAAAATTATGAAAGGAGTCACTAAATGAAACAGTACTTGATGAGTAAAATTTGGAGCCTTTAGTTGTTGTTTGCACCGCCAAATTTGGTGACTATCAATGTAACACTGCAATGAGTATATGGTCAAGGATCAAGGCAGATCAATTGACTTTAAGAATTCAAACTTTTGAGTATATGGTCAAGGATCAAGGCAGATCAATTGACTTTAAGAATTCAAACTTTTTTGGGCAGGAATGATCCGGATTTAAACAGGAACGCAACAAATTACAGAGATAACCATATACACAAAGATGCAGCGGAAATAATACTTCATTTCATTAATGGAAAATACTCAAATATGCTTACAACAGAAATGGAAATAAACTAGCTAGGGCGATGGTAGCTTATCTCTGAGAAGAGATGTGATGGCTACATGCCTCTCAACTGTCTTACAATGAGGCTCGGAGGCCTATTTATTGTTGAGAAACAATAGAAAACCCTTCACATTCCAAAACCTAACCCTAGAAGATGAAACGCCAAATTGTGGGCCCCGTTTTTGGGTAAGTTGGTACATCAACTTCCCGGGGTCGCGAATTGGTCATACTATCTCCATTTGACGTGCATGATAGCCCGTTGGAAAGATCTCTCCGAGGACTACGACGGAAAAGACGATTTTTATCACAAAAATCGCTGGCGGTAGATTTCCCAAAAAACATCGTTTAGGGCCTCAAAACGGCTCCGGAAGTTCAGGACCCGAAAAACTGCTAAAAATAGTAAGTTGTGCTACAAATAACGAAACTGAAAAAACGTCGTTTAGGGCCTCAAAACGGCTCCGGAAGTTCAGGACCCGAAAAACTGCTAAAAATAGTAAGTTGTGCTACAATTAAGGAAACTGAAAATGCTGAGAAAGACAATGGTGGGGGTCCAGGTGGACTTGGCAGGTGGCCACCAATATCCACCTGGATCAAGGAAATAATGAGGAACTTACCTCAATCTGACATGATAGAAAGGAGTTGTAGGGCATGGTTTTGTTAATCTCGTTTTGTCAAACTTGTGGATTGCAGAGAGAATTTGGCATATGTTAATGGATGGCATTGTTACTTAAACTCATGTACTGCCTATAGAAAGAGTAGTCGTGGATTTATCTTCTCCTAATATTGCTAAAGAAATGCATGTTGGCCATTTGAGTTCAATAACCATTGGCAATTGTGTTTCTCGGATCTTAGAGTTTTCTAAGGTTCATGTTCTTCAACATAATTTATGTTGGGGAATGGGGCACTCAGTTTGGGATGTTGATCTAGTATCTTTTTGAAGAGTTCCCAAAGAGTTCCCAAACTGGGAGGAAGTTGGTGAACAAGAAATTGGAGATTTACCGGCATTATAGAAGGCCTCAAAGAAAAAGTTTGATGAATATGTCGTCTTTAAGGAGAGAGCACAAGAAGCTGTAATTCGACTTCAGTGTGGAGAAGAGAAGTACCATAAAGCCTGACAACAAATTTGTGATATTAGTCGCAAATAATTCGATCAAGTTTACAAACGACTCGAAGTTCAGTTAGAGAAAAATGGGAAAATATTTTACAATCCATATATCCCAAGTGCGTTTCAAACCACTAGCTTCTAAAAAGACAACAAATTAAATCCATCATTGTGCAAACTAATTTTCGCAGTTGACACCAGGAGGTGTATTTCGATTTCTTATTGCGAAAAAACATAGCAAAATTTTAAAATTTTGCGATCTGGGTTTTGTGCAGAATATCGCCAATTGACTTCCAGTAGGACAATTTCTAAAAATCTAAGTGGTTTAAGAGATTTCACCAATTATTTAAAGGCCATTTTTTCCAGAAACATCCTGCAAAACTGGGGTTGGCTCATTTTATCGATATTCAATTTCTATAATGAGAATTTCATTAATATCAGGATGTAAAATATTTATCTTAATGATGGATGCTACAGAATATCCGAAAAAAAGATGTAATCTAGAAAAAGAAAATTAATTTTTCTGCAAGTTGATTCTACTGGAAAGTCAAATGTTCTTGAGAACCATGTATCACCATTTGCAGTGGCAAACTTGGGAGAAAATTTTAATAGTTCATCATCTAAAGAAAATGAGCCCAATGAGTCC
This sequence comes from Pinus tabuliformis, assembly GCA_031772625.1. Taxonomy (NCBI): domain Eukaryota; kingdom Viridiplantae; phylum Streptophyta; class Pinopsida; order Pinales; family Pinaceae; genus Pinus; species Pinus tabuliformis. The sequence goes on along the minus strand of CM062806.1, from coordinate 51,604,036 downwards.
ATGGGTCATTCATTTGATGATGATATTTTTGAGGGCCTCGACCCTAATGCTCTAGAGGCAGAAGCTACTGAGATGGCACGTTTGAGATCAAACATGAATGTTAAGGAAAAGCAGATGACATGTCTAGCGAAATCATGTTTTCCCAATGCTCATTCGATGGACTTGTGTTGTTCTGTGAAGCGAGTTTCCTTCTTGAACAATGTCACTAACATCAAGTAGTCAAGTAGGACATCGACGGAAACATTTGTTGTAGATAATTGCATTAATGGAAAAGTTAATATGAAATATCATAAGTTTGCTGAAGGATTGAAAGAAAAGAACCAAGAAAGTAGAAATGATGCTAATCTGGCTTTTCTCTACACCTTCTTTTGACCTGGGAATATAATATAGATGTCAGTCAAGGAATCCTTTTAGATTTCATACGTCATGCTGAACATCATAGTAATGGAAACATGAATAATGCTTCAGAACATGATGGTGCACAAAACATGATAACACTCAGAAATATGACAGTGTTGTTGCAGAACATGATAATGGTTAGAAATGTGACAGTGCTCCACACTAAGAGTAAATGTTGCTGAATATAGCATGAGATGACCATTTGGAAGTTGAAAGTGGATAGTTTTCTGAAGATAAATAAATACAACATCAAAGAGGCAAGAATGGTAGCTTGCAAAAAAATAGATGTTGGCTTGAAGAAGAAAGGAGATCAACGACTTGAAATCAACTGCTCCACATTCAGAAATATCATTCGTATTCTTCTTCTCCATTCGTCATTCTCTCTACAGAGTTGAAGCACAAATTTTTAATTTCCTATGCCAAAACTCTATCTCCTTCATTTTCTGCTTTACATCTCCACCTTGCAACTCTCATAGTCTCTAGCCATTCTATTTTTCAAGGCTAGGGTTTCAAAACCAGAAATTTTGGTTACAAGCCTTCATGGTTGTACTTCCAGCCATTAATTTAAATCTTTTTATAAAATCTCATAATGTCTCACGGACTGGTTCCCTCACAGCCAGGGACTGTCTCCTCAAGTACAACATTTTTTGGCGCCACTGTCGGGGAACGGCGGCACGAAGTTAATTTTCTATGGGTTATTATAAAGTTTGAAGATGACAAGTTTCAGTAGTTGGCTGTAAAATTTTAACCTGGTATTTTTACCTCTGAGTATGCTAGATTGTTAAATGGAAATATCGGTGTTCTTGGCTAATAAATTTTCTGCCATATCCAGCTTCCCAAATCATGTCCCTTCATTTCATGAGTGGAATGAGTATCTTCCAAGATTCAGTGGAAATGAATATGAAGATCCAACCCAGCACCTCTAATATATTCATGGACCAACAGGGGATCAGACATGAAGACACATTAATGAGGCTATTTTTCTATTCGTTAAATGGAGATGCTTGAATCTGGTATAGAGCCTTACCTCAATCCATTGTTTCCTCCCTGAACGATTTTCATGCAACATTTAATTCCTTTTGCAAAACTCTGTACCCATCACAATTTCCTTTTTAGGGCTGTTGTGAATATTTCTCCACTAAACAAGATTGTGGCTATGAATTTGATGATATAATTGATGGTGACAAACCTGATTGCAAAAGAAATAGTTTTTTTTTTTTTGAAAATGAGGAAGATGTTCTTAAAAATGATGAAAATACCTTCCAAGAAATTAAGGTTGAAGTTGCATGTGAAAATATTGAAGCATATGTGCAAATCCTTCATGATTCTAAAGTAGTATTTAGTGATTCCTTTTCAAAGGAAAAAATCCAGCTTCAAATAAATCCTCATAAGTCTTATTTTGTAGACTTTGAACATGCTCATGTTTATGATTCCTATGATTGTGATAAAGAGTTGGATATTAGTCCCCAAGCAAATTCACTCATAGGAAAATGCCAATAAGAAAACCAACAAGCAGACATTTTTGGAAAGACATTTTCTAAAGAGAAGAAGGTTGTCATGAGTATAAATGGAAAGGATGCTGACCAAGAAAATTCTCAGCAGTGCATTGGATAAAAATCAACTGTTCCAAAGTTAAATGTATGTAGGGAAATTTATGAATTTTCTGATGAAATGTATGTTGTCTCAGGGAGAAGCTTGGAGCTACTATTTGAATTTTATTAAATTCCCAAGGTTGAAGAATCTATTGATAACGAAAATGAATATCCTTTTAGAAGACATATTGTTAGTTTCCCTATAGAAAAGCATACATGTGGAACACATCAATAATTTTTTAAAGATTTAGAAGAACATCTTGGAGTTGTTCAGAACATTCTGCTCCTACAAAAATCTGCTCTTATACAAAAAATATTATTTGATAATTATAGTGATATTGTTTCTCATCATTTTGATGATTATATAGCAAATTATATGCCATTTTTCTACAAGTCACAAACAACATCAATATGGGGATGTGTATTGAATTTCTTGCCTCAAGAATTTTATTTCATTATGCATATTCGTACTCTCAAAGTTCATGGGCAGAGTGGCGTGAAATCTAGCACTCAAATGCTAGCATGGTGTCATTGGAAAACTGATGTCACTTGACAGGCAACTATTGGGTATAAAAATAAGCTCACTAGGTAAGCACTTGATTTGTATTGAAGTTTGTAAATAGTTTTCAGGTTTGAATAAATGGAAGTCCAGATATTCAAGGCTTCAGAAGGTTCTCAGTTTCTATCCATCAGTTATCAAATTCCTCGCCCTCCTTATGTCTTTCGAGCCCTACGTCCTTTCCATGGAAAGTACAACATTTCACCTTCCTCCTTCTCACTAGGATAGGTCGTAGCTATGGTTGTAGTTAGTTATATATGAGCATGTGGTAGTTATTGCCTATTCATTATCAAGAGGTACGTTAAGTGACTCGACTAACAGGACCCTTTAGGGGGCTCGACTGATAAGGATGCGTAAGCAGGCTCGACTGTTAAGGAGAGGACCCTTTAGGGGGCTCGACTGTTAAGGAGAGGACCCTTTAGGGGGCTCGACTGTATTTATCGGGGACAGTTGAAATCAATTATATATTTGACTCCATTTTCCCAATGATAAGGCAATTAGTCTGTTGTTCTCACTGTTTTGCAATCAAAACATTGTCCCCCGTTGGAGCCAGATGTTGTAGCTCATTTTGGCACAGTATTAAAATTGCAAATGTAATGGCATCTGATAACATTTGCGGACAACTCTTTTCTCACCCTGCAAAAGCATTGTGAAAAACACTATGTTAGTGGAGAACAAAATAATTTTAGACGAAATGATGTCATAATGCTCACTATCAATGCAACAATTGTCAAAATTATGAAAGGAGTCACTAAACACAATAGTACTTGATGAGTCAAATTTGGATCCTTTAATTGTTGTTTGCACGGCCAAATTTGGTGACTATCAATGCAATAGTGCAATGAGTATATGGTCAACGACCAAAGGAAGATCAACTGACTTTAAGAATTCGAACTCTGTTGGGTTGGAAATAATAAGGAACTTACGTGAATCTGACATGATAGAAAGGAGGTTTGTTGTAGGTCCTGGTTTTGTTAATATTGTTTTATCAAACTTGTGGATTGCGGAGAGAATTCGGTATATGTTAATGGATGGCATTGGTACTTAAGCTCCTGTTCGGCCTATAGAAAGAGTAGTCATGGATTTCTCTTCTCCTAATATTGCTAAAGAAATGCATGTTGGCCATCTGAGGTTAATAATCATTGGTGATTGTCTTTCTCAGATCTTAGAGTTTTCTAAGGTTCATGTTCTTCATAGAAATCATGTTGGGGATTGGGGCACTCAGTTTGGGATGTTGATCCAGTATTCTTTTAAAGAGTTTCCAAACTGGGAGGAAGTTGGTGAACAAGCAATTGGAGATTTACAAGAATTCTACAAGGCCTCAAAGCAGAAGTTTGATGAAGATCTCATATCTAAGGAGAGAGCACAAGAAGTCGTAATTCGACTTCAGTGTGGACAAGAGAAGTACCATAAAGCCTGGCAACAAATTTGTGATATTAGTCGCAAAGAATTCGATATAGTTTACAAATGACTCGAAGTTTAGTTAGAGAAAAATGGGAAAATATTTTACAATCCATATATCCCAAGTGTGTTCCAAATCACTGACTGCTAAAAAGACAAAAAATTAAATCCATCACTGTGCAAACTAATTTTCGCAGTTGCCCCCAGGAGGTGAATTTCGATTTCTTATTGTGGACAAAAGGTTAAATTTTTTTAAATTCGGCGATTTGGGTTTTATGCATAATATCGCCAATTGACTTCCACGAGAACTGTTTCTAAACATTTAAAGTGGTGTGAGTGATTTCACCAATTCTTTACAGGCCAGGTTTTCCAAAAACGTCCTGCAAAACTGGGGTTGACTCATTTTATTGAAATTTGATTTCTATAATGAGAATTTCATTAATATCAGGACGCAAAATATTGATTTTAATGATGGATGCTACAGAATATCTGAGAGAAAGATGGAATCTAGAAGAAAAAAAAAAAAAAAAAACAACCTAAGTTTTCTGCATGTTGATTCTACTGGAAAGTCAAATTTTCTTGAGAACCATGTACCACCATTCACCGTGGCAAACTCGAGAGAAAATTTTAATAGATCATCATCTAAAGAAAATGAGCCCAATGAGTCCATGGATTCCACATTTGATGATGATCTTTTTGAGGGCCTCGACCTTGATTCTCTAGAGGAAGAAGCTACTGAGATGGCATGTTTGAGATAAAACATGAATGCTGGGGCAAAGCAGATGACATGTTTAGTGAAATCATGTTTGCCCAATACTCATGCTCTAGACTTGCGTTGTTCTGTGAAGCTAGTTTCCTTCTTGAACAATTCCACTGACATCAAGCAGTCAAGTAGGACATCAGCAGAAACATCTTTTGTAGATAATTGCATTAATGGAAAAGTTAATATGGAAGATCATAAGTTTGCTGAAGGATTGAAAGAAAAGAACGAGGAAAGTAGAAATGATGTGGATCTGGATTTTCTCTAGACCCCTTCTTTTGACCTGGGACTATAATGTAGGTGTCAGTCAAGGAATCCTTTTAGATTTCATATGTCATGTTGAACATCAGAGTAATTTCGAAGATGGAAACATGAATAGTGCTTTAGAACATGACGGTGCACAGAACACGATAACGCTCATAAATATGATAGCGTTGTTCCAGAACATGATAGTGCTTAGAAATGTGACAGTGCTGCACAGTGACAGTAAATGTTGCTGAATATAGCATGAGAGTACCATTGGGACGTGGAAAGGGGGACTCTTATATCCAATTTTATAGTAAAGTTAGGTGGTGATGACTAGGGAAAAAAAATCAGGTGTTATATAGAGTTATGATTAGGTCGCATTAACTTTGTTATAGAGTTGGAAATAGCATTACCCTGTAAAATATATAAACAATTTGCTGAAGATAAATAAATGCAACATCAAGGGGGCAAGAATGGTAGCTTTCATAAAAAAGAATGGTAGCTTTCATAAAAATAGATGTTGGCTGGAAGAAGAAAGGAGATCAACGACTGACATCATTTTGTGTTTGAATCAACCAAAGCTCGACGACATAAAATACGCGGTGTCTAATGAAATAGTGCTCCCGCAAAGCAGTTTTTGAAAACCACCCATCGTAAGATCAATGATTATTATTCATTACTGTAGCACTCTTCTCCTTTTCAAAGACCACCAAAGGTGCCCCGTAAGCAGTTTGATGTTTTGGTCAAGTAGCGTATGGATAGCGACAAGCGTGGGTTTCAATTACACTTTTAAATTGTGGATACAACTCACCACCAACATGTGTGGTTTATTTACTTTTGACATGAATATTGTTAGATATGGGTCCCACACACATATTCCTTTATTCCATTACTCATATACCAACTTTATGGTCCTAAATGCGATTATGTATATTGTTAATATGTAAAAAGGATAGGGTATTATTTGTAATGAATGAAAATAAATATTAAATATATTATATATAATATTTTATATGATTTTGTTTTAGTTGTAAAACATTTTAAATAAAAGGAGAGGGTAGTTGATAACGGTTCCCAAAGTATGTTTGTGGAACTGATTAAGACAACTATTTCAATTAGGATAGGCAACAAAAATAAGAGCTCCGGAATTAGATGGGAAAGGGGTTCAAAGTCTATTCTTCATGATTGATTATTGTAAACCAAAATATTTTTGAAGCCTGAATAATATATGTCAATTTGATTCCAGTATTGGTGTTGCAGTGATTGTTTTTCTCATGTGTCCCAACATTCATATATGTTTTTCCTCTCTTGGACAGTGTAAGATGCAGTTGGCACTTTAGTTTATGTTTTTAATGAATTTACTTTATTGTACACATTAAAATTTTGTTGTAATCATTAAAATTTAATCCTAAATCCCTTAATGAAGCACTCCATATCCAGAAATCTCATTCATATTCTTCTTCTCCATCCATCATTCTTTCTACAGAGTTGAAGCACAAATTCTTAATTGCCTGTGCCAAAAATTTGTCTCCTTCATTTTCTGCTTTACATCTCCACCCTACAACTCTCATAGTCTTTGGGCATTCTGCTTTTGAAGGATAGGGTTTCAAAACCAAAACTTTTGGTTACAAGCCTTCATGGTTTGTACTTCCGACCATTAATTTATATCTTTTTATACAATCTCATAATGTCTCAGGCACTGGTTCCCTCACATCCAGGATCTGTCTACTGAGGTACAACACTACAAACAATTGATGAGGTGATCAAATTTTTGGTCAAAAATAAAAGTTCTCATAATTTTTTTGAACTAGGGTCAAGTCAAAGTGCTCGTCATTCTGAATCCAACGACATTCGTTTCACCTCAATCCGACATCATATGCTCCAGATATCGTGGTCTGATCATTTTCCCAAACATGTAAAATTTGAGTAGGTTTCTGACTGGGTTGACCGTACCGCTGAGTTAGCATGGTGACTATGCAAGATACGAGCCAATGAGAGACTTCCAAGTTTCATCCTCTGGTTCATTCAAATTTGGGCGCATTTGATTAGTTAGTGGTCATTTGAGGTGGACTAGTAATATGGTGCCACGTGGCCCAGTCATGGGCTACCATGTGGCACCCCGAGGTCGACTAAAATTTTGTTATGGCCCAAACAAGCCTCCACAAGATTTGAAACCCTAACCTCCAATCCAACAACACAATGCTCAACCAACAGGCTACACAATGGGACTTAACAACCATAGTGGACCAATGTTATTTAACATTTGGGCAAATGAATGTTGGGGATGGGGTTGGGGCTAAGCCCTTGGCCCCTAGTCACCTTACACCCACGAGACCGCAAGAAAAAGGGAGTCGAGGGCTCGAGCTTAGCCCCGGTCCAAGGTTTTAGAACCTTCCACATAACCAAAGCGAAGGTGTCAGTAAGGGTTAAGCAGTTGCGGAAAGGGGGCTGGGAATAAGGCCCAGGTCCTGGTCACTTGCAACCATAAGACCGTGTCGAAGGGCACTTGTATAGGTCACTTATGAGGAGCCATAAATCCTAGTTCCATTGGCGCATAGAACCACTGGCAAGGCAAGGCAGTCGGAGCTAAACAAAGGCTTGAAGATTCGGGGGCCAAAACCAGGTCTTATGGAGAAGCTGGAACTGTGGCCCGATGGTTAAGGGCTAAGCTAGTAGGGGTGGGCAATAAGGCCCAGCCCTTGACCCCATATGGCCTATATCACCACAATTTTCGGAGTTGAGGGGTCAAAGGAAAATTTAATGATCCAACAAAATACACCATTAGAGGGCAATTTTGTAGCTCAATTAGCTGCATTCGGGGTCGAATTGTAGGACTGTTAGACATATGGTCTGATTTGTAGGATTATTAACCATAAAACTCATATGGGAGCTTGGGAGCTATATCTTTTGGATTTTTTGGCCAAATTGAGCTAGCAAAGAGTTAACTTAGGGGATTTTGCATGTTTTGAATCCATTGATGACCTATAAGTTCTTATTTGAGCACATATAAGGAGCCTTTTTGCAGGTTTGAGACAAAGGTGTATGTATTAATCAAGGTTTGGAAGTAGTGTTGGAAGGTGTATAAGCATGGAGAAGTCCTTGTTGGGGTTTCTCACCTTTAGAAGTCTACTGCAACATTTGTTACTTGTAGGGTTCAACTCAAGTTCACTTTTCTCATTATTTTATGTTGAGAGAAGTTTTGTTTATGTGCTTCAATGTGGAATTGAAGTGCTCACATGCTCATTTTAGCTCATTTCAGTTGGAGTATGACATCTTTGTAGGAGATGCTTTGTTTTATTGCTATTTGTGAGAGTTCTTTGTAGGAGAACATTACCTTGTAGGGGTAATAACCTATTTTTTCCATCAGCAAATGTTTATGTACTCCATTTTTCTACTAAATATATGAGTGCTCTAGCTATGTTGGCAAGCCCATAGATGTAGCCCAAGAGGGGTGAACCCTATCAACAAATATTTTGTTATCTCTTCATTATGCTTGCATGAGTTATGTATTGTTATGTTGCTTATGTTAAGTTACATGTGAAGACTAATTCATGACTTGAAGAGACATTGGAAAATATTGTTTGTTTCAAGACCCATTTTACCTTGCAAAGCGTCAACACGATCCTATTTCTTTTATTTTTAAAAAATTTTGTAAAAGAGGAAGAAAACACCTACTCCAATTTCATATCATTTGGTATCAGAGCACCAGTTGACCAAGTTGCAAGAATGGGCAGCAAAAAGAGTCTCCAAGAGCTAGAGGAGCAGAATTTGGCTCTTCGTATGGAGAACATAGAGTTGAGAAGGATGCTAGAGATGGTTGAAGAGGAGAAGAGGCACATGCGACTTCAATTGCAACATGTGTTTGAAGAACAAGTTGCTGAAAGTTCTACTCTTGTACCAGCAAGAGAAACCTCCATAATGAAGCCAATATGTGGTCATGGTTCAAATAGTGGTTTTGGACCATATGTGGAAGATGATGCATGTGCATTTTGAAAACATCTTCAAGAAGCACACCATATGCCAGTGGATAAGAGTGGGTGGCTAGAGTCATCTGCAATATCATTTTTGTCATCATCAGAAGTTGAAAAGATGAATGACAAGTTTAAGGAGGTAATTAGCATTTCAAGTACCATTCCTTCCGTTTATGTGCATAACACTTCTTTTGCAGCGTTTGAGCAACATACCAAAGGCATAGGTATGAAGTTGTTTTCCAAGATGGGTTATGAAGGTGGAGGCCTCGACATAAATGGCCAAGGTATTACCAATCCAATTATGGTTGAGGAGAGACCAAAGTATCAGGGATTGGGATATGGTCGAAGGGAGTTTGGAGAATGCTCCAAACAACTTGAGGTACATCAACCATCTAAGGATGAGATGTCACCACCTTGTGACAATGTTCATTCATCTCCCAAGCAAGATGAATGCTTGAAGGGACCTTGCATGGCATCGTCCACTCCACTCCATCAAAGCTGCAGCCCTAGAGACAGGTATAACTCTCATGGGTGTTTTCCAATGCATGGTAATTTTGAATACTTGTGGAATAAGTACCCTTGTACTTTTTGTGATGCATTTGACCATTGTGTGGTTGTATGTGAGCAACGTATGATAATGGTTAAAATAATGAATCAAATTCTAGGCATCAAGCATAATGACTCTCCTTCGCATGAGAGAACTTCTATGTTGGCAAACAAGAGAAAGTTCTTTTGTACTCATTGCAAGATGCATGGGCATGGCACTAAACGATGTTGGAAGTTACATCCAGAGCTTCATTCAAAGAAAGGAAAAGATATTGTGCAACATAATGCAAGGGAAACAAGAGGTGGCAAAGAGGACTCACAAAAATCCTAAGCAACCTTCAAGGCAAAGATGATGCAAGAAGAGAACCCATAAGCCTAGGAGAGGCAAAGTTTGGGTAGACTTATTGTAAAGTTGCTTTGTAAATTTTGTAATTACTTGTTGTTGTTTACCTATTTAGGTATTTTTGTAAAGTGAACAATCATTATCACTATGTTCAACAAGTAGATGTTTTTCATTGATGTATGTATTGGCTTATTTATAGTCCACGTGTTCAAGTACTTTTGCAAATGTACAAGATTGTTGTTCAAAGTTGTCTACAAGTTTGTCATGTGCTCACTGATACAAGTCCTCGTTGCCATCTCTTGTTTCTCTTGTAGGCAAGGTTGATTATATCATGGAAAAATTTTCAGCATTGTACTTTTTATGCACAAGCTCAGCTTGAAGACATTAAAACAAATTTATGTTGTTTCTAAATTCCAAGATGGAGTCAAGTCTGCCTTCAATTGTTTAACTTCAAGATGAAGTGTTTTTGAGTCATGCAAAGACGAGATTAAAGAGAATTTTCAAAATCCACTCATCAATATTTGGTTCCTGCATCAGCAATAAGAATGTTGACTCAATTCTTAACAGGACAGTAGGTCTTCACGAAGAAGATAGGTGAAGTGCCATGATTGGGGCTTGAAGGGAACCAATTGAAAAGTATGCATTTTGGATTGAGTTTTTGGGTGTTTTTTAATTTCAGCCTCATTATGTTGACTAGAGAAGTAAAATTTTGGAGTCCAAAATTTTCAAGTGGGGAGGTGTGATCAGGTGATCAAATTTTTGCTCAAAAATGAAAGTACCCATAAAGTTTTTAAATTGACATCAATTTGAAGTGTTCATCATTCTGAATCCAATGATGTTGGTTTCACCTCGATCTGACATCGTATGCTCCAGATATCGCGTTCTGATTGTTTTCCCAAACTGGTAAAATTTGAGCAAGTATGTTGACTAGGTTGACTATACTACTGAGTCAACAGGGTGACTGTGAAGTATACGACCCAATGAGAGGTTGCCAAGTGTTATCCTCTGGTTCATTCGAATTTGGGCACATTTGATTGGTTAGTGATCATTTGAGGTGGACCAGTAATATGGTGCCACATGGCCTACCAAGTGGCACCCCATGGTCGACTAAAATTTTGTTATGGCCTGAACTAGCCTCCACAGGATTCGAACCCCTAACCTCCAATCCAACAATGCAACGCTCAACCAACAGGCTACACAGTGGGACTTAACAACCATAGTGGACAAACGTTATTTAAGGTTTGGGCGAATGAGTGTTGGGGATGGGGTCGGGACTAAGCCCCTGGCCCCTGGTCACCTTACACCCATGATACCGAAGGTGAAAGGGAGTTGAGGGCTCAACCTTAGCCCTAGCCCAAAGTTTCAAAACCTTCCACATAGTCGAACTGGTGACATGAGTAAGGGTTAAGATCTTGCAAAAAGGGGGTTGGGAATAAGGCCCAGGTCACCTACAACCATAAGACCATGTCAGAGTGTGCTTATAGAGGGTGCTTATGAGGATCCCTAGCTCTTGGTTCCATTGGCACATAGAAACACTGTCAGCAAAAGGTAGGGAATAAGGCCCAGGTCACCTACAACCATAAGACCATGTCAGAGTGTGCTTATAGAGGGTGCTTATGAGGATCCCTAGCTCTTGGTTCCATTGGCACATAGAAACATTGTCAGCAAAAGGTAGGTGGAGCTAAACAAAGGCACTAAGATTCGGGGGCCAACCTCAGGTCTTATGGAGAAGTTGGAACTATGGCTTGATAATTAAGGGCCAAGCTGATGGAGACAAACATTAAGGCCCAACCCTCAGCCCTATGTGGCCTATATCAACACAATTTCCAGATTTGGGGGGTCAGAGGCAAATTAATGATCCTACAAAATGCACCGACATAGGGCAATTTTGTCTCACAGTTAGCAGAATTTGGGGTGGAATTGTAGGACTGTTAGACAGATGGCCTGATTTGTAGGATGATTAACAATAAAACTCATATGGGAGCTTGGGAGCCATATCTTTTGAATTGTTTGGCCAAATTGAGCTCAAAAAGAGTCCACTTAGGGGTTTTTTAATGTTCTGAATCCATTGGTGAACTCTAATTTCTTATTTGAGCACATATGAAGAGTATTTTTTAAGGTTTGAGACAAAAGGTGTATGGATCAATCAGGGTTTGGAAGTAGTGTTGGAAGGTGTAGAGCATGGATAAGGCCTTGTAGGGGTTTTCTCACCTTCAGAAGTCTACTACAACAGTTGTTACTTTTAGGGTTCAACTCAGGTTCACTTTTCTCATTATGTTATGTTGAGGGAATTTTTGTTTATGTGCTTCAATGTGGAATTGAAGTGCTCACATACTCATCTTAGCTCATTTCAGTTGGAGTATGACATCTTTGTAGGAGATGATTTGTGTTGTTGTTGTTTGTGAGAGTTCTTTGTAGGAGAACATTACCTTGTAGGGGTAATAGCCACATGTTTCCATCAGTAAACGTTTGTGTACTCCATTTTTGTACTAAATATATGGGTGGTCTAGGTATGTTGGCAGGCCCGGATATGTAGCCTAGGAGAGGTGAACTCCATTAACAAATATTTTTTTATCTCTTCATTATGTCTGCATGAGTTATGTATTGTTATGTTTCTTATGTTAAGTTACATGTGAAGACTAATTCATGACTTGAAGAGACATTGGAAAAACCTATTTGTTTCAAGTCCCATTTTACCTTGCAAAGCATCAACACAGTCCTATTCTTTTTATCTTGTTTGATTTTGGAAAAGAGGAAGAAAACACCTACTCCAATTTCAGATCACCAATGGTTCAACTTTAGAGCGTCGATCTCACCATGGTATGGCTTGATATCAAAATTTTCTTCCATTTTAAACAAGGACTGATTGATGGAACTTTAACCAGGTTGATATTTTCAGGATTCTTTCTTTGACTGGTTCTTTGTTTCTTCCTAGTATTCTGATCCCCGTTCATATTTGTCCTCTACATTCGAACCCCCTTCTTCTCCAAATATCCCCAGCTTTTTATTCAAGGCTACCATGAGGAGGTTTACATTGGGTTGATATCTGCAACTTGTTGTTCCAGCCGTGTAAACCTCACCTCTGTAGGATCACGAGGTCCATTTACAGGTTCATTGTCCATGATTAGGGTTTTATGATTTTCAGCCCCGTCGATCTAAATCCCTGCAATCTCCATAAAATACCCAAATAAATCTACTCTTATGCCAATATGATTCATAAAACCATGGATATTCCACTGGACAGTTCGTCACAATAGATCTGATAATATTATGTTAAAAATATAAAAAATGTACACTATTACAGTTCTATTAAACTTTAATATTTGTATGTTTAACTGTAATTAGTGCATGCATGCGAATGTAAATTATGCAAAAAATAGAGAACAATAAAATAGATCTGATCTAGGTTGCCCTAGAAATAGAAGTGGCTTTGAAAATTCTCAAAAATAAAATTCATCGGATTGAAATGAAACTAGGACTAGATCGTAGTGTTCGTTGCCCTCATTCCAATAGTGCAAATGAAACTCAAATCTGAGTTTGTATGCTCAAGATATAGCCAGTCAAAGTTCTAGTCAAATTAGGCCAAGTGGCATTCACTAATGAGGCAACAATTTGGAAAAGGGTCAGTGCATGGAATCCCATGGTTGGATGGGCGAATTTGTCACCTCTTTCATTTTCCCAGTGACCCTTAAAAATCGTCATTGGAAATTTTACTATTGTTATTATAAATACAAATATATATATATATATATATATATATATATATAATTTGGGGCAGTGTGCTGCCACCCATGCCACCCCCCAACAGCGAACGCCATATATATTTAAATATAATACGGTGGGTGGGACACCCACCGACAGACCTACCCAACCCTCAATATGATGGCGACATGTAGAGGAGGTCAGTAGGGTTCGAACCCGCCCAACCCATGTGGGCCAGCCCGCCAACGACCGACCCCAAAAATTAAATGATGACCAACAACCATATCGTATATCGTTCATTCAACAACAAACTCGTACCAAAGTTAAACTCCCAACGACTGCCAACTATTTTAAACAAAACAAGGAACCATATATTGGTGCGATAGTTTTGAATCCCCCCCCCCCCCAAGATTTGCCACCATTTTCCAACAAGCCAAATGGCTTAGGTTTGTAAACTCCACCCATGTTATTGTACTTAAATCCCCTCATCTGTCCAAGCATGGGGAGGCATGGCAGACCAGAGAAGTGAAGAATGATTTTTGCAGGTGGAACCAGAAGCACCTAGGTTGGAACTATGTCCAAGAGGACATGAAATTCGAGAAAGATTCCTAGGGAATCTTGGGAGAATATTTTTGTAGGGAACTTTAAGGGAATCTAAATATTTCTTGGAGCTCCAAAGGTAACTTTCTCAGAATATGGTCCAGTTTATAGTTGTTTGACATGATTTCATGCCACGAATCCAATGGTGATATATTTTTCTACATCTAAGCTTTTCATTTTTCATCCATGACAAAAATTGGAGGTATAAGGGTCATTTTGGTGAAGAAGAAGAGGACAATGTCTTTTTGACAAAGGAAGAACATGACTTGTTTTATCAGCCACAAGAAGATATTATGCAAATGGAATCAGAAGATTACAAGCAGGGGTATCAAAATTCCATCATGGAGGTGCAGAGACAGTACAATTTGAGAAATAGGAAAGTTCCAGTGAATCCTCTGAAGAAATCCCAAGTTGAGGCACCTACTTCCAGTCAGAAGAAAGTTGATCCTCCAAAAGAAATTCCTAAAAAGAGAGAAACAACCATCAAAGAGGTAGAGAAAGGTAAATCATCCTTCAGTTTAGAAAATGAGATATCTAAAATTAATATTTCTATTCCATTTAATGAACTGATTAAGAATGATGTATACAAGAATCAAATTGTCAAAGCATTGAAGATAGGAGAAGTTTCAGACACTGTCAATTTGAATGATGATCATCCTGAATTTCTTTTTGGTCCAAAAGTTGATGGAGATTCTCAAGATGGAGATGTCCCACCTTTTTATGTCAGTTTGAATGTGCATGATTTGATTCTACATAATGCAATTCTAGACTTAGGTGCTTCACATAATTTAATGTCGAAGGTGATTATGGATAAGATTAGATTGGATATCACAAGGAATTATAAAGATCTCTACTCTTTTGATTCCAGTAAGGTGGCATGTTTGGGCTTGGTCAAGGATTTGGTAGTCTCTCTTACTCAAACCCAAGCAAAGAGCTTAGTGATGGACATTGTTGTTGCTGATATTCCCCCTAAATTTGGCATGCTTTTATCAAGGTCTTGGTCTGCAAAGTTGAAGGGTACTCTCCAAATGGACATGTCTTATGCCACAATTCCTATTTTTGGACAACCAAGGAGATTATACAGAGAAATTTTAATGAAGTATATGGAAAGTGGCAAGGAAAGACCTAATAACCATTCTATTTATTTTGTTCATTTTGATATCGACTCTTTCATATTATATAATGATTCATGTTTGGAGGAAGACAGTCAAAACATGGACAACATATCAGAGGAGAATGTAGGTGAATTGCAGGGAACAAAATCAAAACATAATGAAGATGAAGAGGGTCTTTGGAACATGGATTTTGATGGAGCAGTCAACAAAGAGGGGGTTGGAGCTGGTGTGTGGATAATGAGCTCGAAGGTGGACAAGCCAAGGCTATGTTCTTACAAATTAGCCTTCGACTACACCAATAATGTGGCCGAGTATGAAGCACTAATTTTGGGATTACACACTTTGAAAGATTTGGGAGAAAAGAGGATTGTAGTTCATGGAGATTCAGAGTTGGTGATCAATCAAATTAAAGGTGTGTATCAATCTAAACACCCTAGGATGAGGGCTTATAGAAATGTTGTCCTAGAAATGCTGCAATTATTTTCAGAATATGATTTATTTATGATTCCTAGGGAGCATAATATGATAGTTGATGCTTTAGCCACCTCAGCCAGTGTGTTTAAAATTCCCATATATCCCAATAAGAAATATGAAATAGAAGTTAAACACAGGCCAACAATCCCAGATAATGTGAAATATTGGCAGGTTTTCAAAGATGACAAGCAACTTGAATTTTTTTTACAAATGACTGAGGAATTTTCCAATTTACGCATAGATGAAGAAAATTGTTTTAGTGAGAATGAAAAATGGGTATTGGGTTCATATTTAGATGATTTTGAGAATCAAATGACATATATGGATGTTATACAATTGAAGAACAATACAATTCTGAGAGGGCTAGTGCCTCTTGAGAAATTATTTGACCATAATGATGTAGCAAAGAATCCAAAGGTAGTTCCCACTGAAACAAAAATAAAAAATATTGTAACATTAGGAACAAAACAACAACCTAAGATTCTCTAACTCTCAAGATTATTAACTCTTGAAGACAGAGAGAATTACCTTGATCTCATAAAATAATACTCATGTGTTTTTGCATGGGGATATGAGGACCTTAAAGTATATGATAAGAGCATCATTCAACACACAATCCCCATCAAACAATATCAAAAGCCTTTCAAGAAGAAGTTAAGAAGAACAAACCCCTTATTGTTGCCTCTTATTGAAAAGGAAGTTAGAAAACTATTTGATGCAAAGATCGTTGTCCCCTAAGATTTTCAAAAATGTTGTCCAATTTGGTACCTGTGAGGAAGAAAATAGGAGAGATAAGGCTTTTTGTAGATTTCAGAAACCTCAACAAGGTGTCTTTAAAGGACAATTACCCCTTGCCTAAGATGGACCATATATTTTAGAAGGTGGTTGGCTCAAGAAGGATGTCCATGCTTGATGGTTTTTCAGGGTACAATAAGATCTTGGTGCATCTTGATGACCAAGAAAATACAACTTTCATCACTCCCTAGGGTACCTTCATGTATGCCAAAATGCCCTTTGGACTGATGAATGCAGGGGCCACTTTTCAAAGGGCTATGGATATTGCATTCGCTGACGAGAAGGACAAGTTCATTGTGGTTTATCTTGATGACATAACCGTGTTTTCAAAATTTGATTTTGATCATTTGCAGCATTTGAGATAAGATTTTGAGAAGTGCATGAGGTATGACATATCATGTTAACTAGGCAATCCCTTCTATGGGTAGAAGCGATCCCTCTAGTCCAATGAGTGGATCTAGTAACAACTGAAAGAAATACATGCAAAAATCCCCTAATTTAAATCAGAATGACAGGAGAGAGGAAATATGGCCTACTTCGCTCCTATGCAATCGCTTTTTGATGTCGATCTCTATCCCTTCACTTCCAAGCTTGATACTCACTATTTTGTTGCGAATGAATACCTATAAGAGAGATAAAAGAAAGACATCAAAGGAAAGACATAGCATATCCATTCTAACGTAAACCATATGACATATCAAGGGGGATCATACTAAGCAAGTAATCATTTACACACTTATGGTAAGTAAACATGCAGTGTATTAATAATAAACACAAGAGCGAAGCATACAACTAGTGCCTTGATGTTGGAAGCCTCCTTCGGATGGGTTTCCAAGTCCAAGCCAAGATTTCTCAAGCTCTCCTTTCTCCTTCACAAATTGGCAGCAATTAGGCACAATTTAGCAGCAGTATGACCAATCTAATCTGACCAACCATTTGAGGGTATAAGGAAATGAATTTATAGGTAAGGAGAGGGAGTTAGGGATCCAAAAAAGGGGGAAGAAGGTCCACATATTAAGGGTAAGATCCCTAAAGGTAGGATCAAGGAATCAAAATGGGAGAATTCGACCATATCTTTATTCAAATATTGGACACCTAATACTCTAAGGGTTGGTGTGGAAGCTAAACATCCAAAGGGAGTCCAAGATACCACTTGGAATATGAATCCAAGGGTCACACCATGTACTATAAATGTATATCATTGTCAATAATAGACGTACTTTCATGCTTATCATTCATACTCTATTGGTACCATGTATGTGTTTAACATGGTATCCAAACGGGCGATCTCCTGCCCTGCTCACATTTGAGCCATTGTTTTTTGTGGTCATTCTCTGTGTGTTTGTTTCTAGACCTGTGCGTTATCGAGACTCTCCGAAATCCACACCTGTCAAAACGCAGGACCTAAATTTAGGTCTTTACCCTGCTAAATCCTGGTATATATGTTGGCTATTGTTAGATCTCATCATTGGTTGAGTTGGGTGACACAAAGGGGATGTTTTCAGAGCAGAGGATAACCTTGATGA
Organism: Pinus tabuliformis; assembly: GCA_031772625.1. NCBI lineage: Eukaryota > Viridiplantae > Streptophyta > Pinopsida > Pinales > Pinaceae > Pinus > Pinus tabuliformis. The sequence continues at coordinate 51,586,007 of CM062806.1, read as the reverse complement.
CGATGAAGAGGAAGGAGTAGGTTTACCACGCTTTCGTACAAGGATAATTTTAGGGGCGAATGTTCGCCCTTTGGCGAAATTAAGGGGTTTTAAATTTTTAGTGGGCGAATATTTTGTATCATAGTACATTTTTACAAATCACCTCAAATAGCCCACCTTATTTTAAGGGAGAGGGTAAAAAGGTAAATTTAGCCCTTGAAATTAGGACTTACAACCTTCCATTCGCCCATTTTCAAGAATAGGTTTTATTTAAGTGAATCCATTGGCCCATTTTCAAGAATAGGTTTTATTTAAGTGAATCCTATGGGCCAACTACCATATTTATAAAAGAGGTATGGTAAATTAATAAAAATATAAATAAATGAGAGGTATGGTAAATAAATAAAACATTTTTTATATTTACTCCATAAGCCACCTTATATACATGTAAGGGTGTAAACAAATAAAAATATAAGTAAAGTGGAGGTATGGTAAATAAATAAAACGTCTTTTTATACTTACTCAAAAGGTATGGTAAATAAATAAAAATATAAATAAACTAGACGTATCGTAAATAAATAAAACCTCTTTTTATATTTAGTCCATAACCCTCGTTCTATTTATGAAGGCTCAATAAAGAGGTTTTATTTAAGTGAATCCTATGGGCCAAATACCATATTTGTAAAAGAGGTATGGTAAATTAATAAAAATATAAATAAACGAGAGGTATGGTAAACAAATAAAACATTTTTTTATATTTACTCCATAAGTCACCTTATATTTACGAACACTCAAAAAATGGGTTATATTTAGGTGAAACCTATGGCCAAAATACTATGGGACAAATACCATGGACTAGATTGTTATTAATACCATGCAAAAAACTATTATTAACCCTAATATTAGAATTAATAAAAATAAAAATGGCACATGGTATTGACACATGGTATTCACCAAAATGGCACATGGTATTGACCCATGGTATTCACCTGGAATGTAGCCTATTTAAATGGGGGAATTAAACCAGCATGTAGCCTATGCTAAGATTCACTAGGACTTTACAAAGGTTTATTATTTAGTGAAAGACTCGCCAAGATCTTACAAGATTTTATAATTGAGTAAAATATTCGCCATGCCTGGTGAGAGATTCGCCAAAAAATTATATATACATATTATATTATTGATAAAATCGCCTTCCATTTTTCCTATATACCATGGAGATTCGCCCATTTATTATATTTATAAATTTAGGGGGGGTTCTTAAAATTTTCCCTGCTTTCGTATTTTCATGGTGCCGCTGAATTTTCCATCTCTGGCAGCCTGAAACGAGGCGACTGCGCATGGCTGCAAGATACTTCCACTCAAACGCTTCAAGTACAGTAGGTATTTCTACAAATGGCTTGCAGCTTTCTCTCGTGGAAGTCCTGGAACGTTCATGATTTCTAGAATCCTCTTCGGAGCTGCGTAGGATTTGATCAAACAGCCATGGAATTCATAAATTTGAATAAAATACATTTAACGTTTATTGCATCTTGTTTCGTCCTTTGATTCTTGGTCAGAAATGGGAGATTCCACCCACAAGTTCTTGTTTAGACTTTTTCTTGCTTCAGCAAAATAATAACTGTCAATTAAAGATTCCAGTGAAGAAATTGCAGATGCAACTCTGCTCTCCACTATACCACTATATCGTAATACCTCCTCCAGTGGTTATTACACTGCCTCCTCCTCACTCCAGTTTTACAGTCTATCAACAACGGTATCGTTGCAGTTACGGTATCATAACACCAGTCGTAACTCCATACGTTGCTGATACCACCAGTCATTAAACCACTATCCAGTACACTTCCACACCATTGCAGCGTTACATATTCCACTGTGGAGTTGGCGCCATTTTCTCCTTTGCTCGACTCTGAACGAGGAAAAATTGAGGCAAAGGAATAACTGCTTGGGACAGAAAAAAAAAGGCAGAGAAATTTGTGTGTTGGTTTTAGATGAGAGTTTCCCTATATTCACGAGCGTTTATCTATATTTCCCAACGCATGTTAGCTGCTCCAAGTGTGTCAGACTGAATTGCTTGGTAAAATGAAAGATGGAACTTGCTGATGTATAGGTCTAAAGATAAAATCTTCTGGCTTTGAGGATGACAATGTGCTTCCTTGAAGCACACTTTCAGGTGGTGGAGGCAAAGGGATCTGCTTTAGCTCTTTGCGCTCTTCAATGAAGGGATCTCCTACATCGAGGTTATCCACTGTCATAGACGTGTGATATGGTAGTTCATTTGAATTGAAAAGGAGCATCTTCGTCACTGAATCTATATTTGATGGCATATTTCCAAGACCAGCCTTTCTAAATTTATCATTAGAGAGATACTCATGGCTTGTTTCTGAAGAAAAAAATGAAAAAGTTCCAGAGTTCCATCTTCACTAGATTCTTGACTAAGTCCTCCATTCAACGACAAGGTTGCCAAAGGAAAGTCAGTGTGAACTCCTCCAAATTTATCACCAAAAACTGCATGAAAATCTTCTACATCATAGGACATTGAAGGATATATTGAACTGGATTTGATTGTTATCGCATGCTTTGTGCCTAAAATAGCATCAACTTGGACCTTGGCAGTATCGATTCTTCTCAAAAAACCCTTGAGGCATTGGTGCTCAGCTATAACCTTGTGTGAAATAGTGTCGAAAATTTTATCTGCAGTGTCTTGCAGGACGAGTAAGGCCTTGCACAGTTTACCATAGTTAGGAGGAGGAGCTGATGCCGCCACTAAGTAGTAGGACCAATGAGGATTCCTCCTCCCATATTCAAATATGAAAAGCATTTTAACAGCTCGCTCTGTCAACTTATGCCTGTTGGATGATCTATTTGTGGGTGTCGACTCCAAACAAATCGAGCACATAAGTTAGATTTTCATCATAACTAGACATGAAAGCATACAAAATAAGTACATTGGTATGCAAATCAAGTGGATAGAGATATTGTCTGATACACACCCATTGCAGAATTATGGTTTGGGTTTAAGCATACAAGAAAGGTTGACCTGCTACCTCCGTCGATGATAAAGAAAATGAATATTGAAGCATACACTAAAGGTTGACGAGTTGAAGCTTGAAGTCATCCCATTTGATTCATGTCCCTCAGAAGTTGAAAATGTTTCCCAATTGTTTGAGACAAATGATGTGGCTGAGGAACCAATGAATAAGGCTAATGCAAATATGTTTTCCTACTCTTCAGAAGCAATAGGTTGTGATTTGCTCATTCAAACAGCACCTAGCTATCTGCTCGGGCCCCACGGTAATGTTGGATAGGTGACAATATTTCAGAAAACATTGACTGAAGAAAGATACTCTCAAAGCTCTCTGATATTTTGTGTGCTTTTGAATAGGCATTTCTGTACCATTGAAGTCATTGGCTCTTTAGCTTTAACAGTGAGATCGTGATTGTTAGACATAAAATGCTCATTGAAATTTGAAGAAATTTAAGAGAAAACAGAACCCGAGTAGATGACAGTGATGTGGATGGTGTAGTTTATTCACATGAGAGCTTGGATGTACTTTTAAAATTTGTTGAATATTACCAGCAACCAGAAAGCAGTATAGCTTCAAGGATTTCCCTACTATAATTAGGCACATTTAATTTTGAAAAATATTGCATTTCTAGCTATCTTCCTTTACAATTACATTTGTGGTCATTTATTGACTTGAATTGTTTGAATAATGACAAAAATTCATGGATTATTGGAGTTATTAGGAACTCTAATCATGTCCACCAATGACAACACAATTGAAATCAACAAAACCACTCTTGTTGATATTCAAACTTGTCTGTAGCATACACAGGAAAAGGTAGAATTTTTGGAACTTGAATCTCAGCTTCAGCAAGAAGAATTACAGTAGTGGAGTCAACATTCTGAACCTGTTTCTGTTTAGAACATTGAAACAGACTCCCATAAGAAACAAATTGATTCAGATCCAGTACCCAATGAAGCATCAGAATTACATGCAGATGCAGAAATTCAATATGCACTTCTCAAGCCCATCATCAGACCTTGGGAAGAGCTTGTCCATAACAAGCACAGAACAGATCTTGGATATGATAAGGAGGTTTCCTTTCACATTCTAGATTATTCCAAGCCCATTCAATTTCAAAGTGTTGGGTTCCTTCATCACAATTCACCTTCAATTGTTCCATATTCTTCTCCTCTTCCACAGCAACAACAACAGATTGTGAAATGCCAACACTATGACCAATTTGGCCATATGAAAGATCACTGTTTTGATCTTCATCCATGTAAGCATTGTCATAAAACCACTCATTCTTCACACGGATGCTTCAGAAATAAGCCTTCTGCAAGAACAAAGATTCATCTTGGATGGATCGCTTCTTGGCAATGGGCATGAACAGCCAAGAAGATATTTCAGTCATATGTCAAAACTTGTTCTAGAGTATTGAACAATCTTGTAGTTGAGTTTTCTCCATCATCTCACCTTATATCTCACGGGGGAGAAGTGATGGTCATATACAAGCTTCAAAGCCACATCAAGTGAGCCTGAGCCACAACCTGTCATACCAGATTCAGAGTTGTAGCCAGAGACAAAGATGCCCCTGAGCATGCCTTCAATTGGTTAAGCCTCTTCAAATAATTGAGGACACTTCCTCTAGCAGAAGACTTCAGCTTCTTGCCAGTTTTGGAAGAGTTCCAGGAATTGAATTAAGCATTCCAAAGTTGGTGGTAATCCTTAAACCATCACAGGTTGAGGTTCTCCCTTTTATGTGGGGCGAGAACTCTGATGAGCCTCATCATTGAGTAATTATATGGGCCTTAATTGACCTTGATTCACCTCCTAGCTTACTAAAACCAACTATTCTCACAACTTATTGCATACTTTTGATTATATGTTGTTTATGAGATGAGTAGAGTTGGATATTTTGCTTTGTGGTCTAATGTGCCAGGAATAAAGGATAAAAGCAAGGAAAATGCGGGGATAAAAGATAAAAGCAAGGAACTATGGTAAAGACCTTGGTAAAAACTCGAATGGGACAAGGGAGAGGAATTACAGGAGGTAAATCCTCCTCATTTACTGCCCCTCCATTCAAGTATCCCTCCATCAACTGAAAGTACAAACAACCCCCCTTCTAGAAGGCAGCCAAGAAAGTGAAGGTGCAAACAACCAAATCAGGAGTACTAGAAGGTAGCCAAGCAAGTGAGAGTGCAAAACGAGCCAAATCATGTGTACTAGAAGGCAACCAAGCGAGTGAAAGTACGAGTTTATCTTGAGTTGGGAGCCAAGCATCCCTACTAGAAGGTAGTCGAGCTAGTGAAAGGGACAACACAAGTTTATCATTGAATTGGGAGTTGTACCTCCCTAATTTTAAAGGAATTCGTTGGATACTTCAAATGTATAAGTAGAGAGGCTTAGGACCTCGGTTTTTTTAGTTAGGAAGAGTTACGAAGAGTTAGCAAGAATTCTGACTTCTCACTGTAGAACTCTACTTTGATTTCAAGCTACAAGTCTTGTAACAATTTTTTATTTAAATGAAGATGAGTTTTGTTTTGATCCAGCACTGAGTTAACTCAGAGGGCTGAAGCTCTTGGGTTAGGGCCCAACCCTAGCAGCCGAAGCTCCTCTTTATTGTACTGTTAAGTAGCATAGCTTCCTATTTTCTGTTCATCTGCTTAAATAGTTCATTTCCATTACAGCAGTAGCATAGATTCATGGTTTGATTGTTCATTTACTTTAGTATTTCATTTCCATTACAGAGGTTCATTGTTTAACTGTTTATTTGTTTAAGTAGTTGCAGTCTCATTACAACATTGTAGAGTAGATTAGTTGTGTTTCAATTTTCTTCATTTATGCTTTCATTCAATTAGCAGGTTAGCAAAGAAAAGATCCACAAGGTTTCCCCCAGGTGTCTCAACCTCACCTCCTCCCTCTGGGACCATGACGTGAGGAAGAAACCCTGTAGCAACCCCAAAAACACAGAGTTTCAGTTTTGCATGGCATTTGTTGTTTGATGCAGTTACATGGTTCATTTCATGGTCATTCATTCATTTCCTAGTCATTTGTTTCTTCACCCTTTGTTTAAGACCTCACTCATACGCCCATTCTCGTTCAGCATGAAACATTGTAATCGGTTTTTACCTGTAGATTTCCTTACATAGCAAAACCTGACTAATCGCCGCCTGATTCACTTTTAACGCTGACTTTTTTCACTTTAAATCCCCACCGTCGATCTGCCATGTCAGATCCGACAGTTATCGCGCGATATCACGTGGATTTCTGCCCGATCATTATCCACCTGAGGGCATGCAATAAGAGTGGTTTCCCCGTGCTACGTGTCGCCCGGGGAGGCTAATCGCATAAAATTTTAGAAAATTGCTTACAACTTTGAGGGTGCGCGATAAACAGCTTACCGGCCTCTATACCCACTCCGTCATTTTCGCACGTTCCTTTATGCACTCCAATCTCCACTGTCGATCTGTCTCTTGATCCGACAGTTGTCACTTCACCCGATTGCCTACTAGCTTGGCCAATTTCCACCGTTGATCAGCCCCACCTGATCCAACGGCTATCGCACAATCTCGCGTGGACACTTGCACGACCGTTATCCGACGGAGAACGCGCGAGAAAAGTGGTTTTCTCATGCTATGTGTTTCTCGGTAAGGCTAATCACGTTAAATCTAAAAATACAGCTTATGGTTTTGAGGGCATGCAAAATACAGCTTACCACCTCTATAAACCTGCTACCATTTCCGCACGTTTCTTTTTCTCTCGATCTAATCTCCGTTGTCCATCTACCAATTAATCTTGTTCGTCCATCTCTTGACTTAGCCTTTCCAACATAATCTCAGTCATCCATCCTGTTAGTTAGCTCTATTCACCCATCTACCTACATACCATCTTGCGATCCAATCTCAACCGTTCGTTTTCCTTTCACCCGACTGATCCAATGGTTCTTATGCACTATTTCTCATTACGTCCTCTTTTGACCAATTTTGATCTCCGACTGCTCTTCCGCTTAAACACAGACTTAGCTTAGTTTCCTTTGCTTACCCCTTAGTCTAGTTTTGATGCTTTTACTTCTGTAACTTAGAGAATTAGCATTAGATTAGTGATTGATCTAGTAATTTTGCTTAGCATAGTTGTTTAATTGGTTAGCTAGGGTCTGGTGTGATTTTAGCATTACATGATTGTTTTCTTCATTACTGCAGTAGAGTAGCTCTCCCTTAGAATAGATTTTCTCTTCTTCCATCAAAATCAAGCTTCTTCTGACCCTATAGAAGTCTGGCTTGGAACCCTTGGGGTCTCTTGCCAGATGAGCAGTGACAATAGGCAGTACCTTCACTTCTACTTGTGCATATAGCACTGTCACCTCCAAGTTTGTACGAACCCCGGGTTGATAAGTAAAGTTGGTAGCCCTGGGAGTTGCAGCATTCTTGCTGCAATACCTAGGCTCATCACTTTTTGGCACCATTGTCGGGGAGGTGTCAGAGTAGGATGTGAATTACTGCTCCTTCTTCTATTTCTAGTCTCTAACTTTCTTTTCTTCTACTTATAATATTCAATTTTCTTCCATTAGTTTATTTCTACAAAAGTAATATAGTTTCTTTCCTTCATTTGTCATTTATCTGCTTTCATTTCCATTCTGCAATCAGCAATTTCAATTCAGCAAGTAGTTTCCTTTTTGTTATTAGTTTTTCATTCAATTAAGAAATTTCATTTTTCAAGTAGTTTTCTTTCTATCAGAAGTCTTTCCATTCAATCAGAAATTTCATTCTGCAAGTAGTTTTCTTTCTGTCAGAAGTCTTTCCATTCAATCAACAATTTCATTTTGCAAGTAGTTTCCATTTTGTTAGTAGTTTTTCATTTAATCAGCAATTTCCTTTCTGCAGAGTACTTTCCAGCTTTAAAGAAAATCTTACAAAAACCAACCCAAAAACATTTCCTTTCATGCCTTGTAGGAATAGGGATAATTCAGGAAAATTCTTGCCAAATACCCCCACTACATCCAACAGTCAACCTTCTCTCTTCTTCGGTGACTGTGAATTGGAAGAACCTTTAGGTGAGAAACCTGACATATTTGAAGAACCTATAGGGGAATAAGAAGAGGAAGAACCCATTCCTACTAAACCAATGGCTGAAAACCAAAATGACAGAGGAGATAGAGAGAGAATTGAGGGTGCCTTCCCCATTAGGAAACCAATGGGGACACTAAAATGAAGAATATAAGCCCCTCTGCTCTACCTCATTTCCATGGCTTGACCATAGAGGACCCTGACACTTTCCTATTTGAGTTTTTTGTTATATGCCAAACCTATGACTATACAGAGGATGAGAAAAAGTTAAAATTGTTTCCATCTACCCTCAAGGATGCAGCATTGCGCTGGTTCATGGGTTTACCTGGAGATAGCATCATAACTTGGGCTCAAATGCAGCAAGCCTTTAACAACAAATATAGGGACTATTGTAGGTAAAAGGACACTAAAGAAGAGATTTTTAGGATGACCATAGGTCAAGATGAATCCTTAGAAGACTATGAAGAAATATTCCAACTCAGTTACAAAAGGGTCAGGTGCACACTTGACCCTGAGTCATTGAAGTTGGTCCTGCTTAGAGGAGTAAGGGAGGATATCCTAGATACCTTGCATTTGTTAGCAGGAGGAGATATCTACCAACTACCCTATGAGGATATCAAGGCTGTCTTTAGAAACCATTCTAGGGAAACTAGGAAAAAGGGTAGGAGTAGTCAACCTATGGCCAATACATCATCTTCCAACTCATCCATCAAGGGTGAAATTGGAAATATGTTGAAGGACTTCAAAAGTGAGATGTTGCAAACCCTTTCCTTGTAATTGGATACCATGAATATCAAAAGGAAGCAAGAGGAAGTGAAGAGAGCCTTGGCCACCTTTTGTCCTAGATGCACCAAGAGGCATCCTAGGAATGAATGCCCATTGAACTGTATTGAGATTTGCTCAGTCTGTGAAGAAAACCACTCCACAGACAAGTGCCCTTCTTTACCTGGACTCAAAGCTGTATATCAAGGAGCTGAAGGGGTCATTGAGCAGATTTGCTACATCAACCAAAGGAGACCTCCTAAGCCTAGACCATACCAGCAAGGTATGCAAGGATCATCCCATGCATATTACAGACCCAACCAAACCACAGTTATACCTTCTTGGGGACCCCCTACTCATCCTTCCTGGTCTACACCCCCTCCCAAGTCTTATGCACCTCAGTATCATTCCCAGCTAGCCAGCCAATCATTTCAACCTTACATTCAGCCACAACATCAGTGGAATACCCCACCCCAGGGGTGGAGGCCCCAATTCAATAATGTTCCAACACTAATGTCTCCACCACCTACCCAACCACAACTCCTGCACTCTTCTCCACATGAAACCCAAGATGCATGCCCAGCCAAATCCAAACCCAAACAATAGGAAAGCTCAATAGGGATACAGTGGAGAGACATCATACCCAGCTTATGTTGTAGAAATCCAGGAGAGCAACCTAAGATCTGGCAGAATTCTCCCAGATAGCCAACCTCCCTCTCCATATAGTGAGGTTGAGGAAGAAAGAGAGGAAAGAAACCTTACAACAAATCCACCATTTCTTGAAAGATTAGCCCAACCAGTCCAGCCTACCCCAGAAGAAACTGAACTTCTGGGAGAATTGAAGAATCTGTGTAAAGATCCCCCTTCTCCAGGCAATCAAAGATGTTCCTATCTACAATAATTTGATTAAGGAGAAGTTCTTCAAGCATCCAGGAAGAAGAAAAAGGGATGCCCCTACCATTAATGTCATTGGGTAGTTATCTGACTTAATGCTGGGGTAGGTAATATGTCCAAAATACTTAGACCCTGGAATCCCTATAGTAGATGTGCACATCAATGGCACCATTGTCCCACACACTCTGATTTATCTTGGAGCTGCCATTAGTGTGAAGACCAAGGACACCATGCTCAAGCTTAACCTCCACGGGTCATTAAGGAAGACCACAACAGTTCTGCAACTTGCAGACCATTCCACAGTCACCCCTGAGGGAATTGTGGAGGATGCGATGGTATCCATTAACTCCTGGGAGTACCCTGCAGATTTCCTAGTTCTCCAGCCTAAGGCTAAGCTTATTGGTTACCCTCTCATCCTTGGGAGGCCATGGTTGGCCACAATTGATGCCTACATTAGTTGCAGAGCTGGGAATATGACCATCAAGAATGGGCATATGTCCAAACATTTAGTCTTATACCCTCCTACTCAACCCTCCCTAGAACATGATTTACCTTTATGGTTGGAGGAGGAGGAAGAAGATGAGCTTTATTCTACCCAACTTTATGCTTTGGAAGTAATCATAGGAGGAGGACAACAAGAGGAGGATGACTTAATTGAACACCTGCTTCAAAGTCCAACTCCTAGTTCATTACCATTAGAAGAAGAAGTAAAGGAAACATTGAACAAACATCAAATTGACTTATGCTTGACCAATTCCAACCCACTCCGATTCAAAACCATAGAATTTGGCCTAGAGAAAACTTTGAAAATCAACCTATCTCTGTCTGCTCTTGAAGAGGAAAATCTATGCAATATGTTGAAAGAAAACCTAAAAGTCTTCACTTGGAGCTACAAGGAAATGAAGGGAGTACACCCCTCAGTGTGTACTCACCACATATACATCAAGGAAGGTTGCAAGCCAGTCAGGCAACCACAAAGGAGAATGAATCCAGCCCTTAAAGACATAGTCAAAGAAGAACTGCAAAAATTGTTAGATGCAGGGTTCATTTACCCTATCTCCAACAGTGAGTGGGTCTCTCCTTTAGTGTTAGTTCCCAAGAAGAATGGTAAGTGGAGGATTTGTGTCGATTATATGGAGTTGAACAAAGCCACAAAGAAGGATCATTTTCCCCTACCCTTCATTGACCAAGTGCTAGATGGCCTGGCAGGGAAGAAGTTCTTTTCTTTCCTAGATGGATTTAGTGGGTACAACCAAATCCAAATTTTCCTAGAAGACCAGGATAAAACCACATTCACCTGTCCTTGGGGTACTTTTTCCTATAGGGTCCTTCCTTTTGGCTTATGCAATGCTCCTGCCACTTTCCAGAGAGCAGTCTTGAGTATTTTTGTTGAATTAGTACATGATGTTGTAGAGATCTATATGGATGATTTTACACCTTATGGCTGTGATTTTCAAGAATCCCTAACTAACCTAGGCAAAGTATTATGCAAATGCATTGAAATGAACCTGTCTCTCAGTCCAGAAAAATGTGAATTCTTAATGACTGAAGGGACTGTGCTAGGTCATTCCATATCTCAGCAAGGACTACAGGTGGACCCAAACAAAATAGCCATCATCCAAAGGGTCCCACCTCCACAAAAGCAGAGAGATGTCAGGAGTTTCTTAGGGTTAGATGGATACTATAGAAGGTTCATAAAGGACTTCAACAAGTTGGCCTCTCCTTTGTTTGGGTTGTTGGCCAAAGATTCTGAATTTATATGGTCAAAGAGCTGTCAAGAGGCCTTAGACATTCTAAAGGGGAAGTTAACCACTGCACCAATTCTCAGAGGCCCAAACTGGGCCCTCCCTTTTCATATTCATGCTGATGCCTCACACAAAGCCATAGGAGAAACCTTAGGTCAGGTAGAGGAGAAATTGCCCTATGCCATCTATTTTACCAGTAAAAACCTGTCAAAGGCTGAGTTAAATTATACTGTGACCGAAAAAGAACTCCTAGCTATTGTGCATTCATTGAACAAGTTTAGGCATTACATTATAGGCTATCAAACATTTGTGCATACTGATCATGCTGCAATTAAATATTTAATGAAAAAACCAGATGTAAATGCTAGAATCATAAGATGGTTACTTTTATTACAACAGTTTGATCTAACTATTGTTGATAAGCTTGGTAAGGAGAATGTTGTTGTTGACTTTCTATCTAGGATGAATCTGCCTACAAGTGAAGAAGGAATGGTGGATGATCAGTTACCAGACAAGCATTTGTTTTCTATTTCAGTGCTCTCCCCATGGTTTGCTGATATAGCAAACTATTTGGTATCAGCACAGTTCCCACCAAACCTACCCTCCAGAGAAAAGAGCAAGATAATCAGGAAAAGTGCCCCCTTCACCTGGATTGGGGGCAATATGTTCAAACTTGGCCTAGATCAGATCTTGAGAAGGTGTGTCAGGGAAGAGGAAGTTTTTGACATCCTTCTGACCTGTCATGATGGGCCTTGTGGAGGTCACTTTGTAGCAAAGAGGACAACATTCAAAGTGCTGCAAGCAAGCTATTATTGGCCTACTCTTCATCAGGATGTGAAAAAGTACATTAGTCAGTGTGACCGGTACCAGAGGATGGGAAAGCCTACTCCAAGAGATGAAATTCCCTACAAACTCAAGTGAGGCATGGACTTCATTGGGCCTATCAATCCTCCTTCAAAGCAAAAATAGTACATTATTGTGTTCACTGATTACTTGACTAAGTGGGATGAAACTAAGGCAATTAAGGCATCAACAGAAGAGAAGGTGGCTGAGTTCCTAAGGGAGAATATATTCTACAAATTTTGGTACCCCAGAGAGCTAGTCACAGACCAAGGCAGCCATTTTACCTCCAGCATGATTGAAAAACTGCTCAAGCATCACAAAATCAAGCATAGGACCTCCACTCCTTATCATCCATAAGCTAATGGGCAAGTGGAGGTGACCAACAGAGCACTAGAGAACATCCTAACCAAGGTAGTGAACAACAACATAAAGGATTGGGCAGAAAGACTAGTTGAAGCCATCTTGGCCTATAATACGACATGGAAGACCACCACTGGATTTACACCCTATGAGCTGGTCTATGGGAAAATGGATTTGTTGTCCATTGAATTTGAATATAATACATTGAGGATGGCAGCCCAACTAGATTTGGATCTCAGCCATGCACAAAAGGAAAGACTACCCCATTTGAATGGCTTGGATGAATTCAGAATGCAGGCCCTCCTCCATATAGAGATAGTTTAGCTTCAGAGGAAAATCTGGCATGACAAGCATATTAAGGAGAAGCAATTTCAAGAAGGATACTGAGCATTTTTATATGACTCCAGTTATAAATACTTCAAGGGCAAGCTAAGGACAAGATGGCTCGAACCTTATGTGGTGGAAAGATGCCATGACAATGGTTCAATGCAGATCAGAACTATAGATGAAGAAGCCATTCCATTACTAGTTAATGGACACATATTGAAAATGTACAAGAGGCCTTTATCTAAACAAGAGTTCATTGACAGTATCAATAAGACAGTGATGATGGTGGAGCAAGTTTCAGCTCCTCCCTCATTAGGTCACTGAAAAAGAAAGAAAACAGAATAAGGATTCAGGTGAAAACCTCCATGAGGCGCCTGAGTCCCATCTTTGGGTTGAAAACCTCCATGAGGCGGCCCAAGGATGAGAAAAATGGAAAGAAAAAGAAGATCCCTAGGTGAAAACCTTCCTTGAGGTGCCCAGGGCAAATATCTAGGGTGAAAACCTATATATATATATATATATATATATATATATATATATATATATATATATATATATATAAGAGAAAAAAAAAAACATAATTGTTATTTGCAGGAGGATGAGAAAGACAATCAGGGAGAAAAGAGAAGATCCAAAGGGAGCCCTGCCTCACATATGTTCATCTCCTCCACTCCTTACCATGCATCCCTCCATAAATTCCATTGTTTTTTACTTCATTGCTCCAATTCAAGTGAAAATTGTGTTTTCTACAGGATCACCTAACTGGTAGATTGGTTAGATCCCCAAAATTCATTCTAGACATTATCTAACCCCTTACTTCGTCCATTACCATCAACCCTGCATCCACACACACTCCTACTCCCTCTGACCACTCAGCAGCATCAGATCTGCAGTCACAAACACCATCAACAGACAACAGAGGAGGAAGAAAGATGACCATACAGCAGCAGCAGCATCAGATCTGCAATCAAGAAGCCATCAATAGACAACAGAGGAGGAAGAAGAATGACCATCAACAGCACCTCTGATCTTTGACAACTGCAGTGTGCCATTAAGGCCACATGTAAGTATCCTACTCACTCACTCATATGCATCATTTGATCAAAACTTGTAAAGGTTAAGAGGTAGTTGGTTTGTAAGTAAAAAGGTGGCCAGGTCCCTCTATAAATCTAGTGGATTACATACACAGGAAACTATATTTTTTTCAAAGAATTTGCTTGTTTCCTCCTCAAGCCTCACGAGCAAGATGCTCATCAAGTATATCTCATGTGAGGGTAGATATAGTGTTGTTTATGGCTACCATTTTAGAGAGCTTGAAGAATTAATATTTGGGGTAGAAACACCAGTTCACCAAAGACTCAACATACCCTATTTTCTGATGCAATCACTCCTGGACTCCAGTAGCAAAGAAAAGATAGGAAATTCCCAACAGTTAGTTCACCATGGGTTGACTAGAATCCTCATTGAGGATGCCCTCCAAAACCTCAAGATCCCTATAACATGGTCAATCTTCCGAGACTTACCAACAGAGGATAACATCAAAACCCTCATCTATGATGTTAGTCCTTCTGTCAGTAAGGAGGAGGCAAAACAAGAAGAAGAAGATATAGAGCTAGATGGGGATGAGATGGATGAAGAAGGAACTAATACAGAGGATGATGTTGAAACAGAAGAGAATGAAGACATTGAAACATAGGAGGAGACAAAGCAAGAAACTGATATAAATGACAAAGAAAAAGCAGAGAGGAAGAAGGCATTGAAATAGAATGGGAAGAACAAAAGGAGTCACCTAGGGTGTCTCCAGAGGTCCCTGAGTAGAAGGTAGTAGCTGCCATCACTACTCTCAGCACACTAGTCAAGAAAAAAAGGAAAAGAAGGAGGCAAACCCCTCTACATTTCAAAACAAGAAAGAGCAGCAAGAAACAAAAGAGCTAAGTGGCTTCAGGGACAGAGAAGTAGCTGAACAATCAAATCCCATGGCCCTAATTAGCACCCATAATCTAATTGTAAATAATCCTCAGCTGGCACCTCAATATCTTGCTGCTCAAGGGAAAGAAATTTCACATTTTGAGGACATGTTTAGGCTGCCAAGAAATGATAATATACATGCCTACATAAGGAGATGGAAAACACTGCCACATAGCTTGAAGATCAGAGAATATTAGTGGGAAGAAGTAGAAAGGAAAGCAGGCTTCTATAAACAAGAAATAGAGACCACAGCAGAAGCATGAGATGTCAGAGAGGCTACCAAAGCCACTAAGTTGCTCAGAGGATGAGCAACACTTTTAGTAGGGGAGTGATGATGAGCTTCATCGAGTAATTATATGGGCCTTAATTGACCTTAATTCACCTCCTAGCTTAGTCAAACCAACTATTCTCACAACTTATTGCATACTTTTGATTATATGTTGTTTATGAGATGAGTAGAGTTGGATATTTTGCTTTCTGGTCTAATGTGCACGTAATGCAGGAATAAAGGATAAGAGAAAGGAAAATGCAGGGATAAAAGATAAAGGTAAGGAACTATGGTAAAGAACTTGGTAAAAACTTGAATGGGACAAGGAAGAGGAATTACAGGAGGTAAATCCTCCTCATTTACAACCCCCCCTTCTAGAAGGCAGCCAAGCAAGTGAAGGTGCAAACAGCCAAATCAGGAGTACTAGAAGGCAGCCAAGCAAGTGAGAGTGCAAAATGATCCAAATCCTGTGTACTAGAAGGTAGCCAAGCAAGTGAAAGTACGAGTTTATCTTGAGTTGGGATCCAAGCCTCCCTACTAGAAGGTAATCAAGCTAATGAAAGGGACAGCATGAGTTTATCATTGAATTGGGAGTTGTACCTCCCTAATTTTGAAGGAAGTCATTGGAGACTTCAGATGTATAAGTAGAGAGGCTTAGGACCTCAATTTTTTTAGTTAGGAAGAGTTATGAAGAGTTAGCAAGAATTCAGACTTCTCACTATAGAACTCTACTTTGATTTCAAGCTGCAAGTCTTGTAACAGTTTTTGATTTATAATGAAGATGAGTTTTGTTTTGAGCCAGCACTGAGTTAACTCAGAGGGCTGAAGCTCTTGGGTTAGGGCCCGACCCTAGCAACCGAAGCTACTCTTTATTGTAGTGTTAAGTAGCATAGCTTCCTATTCTCTGTTCATCTGCTTAAGTATTTCATTTCCATTATAGTAATTGTTAGCTACCTATACCAATAGGTCTCATTTTTCATGATTGGCAGGGGAAGTGCCAATATGATCTACTTTGGTGATGCAAAGATCTCATATTCTTGTGGAAAACACATATCTACAGTTGGTTGATGCTGTCCTACTTCTGAATGGGTGATCCATCAGTCTAAACTGGGTCATGCCATATTTCATTTTTTTGTTGTAATCTAGAGAAAGAAATCTGTCCAAACTGTTCAATCTTGGCAGATAAGTAGTTAGGTAGAGAATGAAGGTTCCCAACTGTTTAATCTGGGGCCTTGGAAGTAATAAGGCTAGCTATAGATAGAAAATCAAAAGAAAAGCCAGAGGAAAAGAAAAGGCACATGAGGGTTTGCAAGTCTAAGTGCACCCTCCTTGAAGTAACAAAAAATGCTAGGCAATAGAATGGGTAGGTAGATGGGGTTGCAGAAGCAGGATTTCCTTCATGTCACTGGCCTAAGCAAAAGAAACACATGGTGTCAGTGCAGATCTTCCTATTCAGCAGTTTTGCAGCAACAAAATGAAGCATGTCTAACTTCCCAAGCATCCCCCATCAAACTCTTTGCTAACATCCCAATACCACCTTTGTTCATGAGATAAATCAAACTCATTGATTGATCCTTGTTGCATAAAGAGCCACATTTCCTGTGTAAAAGTCTTTTCATTTTGATCTACTCCCTAACTAAGTTTGTTTCCTAAAAACTTAGTATCTATCACTTCCCATTCATATTCCATCCAATACTAACTACTAACTCTATCTACACTTAACTCCCTATGTTCCCCTTTCCCTATTACTATAGCATCATTATGTATAAAAACCCCAAAAAATAAGTATATTCCCTTCCCCTAGGCAATATAGCCTAATAGTCCTAAAGGGTTGAAATACAAAGAAATCAAAGCGCTAAGGCCAGACTGCGCTAATATAGTGTTTTGGGATTAAATCAAGATCCGCTTGATTTATAGCCCTAACCCCACTTTTGCATAAATATCAAAAACCCATTTCCGCCAGCCAAAACATTGAAAAACCCAAAAATCCGCCGAAGTCTAAAGTCCCGCCCTGGCGCACATTTCCAGAAATATAATAATTTATTGCTCGCCCCCACCGCCGTATTGTCCTACCACGTTTGCAACCCGTCATCCGTCGGATCTGGGCTTTCCCATCCGACAGCCCATATCAATATCGGGCCGCCCCCGATGTCCGGACGATAGCACCCGAAAAATGTCAGAGGGTGACGTCAGGGCTCGGCCACGCGTCACTCCCAAATTGTATCGAGAGTCCGCCTGCCAATACCGCCCCCGTACCATAAGCGGTCCGATGGAACCGCTTACCGCCTGCTCACGTCACGTCCATGTCACACCCACGTCACTGTTACCTCAGCGTCACATCAGCGCCCGACCCGCCATCGCCCTGAGCTGTCCGCCACGTCCCCCATCCACGCGGACCACTCACAGGCCGCCACGTCACCTTTTTGTACCCAACCCCACCTGATGATGTCATGCTGACGTCATCCAAAAAACGCGCCAAAAGCCAAATTTTCGCTATTTTGGCCCAAAAAGCCCATTTTTTGTGTTATTTACATTTTTATGCACTGTATTGCTGTATGAACAACCACGCCGTTCACCCGCCAACTTCGAAGACTGCTTCCATGCTCTCGGTGCCCCGAATCCATCTGCATTGCCACCATTGCCAGAATATACCAGGTATTTATCAAATCATCCCCTCCGCGCCTGGTTTTTGAATATATCACTGAAGAAACTAAGGAGAGAAGAAAAACACAATAAATTCCAAAAATCCTCATGAACCCGTGTTTTTCCTCCACACTGTAAGCCAAATTTCACTTGCAGAAGTCCCCATTGTGTCCAATTTCCACAAATTTACAGCCTGTTTGCGCAGTCGCAAACTAAAACCTCTGCTGCACAAGTTCACTGGGAAAACCACCCTTAAATCCCAGTACTTGCTCATTAAACTTTTCCCAGGAGCATTTCAACCTGCTTTCACCATAATTCACCCTGTCTCCTCTGTAAATTGCCTTGATTTTGCAAAATTCATTGCTCTGTATCGTTTGGCCCAGAGAAACAAGTTCAAATACAATTTAAAGTACCAAAACCATGGAAACTCCAGTTGCATTGAATATTACACCTCTTAATGCCCCACAAAGAGAGCTAGAGTGGCAGGCCCTGGCTGACAGAGATTACCAGATGGCAGAAGTACTCTCAATGGACACCAAATATAACATTCATGTACTCAATGACCTTAAAGCCAAACATCTCAGTGGGAATGATATCCTAGGGATTTGGGACTCTAACTTGCCTATTTTCAATCTCCCTCAAGTCAATATCCTCCCAGACTTGATACACAGATGCAGTGCCAACTATGACCCCTGTCAGAGAGCTGTCCTCAATTCCTCAGGCTCAGTTTTGTTCCATGTCACCCCTGAGGCCATAAATGAAATGCTACACTTTCATACTTCAAGGCCATTGACTCCCCTCTCCATCATGGATTTGATAAAGAAAGGAGGTCAGTTGTCCAGTGCCCAAATTGTAAAGATAAATCAATTATTCATTCAATCAGGCTCTGAAACTGTGAGGTATCCCCCTATTGGAAATGCATATCTAAATGAGCTGGGAAAAATGCTTGTGGATATGATCAGTTATGTCCTGGGATACAGAACATCTGAGGATGTTGATGAAACCATTTTGGCCATGCTGTCCATCTTTTCCCTTGGAAAGCCTCCTGTTGTTCACTATGATTATGTTGCCTACATTGCCAATAAGATTCATGAGCAATTGATGAATCTAGAGAGGGAAAGAATATTTAGGTATACTTCTTATATCTATCACCTATTTCTATTTTATCAGCCTGATAGCTTCCCTATTACTCTCAAGAAGCTTGATGCCCAAGGGAACCAAGGTTTGTAGTGTTTTGGTCTTCAGTTTTCCATCTGATATGTTTTTCACCATACAACTACTGTGAATTCATAGACCTGTTCATCCATCCAGCCATGTCCTTGCTATTGAGTGCCCCTCCTCCAAGATTAACAGATGAGATGCAAAGGATTCTCCAGCTCTCAAAGGCATACAGCATTGGGGATTGGTACTTTTACCAAAACCATACAGTGATCAGAATATATGGTTGTGAGCTAGCCCCATATAGGCTGCCAAGATATGTCCCTATGAGACTCTTTGCCTTAGAGTATTTCAGGCAGTTTGGAAATGCGGACATGGTCCATTTCCACAGCAAAAACAAGAAGGTGCAATTGAAAGTCAGAAATCATCTAGGCCCATTCATTTATAATAAAAGAGAAGAGGCATGGAAAGAAGCAGATAAGATCCTACAATGCCTTGGATTGCAAACTAGTTTCCCCTGGATACCCTATGATCCAAATCACTTCATTAGCCTTAGAAGGGTCAAGTATAAACTGGCTAGCTATGATCATGTCAAGCTGCCCCATATTGAAAAATATGCCAATCTGTTAGGATGGAAAGAGGGCACATTAGAAGAAGCAAGTAAAAAAGAGGAAATTCTACAAAAAGAAGCAAATAATCTTGAGAAAGAGGCTGACTTGGAAAATTGTGGGCAGGTTTCCTCATCTTATCAAGTGAAACTTGGACCAGCTTCCTCATCCTCTACAGCCCCCCAACAGGCAGCTAAAACTAATTCTCAGGCAGCCAGCAAAGGTAAAGAAAAAGAGATGGAACAGGAACTGCCACCCCCTACAGCAGAACAGCAGAAGGAGCAGCCCAAACAGCAAGAAGAAATGGCTGAAGCTCCCATATCTATAGAGCAGCAGGCTCAAGAAAGTGTGCCTCCAAGGCAGGAAACAGTAGTGGAGACCTCGGTGCTCCAAACTCCACTAAATGAAGAAAGAAGCAGGAAGAGGGATAGAGAGCAGGAAACTCCCCTTACTACATCAACAAGTCAACAAGGGGAGAAAAGGCAGAGAATAAATCCTCTTTCTGAGGAAGAGATGCCTATTGGGAAATCCTTGGGTATGGGCCCCCCTAGCATGGAAGCATCTGCCAGTTCCTTTCAGCAGGAACAAGAAAGAACAATGGGAGGAGAGGTCATCTCCTCAAGCCAGCAAAGGAGGATTGAATCAAGCATAAAGCGGCAATTTATTGACATCAAGAAGATAAATGAGCCAGTCAGACTCTAGTTATATAATCACTTGCTTAAAATGTCTCCCACAAACCATCAGAGGCTTATGTCAGCATATGACATAACAGAGGGGAAGGTGACT
This sequence comes from Pinus tabuliformis, assembly GCA_031772625.1. Lineage (NCBI taxonomy): Eukaryota > Viridiplantae > Streptophyta > Pinopsida > Pinales > Pinaceae > Pinus > Pinus tabuliformis. The sequence goes on along the minus strand of CM062806.1, from coordinate 51,565,589 downwards.
ATGAGTCATTTCATGCCTACTATGCTACAGCCACAGTCAGCTACAGATTACATAAGAACCAATCTTGAGGTACTTGAAAAAGACATCCACCCAATGGACCAGATAGAGCTTCACAAGCAAACGGGTGAGATGGTCTATTCAACTCTTGCAGACAAGACCTTCCTTGCACACAAATTGCAAAACAGTCTACATAATATAACTGCCCAACTTGAATTGGAGAAGGCATCCTCTCAGGCTAAAGACAACAGGATCAGGTCTTTGGAAGATATTATTATAGAGCTTGGGCATGACCCCAAGGATCCCAAAGCTGTACAAGCACTACTAAAGGAAAAAGAGGCAGACATAGCAGCTTTGAGGAAAATGGTAAAAATTCCAGCAACCCTTCACCCTCAAACAGAAGATGTTGCTCAACAGAGGAAGGACCAAGATGTAGCAGCCATGCTGCTAACGCTACACAAACAGTTGGTGCAAACAGAAGGGAAATTGGTAGAAACAGAGGCTGCACTACAGGAAGCCCTGAAACAGAAAGAGGGAGGCCAGACATCTCAGCCCCCTCAGCCAGTGATCAACCTTGAGGAGACCCCTCAAATTATTACTCCTCCCACAGGACAAACAGCTGAAGCAGGTCCATCAACATTAGCACCAGCAACAACATCAGAACAGGCTCCAAGCCTTGATATGCAGAAGATGATGAAGGAGATTCAAGTTCTAGAGGCCCAGATGGCAGAGCTAAATGAAGCCAAGGAGAAATTGGCCACAGTTAATGAAAAATATGACAAATCTAAGAAAACTGTAGCTGAAAGAACAAGGGAAGTTAGAGCTCTGGAGAAAAAGATAAAAGAACTAGAGAAAGAGCTCTCCCTTGACAAGGTTGTGGCTGAGATTAAGAAAGTCCTGTGGGCCAATATTGGCCAATCAATAACAGATCAATGGCAATACATAGAAACCATTCATGAGCACATGGATCTCATAGGCAGGGCACACAAGGAAAGTCAGAGAGCAAGGGCATCTCTAGGCACTATGCCTGAGATAGCCAATAGGATGATCAATGTCCTGAACAACCGCATAGGCCCTCAGCTGGCAGCAATAGGAATTACCAATAGAAATGACACCATCTTATTGATAAAGAGGGTCCTCACTTTGAGAAATCTGGTGCAAACATTGGATAGAAGGTGCCAAGAAATGCAGACAGAGGTGAACAAATTCACAGAGAAGTTCACAGCATTGCATAACAGAGGCCTTCCCAGCCTACTAAACAGTGCAGGTAGGTTGTTGTCCCATGAAAATTATGCCAAAAGGGTAAACACATTTGCCACAAATCAGATCACTGCAGGATCAAGTACCCCAGAGGAAACAGGGCCTGCATCTGGGCAGAGCCTCTATGAGAAAATAGAAAAAAAAAAATTATCATGAATGAGATCAGACATCTGTTTGAAGTGCCTCCTAATTACTACAAATATACTGAGGCAGATGAAACACTAGGCACAATTTTGAGACATCAGTTGCCTACACATGAATGGTGGACCAGCATGATACAGACATTGCTGTGAACAAACAGGTCTTCATCAAGTTTCACATCAAAATACAAATCATCATGTTCAGACAGTTGATACATTCACTATGATTGTAAAATAGTGGACTGAGCCAACTTAGCAAACCAACTTGACCACTAAGGAAACCCCGACAGATGCAGGTGACAAGGCCGAGAAAGCTACAGCACGATAGAAAATTAAAGGCATATCATTCAGAATAAATGCAGAGCGCTCAACCAACTTAGTGGCCTCCAAAAGTCAAAAAGGTTTTCTGACAGAACTGAAGGGTATTCATTGTATATTTAGAATAGCAATAACTTTCTTATCTGCTATTTATGAAAGTTGGTGAACGTAGTTATTGAACAAATGACTCAGCGTTCAGATATTTTGTAAAAACCGATTGTATATATATCCCCTCGGATAAGTTTGCCGGGGTTGTTGATTTTCTCTTCTAGAGAACCTATGATGTAAATTTCAGAGTTTTAATACAGGGAGCTGATGGAATTTCCAAAGTTCTAAGTTGTTTTGATGTGTTGTGGTGTGATGGATTACTGCTACAGGACTTCTGTATATTTCATGGCACAATAAGTTTCTTGAACCTTCTTATTATGTATTTCATTCTTTCATAATCCGTTCATGCTCTATATTTCACAGTTTAATAGCACAGAAAAAGAATAGTTTCAGGATTTGTTCATTGAATACCCTGAACTCAATCTATGCTGTTATGAATGTTTTCCTCTAGTATTAGTTATGAAAGTGTAATTCTTAATTGCTTCACCTTCAGACTAAGACTTCACAGTGAGTATTATTCAGGAATTCAAATCTGCTCCTGAGTGATATATCTCTTTCTCACATCACCAGCTTAGTGAAAAACTCTTAGTTGCCTTTCACTGGCTAGACATATTTCATCTTCACAATTTTAAGTTTGTTTCATGATATATCTATAAGGCCCTGCAGTTTTAGCAAATCTTACTCAATGTCTCAAACAACCCATAATCACAGACTCCATTGCCCAATGGACTGAACCTTCTGAAGACCTCATCTTAGCTATTGGAAGACATCATTCAACCAAAATTTTAAACAAAACCCTCACCTCATAACTAGCCTAAGATCCTCAAGAACAAAGTTAAAAACTAAAAGAGAGAGCCCTTTCTGATTACAGGTTGGATAGAACCTGTAATCCAAAGCTTGGTTAGTGGTTACCCCAGTCGTATTCCCTCAGGAGTCAAAGGGAACAACCTGGGTGTTAACAGCAATAGCATAGATTCATGGTTTGATTGTTCATTTACTTCAGTAGTTCATTTCCATTACAAAGATTCATTGTTTAACTGTTTATTTGTTTAAGTAGTTGTAGTCTCATTACAACAGTGTAGAGTAGATTAGTTGTGTTTCAGTTTGTTTCATTTATGTTTTCATTCAATTAGCAGGTTAGCAAAGAAAAGATCCATAAGGTTGCCCACAGGTGTCTCAGCCTCACCTCCTCCCTCTGGGACCATGACATGAGGAAGAAACCCTGCAGCAACCCCAAAAACACAGAGTTTCAGTTTTGCATGGAGTTTGTTGTTTGATGCAGTTACATGGTTCATTTCATGGTCATTCATTCATTTCCTGGTCATTTGTTCCTTCACCCTCTATCTAATACCTCACTCATATGCCCATTCTCCTTCAGCATGAAACACCTGAGCGGAAGCTGTTAATTCATGTTGTAATCAGTTTTTACCCATATATTTCCTTACATAGCAAAACCTGACTAATCACCACCCAATTCACTTTTAACGCTAACTTTTTGCACTTTAAATCCCCACCGTCAATCTGCCCCGTCAGATCTGATGGCTATCGCGCAATATCGCGTGGATTATTCTCTGATCATTATCCACCCAAGGGCACGCGATAAGAGTGGTTTCCCCATCCTACGTGTCGCCCAGGGAGGCTAATCGCATAAAATTTTAGAAAACTTCTTATAGCTTTGAGGGTGCGCGATAAATAGCTTACCGCCCTCTAAACCCACTCCGTAATTTCCACATGTTCCTTTATGCACTCCAATCTCCATCGTCGATCTGTCTCTTGATCTGACGGCTATCGCTTCACCCGATTGCCAAATAGTTTGCCCAATCTCCACCGTTGATCAGCCCCGCCTGATCCCACCATTGATCAGCCCCGCCTGATCCAACCGTTGTTGGGCAATCTCACGCGAACACTTGCACAACCGTTATCTGGCCGAGAGCACACAAGAAAAGTGGTTTTCTCATGCTATGTGTCGCTCGGTAAGGCTAATCGTGTGAAATCTCAAAATACAGCTTATGGTTTTGAGGGCACGCGAAATACAGCTTACCACCTCCGCAAACCCGCTACCATATCCACACGTTTCTTTTGTTCGCGATCTAATCTATGCCATCCATTTGCCAATTAATCTTGTCTGTCCATCTCTTGACTTAGACTCCATGACATAATCTCAGTCGTCCATCCTATTAGGTAACCCTGTTCACCCATCTACCTACGTACCCTCCTGCAATCCGATCTCAGCCGTTCGTTTTCCTTTCACCCGACTGATCCAACGGTTCTTATGCACTGTTGCTCATTATGTCCTCTTTTGACCAATTTTTATCTCCGACTGCTCTTTCGCTTAAACACAGACTTAGCTTAGTTTCCTTTGCTTACCCCTTAGTCTAGTTTTGATTCTTTTACATCTGTAACTTAGAGAATTAGCATTAGATTAGTGATTTATCTAGTAATTATGCTTAGCATAGTTGGTTAATTGGTTAGATAGGGTCTGGTGTGAGTTTAGCATGACATGATTGTTTTCTTCATTACTGCAGTAGAGTAGCTCTCCCTTAGAATATATTTTCTCTTCTTCAATCAAAATCAAGCTTCTTCTGACCCTATAGAAGTCTGGCCTGGAACCCCTGGGGTCTCTTTCCATATGTGCAGTGACAACAAGCAGTACCTTCACTTCTACTTGTGCATATAGCACTGTCACCTCCAAGTTTGTATGAACCCCGGGTTGATAAGTAAAGCCGGTAGCTCTGGGAGTTGCAACATTCTTGCTGCAATACCTAGGCTCATCAAACTCGCTTTCATGGTTGAAGGTTTCCCTCTTCAAAACATCAAGAGAACTTCCTCTAGCAGAAGACCTCAGCTTCATGCCATATTTGGAAGAGTTCTGGGAACTGCACTAATCATTCAAGTGTTGGTGGTCATCCTTAAACCACCTCCCTTATACCAACATTTTAGAGAGCACATTCAGCCTAGTGCTGCCATGCATTTTTGCACATTTTGTATTACAGATCTCTTCTTAGACTCATACATACCCCTTCATATTAAGGGGGGGGATGTTGGACACCTAATCCTCTAAGGGTTGGTGTGGAAGCTGAACAACCAAAGGGAGTCCAAGAGACCACTTGGAATATCAATCCAAGGGTCACACCATGTACTATAAATGTATATCATTGTCAATAATAGACGTACTTTCATGCCTAGAATTCATACTTTGTTTCTGCCATGTATGTGTTTAACATTAACAATAACCAACTCGTCGTTTTTTAGGCTTCTAGTAAGAGAGATTTTGCTCCATTTTTAGAGAAACTGCTTGAAGAGGATCAACGCGATTTTCCTATCCAAAGACATGTTGTCGACGCTAGTCACTAGTTAGACGAAAGGGTACCAGCATCGGTTTGCCTGCTAAAAGTAGCGTTGGGCTTGCAAATAGGGTTTTTTACAAACTCTTCCAAAATTATTTCAAGGTATTTCTTCTTCTTTTCTTCAAGGATGCTCTAATCAATGTTTTTCATGGTGAATTCATTGACAAATTTTGTCGCTTTGCGACATTTTGAGAAAATTTAGACAACTCTGGGTATGAGACAGGGAGCATGACAAATTACTGTATAACAGATGCCCCCTAAATCATGAAGTTAGAATAGGAAGTGATGGTTGAAGTGATTTACAAGTCAAGGCAATGACTTTGGAGAACTATCATCAAGAGACTTTCAAATCAAACATAATACAACATATATGACATCTCTGAGTAGGAATTTAATAATACACAAATCCATGGCATGGGTGCAGCCATCTGACTAGAAAGGATCATGTGTATGGATCCATGGCATGGATGCAACCATCCAACTAGAAAGGATCATATGTATGGATCCATGACATGGACATAACCATCCGACTAGAAAGGATCATGTATACAATCATGAATACTAAATAACTCCACACAGCCTGGATTTATTAGATGAAATCCAAGGTCTTCATCTCTGTTTCGATCCAACCAAAGTATGAATCTAACCATGTGAATCAACGTGTCGGAGTCGAACATGGTAGAAACCACCTGATTACTAGTCAATGATGTAAACCATTAATAAGTATGAGAGAAACCATCAATAGTGACAATGGATCTCAAGGTACAACAACACAATCAAAGAGCACGAATAAGGAAGCTGAATTCGAACACTTGTAGAATCATATGATAGAAGGCCAATGATGTGAACCTATCATCGAATGCAAAGAACCTCCCATTGAGGCATGCAAGCTCCAAGGTACTTAAAGGGAGTTTCTAGATCATCTTCCTGGATAATGAGCTGAAGTTTATAGGAAGTGATCCGTCGACAAAAAATAAAGGACTTTGTAAATTTGGTGAGAGTGATTCAGGATTGTAGCAAAGAAGGTCAAATGGGGTATAAGAGGTTTGAATTTGCACACGAAACTTCTCTTGAAAATAACAATGACGCGACTCTGGATTTTGGGAGCATTTGACTCAAAATTGGATCAATGGTCATGATGATGATAGGAAATGATCAGATTAGAGGCAAATAGATTTCCCAAGCCCAGGAAAGCAAGTGACTAAGTGAGGATATCCCAAACCCGACACAAAATGTAGATAAGTGTCATGTTCAAGAGCGACATGTTGCCTTTCGTACATAATACAAGACACATTTACTTATATTTTTCCCTCGTTATTTCTAGAAAATACCTATTTATTTCTAATCACAAGCTTGAAGAGGATACCATGTGCTTGTAGTATAAGTTCATCCTTCGGATGAATCCATCCTAGTAAGTTTAACGAGCCCTAGGAATGAGTAGTTAGATCTTTTCATGGTGACAAGGCCTGTGTCGTTTAATTTTTACGAGCCCAGCAGAGGGGTAACTCAACATCTTTTTCGTGTTTAGAGAATTTGAAAAAGAGGCAAAAAGGATACTCTAGAGGTCCCTTTTTGTAGATAGTCTCTCGAATCCGAAAAGGTAGAAAACTATATTCAAGAGAACCTCTTAGCCACGTGTGACTAAGGTATTCCTTTTTCGTAACTTAGTCTATCTCAGTCTAGAAAAGGGTTAAACTTATACTAAGTAGACGTCATTTCATTTACTTTAATGAGTTCGAAATGACAAGTACTCAACAATCTTTTCATATTTTTTGAGTCTGAAAAGAGCTAAGAGATGAGTCTACCTGGAGGAACGAGTGGTATAAAAGGATAGCAACTGGTTCTGGTTATGATGGAACTTGCTCAAAACATGTAAAGGTCAATAGGTTGGCTAATAAGACCACTCATGTAGCAATTCCTCAAAGAAGGGAAAACAAACAAGTGAAAGCGTATGATCGGCCAAAGAGATGGTAAGGATGGAATGAAAAAACCAAGGCTCATCTAGCAAAAACAAGTTGATAAAAATGACGATCACAAGAGGTAAATTGGGAATGGTTTCATTTTTTCACAAGCTTGAAACATGGGAAACGATGCTTGAGGATACTTGAAGATGGTTTCATTTTTTCACAAGTTTGAAACATGAGAAAAAACTATGCTTGGATTTGGTTTCATTTTTACACAAGCTTGAAATAGAAACAAACTATGCTTGAGATGAGTTTGCATGCCCCCAACATAATGACTCAATTCAAGCTACATGCACCCCAAGCTTCATTTCATTAACCTATGCAGGCTATTGGTTACTAATAGGTGGATAGAATGAAGGTTCACTTATGAGATCAAGTGAAAGACTAGACTTGGAAGGGGATTTGTTTCATTTTTTAACGAGCTTAACATAGGAAAAGAACCATGCTCATGACACCGTGTTTCATTTTTTAATGAGGTTGACATAGTAAAAGAACTATCCTCATGGGAACCTACTTCATTTTTTAACCAGGTTGACATAGTAAAAAAACTATCCTCATGGGAACCTATTTCATTTTTTAAAGAGGTTGACATAGTAAAAGAAATATCCTCATGAAACCTATTTCATTTTTTAACGAGGCTGACATGGTAAAATAACTACCCTCATGACACCTTGTTTCATTGTTTACCGAGCTTGACACAAGTAAAGGAACTCTGCTCCGGGAACCTTGATTAATTTTTTAAGGAGCTTGACACAAGACAAAGAACTCTACCCCAAAGACCTATTTCATTTTTTAACGAGGTTGACATAGTAAAAGAACTATCCTCATGGGGACCTATTTCATTTTTTTATGAGGTTGACATAGTAAAAGACCTATACTCATGGGGACCTATTTCATTTTTTAACGAGGTTGACATAGTAAAATAATTATCCTCATGACCTTGATTACGACATATAATATGTCATAGCTTCCAAGGGGTTCTCATTAAATGGGAGAACAACACTCTGGAATGAATACATGTCAAGGGATCTAATGAAAAGATCAGGTTCCAATGCCCCCAATACATGATGCACTATATCACTGATTAGATCATCAGTAGACATAGGCATGGAATAGGTGGCCACATAATTAACCTATGGTGGGGGTGATATCACTTGCATACAAGGATGATTTAGGGAAGATGGTTGATCAAGAGTCAAATTAGGACCAACAAACGAAAGCTTATCAATAGCCACAATTATTCCTTCATGCGAGAAACATATGACCCAAAAAAGAGAAGAAACAAGAGCTCCCATGACATAAATATAGTCAGGGAAAAGGAGTAAATTAAAATCTAAAGGGCCTTGGATAACCATCACATGGAGATAGACGATCTTTCCTCCCAAACTAATAGGAAACTTAGGAAGGATCCCTAACGGTTGATTGGTTACTCTGTTAAAAGCTAAAAGATTCTAGGTAATAGGCACAAGCTATGGAGAACCTAAAGCTTGCCAAGTAATTGAGGACATAATACTAACAGATGTGCCTTCATAGACGATTGTGTCAGGTATGGGTATATGATAACCCTATACTATGATCTTAAAAGGAATATGAGAAGGAAGACGATATCCTTCCAATCGAATCCAATCAAAGAAAGTGACCAAACTACTTGGAGGGGATGCCATGGGAATGGGAGAAATGCCCCCTTGTGTTATGGGAATAGGAGGATCACCCCCCTGTACGGTGGGAACTAGAGGATTTCCCTCCAATTCATTAGAATCTGACAAAACAAGAAGAACATGAGTGGTTTGACGTTCACTCTCTACATGATAGATACGATCAACTAAAAGTGGAATCGGTTCAACTGTTTTCTCGACCAATGGTTGGTCAGGAATGAATTTATGGGATTCACTTTCAGAGAGATTGAGATTAACCAGAGATAACTTCTGATCAATCACTTGGTCAACTAGCGGAGGATCAGGAGAAATCTTTCGATGACCAGTCGAAAGACGAGGCTGAGAAGATGTAAGGTTATTCAATACTTTTGAAGCTTCATCCAAACAAGGACAAAGGTGAATAGGATGATTCCCTTCACATAACTTATAGGGAAATTTGACTTTTCCCTTTTTCCCATGGGTTTTAATGTCACTAGTTGAAGGTTTTTCACCATCATGATCTCCATAGGATGATGACAAAGGTCGATGTAAACTTGTAGACCACACTTCTAGTACCTTGGGAATACCAGCAGATTCTCAAAGAAGGTGGTCACCCTTACAAAGATTTCAAGGGAATTTCACTTTACGAGGTTTATTGGAAGGCTTTTCAACATTAGTTGCATCTATATCAAAGGTTTCTTGGTTGGCCCTTTGCTTATTTTTCTTCTTCTTAATCTTTCTTTTCTTCTTCTTCTTATCCACTTAGTTACTGGCTTGCAGAATTTCACCAGATGAAGAGGAAGAAGACCAAACAAGCGAAGAAGGTGAAGAGTCAACTTTAGGCTCAACCAGAGGTCAATACTATTCAGGTGGAGGAGACCCTGATTGAGGAGCAGTTTGGATATTTAGAACCATAGGGGTCAAAAATAACCAAACTGGAAAATGGTAAACCCAGGGAGGGACAACCTTTCCATATAGGGAGCACCAACATTTCGAAAAGAAGGAAAAGGGCCAGGAATCTCGTTAAAGGGGTTTCCTTGGTTGGTGAACTCAGAAAATGTTTCCATTAGTCTCAACCTAAGATCTAATAAGGAGTATTTCCACAGGAAGGATATTTTTTCCAATGTCAATTAATTGATTTTAGAACTTAACAAAAACAAATAAAAAAGGGGTAACTAGGAATAAAGGTTTACCAATCAACTGTGAACTATAATATATAGCTTGGTGAACCAACGACTTAACATACGACATCCAATCTCCCCGAATGTTGCGTTCGGTGTATCACAATATACAAGGCGACAGACTCGGTTATCTATCGATGGATAACAACCTATAGGGGACTCCCAAAAAATGCATAACAGTTCAATGAAATAGTTACCATATACTTACCATGCATGGAGCGCCTCCGATATACCTGAAAGTACTAGAGAACGGCCCTATACACTTCCGTACGTGGAATGGGATTTCACCCCTGGGATACAATGCTAGAAAATAATGACAACTCCTATGTTTAACGTTGCCAGAACACGTCTCTAGCCTAAACCTCTAAATGTTTGCATTAAGTTCCAAATTCTCCTTAGGTTAATTGAGGCTAATTTTAAGTTTATCTTCAATTAAGTTTTGGTTTTAAGGCTCAAAATGATGTCACCTGAACACCTATGATGCAACTATCATGAGAAAAGTATTCTTTTCATTTTGATGAAATCTAATCTATCAAGGGAAGAGATTCAAACAATGATGCAACAATGAAGAATGAAACAAAAAAATCTTTCCTAAATAGATCTTTCACTTTCATTTTCCAAATGTAACCACCAAAAATGAAAAATGATTTCAATTCTTTCTTTCAATGAATGAGAATGCACTTGATGCACTTTTAGGTTTCAATCACTAAACAATGTAATCTATGTCCAATGATAAATCTAAAAAACAGTTCAATGCAATGTGATCTAATGCACTTCACGAAAAGTAAATTATGAGATGAAAACTAAATGAATGCAAAATCAATTTCCTTATGACTGCAAAAGAACTACTATTGCTTAATCAACAGAAAATCAGTATTTTCCCACTCATACAAGCAACAAACAAAGATTTTAATTGACTCAAAGTATGAAAGACTCAATCAAAATGACACTTTCAAGCATTTGATAAACTTTTGCCCACCACAAAGAAAATAAAGGCAAACTGACAGGATCTGATGCACACAGAGCAGGAGGATGACCTCACGGATCAGGACATGCTAGGATTTTTATCAGAAACCCTAAAAATTCTCAATTTTAAGGATCAAAAAAACTTTACATAGAAAAATCCGCGCTAATAGGGTCATCAACGCTACTTTACATAGAAAAACCCATGTTGGCAGCACTACTTTACACAACAAAACCCATGCTGGACGAGAAACTAGACCAGCACGGGCAAACAGTGGAAGACAGGGTTTCCAACGCAACTGTACTGGAAAAAGTAAGCGATGTCACCATGACTGTGTCTAAGAAAAAGTACGCTGGGCAATAAATTTTTAGGAAAAACAGGTAGATCTTGAACAAAACCCTAGATCTGATACCCTAAATGACTGACTACTCAGAGTACAGACTCAAAGGAAATCAAAACCAAGGATCATTGAAAGGTTTGCCAAACTAATCAAAAAGGCCAAATGCAAAAGGAGGGTTGAAAGGGCTATAGGCTGCCCAATGGAGTCACCAATTTGTTAACTAGGCAATCCCTTCTACGGATAAAAGTGGTCCCTCTAAATGAGTGGATCTAGTAACAACCAAAACAAATACATGCAAAATTCTCCTAATTTAATCAAAATTACATGAGAGAGGAAATATGTCCTACCCCACTCCTATGACGTTGCTTTTCGATGTCAATCTCGATCTTCTCACTTCCAAGCTCGATCCTCACTAATCTATTGCAAACGAATACCTACAAGAGAGATCAAACAAAGACAACAAAGGAAAAACATAGAATATGCATTCTAACGTAAACCATATGAAATATCGAGCATCATACTAAGCAAGTAATCATTTACATGCTTATGGAAAGTAAACATACATTGTATTAATAATAAACACAAGAGGGAAGGATACAACCATTGCCTTGATATTGGAAGCCTCCTTCGGGATGGGGTTAAAAGTCCAAGCCAAGACTTCTCAATCTCTCCTTTCTTCTTCACAAATTGGCAGCAATTAGGCACAATTTAGCAACAACATGACAAATCTAGTCTGGCTAACCATTTGAGGGTATAACGAAATGCATTTATAGGGAAGGAGAGGGAGTTAGGAATCCACAAAAGGCGGAATAAGGTCCACATCTTAAGGGGGATATCCCTAAAGGTAGGATCAAGGACTCAAAATGGGAGAACTCACCATATTTTTATTCAACAATAACCAGCTCATTGTTCTCGAGGCTTCTAGTAAGAGAAGCTTCTACTCCATTTTTGGAGAAACTGCCTGAACATGATCAACACGGATTTTCCTATCCAAAGTCGCACCGCCAGCGCTAGTCACTAGTTAGACCAAAGGGTACCAACACAGTTTTTCCTACTAAAAGTAGCACTAGGCTTGAAAATAGGGTTTTTTGACAAGGTCTTCTAGAATCATTTCAAGGAATTTCTTCTTCTTTTCTTCAGGGATGCTCTAATCAATGTTTTTCATGGTGAATTCATTGACAGCTTTTGTAGTTTTGTGACATTTTGAGAAAAGTTCTACAACTCAGGGTATGAGGTAGGGAGTGCGACAAATTATTGTACAACATATCCCTAAATCCATAAAAGTCACATTTTGAAATGGAGGAGGGAAAATTGTTGGGGAATATCATCTCCAAAGATGTCATCAAAATTGATCCAAACAGGGTTGTTGCAATATAGAAAATTTATATACCAAGAAATAAGGAGGTACAGTCAATTTGTTGAGAAGATTCATTCCTAATTTGGTAGAGATTATTAGATTTATGACTAACATGTTGAGGAATATAATATTATGGAGAAGCATGCATATGCATTGGTAAAAGCTTTAAAGGATTTTAGAGTTTATGTGCTTCATTCACATGTGATTGCCTATGTTTCGAGTGTTTTTGTGAAGGACATTCTCACTCAACCCGATCCTGAAGGCAAAAGAGGTAGATGGATAACATCCATTCTTGAGTATGATGTGGAGATTAAGCCTACTAAGCTGATAAAGGGTCAGGGATTGGATAAGTTGATGGCAGATTCAAATCTGAGTGTGTTAGATATTAATTTCATAGCAGCTTTGTCCGATGACAGCAATTCAGAGCCTTCTCAATAGGTATCTGAAATTTTTCTTTCTTCTCCATGGTATGCTGACATAATCTATGTTTTACAACATTTACAGGCTCCTCCAGGGATGACAAAAACCAAAGCAAGATTTCTAAAATTAAAGGCTGTAAAATTTTGCATTTTGAATCAGTTTCTGTATTGGAAAGATCCAGGCGGTGTGTTAAATTGTTTGTTGGAAGATGAGGAACATAAGTGTATTGAAGAATTTCATAAAGGAGATTGTGGAGATCACCATTTCTGGAAAGCCATAGTCAACAAAATTCTGAAAGTTGCTTTTTACTGGCTAACATTATTTGTTGATTTTCATAAAAGGGTATCAAGTTGTCATGAATGCCAGATTTTTGAAGGAAAGAGGAAGCTTTTACCCTTACCTTTGAAACCTATTGCAGTTGAAGCACCTTTCTAACAGTGGGGTTTGGATTTCATTGGGGAGATTCATCCATCATCTTCAGGTCAACACAAATGGATTCTGACAACCACAAATTATTTTACTAAGTGGATAGAAGCAATACCAACCGGGCAGACCACGGATACAGTCATCATTCAATTCCTGGAAGGTAATATTCTTTTGATATTTGGTTGTCCTCATAGATTAATCATTGACAATGTTGTTGCCTTTAAGTCTAAAAGAATGGTTGAATTTTGTCACAAATACCACATTGTACTTAGTCACTCAACTACATATTACCCACAGGGTAATGGTTTAGTTGAGTCCTCTAACAAGAGTTTGGTGAATATCATAAATAAATTGTTGCAAGAGAACAAGAAAACATGGCACAAGAAGTTAATTTATGCCTTGTGGGCTGATTGAGTAAATACTAAAAAATCAATTGGTATGTCTCCTTTCCAACTAGTGTATGGAACATATGTTGTCTTCCCTTCTTCCTTGGGGATTCCAGTCATGAAATTGTTGCAGGAAAGGGATGAAGAACCAAATCAAAATTCAAAGGAGGATAAACCATATGATTCAATTGTAGTAAACAAGAGAGGAGGTGTACAACAACACTCAAACAATTCAAGACAAGATAAAGAAAATCTTTGATCAGAGGACAAAAGTTGAGGACTTTCAAGCTGGTGACTTGGTTTTAAAGTGGGATGCTAGAAATGAAGACAAAGGGAAGCATGGTAAATTTGAAAACCTTTGGAAGGGACCTTTCAAGGTTGCAATATTCCATGGAAGCAATCTTTACTTGCTAAAAGATTTAACTGGACAACTTCTTGCTAGAGGGCCTGTAAATGGTAGGTTCCTCAAGCATTATTCCACTTGAGATCAACTAATTTTGATCATTTCATTGTATATATCCATCCAATTTTCAATATTATAGGTGTGGGAAACTGACATTAGAATTTGAAGCCCAAAGAGAAGGCCCTAAGAGTTTGATGAACTGCTTCCATTTTTCAAAATGTAATAAGTCTTGAGTCAATCATGAGTCTGTATTGAGTTAGTTTGAGTCTAGTTAAGGAATCAATAATCCTAATGGTTAGGCACATGGTATACGGTGTTCTTGGCACATCACAGGGAGGATGCCATCCCCATTGGAGCCAGTGTTAGTATCCTATAGTCATAGTAGTCAAAAAACAAGTTTGTCTTTCAAATTATTTGACAAATGTATAAAGGTTTGGCTATGATCTTGTAGAAGATTAAGCTATGAGTCTCAATTTAGAATAAAATTTTCATTATTCAATGTAATTATGTCAAAGTGTGTGAAGAGTCACAAAAATGGTCTTTTATATCCTAAGGGGTCAAGTTAAGTAGGTCTAGGGTCAAGTTTCATCAAGAGATCATGAGCAAGGTTGTGCTGCCATGCCTTGTCATCATGGGAACAAATTTTTAGGGTATCTTGAGTCAGTTATAATGTCAAATCATGATCAGTCATGTCATCATCATTAGTAGAATCGTCAGGAGCACAATGTTGTGCTTCTACCAAGTGTTGTGCTTTCATTATTCAAGTTCAAATCATAATCACTGCTCATCAAATCCACACTCAGCAACCTTAGGAGTTTGAATGCATGGTTTATCTTCAGAAAAATCTCACAACTCTTCATTTATTCATCATAAGCTATTTATATGGTGTTTTGAGGTCATTAAGCAAAGGAGGCAGGGGAATTTCTATGCTTGCAAACAGTCGTTGCGCTTACACATAAGCACTGCATCTTTTCAAACTGATGGTCAAAATCGTTTATCTAGGTGCAAATTCTTGTCTTGTTTGAAGCCTTGGTTTTGTATGATTTTCAAATTGCATGCATGTGCTCAAAGAATACCTAGGAACCTTGCAAATTCCTAAATTTTATGCTCGTTGCGTTTTTTGCACACTCCCTATGCTTTCTCCAATTTAGCTGCGTTTTACCTGTTCGCTACATTTTTATGTTTTATCCTTGCCAAATAGTTAAGTTCTTGTCTGCAACCTTCATATGGAAATTTTACCATGTCATGCAAGTAAATTGAATCCTCTTACCTGATCTTCGCATTCCTCAAAGGTGATTGAGTTTGTTTTTTCCATGTGTTGTGCTTTTGGCGTTGCGCCTGTGTTTTTAAAGAAAAATTCCATTGTGACTAAGCATAACATATTTTCTATTTGGGTTTATTGAGAGGTGATTTTTGTTGATTGATATGTTTCATAGGGTTTTTCATTCTCAATTGTTACACAACTCTACTTTAGAGCTCCTTTTCATCATTATCATCCTACAATGAAATAAACCTACCCTGAATTTGAATTTTAGAAGCCCTAGAGCATACCTTTGCTGTAAAAAAACATGTCAACTCTAGAGGGAAGGAGACATAAGGGAGGTGCCATTTTTAGGTTTGAACCCCAAGACCTCACATTCATCCATGCATACCTAATGATCAAAGTTTCCTTTGAGAAAGTTGGGTGTATCTGATTTTGTGAAAAAATTCAAGGGTATAACGTACAACTTACTAAGGAGTTTGCTATGAATTTTAATGGGTTGGAGGTTAAAATTGGAGAGCTCACCTTTCCAATTTTAGATGTCACAATATCGGCTAAAACAGAGATTCCCCTTTAGGGAGAGAAATGGTTCAAGGGCATGCCTCTGTATATTGCCAATTATAAAGATTTTATGAAGCCTTAGTATAGAGATAAAGGGTGTGGATCTATTGTCCCTAAGGAGTATTTATTTGAACACCACAACTAGCTTTTGCAAGCAATTCAGAGGTATTTTACATGTGAGGATAGGTTTGGGAGAATATACAAGTACCATTTTAGACTTGTGATGCATTTTACAGGGAAGAGCCCCTTGAATATGTGCTTATATCTATTCAAGAGTCTCAACAACATGGGAGACAAAGTAAAGGGAAAGCAAATCCAGGTGGAACCTAGAATTTTCCACTCGTCCTTAATTAAATTGTTGGTGTTAGAGGAGTTAAATAAGATAAATAAATCATGGCAGTCATTTGTGGATTCTTCAAATCTGGTAATTGACTTACCAACTAGCTCTAGCAGCAAGAAGGAGACACCCTTAGTAGTGGCAAGAGACATTCAATCACCAACTGGAAGTTATGTGAAAAGGCCTTCAGTTGCAGTTCATTCATCAGAGAAGAAGAAAGGTAAGAAGTTTCATTTTCCTCCTGAAGAAGTGGTTGTCCCCAAGAAGCCCCTTACTAGATCTGTTGCAAAGAAGTTTCCCTTGGAGCAGACATTTGAAGCCATGGAAACTATACCAAAAGATGATGTTATTGATGATAAAGAAAAAGAGATTGCACAACTACAAGAGCAACTAAAGAAGGCCCATATGGTTATTGCACATTTGCAATAGGATAACGGGGAATTGAAGAAGGCATATCTAGAAAGGCTACACTGGTTGTTACCAAATCCAAGGGCAAAGAAAATATAGTAAAAGAGGATATTAAGGAGGCAAAAGCTCCAACAGCTAGAGTCACTAGATCTTCAGCCAAAAAACTACAAATTCAGGAAGAGAAGACAATGCAAGAAGAAGAGAAGATAGAGATAGATGAGGGAAATCATACCTTTAATAGGTTGAGGATGCAATTGAAGAAGGCTCATAATGAGATTTTTGAGCTCAAGTAGTAGGATAAAATGGGTAGGAAAAAGATGAGTGATATTTTGGACATCTATCAGCCAGCAATGGATGTTGGCCGCTCTAATTGTTTTCACAATTCGAGCTCCACATAAATTGTCAACCCGAGAAGGTCTTTTTATTCCAAAGGTAATAGCGCACTGGATATGCTCAATTTCAAAAGCAGCTCAATGTTGTAGTAAAAGAAAGACACACATCTGTTAAATTCATTAAGCTATCGATTCACACTCTACTTAATTAAAGCTGAAGTCAATTAAATTATAGCAAAAACGATTTCTCTGTTACAGCAAAGGAAAATCAATCTTTAAGGAAAGAAATCATTCAACCATAGCAGGAACAGGACCCTATTCCTTGGTGGGAACTTCAGCACCTGCTGCCTGGCACTAATCACACTGTAAAAGAAGTAGCCTCAAGAGGTCAAGACCCTATTCCCAGGAACAGGAACCTTCAGCACTTGTCCTCTTGTTTCTAACCACACTGCAGGTAAAAGAAAGCAATCAATGGGAGCAAGACCCTATCCCTTTATGCAGGGATCTTCAGCACATGCTCTCAACATCATCCACTCGTGCATTCAATACATGTAGCGCTAAGAAACAGAGTATCGCAAACCATGTAACTAGTGTTTCAGCAACAGAATTAAAGAAAATGCAAATACATAAAGAAATAAACAACTACAGGAACAAAAGGGGTGAATCTTGTGAGGAAGGCGGGCCCTTTCCTTCTCACAAGATTCCCCAGGAGAAAGAATTAAACTGGAACGCTCAAAACAAGTCTTTATTCATCTGTCAAGAAACTGATACATTACAAAAAGGAGACTAGCTCCTGTCTCACACAATGTTGTTCTGTGAATTACAGTTCGATCCCCCTCTAATGATGATGTCTCCTCTTTTTAAAGAGGAGACATCATTTACAATTTACACAAGAGCGAATATCTCGATTCTGTTCAAAACAAGACTATTCTGTTCTTTCTTAAAAAGAGATATTGTTACAACCGAGACAACAGAAGTGCTATTTTCAAGATTATCCAGGTAACCGTATCTTCGGGCTGCTGCTATTATCCACAAAAAGTTCTTTCAGAATCGCAAATTATGCATAACGGGATTTGTGTGCTTGACGGCTGTTTCAGCAACTGAGTTAGCTGTTTCAGCATCGGGACCAGCTGTTTCAGCAACGGGACCAGCTATTTCAGCAACGGAGTCGGCTGTTTCAGCAACGGAGTCAGCTGTTTCAGCAACGGCCGCTCGTTCCCAACAAGGCATATAACTTATCTGCGATCTTTGACTTGTGTTAGCAACAATGCACTTCAATAAATGATAAAATATAAGAGTATTATGGAATTAAATGTAAGACAGATTAACCATATAATAAAGAAGAGGTTTCTATATACCTTGGGATAAAGTGAATGAAAAAGACATTGAGGTTCATGGTTTTAAGAGTAAAGTGATGTCAAAATATATAGCAAAAATGGTACATAGTGGAGTCCTAACATCCCCCCCAGCTAAAAATGTTGCATGTCCTCAGGCAACCCCTCGTCTGAATCAGAGTCTGAGTACTGGGACTGGCAATGCAAATTACTCAAGCAGTAGCTGGAGAAGGTGGCGTCTGTAGGAGCTCGGAATCCGCTGTTGGTCTGCAACTGTTGCCATGCCGAGGCTTCCTCTCTGTCAGTCAACTGATAATGACTTTGATATTTTTCTGAAGGCAGCCATAAGATTGGAAAACGGAAATGATACCCAATCCAATTGACTCCACAATGTTGAATGCAATCAATATACTTAGGGACCCTGGACAATGCAGCTTGAAGATTGAGTGGGTTAAAAGGATGATAATCCTGTCTTTCCTTACTTGACTGCTGCCAAAAGATATCATTGGCCTTCAATGCAGCAGGACCCTTCATTCTAATATGCTCTTGACACTTAAAAAGGATTGAAGCCTGTAATTGCTCTATGTGCTCGTTCATTCCCGGCTTCTGCAAGAATTCATAATACTGTGCTATAAACATGGCTGGGCTTACAGGCTCTGGTCTAATCCATAGGAGTTTATTCTCCTCATTATGACTGCTTGCATTGAACGCAGTCTGCCAAGTGAGCTGATTAGACAAAAATGAAGCAAATGCCCTAATTTGTATATCGCCTGCAATTGGAATAGGATTAACTCTCCTTTCTTCAGGAATGGCCTCATTATGAAGGTAGAGTTCGCACAGCAGATGCTGGTCACTTTCAGGGGCCTCCTTAAAGGTCTCAACAAATTTCTCTGAAGTCAGTAATTCATGTGGTCTGCCATGTGCTATTGATTTTATTTGAAAATAAACTAGTCGTTCAGTAAGAAAGAGAGAGTAATTTACAGAGGGTTTACGTGTAACCATCAACTTCCGCACCAATGAAAACATCAAGGCTATCCGTTCCTTAGACTGTCTGGCTTCCTTCTTATATTCCCTGTGCTCTTGCAGTATTTGTTCCCAGCTATCCCAGTTAGTATATACATAGCTCTGCCATTGCAACTTATGCTGTCGTAATACTATATCCTGTTCTTCAGCATGTTTCTTCTTCCATCTGTTCAGTTGTTCCAATGGGTCCCATGGCCGAGTCTGTGTCTGTTTAACAGAAGTAGTGGGTTGGGACACTATTTCCTCTGTCTGTATGGCTGCCTCAGAGGTAATGCGTTGGGGCATTGTTTCTTCTGTCGGGATAGCTGCATCAGTAGTAGTGTGCTGGGGCAGTGTTTCTTCTGTCGGAATAGCTGCATCAGTAGTAGTGTGCTGGGGCAGTGTTTCTTCTGCCGGAATAGCTGCATCAGTAGTAGTGTGCTGGGACAGTGTTTCTTCTGTCGGAATAGCTGCATCAGTAGTAGTGTGTTGGGGCAGTGTTTCTTCTATCGGAATAGCTGCATCAGTCCACAAAGGATGAGATATCTCTGGTTTGATTTCTTCTTCTTCTTGCACCATAGGGGGTCCTACTGGTTCTTGTGGAGCAGTAGGGCAATCCTCTTGTATTCCCTCTGTCATAATTGTTTCAGGGAGTGGAATTTCAACTACTTTATATCCTGCATTCTGATAAATGGTGCCACACTCCTTGCACATATATTCCATACATGGCTCCCTGTTTTGCATTGAGGCTACATGTGCTAATGTATGGAGATTGAGTTCTTTTTCAAAAGCCTCTCGAGCCATGGCTAATTCAGCTCTGTAAGCTTCTAATTCAGACTTCAGGAACTCATTTTCCTGCAGTAGAGATGTCATAGTGTGTGGACCTTGTATGCTGATTGTTTCTGTTGGAATATTTTGTTGATGCACAGTGGTAGCTGGTTGTTGCACCACAATGGGTGGTTCTTGTGTTTCATCCACCGTGCCAGGAATGGATTCTTGTTCTCCAGTGACTAGATCTGATACCACACTGGGTAGTCCTTGTGTTTCATCAGGAATGAATTCTTGTTCCTCAGTGACTAGATCTGATACCACACTGGGTAGTCCTTGTGTTTCATCAGGAATGAATTCTTGTTCCTCAGTAACTAGTTCTGATACCACAGTGGGTGGTTCTTGTGTTTCATCCACCGGGCCAGACATGGACTCTTGTGCCTCAGTGACTAGTTCTGGTACCACAGTGGGTGGTTCTTGTGTTTCATCCACTGGGTTAGGAATGGATTCCTGTGTCTCAGTCTCCAGTTCTGGTACCACAGTGGGTGGTTCTTGCGTTTCATCCACCGGGTTAAGAATGGATTCCTGTGTCTCGGTCTCCAGTTCTGGTATTTCAGTCACTGGGCATTTCCCACTATCATCCTGCTTGTTGTATTCCTGTGCCTCAGTGACTGGTTCTTGTGGAACAGTCACTGGGCATTTCTCACTATCGTCCTGCTTGGTAAATTCCTGTGCCTCAGTGACTGGTTCTTGTGGAACAGTCACTGGGCATTTCCCACTATTGTCCTGCTTGGTGTATTCTTTTGCTTCAGTGACTGGTTCTTGTGTTTCAGTCACTGGGCAAGTGACTGGTTCTTGTGGAGCAGTCACTTCTTGACCCATAAACAATGTCATATTATCCCGAGGCACTGGTTTTTGTGTGACAGTGCCTTCGGACGAGACAGGTTGGGAAGTTTGGGATGGGGATAACGGTTTTAATAGAATAGTGGCAGGGTTAGGGAAAATGGAAGTGGATTTTGTCTCAACAGTCTTTGTCCTCTTCCTTTTTGATAGGAAGGTAGTAAAATCGCTGCTTTTCCGTTTTTTCGAAAGGGAGGGCTTTTACCTGGGGACAGGGTTTTCCGGAGGGGTAAGAATTTGGGATGTGGACCTTGTCCGTGGTCTGGAGCTTGTGACTGCTGGGGTTTTCCTCTTTTTCTTAACAGGTGAAGAAGGGGGTGTTATAGAATCGTCACTAGGGACAGGAATAGTAGAGGGTGTTAGCTCTGCTGACCGAGGCGAGCTCGGGGTTGGGTTGACTGGGGAATGCGGGGTTTCCTCCTATTGTTCTTGCTGAGGAATCTCTGGAATGTCATGAGGACTTTCAGACGGTTGGGACGTTTGGTCCTACTGAGGAATTTCGGGTGTTTGTAGAGGAATTTCGGCCGGCTGGGGAATTTCGGGTGGGGCTTGCAGAGAGATTTCAGATGATTGGGGAATTTCTGGTGGGGCTTGCGAAGGGATGTCGGGTAGTTGGGGCACTTCAGGTGGGGCCTGCAGAAGGGGATTTTGCTGAGCAAAACCCCTCTGTATTAGCAGCTGGCATAAACGGTGATGGGTAAGGGATGACATTGGAGATTTGGCTCGTTTACAATAATAAGACATGTTTTTAATACAACCAAGCAGATAATAAGGGATATTGATCAGTCGTCCATTCCTCAAGTGATTCAGCAAAACAAAATCATGATTGTACACTACCTGATAACGCCCCTCACATGTTAGGTAGTATTTGACGAATTCTGCTACTAATGGCCATGGTTGAGGAAGTGAGTGCAGACTGACCCCGCGGCCTCTGGGTTCCACTTGCTCGTCCGGGCGCAGGAATTCTTGCTGCGCGTTAAGAACGACCTGCTTCCTGCTAAACCAGCGAATGCCCTCGGCTGGCAACCCTGATACCTGAACTATGTCATCCTCTGTCACTGAAATGCGGACCCCTCGGACCACTGAGAAATTGTCTTCAAGGTTTTGTGCAAACTCTAATACTTCTTCTGCGTTAAATTCTCCCAACCTTTCAAAATATGTTGTCCACCCCGCTTGTTGGAAGATTTGATACACTTCAGGAAAGAACTGAAGAAGACTTATGGAGCCGGGCTCATTTCTAATGGCCGTCCCTCCCATGGCTGAAGCTTTGAGTTTTCCGCAGAGGCACAATACAGTATTCTCAGACCCTGATCGGACTAGTTGTTGCAACAAAGGCTGCGTAGTCTAAATGACGGCAGAAATGGATATGATAACAGGCGGCAGGTTGGTTCATGCGAAATAATTATTCCATTTTCGGAATTCCCCCCCCCTACGTATGGTGTAATAATGATTGGACGTGTAAAGATATGCAATCATTATGAAATGAAATCCTCTCTTTTAATATGATTTAACCGAATTACATTAAAACCATATACCTTATACTTTACCTTTGATTTAATAATTCGAAGTGTCGGTTGCAATAGCTTTAATGATCATAGAAGGGTCTGTGTAATTGAGTCTGGTATATGCCAAATAATTTTCACCAAAAGGATCTGAAGTATAATCGTGAAGAACCAGAAAGCTTATATGTCAACAAAGAGAGATGCTGCTTTGATGATAACAAGTTGCTGAGACTGGTGTTTGAGCAACTGAAAAATGAACGATACCTTGCTGAAACAGGTGTTTCAGCAATCGGGGGAAATCGATAATGCATTGCTGAAACAGGTGTTTCAGCAACGGGTGGAATCAATGATATGTTGCTGAAACAGGTGTTTCAGCAACGGAAAAAGATGGTGTTACGTTGCTGAAACAGGTGTTTCAGCAACGGGAAAAATCATAGAATTGGGATGACTGACTTAGGTATGTGAATGGTAGGGGATTATTTCAGCAGTAAGGAGTGGGAAATACTGACTGAAGGAGGATATTTCAGGAGTGGTGGGAATGATAGAAATAATGTGGGTATGGGGGGGTATTGCTTTAGGAAAGAGGGTAAAATGATGGGAAGAAGCTTCTTGATTTAAAGCTTCAGATCTTCTCATGATAAGTCTGTCCTCCTTATTGCTTTTCCAGAATCTGCAAAATTCAATTGTAATATGCCAATCCTTGACAAGGATTATTAGTGCTAAATCTAATCTAATACTTAAAAATATAGTGCAGAAAATTAAGTGTTGTGAGGAGCAGAAGACTCCCCTAGAAAAAGATAATGAATATCAGTCATGCAAGCAGTCTTGAAATCCTCTTTAGAAACAGGGCGCTCATATAAACGGAGCCTATGGCCATTGACTAGTATAGGTGTTTTAGCATCATCAATTGTTACAAGCCTTACCGTTCCGTTTGGAAAGACATCATCTACTTCATATGGTCCAAGCCAACGTGTACGTAGCTTTCCCTGAAAATTTTCAAACCGAGAGTCATACAGCAAGGCCCAATTACCTTTTTGGAACTGCTTGTGTTTGATAATTTTGTCATGCCACTTCATCCTTTGTTGTTGAATCATGTTTGTTTGGTGAATGGCATCCAATCTCTTTTCATCCAAATCCAAAAGCTGCTGCAATCTAGCTGTCTGCACATCATTCAAATCAAGATTAACAGCTAAGGCAGTCTTTAAAGTTTTAATTTCAAATTCCACAGGAAAAATAGCATTTTTACCATAAACCAATTCATAGGGAGAAAAACCTGTAGTGTTTCTCCAAGTAGTCCTGTAAGCCCATAATGCCTCAGGGAGCCTTTGGGACCAATCCTTTCGGTTGTCCTTCACTGTTTTAGTTAGAATGGCCTCTAAAACTTTGTTTGTGCTTTCCACCTGCCCATTGGCCTGGGGGTGGTATGGTGTAGTCATTCTATGTTGAATATGATATTTGTGAAGGGTAGATTTAAAACCATGAGAATTGAATGGAGGTCCTCCATTAGTAACTAGCTCTCTGGGAATTTCAAATCTAGTGAAAATGTCTTCAAACAAGAAGGCCAGAACAGCCTCTTCATTGGCTCTAATAAGTGCTTTGGCCTCCACCCACTTAGTCATATAGTCTGTGCAGACTAATATATAGGTTCTTTGATTGGATGGAGGGTTAATGGGTCCTATGAAGTCCAAGGCCCATCTTTCAAATGGTTCAGAAACTACCTGGGGGTTTAATGGCATTTGGTCTCTATGATTGGGTTGACCCATTCTCTGGCAGCTGTCACAAGCCCTTACATATTTCTTTGCATCCTTAAATAATGAGGGCCAATAGTAACCCATCCTCAGAATTTTATGTGTTGTTCTTTTATCAGCAAAATGGCCTCCACAAGGGCCATCATGACAAGCTTTCAATATGTCATACACTTCATCTTCTCTAATGCATCTTCGGATCTCCTGATCAAGCCCAGTATAGAAGAGACATCCGCTTATCCAGCTGTACCTGGCACTTTGTTGAACAATTCTTCTCTTTTCTCTATATGACAGGTGTGTTGGTAGTTTTCCTGCAACCAAGTAATTAGCAATATCTGCATACCATGGAGAATGAGCAGAAACTGCAAACAAATATTCGTCGGGAAAACTATCATCTACTGGAATGTCATTGTCAGTTTTTAACCGTGAAAGAAAATCAGCCACCACATTTTCCTTACCAGGCCGATCTACAATTGTAATATCAAATTCCTGCAATAGTAATAGCCATCTGGTAACTCTAGCATTTGTGACAGATTTGTTCATTAAGTATTTAATAGCTGAATGATCAGTGTGCACAAAAGTAGGATAACCAGTAATATAGTGTCTGAATTTATTAATGGCATAGATTACTGCAAGGAACTCTTTCTCGGTAACTGTATAGTTAAGCTCAGCAGAGGTCATATTCTTACTGATAAAGTATATAGCATAAGGAAGATGATTTTCCTCTTGTCCCAAGACCGCTCCAATAGAAATGTCCGAAGCATCAGAAGATATGTGAAACGGAAGGTTCCAGTCAGGCCCCCTCAAAATAGGAGCAGTAGACAGCTGATGCTTCAGCTCTTCAAAAGCTTTCTAACAAGAATTAGTCCACTTGAATTCAGCATTTTTCATAAGCAATACAAATAATGGAGAAGCTATTTTAGAGAAATCTTTAATAAATCTCCTATAATAACCAGCATGTCCTAGAAAACTTCTCACATCGGTTTGAGTTTTAGGAACAGAAAGATTCTGAATGACTAATATTTTAGATGGATCTACCTGAATACCTTGAGATGAAATAAAATGTCCAAGCACTATTCCCTCACTCATCATCATATGGAATTTTTCGGTACTTAAGGAGAGGTGAGCTTGAATGCATCTTTTAAGTACTTTCTCAAGGTTTTGTAATGCCTCTTCAAAAGACACACCATAGGGGGTAAAATCATCCATAAATATTTCCATACAATCATTCAGCATATCGGAAAAAATTCCTATAACAGCTCTTTGAAAGGTTGCTCGTGCATTGCATAATCCAAATGGGAGAACTCTATAGGCGAAAGTTCCCCAAGGGCTGGTGAAAGTGGTCTTGTCTTGATCCTGGGGTGCAATTTTTATCTGATTATACCCACTGAATCCATCTAGAAAAGAAAAGAATTTCTTCCTTGCAAGACTGTCCAACACCTGATCAATTAAAGGTAAGGGAAAGTGATCCTTTTGGGTAGCTTTGTTTAAAGCTCTATAGTCAACACATACCCTCCATTTCCCGTTTTTCTTAGGAACAATTACTAACAGGGAAACCCATTCACTGTCAGATATGGGGTATATAAATCCTGCGTTAAGCAATTTTTGAAGTTCTTCTTTAACAATTTCTCATAAATTAGGATTCATTCGTCTTTGGGGTTGACAAACAGGTCGGCATCCTTCTTTAATGTAAATTCTGTGAGTACATAATTCAGAAGAAATACCTTTCATGTCCGTGTAATCCCAGGCAAATGCCTCCTTATATTCGTGTAATAACTTCATTAGTTGCTGTGTTTCAGCATCTGTTAGATCAGGATTTATGTTTAATGTCTTACCGGGTTCTATTTCAACTACTATGCTCTTAGATGGAATCGTGGTTAAAGTTTGAGATGAATCTTCAGGTTCAATCTTTTCTTGCACATCAGTTTCAAAAATTGCAGTTAATTGATTGTGTGTTTCAGCAATAACAGAAGAAGGTTCACAAATAAAATTATTGATTATCTCATCCTCTGTATTGTCTTTAAGAGTTAAAGCTTGTCCTATAGTTAGAATCGGCTGAACAACATTATCATCATAATCCATCCATATAGAATCTTCATTATTAACTACTAGCGTAGCGTGAGGATAAAGAGTTAATTGTTTTGTTTCATAACCATTAGAAATTGTCATTGAACCAGATCTGCAACTAATAAATGCATCAGCTGTGGCCAACCATGGCCTTCCTATAATTAAGGGATGTCCCCCCAGCTTTGTTTTAGTTTGCAATACAACAAAATCAGCTGGATATTTCCAGGATTCAACTGAAATGAGCAGGTCTTCAACAACCCCTTCTGGCTTAATTGTGGAACGGTCAGCTAACTCTAAAATGGTGGGTGTATCTCTGATTGTGTTATTCAGCTGTAACAATTGTGAAGTTTCCAGAGTCATTATATTAATTGCTGCACCTAAGTCTACCAAAACTCGGGGAATCACTGCTTTACCAATCTGAACTGTGACAGTAGGATGGCCAGGATCACCATATTTTACAGGAGGGGCTTTTCCGGACATTAATGCAGACAAGTCTCCCATCACATGTACTGTAAGGGGATCCTTGGTTTTCCTACCAGGTTTCTTAACACAAATATCCCTTAATGTTTTGGCATAAATTGGTACATCTCTTAATGCTTGTAAAAGTGGAATTTTAATATACAAATTTTGCAATTCCCCCATAAAATTAAAAGCAGGTATTTCAGCTGCTTTGGTTAAAACCAAACGCTCGGGGAATGGTGGTTCTGTTAATTCAACATTTTTGTTAGGAGGTGGTTGAGCTTCTTTTTGCTTTTCGGTTTCATTTTTATCTGAATCAGTTATATCATCAATAATAGGCTCTACTACTCTTCCAGATCTCAAGTGAATATCATTACATTGCATAGTAGGAAATATAGACTGATTCTGAATATCAATGACTTGCACAGCTTTATTATTGGGGTTAGGATTTGGTTGCGCAGGTAGTTGGGGTCTCATTTGGTTGTTTGGTGGGGCATTTGATGGCAGAGAGAGTGATTGTTGGAATTGAGGCATTTGATTTGGGTATGGGAGTGATTGACTATTCCAACTTGGGTTCCAAGGATTGAAAGGAGGTGGTTGCTGTGGAGGCCAAGGAGTCCACATTGAAGGATCAACAAAGGGAGGGTTTTGCATTTGCATGGGTGGGAAATTCATTTGACTGAAAAGTGGATATTGCATTTGGTTGAAGGGGGGGTAGCTTGTTTGACCAAAAGCAGAATAATTGTTCCAACGATTAAATGGCATACCAGAGTTCGTACCTTGCCCTTTAGGTTGCCATTGTCTTCTTTGATTTAGCAGGTAGACGGCTTCAGCTTCTTCCTCCGTTGGCTGCAGTGCTGCCTTTATTCCTGGTAGAGATTGACACTGTTCTGTCTCATGATCTTTCTCACAAAAGGTGCAAACTGGTACTTTATCTCTTGGACACTCCCTTAGTGGATGTTTGTCTCTACATTTCGGGCAATAGACAGCCAGAGTTGCTTCTGCTTCAGCCTGCTTCTTCTTAACCTGCACAGTGTCAATCTGCGAAGCAAAAGAACTTAGCATTTCGTTTTTAAATTCTTCGAGTAAATTACCTATTTCTGCTCTTGTTGCTCCTCCATTGGCTGATTTTTGTACCCTTGAATAGGTGGAATCTCTTATTCTGTTTCTTGCAGCTCCCCTAGAGCACCTTTTAGCAAGTTCACAAATCTCATCATATGATTCTTTAGATATATCTCCCTTAGCAAGCATATTTAACATATTTAAACAATCATCCCTTAAACCTCTAAGTAATATTGTTTTACGAATTTCCTTACTTATATCTGGATGATCGGATCTCTGTATGTTGTATTGCAATCTTTCGATGTAGTCCTCCAGACTTTCATCCGATTTTTGTGCCATATTGAATAGTTCATCCTTCTTCTCTCTCGTCCGGCAGTAGTCTTGATATTTAAGCAGAAATTTTTGTTTCATTTGCTCCCATGTTGTGATTACCTGACTTCCAAGGCTCATGAACCATCTCAAGGCATTCCCTTTTAAGGTGGCTGGAAACAGTTTCAACTTTTGAGCATTAGTAACATAATCATAACTTCTGCATAAAATATCAAATTCAAAAAGAAATTCGTCAGGATCCTCAGTAGATAAACCATGAAAGTTAGGTAGGGCAGACAATGGGATATTTTTCATTGTTCCTGCAGGAAGATCACTGATGGGAAATCCCAAGGTAGAAAGGGAATTTTCATCCCTTCTTTCTTCTTCAGGACCTGCACGTCCTCCTCCAAAGATGAATGCATCATTGTTATCTTCCATTGTTGGTCCTCCTACTGCACTTTCTCGATCGTCAGAATCCTCTATTGGTTCTTCAATGTTTTCTACCGGTCGTCCAACGCTCTCTACTATCTCCTCAATATGTTCTACTGTTCTGCTACTTTCCTCTGACTCTTCAGCGCTGACTGCTGGTTCTTCTGTATTTTCAGGACCCACAACTTCTTCTGTTCTGTAATCTGACTGAGGGGAACGCTGAAGTTTTGATTTCCGAGAACTTAATCTTTGTGATGATTCAGCCTTTGATACAATCTCGTCAATAAACGTTTTTCGTCCTCCCCAGCCTTTGCCACCTGCGCGGTTATTTTTCTTCTGGTTTCCTCGTCCTCTCATGCAATCTGCACATTAAAAAAAAAAATGAATGCTTTTTGAAATCTATAATTACCTTCCCCGGCAACGGCGCCAAAATGTTGGCCGCTCTAATTGTTTTCACAATTCGAGCTCCACATAAATTGTCAACCCGAGAAGGTCTTTTTATTCCAAAGGTAATAGCGCACTGGATATGCTCAATTTCAAAAGCAAGTTCAATGTTGTAGTAAAAGAAAGACACACATCTGTTAAATTCATTAATCTATCAATTCACACTCTACTTAATTAAAGCCGAAGTCAATTAAATTATAGCAGCAACGATTTCTCTGTTACAGCAAAGGAAAATCAATCTTTAAGGAAAGAAATCATTCAACCATAGCAGGAACAGGACCCTATTCCTTGGTGGGAACTTCAGCACCTGCTGCCTGGCACTAATCACACTGTAAAAGAAGTAGCCTCAA